>JANRMT010062857.1:27385382-27417235 GCA_026402145.1 Polypterus bichir lapradei | reverse complement strand
AGATAGATAGATAGATAGATAGATAGATAGATAGATAGATAGATAGATAGATAGATAGTGAGCAAGGCACTATATAACAGATAGATAATGAGCAAGGCACCAAGTGACAGATAGATAGTGAATAAGGCACTCTATGACAAATAGATAGAGAGAAAGATAAATAGTGAGCAAGGCACTGTAGAACACAGACAGATAGATAGATCCTTTTTGGAAAATGTGGCTTTTTAAAGAAACATAATACATAAATTAGGCAGTGTAGGTTTTGTGGATAAAGCTTTGGACTTCAAAGCCAGAAGTTGTGTGTTCAAATTCCGCTAATGACATTTTATGATCACGAGCATCATTTCACCTGCCTCTGCTCCAGTTGCAAAAAAAAGAGAAATATAACCAATTGTAAGTCAACTTGAATAAAGGTATCCACCAAATGGGTAAACATAAATAAATAGATACTATTGCATTATACCAAACAACAACCACCCTCTCAAGTACCCAGTAAAATAACTAGAATGAAAGAAAATGTCTGACATTACGCTCTAAAGATAAAAAGAGCGGCTACAGCCACAAGGAGGCACCATAAAGGTCTATTAGACTGACGTCAACATGACTTTGTATAGTTTTGGGTTGTCCTCTGCCCTGGGTTAGCTTTGTAATTCTTTTTTTTTATTTTGTGTTCTTTCTTTTACTTATTTTTCTTTCTTTTCGTGTTCTATGTGTGAGTGTGTGTATTTTCTTTTTTATTAATCTGTTATTCCATTTGAACTTTTATATTTCCTCCATGGTTTGTGTTCATAAGCTAAATAGTTAATTGTTTTTGAAGTTGGTGGGGTGTGGTGATTAGACCACGCAGGGTGTAAATATACACTTCCGTTGTTCACCTGTCTCCTCTTTCACTACTCCTTTCTGCTCCATTGACCTTTCTGTGTTGATATTTTGGGTTTAATTTAGGTTTTTAGATTTGGCTTTATTATTAGGGGGGTATTTTCCGTACGTCGCTTAAATCATCCGAGATCAGATGCCTCATCTTGGATAAGTTAATGCCGGTGAAGCTCATCCAGGATAAGTCAGCCTTTCAAACGCAGCCGTGTAGTAGATTAGTCTAGCTGGATCTAATCATCCGAGATGAATGCGCACGCTCGCGCTGATTGAAAAGTCCATATATATTGAGTCTAGAAAACATGATCAGCAAGTCTTTGATAGGCTGTAACAAAATTCCGAAAGAATCCTGGGTAATATGAATGTTAGGCTGATTGTGAGATTCTTCATGGAACTGTGGCTGTTTTTGCCTGTGTCTTACCTACCTGCAATGGCATGAAACGCCTGTTTCATTGTCTGCACACGCAGGTGTCCAGGAAACACTATGAAAACCCGAAGGAAATATTTCAGAGCCAAACACACTTTAGGAATTGCCTTTCAAACTGCACTTTAAGACAGATTTTCCGCATTGCTACAGTATATAAAAAAAGTGCCGCTTGCAAAAAAAACTTAAAGCAGTGTATACTGTCTGTGTGGTTGTGAGAGCCCGACTTCGCCTAGTTTGGCTTCGAATATAAGGTGCTAATAAATCTTTGAAGTACAATATTCCCCCTCAGCTAAAGCGGTATCTTTCTAAAAGAATTTCTTCCAGGAGCAATAAAGGATCTTGCTGATCAAACAAAACCTTCTCTATATGAAATTCTCTTCTTATAATTTGTGCACCGATATCAATTGGTTGCTCATTCATGAACGGTGAAGCCATGACTGTATGAATTCCATGCACGGAAACTGATTAAGTGTGTGAGCTAATCCTTGTTTACATACAGTAGAACAAACCTGCTCCATGCAGGTTTGAGGATTTGGATGTGCTGCTATAACAACACATCCAGCAAGAGTTTTGAAAATCCGACAGATCCAGAATCATGCCAAATCATCAACAATTACATCCGGCTAAACGAGTAATCCACGTACGAAAAATACCCCCTACGGCTTTGATTTCTTTTTGTGTTTTGAAAACGTTGCATTCCTTATTCCTAATTCCAGTCTCCATTTTTAACTTTGTTTAGATTTTTTTTTTTGTTAGAATCCTATTTTCTCTTATTTTGTGTTTTTTTGGTGTTTTCCTTGTTTTTTCATTCCTTAAGAAATTAAATGAAATTATATTTAATATATATGTTAGAAAATTATATTTCAGAAAAATCCTGCATTTTTTATTTGCACAAATTGGGTTCTCTGATTCTTGTTTTAGTGCAATTTTCTTTGCCAGTAAACTAATTCTGCAATCAGTTTGTTGAAATAAAGCTTACTTTAATTGTTGTAATATTTTGTACCCCTTTTTCACCACCATCTATGTTATTTATGGATGCCTCCGTTTGAGTTTTCCATTGTTAGGACAGTGAACTTGGGACCCAGCAGGTTAAGAGGTCGTCTTTCAGAGCACATTCATATCCATTCTCCATTCTACAGCAGAGTGAGTCCTGGGCCGGCCAATCTGAGGAAAGGACCTTCTACCTGATGATTCCAGTGCTCCTTTATCTGAGAGCGGAGGATTAATGGCAGTTTGTAAATATCGTATTAACTTCTGTTTTGGTACTGATGACTAACAACAAAAATGCAGTATGTACTACTAATCAGCAGCTCTAGTCAGGGTATGCTAAACTGAAGTAGTGAGTCTTCAGCCTGCAGTGCACCTCTGATTGTAGCAGGCACAGCTTCAGGGCCCTTTAACTAAAAACTCGAACTCTCATTTTTATCATATTAATTCTTGGAATCATAAGCAGGCCACTGAAGCCTCCCGAAGTGAACTTAAGAAGCGATTTTAGTTAGAGTCACACATTTAATTGGACAATAAAAATGAAACCACAAATTGCAAAGCCTAACAGCATAGCCACTAAAATGCACAGCCTGTCTTAGCACATAGTGTCCATTAGGGCTTACATAACCATGCCCTGGTAAAATAAATACATTTGGACATTCATTATTTTCTATGACTGGTTTTCTTACCCTGAACTATTTTTCTTTCAGCAAAACACATTAGCAGGTTAGGTAATATCTTGTTTTTACTTTCTGTCGCACATGTTCTTCATTTTATGGTGCAGAGAGAACCACCTGCAACTCAAAATCAGCAAGTCTAAAGAGCTGGTGGTGGACTTTGGGCCAAGGAGCCTATGAAACCAGTCACCATCTGGAGAAGGACATAGAAACGATGCAGCACTACAGGGGGTTTCACATAAGCAACAAACTGGATTTGTCTGACAACACAGTGGTGCTGTACTGTACAAGAAGAAGAAGAGCAGACTGGACTTTCTGAGGAGATTCCAGTCTTTTGACGTGTGCAGCAAGCTGCTGGAAATGTTCAACCAGTCCATAGTAGCCAATGTGGTGTTCTACACCATGGTGTCCTGGAGAAGCAACTGGGGCTCCAAAGAAGCACTATGCCTGAACAAACTTATCAGAGCGAACATTGGACACACGGGAAACTGCTGTGGAAAAGTTGGGGGTGGCAAAATTGGATGTCATCATGAAAAAAATCCTTCCATTACCTACAGGAGACACTTCTTTGGAGCACTTTTAGCCACCAGCTCATTTCATGATGGTGTGCAATGAAGCAGCTCTGGGGGCTTTTCTGCCCAATGCTATAAAGTCATTCAGTGCTTTATTTCTATACATCTATTAAATTTATTTATAAATTAATTGATTCATTGATTAATTGAATAAATTGTTTGTCCTGTGAGTCTGTATGTTTGTTTTTATGTTTCTGCTGCTGTATGCGTCTAAATGTACCCATGGGATTAATAAAATTTATCTAATCTAATATTTGTAATGGTATAATTCCTGGATTCTTTTGTGAATGTTTATCGAACTAGGATAATAAAAGGATATTTAGTAAACTAAGTTAAGGTATGATTCTACTTATGGACTGAATATAAAATATTGTTCAGTGTTAATGAATGAAGGTCTGACTCTGACAGGCTTCAAGATGCGGAGAACAATATGAACCCTGCCTAAATGATGGGCTCTCTATTTCAACTTTCTTATTTTATCTCTTTGCAAATTAATCAATCGGGTAAGTTGTGTGACAATTTGTAAAATATATCCAATTTAATTTTAATTTTCAGTTTTTTTCAATTTATTTCATTTTAACTTTATAGTAATCATAACAACATTAAAGTATATATAAACAGCACTCCCTGGTAATTAAGTCAGTTAATTTAATCCACTCGACCTTTATGACATTTCACTGAAATATCCCAGATCTGTAATGTTAAAGTAAAGCTCTGTCTGACATTCCTCATTCTTGCTTTTCTTGCACATTTTTTTTTCAAAATTATTTGTTCTAATCGTTAATATAACTTTCAAACTGCATTTGTTCCTTATGTGGTCTGATGCATGTACTCCATTAATAAATTTTTATTGCCTTGAAATTAGCTTCACTTTTCTCCCTCTGGCAAGTAAATTTAATGTTGCAGAAATATAATTTATAGACCTAAACATTTGTATTCTAATATTCAGCTCAAGGAGTTCCGCCTCAAGGAAGTAAATTAGTTTCAAACTACTTCAATTCCCTTATCTCATCAAGCTGACATCTTGTTCTGTAATGTTTTAAAATTGGCAAGAACACTGTCACGAGGGGCTTCATTTGCAATTCCCATAGAACACTGGTAACGTTTTACGCACAGAGATACTTATATGCACCTACTTTATCAAAATACTCAAAAATTGTTCATTGATGCTCGATTTAATCAGTTTATGTTTTATGTGGATTTTAAAGATGATAATTTTGTTAGCGTAACCTGATCGGCATGTCACTTAAGTGGCAGTGTCTGTGATGATTTTCTCAAGTCTTGGAAGAGACGCATCTTCTGTGTGTTTATTTTTTCAGATAATTTTTCCATCGTACCTGTTAACATTTTATTATATGAGATAATAGTAATGTATCTCCCTTTGACTATAACAAATGGTTAGCTTTCCAATTGAAGATTGTAGCTGTGATAATAAAGAGAGGGTATGAGATACGTCTCTGGTGACGACTTATATGTTACATATATAGCATCCTGTATATTAAACAGGAAGGAGCACTGAGCCCAAAAGGACAACATTTTTAAAGTATTCAACCCAAGCAAAGCAGTTATTTCAGTTATTTAGCAAAATTTACTTTGTATCATCGCAATGCCTCAAGGAGTTATTGGCACACAGAAATAAATGAATATTTTGTCACCTTGTGAACAGCATTCATTTGTAACTGTCTGTGCGTTTTGAACAGAAACTTTACAGGTGGAACAAGAAGTAATATTTTTCAGGCAGTAATCCATGGAATATTCATTTACTCACCGTTTTCTTTCTCACCGCCATTTAGAAAGCAATTAGCATTACAGTGACTGCAAGAGTAAGCTTTTGATTTTATTATAGACACTGAATCTCATTAAGAGAGCTTTCTTAAGTAACTACAAACAACTGCTTTTCTAGTATACGTTTCCTAAATTGTTTCTTTGATTAGTTTTATGTTTGTATATTTCAGTTTTTCAGATTCTTTTCCGTGTACAAAATACTTCAAGACTATGTTAAGGAAAACAACGTCTACCTACAATTTAGTATCTGTTACAGAATCAACCATGATGGTGGATGTGATGATGTGTTTCTGCACCTTGTGTGTCAGTCTTTGTCATTTTTGAATCATTGGATAGATTTTTTTGCAACAGGCTGCTTGTCTGGATGGGATACTTGGTGGGATTCATCAAAGAATGTGCTTTTCAAATTGTAGGTTTTTTTTTACAAAGATTTTTAATGTATCTCTTTCAGAAGTCATTAATCTACCATGTCTGTAGCAAACTAAAATCATCTCAGTCCCAAAAATGTCAGCTATAAGCCATCTAAATGGTTACCAACCAGTTATTATAAAGTTTTCTTGACAAATTACTGTTACAATACAATTAAATTAATCTCTCACTTATGTTAGACACACAACACTTCACTTAAAAAGAAAATAGTTCTGTGGAAGACGACATTGCTATAGCTCTTCATATTGAGCAAAGGAGGAGCTATGTGAGGAGGCTTTTGTATAGACTATGGCTCTGCATTCAATATAATTTTACCGCACAGGCTGTTAATAAAGCTATCTGAATTAGACTTTTTCCAATCCATATGTTCCTGGGTAAAGGACTTTCTTAGCCATCAACCTGAAACTGTCAAACCCAGCTCACATGTTCTTTCTTCACGCTCAGCACGGGATATGTCATCCGACCATTATTATATGCACTCTTTACACCCATGATTGTGATTGTGTCTTGATGGATCCCATAAACACCATAATTAACTTTGCCAATGACACAACTGTGGTTGGACTGATTTCAGATGAACAGGATGCAGCCTATAGAGATGAGGTCCAGAGATTAGTAGAGTGGTGTTCAATGAATCATTTGACACTAAACACCACAAAAACAAGAGTTAATCACCAACTTCTGGAGGAACGGTGCAGACGACACCACTTGTCGTCAATGGGGTCTGTGTAGAAAGGGTTACCATCTTCAGATCTCTTAGAACCTCTCCTGGACTGCCAACACCACCAATAGTTAAGAAGGCTCAGAAGAGTCTGGAGAAACAGCTGATATTGTTCTAAAGTTCTTTCATCGAGTGTGTGCTAGCATACTGTATATTGGTGTGGTGTCCCACCTGCTCTGTAGTAGACAGAAAGAATCTAGAGAATTATAATTGTGGCACAGAATATTATCGGCTGTGCATTGTCCTCACTAGAGGACATTTTCAGTTTGCATTGTCTTAAGAGGTCTACCAATATCTCAAAAGATTTTTCAGATCTTAGTCATTACTTGTTTGAATTGCTGTCTTCTGTCAGGCATTACAGGTCAATAAAATCTCAAACTAATAGAATTAAATT
This sequence comes from Polypterus bichir lapradei, assembly GCA_026402145.1. Lineage (NCBI taxonomy): Eukaryota > Metazoa > Chordata > Cladistia > Polypteriformes > Polypteridae > Polypterus > Polypterus bichir. The sequence goes on along the minus strand of JANRMT010062857.1, from coordinate 27,410,370 downwards.
GTTTTTTGGCAAAGCACTATACGCAAATTAAATTCTTATATCCAGTATTATTCAACATTCTAAATTCTGTGTAGGAATGTAAATGATATTACACTTTATATCTAAACTTGTACTGCTGTTGTTGTGGTTCTCCATTTGAATTTGCATTGATCAGGAGTAGCATCCCCCAAATTTTACTGTATGTACAATGACTAAGGTTTTCAATTGAACTGAATTGAATTGTTATCTTCTATGCATTGTACTTTCAGATGAGTATTCATTGGTTCTCCTGCTTACACAGCCTGCCCCTCTGAGAAAATAGCCATTTGCAGAATAGTTGGTCTCGGTTGTTAGATATTTCACAAGGGGCAATCATCTTTACGGAAGCACGCTACCAATTGGCTTTGACTGGCTAAGGTTATGTGAATGAAATAATTGGACATAAGTGAAAAGCTGGGGGAGGCCAATGGAGGTTTGCATGGTGTCTGGACCAAACACAGGAACGGACTCTGGATTGTTTTTGTGTATGAAAGATCATCTTCCTGAACTGTGTTTAATCATCTTACTTTTGTTGTGTATATATATTTTTTTCTTTGTTTTGTGACAGTGGCCTTTTACTGTAATTGTTGTAAATAGTCACAATTTTCTTTTTGGTTTGGGTGTGTTGTTGCAGGTGGACTGTCTTACAAAGCCCATATGTCACTGTTTTTGTCGCTGCACTTGAAAATAAATTGCACCAATGGCAAGGGTATACAATACATTACAATACAATACAAGGAGGTCTGCAGTGGGCTTTAACATAAAAAAAACACTTCTAAAAACCACTATATAAAACCACTGTATAAAACCACTTCTAAAACTTTGGGTGTTCCCAGGAGCGCAGTGGCCACAATAATTGTAAAATAGAAGAAATTTGGGACCACCACAAATCTTTTTATTTTTTTTTTATTATACTTTTATTAATTGTATTGTAATCCATACAAATCAATCAAGTTTTTACAAAAAGAAAAATTGAGTTAAGGACAAATTGATCCCCATCCCGAGAAAAAGAGCAAGGCAAACGGTGTGAAATTTAAGGCTTGTAAACGTACATGTGACCCAGTGAGGCTGGGACCTGGTTGCAGCGTTCGCAGGTTGGATCATGCCCTGGAAACATTTTGGAGAGTTTTAGATGAGACAGATGTGCTCGATATATAATTTTGAGTTGTATAATTGACCACCACAAATCTTAATTGGCCATCAAATCACACTAACCCACTGTGCCAGAAGGGCCGTGGGCAGGTAGGTCACCAAAATCCCAATGGTCACACTAACAGAGCCTCTGAAGTCCTCTGCTGAGGTAGAAGAACCTTTCGAAAAGACCACCATCTCAGAAGCACTCTGTCAATCAAGTGTTTATGGTAGAATGGCTAACTGCCGGTAGGAATTTTCCAAATGGTATTTAAACGGCTCTTAGAAAATGAGGGAAAAGAATCTCTGGTCTGATGAGACAAAAAACTCTTTAGCTAGAATTTCAAGCACTATGTCTGCATACTCCAGGAGCTGCTCATCATCTGCCAGATACCATTCTTTCAGTGAAGCATGAGTGGTAGCAGCATCGTGATATGAGAGTGCTTCACATTGGCAGGGACAGAGAGACTGGTCAGAACTGAGGAAAGGATGATGCAGCCAAATACAGAGAAGTCCTTAAAACTCTATTCCAGGATACAAATGACCTCAGACTGGGGCAATGGTTCACCTTTTAGTACATCAATAACACAAAGCATACAGCCAAGGCATAGTTAAAATAATAATAACTCTTTACATTTATATAGCACTTTCCTCACTACTCAAACCACTACCACATAGGGAGGACCTTGGACATGAAACCAAGATCTCCTTACTGCGAAGCAGCAGCACTACTGTCCTTAAGTGTGTAGCAACCTCCTCAATATGTGGAGCCTGACAAACACAAGAACCTCCTACGCTTAGTAAGAGACTAATACAAAGAGATTTGGAAAATAGACGGAACCTTAGCCCTAATCTGATCCCCTTTGATGGAGGTGTCTTTTATGCACAATAAATGAAACCACCAGACTAAAGTAAGTCAATTAGACAGAGTATATATTATGTAAAACCCAAACAAAATTATAAACATATTCCCCTTTACAAAATCCTGCACAAAAGAAAACTGAACAAATAAACAGATACTAATTAATACGACCATACACCTGAACCACCCCTTTATAATGAACTACACAGAAAAACGAGAGATAAACAAAAAAAGAAATATGACTACTTACAGCACTGACAGCACAAGAATAATTACAGCACATACATATATATACAACAACAACAACATTTATTTATATAGCACATTTTCATACAAACAGTAGCTCAAAGTGCTTTACATAATAAAGAATAGAAAAATAAAAGACACAATAAGAAAACAAAATAAATCAGCATTAATTAACATCGAATAAGAGTAAGGTCCAATGGCCAGGGGTGACAGAAAAAACAAAAAAAAACTCCAGACGGCTGGAGAAAAAAAAAAAAAATCTGTAGGGATTCCAGACCATGAGACCGCCCAGTCCCCTCTGGGCATTCTACCTAACATAAATAAAACAGTCCTCTTTGGATTTAGGGTTCTCACGGAAAGGCTTGATGATGATGGTCACGTAGAATTCTGCCTTTTAGTCCATCCATCATTGTTGGAGCATCATGAAGCTTTGAGTAGGTGGAGGTGGCGCAGGCCACCACCACAAAGAAACCGGAAAAAGAAACAGAAAAGAGAGTAGGGGTCAGTACGGATTTTAGAGCTACCCTGAATAGTTATTATGAGGAAATTGAGCATACAGAGTATCAGGATTAAGTTAAATTAAGTTAAATTGAAGTTATAGAAAGGCCATGTTAAAGTAATATGTTTTCAGCAGTGTTTTAAAGTGCTCTACTGTATTAACCTGGTGAATTCCTATTGGCAGGCTATTCCAGATTTTAGGTGCATAGCAGGAGAAGGCCGCCTCACCACTTCTTTTAAGTTTTGTTCTTGGAATTCTAAGGAGACACTCATTTGAGGATCTAAGGTTACGATTTGGAATATAAGGTGTCAGACATTCCGATATATAAGAAGGGGCAAGATTATTTAAGACTTTATAAACCATAAGCAGAATTTTAAAGTCAATCCTGAATGACACAGGTAACCAGTGTAGTGACATCAGAACTGGAGAAATGTGTTCGGATTTTCTTTTCCTAGTTAGGATTCTAGCAGCTGCATTCTGCACTAGTTGCAAACGATTTATGTCTTTCTTGGGTAGTCCTGAGAGGAGTGCGTTACAGTAATCTAGTCGACTGAAAACAAACGCGTGAACTAATTTCTCAGCATCTTTCAGTGATATAAGAGGTCTAACTTTACTTATGTTTCTTAAGTGAAAAAATGCTGTTCTAGTGATCTGATTAATATACGATTTAAAATTCAGATTACAGTCAACAATTACCCCTAAGCTTTTTACCTCTGTCTTGACTTTTAATCCTAATGTATCCAGTTTATTTATAATAGCCTTATTGAATCCATTATTGCTAATTACTAAGATTTCAGTTTTCTCTTTATTTAACTTGAGAAAGTTACTATTCATCCATTCTGAGATACAAGTCAGACATTGTGTTAGTGAATCAATAGAATCGGGGTCATCAGGTGCTACTGATAAATACAGCTGTGTGTCATCAGCATAGCTGTGGTAGCTCAGGTTGTGCCCTGAGATAATCTGACCTAACGGAAGCATGTAGATTGAGAATAACAGTGGACCCAGGATAGTGCCTTGTGGAACACCATATCGGATATCATGTGTCTTTGAGTTGTAATTACCACAAGTAACAAAAAATTTTCTCCCTGTCAGGTAGGATTCAAACCAATTTAAGACACTGCCAGAGAGGCCCACCCATTGACTAAGGCGATTTCTAAGAATATTATGATCAATAGTGTCAAATGCAGCACTCAGATCTAAGAGGATGAGAACAGATATATGGCCTCTGTCTGCGTTCACTCGCAAATCATTTACTACTTTAACGAGTGCAGTTTCTGTGCTGTGATTTATTCTAAAACCCGACTGAAATATATTAATATATACAAATATAAGTCAAACATAAACCCCATACGCATTTCCCAGTCCCTATTAGATCGTACTCTTTGGCTTTGGATCCGACTGGGCTGGGTATTTCACCGTTAAATCCAGCGCACTGGTAAAATATGGCATGTTTTCCTTTTACAGTATAAAGGAGCGTTCTCACCGGCTTGGAGACAAGTCTAATCCTGGATGCTGAAGTCCGCCTCACCCATGTGTAATGGCGTTAACGGCTCTCTAATGGAAGACGCAAGTGTCACAAATAAAAGACAGCACCGTACACACCAGCGTCCTCCACTGGTCAGCCAGCACTCATTTTGCATGCGCCCGAACCAATCTACTTATGGAGCTTTCGTGCCTTTCAGATCACTCCATTTTTTATCCTCTCTCCTAGCTCCTTCTCCTCTCCTTTTCAAAATGCACGCCTCCTTTTCTTTTTGAAGACGGTCCCTCCTTTTACAATATACACAAGAGGATTTATGCAAGGATCCACAGGCATGGTTTGGCCCCCTGCTTCCCTTAAAGTGATGTCCTTAAAATGCTTAATACCTAGGACATATAGTCCAAAGGGAACAAGGGGCAGAAACAGACACAGCACATACACTATGTAGCAACCATTACAAGTGGCCCAGCCCAAACTTAAATCCCATAGAAGATCTGTAGAGAGACCTGAAGATGAAAGTTTACAGATACTTCTCATCCAGTCTAATGGAGTTTGAGGAGATCTGTCAGGAATAATGGGATAAACTGCCCAAATTCAGGTTTGCTAACCTGGATTTAAAAATCTTCCTTTTAACTTATAAAATCTTAAATAGCCAAGGACCTCCTGACTTATCTAAGCTTATCATTTATTGAAAACTAGAGCGCACATTGAGATCTTAAGATGCCAGACTACTTAAGAGTCCAAAGATTAATCAAATAACAGTGGGAGGTTGAGCTTGTAGTAACAGGGCCAAGAAACTGTGGAATGATTTGCTTCAGTCTCAGCTTTTAAATCCAGGCTGAAGACTCACTACTTCAGTCTGGCATACCCTGACTAGAGCTGCTGATTAATTGTGCACATCTGTACAAAATATAAGTATCACAGTATTTTTAAACCTTTAGTAACCCTCCTCTATTCACTTGATGCCACTGCTCTACTGCCAGGTTGTTCTCCTAGGTCAGGGGTCCTCAATCACGGTCCTGGAGAGCCGCAGAGGCTGCAGGTTTTTGCTCCAACCCAATTGCTTAATAAGAAGCTCTTATTGCTCAAGTAACACTTCTGCTTCACTTTACTTTTCTTGCTCATTAAGATTTTGAACCCGTATTGCTTATTTTAGTCTTAAATAGCTGTGTTTTTGGTTTTTAATTGCACCTAATTACCAATAACATGCAAATGACAAAAGAGACCAGCATTTCTCCATTTAGCTTGTTACCATTTACACCTGTGTGTATTTATCATGCACTATTGGGTTTAATTAAATACTTGGAAGGAAAGCAAATAGAAAAAAGTAAAGGACTAGATTTACTTATTATCCATTTTAGCCTTCAGATCATTTGGATGATATCCTTAGACCTTAGAAAGGGGAAAAATATAGGATATGAGAATTACCTGACATAGCAGAGTAAAAGCACTAATAAGCAATGAAATTAAATTATTGGCAAGAATTGCTTTCTAATTAAGCAACCAGGTTAGAACAAAAACCTGCAGCCACTGCGGCCCTCCAGGACTGTGATTGAGGACCCCTGTCCTAGGTAGCAGAGTCTGTGAATGGAAAATTAATCTCGGATAAAGGAGCGTTGGAATCTTCAGATAGAAAGATTTTCTCATTAGATTGGACAGCCACCACAGACTCCAGTATAGAAGACCCAAATAGGGAGTACACAGCAGTTTGCAAAGACCTCCAGGCTTGTGACTTTATTTTGACTTTTAATCTCTTCCTTTGTCAACTGGTCCTCAGTTCATTAGTCAATTAATGGACAGATATTGTTGGTTTCCATTTATATTTAATCAGTTTCTACCTTCCTCTTTGTGTGTTTTAACAAGTCCACATTTACATGTGTACCAGTTCTGGATTTAGTAATTAGTATAATCTGTACTTGGATTTTAGGGCGGCACGGTGGCGCAGTGGTAGCGCTGCTGCCTCGCAGTTAGGAGACCCAGGTTCGCTTCCCGGGTCCTCCCTGTGTGGAGTTTGCATGTTCTCCCCATGTCTGCGTGGGTTTCCTCCGGGCGCTCCGGTTTTCTCCCACGGTTCAAAGACATACAGGTTAGGTGGATTGGCGATTCTAAATTGGCCCTAGTGTGTGCTTGGTTTGTGGGTGTGTTTGTGTGTGTCCTGCGGTGGGTTGGCACCTTGCCCGGGATTGGTTCGTTCCCTGTGTTGGCCAGGATTGGCTCCGGCAGACCCCCGTGACCCTGTGTTCGGATTCAGCGGGTTGGAAAATGGATGGATGGATGGACTTGTATTTTAACTGGTGATTTGTTAACAGTGCTCTGTGCCTGCAATCAGTGAAGAGCGCTATACAAAAATAAGTTGTATTGCATTGTACTGGCAGAGACTTACCCAAGATGACTTGAAGATCGAACTGCTGCCAGAGTGCATCCTAAAAGTACTTAATTAAGAGTGTGAATGCCTCTATGAATGAAAGATTTCAGTTTTTAATAAATTTGCAAACTTTCTTGAAAACATTATGGATTATTGAGCATAGATTGAGGGGGGAAAAATATAAAATGTATTCATATAAAATGACATTTACAACACAAAGAAGTATGCAGAAAGTGAAGGTGTCTGAATACTTTCTGAATCCACTATACATTTTAACATCACACTCAATTTTGATTTTCTGTTTTTTCTAAAAAGTTGGAGAGGCTGCTTTTGTTTGAACGAGGCTCAGAAACTATACTTTTTGCTTATTAGTTTGGTGTCTCCTCATGGGAAATACAGGATCAGCTGGAGCTTCCTTTTCTGTCAGCAGGGTTTCTTTTGTGCTTTGCTCCTTATCCCATTCTTTTTTGAAGATTCACATATAAAATCACTATCCTCTGTTGACATTCAGCGTGCTTCGCATTTCCTCAGATACGTTATCCTCCTTTATTAACCAACACCTTTTGAAGCTTTGATCTTAGCATGACTTTTGAGTTTCCTCCTCCCTCTGCAAGTACTCGTTTGCTAAGTCAGTAAGTGGAAATAATTTTCCTTGCATGCCTTTTCTGTGAAGAATGCCCTATAACTTACAGTCTTTCTATCAACATGTGTGTCCAGCAGTCCCTTGGGTTGTTCTCCAAACAACAGTTTGACAGGACTAATGTCAATCGATGTATATTGGAATTAACTGACAGCAGTTTTCAGTTATGGTAAAATCATGATGCTTGTTGATAAATTGTCCATCAATTTGTACTCCATTAACTGTTACCAAGCTTTGTTTAATCTTTTAGACAGCCAGTCTGTTTGTTACTGATAAACATGTAAAATGTATAATTTCTTATTCTTAAATTCTTTAATTCATCTGGGACTAAAATCTTCATCATCAACTCATTGTGAGACTGCAAGTAATTGATATAACCCTCTGTATTATCATGAAATTTGTAAGACTTACCAGGAACTTTTATTGGGTTCATCTACTCTTGCCCTTGAAGATTAATACACACACATTCACAGAGATCCCCTCCAGACAAAGTCTTGACTGGTACCAATTGCCAGTCTCTCCACAATATTCTGGGTATGATTCTTGATATGTGGATTCACTATCACCTGCTCTAACAAACATACGGGTATCATTGTGACATATGGTCATATGCTACTTACTAACCAAAATCTTTTACCACATTTGTTCTAATTATTGAGGGGCAACTTCAATAGTCAATAGTCTTGATAAACCCTGTGGATATGACAGTAACCATCAAATGCACACTTGGTGCCCATTTATTATTTCAGTCACTCTAGATAAAAGACATGCATAACAATACTAAATAGAGAGAGAGAGGTTAGGAGCACACACTGATACGGTGCATTGCCGCATCCACCATGCAACAAACCGACTCAGGATCCAGATTAGGACCTGAGTGCCGCCATGCAACGGGTGATACCTCAGCACTACACTATTTCAGAGGGTTTGGAACAGTGTGAGGTTTTTTTATGGTTGCTGGAGTGCCAATTCTGCCACCAACCCCCAAGTTTTTCCCTGCAGGTTGGAGGGCCAACATGCAGGGATGGATACAGATTAACGTCATACCCAGGATGGAGCAATTGCAGCTAAAGGGCCTTGCTCAAGAAGCAAATATAATTAAGAATAAAATAAATTTCAAAGTCTGTCAATAAACTGTCTTAGAAAAGCTTTCTCAAAATCAGAATTGTCAAGGGGTTGATGTTCTGGGGGGCTTCTGGTTTAGCGATCAATGCTCTTCGTAGTTACGTTTTCTGATATCTAAATCAGATGATCTCACATCAATTGATCTTTGATATCGCCCTTCTGTCATTGTTTTTCTTCCTCTTCTTTTTTCCTTCATTTTGGTCTACCAGACTAGTCATAATTAAGATAAAATGCACATGTGGGGTTTCAGGACATGTTACATTGCCCCCATTTGATTGTCTATCTTGTTGTGACACCCTGTGTAGTGGCAAGGTTGGCACCAGACTACACTGTGGGCATCTCGTAATTTGGGACCAACTGGGATCAGACTTAAGAGATGACAGACATGGAGACACAGACACAAAAAGATGGCAATTCCAAAAACAGGTGCACAGAGAAACCCCACAAAAATCAATGTCCCAATTAAAAATAGTGAATAATATTTACAATGAATTTTGCTAGTCCCAAAATGAAAGAAGTATATACACAAAAAGTCTTCCAAAATAAAGGAAATATGATCAGGAAGAAACTACACAAAAGATAGTCCTTTCAATGAAACCCAAAAAATACAAGAAGAAAAAATAAAAAAAAAACAGTGTACCTACAAGAAAGACAAAAAGTGCATTACAAACTCCAAATTATATAAATACCTCCACCCACAATAGTACAGCAAGGAGATATTTATATCTTTACTTATATACACAAGAAAATATTTACAAACAAGGCACAAGCCGCTACACATGGTATACTTTGAAAACACTTACCACACTCTCTTCACGACTGAGCCCAAAGGCCTCAGAGGAGGGAAGTGCCTTTCATTCCTGGGATTAAATCCTTCTAGCCCAGGGGTGGGCAATGTTGGTCCTGGAGGGCTGCAGTGGCAGCAGGTTTTTCTTCCAAGCCAGTTTCTTAATGAGAAGTCAATTATTGCTGATAAAGCTCTTATTGCTTAAGTGACATTTTGATGCTTCATTTTAGCTTGTTAAGGTTCCCCAACCTTAATTGCTTATTTTAGTATTAAACAGCTGCATTCATTGTGTTTAATGGTTCCTTATCTACTCTCTATATACATAATCATACACCTAGAAGTGCAACAATTTTGTGCAACGATTTTATGAGACGTGTTTTTGTCACGCTTTAAATCGGGTGTACCTTAAAACCTGCATATATATGTTTGGTATCATTCTTCTCAGCATTTATTGAACTTTAATGTGATGTTTTTAGATTTTCAAATTGTTATTCCTTTTTTAAATTACAAACTAAAATATCAAGAAAGTCGTGGTTTTTATTTTTGATCGTGTAAACGTTCTTTCACAGGAACAAACTATTACAAAAAAATCTATATACGAGACACCAATGTTAGTATTTAGATGATTTAGTTAGCTGAAGGTCGAGTTATGCCACAACTGGGCGTTGGGCGCTGAAGGCACAAGGGGGTCTTGCCTCCCTAGTTAGCAATAAGATGTAAATGACAAAGCAGCCAGCAGTTCTACATCTAACTTGTTTCCATTTATATCCATTTGCGTTCATCATGAACTGTTTGATTTAATAAAAATCAAATAGAACTTAATAGAAAAATGTGACAGACCACCTCCAGCATTGCAATACATAAACCTACCGAAGTCAAAGTTACAATCCTTGTGGAAGCACACAACCACACTTCAACGATTTAAACAAGTAAATGCTTTACATTTACTAAATGTCGGTCATTTGTAAACTCTTCTTAAACCAGTTTCTTTAAAGTGGTAATACCTGGCAGGCAGATGACCACACTTGTTCTGATGACAAATGACTCTGATCAGAGTGTTTGATCTTTTAAGTACCTCCACACTCCTTCCTTTCCCAAGCTGTAAACTAATTTGGTAAATCCTAGCCCTATGGCATCCATCCGTTTACAGGTTATAAATTTAATTAAAACAGGTTCAGTGGTATGGTACTCCATTTGGAAAAATGAAAAATTGAAAAACTGCTCACAAACACTATTGTAACATATAAAGATTTTGTAAACCATCTTAGGTAAAGGTGGCCCCAAATTATGTCATTTATTTATGGTCACACGTTAGGTCGGAGGCAGAAATGATGGAGACTGAGCTGACAATCTCCTTCTGGTAATCAAATACTTTCCACTTTGCAAATAAAAGCATGCATAAGGGAGATGGGCATTCATTTACAGGATATAAATCTTTCCTCATATGATATTGTAGCCATTTCTAATGAATTCTGATCTTCCGTGAAGTTTTCAGATGTTTTGTCTTGTGTTAGGGATTTTGGAGTTGGTAAGTATTGTGATAAGGCGCTATATTGGCGCCGACCCGACACAGACTGGCACCAGAGGCACGGGCAAAATAAACAAAATTATAGCCCACCCGTTGCCAACCACACGGGCTCAGGAAGCCTTGCAGCTTCCCCTGGCGGTGGCCATGGAGCCCAACCAGGATGAGTTGTTCCATAAAACAGGCCCCGATGCAATCCGGGGGACTACCACCAAGTGTTCTGGGAGACATAGCATGCATCCCATGGCTGCTCCCTTGGATCCAGTGTTGAAGGGGCATCCTGGCCGTCCGCCACAGTATTAAGGAAACAAAGGATTCTTATGTAACACACATAGAAGAATGCAAAAATGATAGAATGCTTTCCAATGACTTCAGTTCAGCTTTCAACACCATCACACTTCAGAACTTATACGAAAGGTGAGTTGGCTCAGCTAGCAAACATCAGTGCCATAATGGATGGACAGGCATCTCATCTGGGATGAGGAATAACACCTTACTTGACTGGGAGGCCATAATGGTGGCAGTAGGTTTCTATCCCAGTTTGGTGGTCATATAATGGATGGACTCGTGGATACTGGTTCTTGGGGACAATTTATCACCCAGGGCAAAAGGTGGCAAGGCTACTCTGGTATGGTCTGAGTTTGGACACCCGCACAGTTCCATGGCACATGTAGATTAGAATGGCAACCGTCTTGGGTATCCCTAGCTGCCATCAGAGGGCGATGCCCGACTTTGGGGCTGCCTACTTTGAGAAGCTTCTGGGTAGCTTCCACATGACCCAGAAATGCTTCCACCATGTTATGTTGTGACATCAGAAGTACTCCCGGGTCCAGCACATAAAAGTAGCCATCTTGCCTCACTTAGGTGAGTCAGAGTTGGGAAGTAGCAGATGACACTCGTGGAGATTTGGTGGAAAGAGATGGAAAATGATTAATTGTGTGTTATTTATTGTGCTGGGTTGATTGAAGCCTGTAAAGAAATTATTATATATTAATCTGCCTTATATTTTACCTGAAATTGTGTTTAGTTGAGGTGTGTTTGGGGTGCCACCCTGGTGGTCACGCTCTTTATACTGTAAATTATTAGAAGTGAACTTTTAAAAATAGTCTTATTAATTCATCAATTGTTAATTACGTAGTGCACCATTTCAGTCTTGCACCTTGTGATTCTGGTTATGATACACTTTATGAATGAGCTATAATCTATATCTAGTAGTCTTGCATTTATTTTGTAGAATTGTCATGTTAGGTCTCAGCAAAACAATATGTAAAGAGTTAAGTCACTGAGTTGCCGATACTGTCTCTGTATAGTTTAAGTAAGACATTATGCGTGAACCTTAAAAATACCAATTTATGGAAGCTCAATCTTGAAATAACAGTTAATGCTGCTGTTTTCAGAAGTACCCGTTAAAGATGTTACGTGTCGTGACTCAGAATCCTCAGGTCTAAATTGGTGCTTGTACTTTTACACCATCTGCCATGTTGCTAAGCATAGCGCCTAACACAACCATTTATTTCAGGGAGGCAGTGTTAAATCACAACCCAAACAGGACTGTAACTGTGCCATAAGTCTCTGCAGTGAAATGTGAATGAAAATCCAGGTCTTTGGTCTTTTTAGCATAACCTTCAAGTATGGTACTCTTTTTGAATTTTGAAGTTAATAAATGTTAGTGCTGATTGATAAAGAGAGCTGTAACCAGATGGGAACACTGATCTTCAGGAAAGCTTGGGACACAATCCTCCAACCGTTCACTTCATTAATCAATTATTCAGTTAACAAGTCAATACCAATCAATCAATACATAATTATTTAACTATTGATTATCTTCATATTTAAAAATCCAATCGATACAGTTTTCAAACTTACCCTTGTAAGTGTGCTACAGCATTTACGTTTAAATTTATTTGCTTAGCAGATGCCTTTATCCAAAGCGGCTTACAAATTGAGGTCAACAAAATCATCATGTGCCCACTTCGGCTGATTGAACATGAGATATGCTGCAGAATTTTGTATTATCTGCAATGGACTGGTGACACATGACAGCACTCAGTCCATCAGAGAGTTGTTGTAGTCCAGACATGACAAGACAAAAGCCTGGACCATGAATTGTGATTCATACTCTGTCAGATATGGTCTGACCTTGTGGATGCTGTATAGAGTGAATCTGCAAGGCCGAGAGACAATAGCAACATTGTTCCTGGAGGGCAGTTGGTCATCAATGGGTGATAACAGGAAGGTCATTTTTTGCCAAGTTGAACTGGAGATGGTGTTTCTTTATCCAGGTTGCAATATCAATAAGACATGAAGAGATTCGAGCTAATACTCTGTTGTTGCGTAGAGAGAATGACAGATACAGCTACAAATCATTGGCATAGCACTGATAAGAGTAACCGTATGATTCAATGATAGGGCCTAATGAGGAGGTACTGTATATAGAGAGGAGAGGAGAGAAGAGGGCCCAGCACTGTCCCCTGGGGCACCCCTGTGCTTATCTAACACATCATTGACATCTCCACACCAGGACACATGCTATCCAAGCAGTAGGACTCAAACCACCAGAGGGCAATCTCAGTAATGCCAAGGTCAAAGACGGCATCAGGGAGGATCTCATGTTTAACCGTGTCGAAGTAGGATGAGGACAGATGACATGTTGGTAGCTCTATCCTGCCGAAACGTGTTTCAACAGTAAGTAGAGCTGTCTCTATAGGATGGCCCTTCTTGAAGTCCAACTGATTTGACTGAGCAGTCTGTTTTGTAGAAGAAGGGAAGCAACCTGGGGAGAGACAGCACATTCCAAAGTTTTAAACAGAAATGAGTGAAGAGGGACTGGTCTGTAATTATGAAGAGGGACTGGTCTGTAATTACCTACTTGAGATGGGTCGAGAGTGGGCTTTTTGAGAAGAGGGGTTAGAAGAGTCTGTTTGAATAATGTAGGGAATGAGCTTGTGCTGAGTGAGGTGTTGATGATGTGTGTAATTGCGGAATTGAGTGAAGGAGATATAGCCTGGAGGACATGTGAGAGGATGGGGTCAAGTGGACAGGCAGTGACATTTCTACAGTTGTTCATATTTTTAACTACTCACAACTGGAATCTTTCACAATCCACTAGTAGATCCACAATCTACTAGTCCCAAAAATGGAGAAACTGGATTAATGTCCAAAAATAAACTTTTTTTAAAATTTTATTGAATTTATTAAAATAAAATAACATTCCAAACAAGCAAGTCAAGTTTTATCAAACTAGGTTTTAAACAAATCAACCCCCACCCCTGAGAAAGAGAGTTAGGCCAACAGAATAAAACTTTAATAGTAGGAGAAATAAAAAAATAGAATTAAAAAAGGGAAGAGAATCCGCTTCCTCAATTTAAATGCTTATTCTAAAATGTTATTTATCAGATTCCGCCAAGTTTTGAAAAAGTTTTGCACAGATCCTCTAAGTGAGAATTTGATGTTTTCCAATTTTAAATAGTATATAACATCAGTTACCCACTGGCATAAAAGAGTTGAGGTATGATTCTTCCAGTTCAGCAAGATAAGTCCACGTGCCAATAGTGAAGTAAAGGCCATTACAGTTTGTTTGTCCTTCTCCACTTTAAACCCATCTGGGAGTCCACCAAATTGGGATTGGGACAACCAAGGCTGTCTGATAGGCATTTAAAGATTCTGGTCCAGAATGATATTAATTTGATGCACACCCAAAACATGTGACCCAGTGAGGCTGGAACTTGACTGCAATGTTCGCAGGTTGGATTTTGCCCTGGAAACATTTTGGACAATTTTAAACAAGAGAGATGTGCTCAATATATAATTTTAAGTTGAGTAATTGTATGCTTTGCACATATGAAGCTCGAGTGAATTCTGTGCATTGATACGTTCCACTCCTTTTCTGAAATGTAAGAGATCCTTTTCCCACTGCACTCTGGGATCTTAGAAATGTTTTTTATATATTACAGAAATGCTGTCTGAGTCGTCAAGGCTGATCAATATTTTTTCCGGAATAGAGGTTGGTGGGAGGTGAGAAAAATTGGGCAGGTTCTGTTTAACAAAGTTTCTAATTTGGAGGTAGTGAAAGAAATGTATTGCTGGAAAGTTAAATTTGGAATGTAATTGTTCGTAGGGTGTGAAGACATTGTCTATGCACAGAGATTTAATCCCAAATATTTTCCAGACATTAAAAACTGTGTACGTTTGAAAGGGTGGAAAAAGGTTGTGCCAAAAATACTTAATTGTTCCAAAATGCCTTACATGAAGAAGACACAGTGGCAGCATGAATCCTTTACAAATGAAGAATAGTTATTAAATAGAAAGAAATAACAAAAGGGAGCTCAAAAAAAGCAGAAAGGAGTTTCCCAGAAAGCTAATAAGTCCTAATATACAATACAGGTGATTGAGATCCAAAACCGACAAGAAAGTAAACAAGAACCAAAATATCCAAAAAAAAAAATAAAATAAAATACAAACTCTAAATAAATTCAATGAAAACATTGCTAAGGACTTTTTCCAGACAGAATATGTAGTCAGGGAGGAGGCCTCAGCACCAGTGATGTCAGGATGGACTCGCCTCCCGGGGCTCCAACCATAAAGCACACGGAAATGGAAGCACATAAAAAAGAGAGTACAAAATTACAATAAATAACATAAATACATAAAAACATGACAAGGAATAATTCAACAGCAACAAAAATAAAAACAACACAGCACAATAAATACAAGTTAGGAAGTAAACCGTGCTTGTAGCACAACAGGGCACTTAAGAGTGGTGTAGTTTTGTTGTTTTTTTGTTTATATGTTTCCTTATACATTTTCTTCCATTATATCTTCCCTGGAACACTCAGCTTCTGTCTGTTTATTTGAGCTTTGTTGGGTCTGGGCATCATTCTGCATTTTGAAGTAGGTGACACCCTCAAATCTGTCAGCTGCCTGGCCCTGTAGAGAACCTACTTAACGCAACAGGCTACTAAGGAGCCTGAACTAACAAAGGGATCAGAATGTGTTCAGATTAACCCTGAGCAGTGGCCATAAGTGGCCAAGGCTGATGGAAAGCTATAGAACATAGCTGATACTCACCGCTCTCCTCATAAGAGTGGAATATCATATCACAGTGGTTCTCAAACTGTGGGGTGGGCCCCCCTAGGGGGGCACGAAGTAACAAAAAGGCGGGAGCGAAAATGTGAAAAAAAGAAAACAAGAATCGAAAATATGAAAAATACATCTATTGAAACCAAAACAAATTAACTTAAACTACATTTTGATACTAGAAAAATAGTTAGATAAATGTCGATAAAAGTTAAGTAGGTATAATAAAATATGCATCTATGATATATCATTAATTTAAAAAGAACAAATTGGTATTAGTGGGCTCCTTTCAAAATAACGTTAGAGGGGCGCGATTAAAACTGTTATGAAAACTCGGGTCGCAAATACTTAAAGGTTGAGAAATGCTGTCATATCAGACACCCCATTTCATTTGCTTGTTTTTTCTTTGCACAGTCTTCCTGGACATTTAATTTCTAGTTATGTGACAGCCAACATAATCTTTTGTAACTGAAGCAGGCTGGCATCAGATTTTTTTATTACATTTCAGGAGTTTACTGTGCTGATTTAAAATGTCCAAGTGAGCCCAGGCCATATGTTTTCATTTAGGTCAGTGGCTATTTAATTAGGTCCACCTGCTAGGTAATGCAAAGAGCCTGCTCCTTCAAACTGCTAATCATATGGCTGCAGCTCAATGAATATAACATGCAGACGTGACTAAGAGGGTAATTTTTTGATCAAGAATAGGAACAGACAAGATTTGATCTAAGTGCATGACTATGGTGTGATTGATTCTGCCAGGGGTGGTGGTTCCAGCATCTCTGAAACAGCTGCAGTCCTGACACTTTCACATATTGCAGTTGTGGCGGACGTCTGGAGGATGGAAGGACTGGAAGAGTGACAATACCTCCCCCAGGACACAAGAGGGCAGCCACACACCCACCGCCAGGGGGTATCCAAATGGTTACTGAGCCATGGACTGCAGCATTTCCAACACACTAGGAAGTGCTGCCGGAACAGGAACTAGGTACACCCAAAGTGCTTCCGGGTGCCCATGCAACACTTCCGCCACACCAGGAAGTGCTGCAGGAAGGTCGTCAGGGATCACCTGGAGCACGTCCGGGGGAGCCAGAGTCAGAAGGCAGAGGACAGAGCCTGCAGGAGGGAGGTGGAGGCGGCAGTAAGAGGGAAGAAAAGTAAAAGTAAAGAAAGGACTGAGCTGTATTATGGCTGTTGGTGCACTGTGTTGTGTGCAAAAGGAAAAGAAAATAAAAGTGTGTGTTCTGGACATTGTGGGTCTGCGTCTCTGTCTGTAGCTGGGCTGATCCTTCCACACAGTCTAACAAAAAAGAAATCCAATAAACAGCAGTTATTTGGACATAAAAATCTTGTTAATGAGAGAGGTTAGAGGAGAATGCCTCAAATCCTCTAAAAAGAGCTCTTTAAAATGGTGGTGTGAAAGCAGAGATCCCTGTGAAGAAAATGCATTGGTCCGTGGGAAAGCTGGGCTACTACAGCAGCAGAAGAAGACCATTTGTGGTTGTATCAAGCAAGGAGTGTTAGCTCCTGAGATGGATCGAGTTTGTTTCTAGGTGTCGAATTTGGTAATGTTATACTGCTTGCAATGGTGCCTCAGAGCTACAATGGGAAGAAAATAAGCACATCAACAACACAAATCATCATCATATGACACAAACAGTAATTTTATACTTAACTTGTATTAAAGGAGCTTTTAACATACATATCCACAAACAGGCTCTGTCAGGAGACCTAAGACAAAAGTTGACACAGATGAATGCAGCACTCAGCTGAGGTGCTTGCAGTTCTGCTCCAGATGTTGTAGGATTGTGGAAGTTTATGAAGAGCAGCAATTCAAAAGCTCCAGAGTTGACTAGATCAGCAGCTGTGGTTCTACAGCATGTCTGGGGGTCTATAAGTTATGAGGTCTCAGCATGCCAGACTGTAGTAACTCTTTTAGTCAGTGGTGGATTTAGATATGGGCGACATGAGCAGCTGCCTGGGGTGGTATCTTGCTGGGACAGCATGGAGCACGTAGCACTCACATCAAAAAAACTCAGAATAATGATTTTAGTCTGAGCTAGTCATTCCATAAAGGACATCATTTCTGATAGTTAAGTGGCACATAATTCTGTAAAGTTTGCGTTATGCACACAGAGGGGTGCCACCTTTGTAACTGAAGGGGTGTACACTCCTGACACCGAGGGGAACAAGGCGGTCGAAGTCAAACACTCACTGCCTGTTATGGACACCGCAGGGCACTGTCCCCTGCCTAGAGCTCCAAATGGGCTTCAACCAACACTCCTTTTAGTAACTTTTGAATAATATTATGTAGATAAATAAACCAATCAGCATCTAACTAGCTGTTTTGCCACACCTTTTCTAAGAAGTCTCTGCAAAACAAACAACTTTCTTGGCCTTTCCCCTGGCAGAGCCCAAGAGATACTTTCTCATGGGTTTATACCGCATAAGAATTAAACAGTGGAAAGCAATGCACAAGAAAAAGGAAACACATGCCCTAGTACATAGTGATGATAATGATAATATTAACCAGAAATAAAATATAAGTCCGAACTATAGGTTTGTAGGGTTGGTTTAGTTACAGAGAAAACACACTTTCACACAGACAGTGGTGAAAGAAATTTTAGATCAACTGCTGACATGTACACGTCTCATGTCTCATGGTAAGAAAAACCTTTATAAGTGATTGATTGCCTAAAACAAACAGCTCTCCCAATGGCTGAAGTTCTTGTGTCTTGCAGAAAATATGTTATGATGTATTGAGCTGCCCTCTCACTTGCCAGAGCAAGTTTAGTTACAGAGAAAACACTCTTTTATACAGATGGAAGTCAGACAAATGCTGGATCACTTGTGATCAGGCAGAAGTGTCATATCTCATGATAATAAAAACCTTTCATAAGCAATTGATTTCCAATGTAAGAAGTTCTTCCCTGGGTTGGGGTTCTGGTGTCTTGCAGACCACTCACTGAGCTTGTAGCTGCTCACCCTTTGCAGCCCAACACCTCTGAAGACAATGGCTTTGAATTCTTTTAAATCCAGGAAGACAGCCAAACATCTCTTCAAAGTTTATTAACCTTGATGTTTGCATTTGAAAGACTCCAATACTATTTCTACAGTCAAGAATAATGTACAGTATGCCTGAAAGGATTGTTCTTAGTTCCATTTGTGTAACTTTGAACCCGATACACTGCAATGTATAAGAAGGGTATTCATATGAGTGAAAATGTTATTAAATGCAAAGACCACATTAAAATCATTAATCTTCATGGCTGCCTATAGGGCAAGGATTCACAACCTATGGTGTCCACACCCTCAGTGGGTGTGAGATGGAATTTCAGGGGGTACAACAAAGTAGAAGACAGTGTCACGATTCATCAAAATTGAGTGAGGTGCGTTATCCGACTTTGTTGTGGTGCAGTTGGTGTCATGCAGTGTGCTGTCACATGTAGTTCATTTATTAGTTAGTGTTTCTGCATGCACAATTGTCACCTGTGAATGAGCTACAGAAATGCGTGTTCCTGTGGGTTCCTTGTTGTGGGTGTGGCATTTGTAAAGGTGAATAACTTTTATTTAGAGAATGGAATTTGAATATTGCTTTTTTCTATAGAGAAGGGTGAGATCTACTGTTGGATACACAGATAGATAGATAGATAGATAGATAGATAGATAGATAGATAGAACTTTATTTATCCCCAGGTGAAATTTGTCTTTTTATAGAAGCTCTTTGAATAAATAAATACATAAATAGATAGTATCACGCATGTGCGCATGGGAGGCAGCTAAGTGGACCACATGAAGGTCTCAAAGGTGTGTCAAGATTTTTTCCTGCTCCTGCTTCCATGAGGAGGCCACCATCCTGCTGACTACGCCAATGTGAAAATGAAGAGTCTTGACACACAATGAAAAGGTTTGGGGCAGCCACCTGTATACTTCAACCTGGCTGCAGAAGGCAAATAGGTTGCACAGATGTGTACAGAGTTGAGTCTAAAACAGAAGTTGTGTTGTATTTAAGGTATGCAGGTGGAAGTGATGTTATTGAGGCCCAGAACCGGAAGTGATGTTCTTGGGGCCGGAAATGGAAGTGACATCATCGGGGCTGAACCAGGCAGAATTTTATGTATCTAGTCTGTAGAGATGAAAGAGGAAGGTTTAGTGCACCCCACCACCCCCTGGCCTGGTGTGAAATTACCTTCATTTGGTCCATTTATCTGCCTCCCATGCGCACATGTGACAGTAGGTAGTAAGTAAATAAATAAATACACACACACACACACACACACTTTGGTCTAAGAAGAACAAAGAAGAAAATTAAAAGAACGAAACTGAGGCACTATGCAGGCATATTACTGCAGGTATCAAGGACCCCCAGTAGTGTCCCCTGACACACTTCTGCTGAATAATTCATTGTCTGAAAGTCTTCAGTGTTGGTGTGTCAGTAAGAGGATATGCAGCAGTCTTCATAATGACACTTCATTTTTGTTTTAATTCTCTCCTTCGCTACGACCTCCAAAGGGTCCAGAGTGCGTTCCATAACTAAGCCTGCCATTTCAATTAGCTCTCGAAGTGGTGTTAGCAGCCTAGCACATCACAGTGTAAAAAACTGCAGGATGTCACTTTCCCACATTAAAGGAACACAGTCGCCTAAGGAAAAAGAGCCAGGACCAGCCTCTCGAAGGTCTTCCTGATGTAAGACGTAAAGGCCATTGGTCTGTAGTCATCAGGTGAAGAGGCGCTTACCTTCTTAGGAACAGGGGCAATGCAGGATCTTTCCTGAAGACAGGCACTTTCTGAAGACTTAGGTACAAACTGAACAGGTGACAGAGGACAACAGTAAGTTTGTTATCTCTTTATTCCATGAAAACATAGGATTAATAATTCAGTACAAACCACAAAAAATATTTTTGGGTGGAGTATTTCTTTAATCTGTTTTCTTTAAGAAGGTCATTATTATACTGAGCGCCATCAGAAAGTAATTTTTCATGTTAATAAAAATAAATAAATAAAAAATGAACTAACATCAAATAATAATCAATGTTAATAATGTCTAATAAAATTTCAGTGTTGAGCTAATTGGCAATTCTGAATTGGCCTCGTATTTGTCTGAATATGGATGTGTGCATCAGCAGGCCCTGTGATTGACTGGCTCTCTGTTTGCGTGCCCATTGACTCCATTACTTCATGACAATGAACTGAGCAAGTCTGAGAAGGGTAGTCCTGCCACCATTCATATTAAACACTATCATTCCATACTCTACAGCAGGGCTTCTTAAACTTTTTTTTTGTTATTGTGGCCCAGTCTTGCCCTTTTTAATCTCTTCAAGACCCATTCCATTTTGAAGGCCTGGATGATCATTAATGTGGGGTTGGTGAAAGCAAATCAAATCAAATTTATTTATAAAGCACATTTCAAATGGCAAACAGCTGCACCAAAGTGCTTTCCATAGCAAAACTAAAACTTGTGATATAAAACACTAAATAAACCTATACAAACAAAGTCAATACAAACACATTATTTAGTGTCTCCAAATCCCTGAGAAAAAAAGATGTGTCTTTAAACGAGATTTAAATCCCAGCACCATGGAAGCAGTTCTGGCAAATAAAGGAGACTTATTCCAGAGTTCTGGAGCAGCCACTTAAAAAACTCGACCTCTCTTTATGATGGTCCCTAGGAGAATCGTGGCTGATCGTCAAATTGGGGGTCAGGGGGTGTTCCCCAATGGAGAACTGTGGATGATCATCAGAGCGGGCTTAGAGAATCGTGAATAATCTTTGGAGTGGGCAATGTTAATTGCTAATCAACCTGTGGAGACCCATCGTGACCCAGTTCACAAACCATCCGCAGCCCATTACCATTAGATACAACAGTAATTTGTATTCCACAGGCAGCAACCCAACCCATAGTTTTTGAAGCCCTGATCTACAGTTAACAATTTTTGAATTTTATTAAGTTCTTCATACCACAAAGTATTGGACTTAGTATGCAATGTGAATACTATTACAAAGTGCACTTAAATTATTTAATATACCGTTGATGGAGAAAAAGTACATTAACACAAATCAATATTTATTTTACTCTAACTAGTGCCTGACATAATTAGCACAATCATGGAGCTCTTACTGTCCATTAAGTTTGTTTTAGAAGCAGTCTTTATTATATATTATATATTACCTTTCACAGTGCCGAGGAGTATCACAAAGCACTTCACGCTTATCCTTACATATTTTATTTAGTCTTTCTGTAAAGCTCTGACATCAGGCTTAGGGCTGTTAGTCAGCATGGATACTTTACAAAGAACTGGCACCCCGTCCAAGGTCAGTGCCCATTTGCACCTGAAGATACCAAGACAGGAATCAACACTACATTCCTCTGAAACAAATGAGCAGGTTGGACAGTGTCAGACATGAGAGCTTAGGGAGGGTCTTCAAGGCTCTAGAGACACTGGTAATTCTCCTCTGGAGAGAGTATGGATACTGTCACTTACATTTGCTTCCATTTCACCTGGTGATCTGATGGTCCAAGACGGGAAGAGCTCCTAGGTCATTTCACCATCCACTGCTTCCTTCCTTAGGCTTATCTTATATATAAATGTCTACGAGTGGAAGTGTGCGTCTGCCTGGCCCGGAGGTGCGAGGCTACAGCATGAAGCTCAAAGAGCAGGCAAGGTGGCCTCAAGTTAACGAGTCGGAAGAAGAAAGAAGTACGAGGCTACAGCATGAAGCTGAAAGAAACCAACAGTATCACCAAAGTAAAACTGCCAAGGAAAGACAAACTCGCTTAGCCGCTAATACACAAGCGAGACGAGCACATCGACAAAACAAAACCTCTAAGGAAAGAGAAACTCGCTTAGCTGCTGATAGACAATGGATGCGAGCACGTCGGCAAAACGAAACCACCGAGGAAAGAGAACCTCACTTAGCTGCTAATGCACAGCCGATGCGATTGATTGAATGAAGTGCCAGAATCCATGGTTTCTAGGAGCCCGGGCTTTTTACAGCACGGGCTTACGCAGTGTCACACATGAGCGATTAGGGAGCAGCTAAAGGATCCGACGAGCAGTGCGAAACCGCAAGACAGGGGACGGCGACAGTGTACTAACCGCTCTCTCTTTATTTCAACAGGAAAGATGAGAAAACACCGCTGTGAATTCGTCTCCAAAACCCTAACCAGAAGATCGAGCCGCTTCCGGGTTCCTTTATTCCCTCCAGTCCTGCTTTGATGACGTCACTCCATCCCAAGATCCTCAGCGGCTCCTTTCCCAGCTTTCCCATTTCTGTTCCCACCTCATAAAATATCCGTGTTTCATGATACTCATTGTGTGTTATAATCTACTTGATGACTGACCGTTGTTCTTGGAAATCACTACTTTACAGTATACGAAGACGGAATCCCCATCCCTTAAAGTTTTCCTCACAACAGGTAATACAGTATAAGTACCAATGGACCTGGAAGTCTGCATTCATTAGGGAACACGCATCTGGTGGGGCCACTACCTGTCTCCAGGTTCAAATTTAATTCTTCACTGGGGAGAGACCATTTTGCTCTCTTGCTTGACTAACTACTCATCTTGTGTTCTTTTTCTTCAACATTGAATAATGTTGACAATTAAACAGGTTTTACAAGGCTGATACCCCAGCCCTTTAACACGTCTCTGCGCTTTATCTTTGAATGGCTGCCATAGTAAGCACCACTAAAAAGCATTTTTTACATTTTTACATAAAAAATGTCTTTATTTATATAGTGCCTTCACATTAAGCATTTCATTAGCTTTATCAAACAATCCACATTATAGCAGAAGTATGTTATTTGGGTTCTGTGTATTTTAATGTATTTTACAGATTCACAGTTTTCCATTTGCAACAATAATGAACGAAAGTTTAATTAGGTGGAAAATTGTCACATTTTAAAAGTGCGAAGCAGACACTTTTGAATTGCATTCAGCCTCAGTGAATCCATAAATAATTGGGGAAAAAAATTGTTAACTGTGTACTCTTCTTCCTTTAGTGTCATGTTTAAAATCCAAGATAATAACGGCAGTACAGGAAATGGTAACGTAAAATTGTTCATTAAGGCATAAACACCTTTATTTAATAATGCATAAAAATGTATGTTTCCATTGTGACAAGACGAGACGTGATGAGAAAGCATATTCTTACAGTCATAATTCTGAGTAAGTTTGATTTTATTGAATTTTTAAGTGCCTCAAGTATTAAGTAAAAATCAAATTAAGGCACACAATATAATATAAAGGAAACTGACACATAAACAAACATTATGTCTTTCCACCAGTTATTACAGCTTACAGACCTTTACCTTTCTGTTCTGTGCTCTGTGGCTGCTCCACTGTGTTCTGCCACCTGGCTTTCTACACACCACATAGGGTGGGCTCAGCGACACTTAGTGAGCGCCACAGGAGATATACTGAAATGGACTACTCCATTGTCCTTATGCACTCTTAGTCGGTTCCTAATTAGAATTCTGATGTATAAAACAGAATTCCATCAGACTATCATGTAGTGCCATGTTTAGCATTGCTTCTTCCTTAGAGAGCCGGGACCTCGGTTTGAATCCAGCGCCCAGTCATTATCTGTGTGAGTCTGCCCATTATCTCCATGTCTGTCTATTTCAGTTGTCCTCTCGCGGTCCTAAAACATACACTTCAGGTTCATTGGTGACCCAGTTGTGAGTGTGTGAGTGCACCAAAGCCTTGCACAGGGCTGTTTCCTGTGGTGCCCTTAAAGCTCGGGCTCCCGAGAGCCTGAATTGGATTACATGGGTTTTAGAATGATACATATATTGTAACTGTTTCATTGTGTAATAAGCAATTACCTATTTTATATTATATTATAATATAAAATATAATAAAATAATATATTATAACATATTCTCTGGGGCCTGTACTGTGATTCTTAAATCACAGCTTCGGTTGGCAACATGTTGCACTTTGTTCAGAAATCATTTCATTGTATATCATTCTCAAACCTGCTTATTCCAGTTCAGGGCCACGAGGGGCACAGTGCCAGGTAGGAGCCAACCCTTGATGTAGCAATAGTCAATTATGGTGACCATTCAAGCACACTCCCCCTTGGAGCTAATTTACAGTAGATGTCTGTTCCACAGAGACATTATCCAGTCATGCGAATCAAACCAAACATGCTGAATCTGTGAAGCAACAGCACTAACCTCTGTGATAGATAGATAGATAGATAGATAGATAGATAGATAGATAGATAGAT
>JANRMT010062857.1:27331556-27376675 GCA_026402145.1 Polypterus bichir lapradei | reverse complement strand
GATAGATAGATAGATAGATAGATAGATAGATAGATAGATAGATAGATAGATAGATAGATAGATAGATAGATAGAATAGAGTGATGCAGCCCCTTTTATACTGTCCCCAGATGTGCTCCAGGTGCTCCTTGATGATCTTCCTGCAGCATATCCTGTTGTGGCGGAAGTGCTGCAGTACATGACTCTGGAATCATCAAAGCGCACTTTCGTGTCCAAGAGCCCTAGTCGTCCTCCTAGATAGATAGATAGATAGATAGATAGATAGAAAGGCACTATATAACATATAGGTACCGTATATACGGATAAGTTCCCCCGCAGATAAGTCAGGACTTGATTTTATCGTATAATTTCTGGTATTGTATAATGTCGGTCCTATAAGTCGAATGCGGAAAACTCACGCTGTTGTTCCAAGAGATTATGATATGCTAACGGCCACCTGAGAGAGTACTCAAGGTCTGACTCTATTTGTTCCCAATGGTTTTCGACTCTTTACACTCATTTGAAATCTCCATGCAGGGTATATAAAGAAAATCTAATCAAATATCATAATTAATTAGATTTTTAAGGATTGGTGATGATGACTAAATCAAACTCTGCCATCAGGAATGAGTATGAAGAATAAGCATTGACAGTATTAATTCACTTCACCTTCAGTATGATGTACATTTTGCTCTGATCTCCAACACTGAATTGCTCACCAGCTGCTCAAGATTTTTGAGTTTGCACATACCATTCATTAAATTTGTAAATCCACTCCACTTCTCATCTGTACAAGTCAAGTCAAGTTGGGGAGCATGCACTGGTACAGTGCGTTGCCGCACCCACTACACAACAAAACAACTCAGGATCCCGGTTTGCAACCCCCCAGGCAGACACGCGGTCCAGACCCACCCTCCGGAAATGACCATCTATCTACCATAGCCAGGTGTTACGTGGGCGACCCCTTGGCCTGGACCAGCCGCTCGGGTCCCCAACAATGAGGATCTTACGAGCTGGATCACCCTCAGGGAGACGCGCCATAGTGCCGTAACTGACGCTCCCTCGCAATGCAGATAATATGCCTCATTTGGGACTCCATGAGCAACACAAAGTCAAACCAGCGGTACTCAAAGATGGGTACTCATCTGTACCATGACTGCTTAATAATCCAAGATGTTATTAGCCTGTATACTTCTTGGATTTAAGTTTTCATTAAAAGATGGTTCAGTGATCATGCTGCTGCCTTACAGCTCCAGGGTCACAGTGTCATATCCACTGTTCATTTTCCATGCAGAGTCTTCATGTTATCCTTGTGTTTGGGTTTATGTTCTCCTTTGTGTGTTTTCCTAGAGTACTCTGGATGTCCTGCCACAACTCCTATGGATCCTATGATGGACTAGCATCCTGTCCAGCGTCTCCTCTGACCCTGAATTGGTTTATGCAGGTTAGGGAATGTATATAAAATGTATAAAGGTGACTTTCTATGAAATGCTGACACTTGACTTTCCCTTCATTGATTCACTTTTCCTAAAAGCCTCAATTAAATTACATTACCTGACAATCAAATTGTTTGGAAGAATTGAGATCATTTAAAGTATGAAGAAAATTAATTCTGATCTTTGTTTTATCCCCTTGACCCTCAAATGAATTAAGAGGGCCCAGTAAAGGATGGATAGATGAAAACCTCAGCATTGTACATCAGTTTATAGATTTAAATTGTTTGTTGTATCTTTAGTTGAGTTGCCTATTTGTTTTTTTTTTCTCTGAAAGAAGCTATCTTCTTTAGTTTGTTTATTTCTTTCCTTGATTTGTATTTTGGGAATAGTTTTTACATTTTTGAACATTTATATCTTTGATATACTTTTGAAATTTATATTTTGATTTTTTTAAATTTTTATTTTTTAAAATGTATTTTGTGAATTTAACAAAACTTTGTGTTTTGGTAATATTCACCTTCTTGTATGTGGTCTAATCATAACAGAGGATGGCTGTCTGTATGAATGGGCTCTGCAGTGGTCTGGAACATATAATAAATAATTTGTTTAATATGTGTTTGCATCAAGCATTCCAGAACACTTGTGAAGTTGTACTCTTACCAGCAATCAAAGTTTTTACCAAACTGCTTATATGAACTAGTAAAAGGATTATGAACTTTAGACAACCCTAACCAATGACTGGGACCCACTGTGCTGAATGTATACAGTCATCAGATCAGTAGAAGGTGATTGGTTACATCCTGTGGTGCTTAGGATTTCATTTAAACTCGTCTAGATCCAATTTGTATAGTTTGCTTTAGTCCATCTTGTGAGTTCTGGCTGCTTTCAGTTTGTTATTTTGAATATTATCACAATTTACCTTTTTGTTTTCTGATGTCACCATTTTGTTTTCTGGGTGCTGCCATTTTATGCTGTATTATTATTGTCGGTTTATTGTCACTATGTCTGTGGCCATTTGTTATGTCAGCGCATTGACTAGATTTGAGAAGTGCCCCGAAAAAAAGACTAACAAAGAAGGGTCGAAACAGGGAAATCAAAGACACGAGCTTCAAAGCCAAAGCAAGAAACAAAAATTGTGGTCAAAAATACAGGGCAAAAAAAAATCAGGACCCATATTTATCAAGAGCCTCCAAATTACTCCTGGACTAAAAGTCACACTAGGATAAGAATGTGTCCTACCTCAGAGTAGGATGTAAGGGTCATTGACAAAGCATTCTAGTCTCAGTCAAAGCGAGGAGTAGAAGGACACACCTGAGAACGAACAGCACCCATTGCTTTAAATTAACACTCATGATGATGTTTATTCATTTTCTGATATACTGTATATAGTCACGTATAAGTCGGGTCTTGAAACCCGAAGAATCGATCATAAAATATGACCCCGACTTACACACCCGTTCAAAAATGCGACACTTAATTTTTTTTTTTTTTACTCTTCATCAATCTCACATCAGTTTCTCAGGCACATCGAATTTTGTTGCAGCAGCGCAGTAACCAATTTCTTTCGCTACTTCAATGACATTTAATTTAAAACCAGCTTCATATTTTCTTCTGATCAAATGCTCCATCGTAGATGATGGATGCTCTAACAATAAAGGTGGATGATGGTGTGAGATACAAAAAACACAAATCAGTGCAAACGGTGCTTCAGAATAGTTTGGATATTACCGTGTGGTCACGTAGGCACAATAGAGAGAGGGACAGAGAGAGAGGTTACGAGCGCATGCTGATACAGCGCATTGCTGCTCCCACATAGGAAAAAAAGGCTGTGTGCTCCGTGGTTTCTCTCTCAGGTGGGCATTAGCATATCATAATCTCTTGTACCAATAGCGTGAGTTTTCCACATTCAACTTATACGACCGACATTATAAAATACCAGAAATTATACTGGAAAATCAAGTCCCAACTTATCTGCGGGAGAACCTATCCGCCAGTACATACAGTAAATGCTGAGGCCACACCAAAAATATGATGATGATAATACAGTGATACCTTGAGATACGAGTTTAATTCGTTCCGTGACCGAGCTCTTAAGTCAAAATGCTCTTATCTCAAATCAATTTTCCCCATTGGATGAATTGAAATGCCATTATTCTGTTCCTGACCCCCAAAAAAGACTTTTTTTTGTTACTTTTTTTGTTATATGTTTTTAAATAAGAAAAATGTACTTATAAATAACAAATATTGTATAAAAACACAATACAATAGAATGTACTGCAATAAACTGGTTTTATTAAGTACAGCAAAATGTACAGCATTTACCTTGGAGATCAGACGAGTTGAAGATGCTGACGGAGGTGGTGGAGAAATGCTGAACTGGATAACTGAATGTTATTCACTGATTTTTGCCCTTTTCGCTGCACCTTCCTCACTTTCATCTGAAGGGGTTTTCGATAAAAACCTGTCCAATGAGGTCTGTTTCATCCTCTCTTTCAGAATGTTTCTAAAATGTGTTAGGCAAGTGTCATTAAATACAGCTGCCGCGCGATCAGTTGTAACTTTTTCAGGATGTTTCTTTTCAATAAAGTCAATTGTTAGGCAAGTGTCATTAAATAGCCCAGCTGCACTATCTGTTGCAATTTTTTTCAGGGTTATCTTTTAAATAAACTCAAGCGTTAGGCAAGTGTCTTTAAATAGCTCTGCTGCACTATCAGTTGTAACTTTTTCAGGATGTTTCTTTTCAATAAAGTCAAGCGTTAGGCAAGTGTCATTAAATAGAGCCGCTGCACTATCAGTTGCAACTTTTTCAGGGTGTTTCTTTTCTTTAAAGTTCGAAACTTTTTCCCAAATTGCAAACACTTCCTTTATCTCACTTTATGAGGTAACCTCCTCCGCCTCTGCCTCCTCCGTGATACCGATCTCCTGCAGAACCTCCGTATGTTGCCGCGTCTGTAGTTCCGTCAACTCCTCTGTCGCCAGTTCCTCGGAATGCTCTTTGATGGCACGTATTTCGAATTTTGGCTCATAACTCAAGGCAAAACATCGACCTAGTGACGGCTGGTATCTCAAAAACTCATACGTTGGGGCACTCGTATCTCAAGGTACTACTGTAATAGTATTTAAAGTACAAGAAGAACGAAAGCAAAATAAGGTAGGATATTACACTAAGCTGCAAGTAATTGTTGCCACTTTGTAACATCATGACTAATACTGTAGTAAACGCAAAGACAAAAAAGCCCAGATACACACACCTCATGAGAGTAAACCTGATAACTGGGCAAATTCATTTAACAATGAATGTTCAACAGCTATACTTTCAGAAGAGCCAATTTCATGTTGTGATGGCCACAGGAAAAGCCTTGGAAAATATCAGTTAAAGTGAAACCAGCGATGGCTATTACTGCACTGTTGCAGAAGTTGTCTTCATTCTTGCACTGTGAACGATCATCTTCCAGAGTCTCTCTCCATGATCCACCTTTGTCTTCTGCTAAGCTCTATTTATTCGAAGCCCCAGAAGCCTCCACCTGCTTTCTTGAACCTTCAAAACTTGTAACCTGTGAAATGAACATTTCAGGAGTTTATGGAATTCGGGGCTCAGTGTAACTGTGTGAGACTTTGCTGCAAGGCTCCCATCAGCCCTGCTTATCTTCAGGGTGATATGCTGGCTACTGCAGTACAGCTTGCATCCATGATCATCTGTGTGTTGATACTGTGATATCGCTTGCGATTCGCATATGCATGCTTATCCACATTTGGGAGATTGATCTTTATGTGCGTGCCGATTTGCATGAATTTGGCTTTCTTTAACATTTACCTCCCATGGAGTGGGTGGGGAATATATATATCCACATACAACCTCACACGTTGTAAAGGTGTTCAATGTTTGGTGCAAATATTGAGAAATGCTGGGTTGTGACATACCCAAATTATCGCTTACTTTAAAGCTGACAGCACATGGCTTCTCCGCATAGGATGTAAGAATACTGTAATATTGCAAATATTTTTCCATTACTGTCAAATCATTATGTTTTAACTAGCTGTGTAAGCCCATGCTGTAAAAAGAAACTATTGAAATCGTCAGAAAAAAACTGAAATGTAGAGATGTCAAGTAATTGACAGGGACTACTCTGGGCAGCTCTCTCCTAGGTTTTGTTGTGCTGACATGCTCGCCTCGCTTGTATATTAGCGGCGGCAGGAAAAGTAAAAAGGGATACTGTTTTGCCAATGTGCTTGTCTCGCTTGCATAAGAGTGTCTCTCTTTTCTCTGCAGTTCCCCCACTGAACCCGACAAAGTTGTTCCAGAAGACTGTTATATCCAGCATGCCTTGTGGGTGTCTACATAGGTACAATTGCCCAGGGAAACTTCCTGCTATTGTGTCAGGGAAGCCTGTTGTCCTACCAGGTTGTCCTTCCATTATACCATCCTCCTGACTGGTTATTGTTCCTGGGTCCAACCCAGCTTGGACACCAGTGTACCCACTCTGTCATTGGTATCTTCTACATGTCTTCTGGGTGAGATAGGATGATTTTCACCCTATTTCTTGTGGTGGCACAGGGCTGGCCTTCTGTCCACTTAAGGAACCATCCTCCGTTCTGGCTGGGATGCCCATCCATGCATATCGTCCATAATACAGTAAATATACCATTCAGCCACAACAGTAAAACCACCTGCCTAATATTGTGTAGGTCCTTGTGCTGCCACACAGCTCTGACCAATCGAGGCCTGAACACCACAAGACCTCTAAATGTGTACTGAGATATTTGGCACCAAGACATTAGCAGCATATCCTTCAAGTCCTGTAACTTGTGAGGTGGGGGATAAATGGATCTGACTTGTTTATTGCACATCCCACAGAGGCTTGATCAGATTAAGATCTGAGGAATTTCAAGGCCAAATCAACACACTGAACTCTTTGTCATGTTCCTCAAACCATTCCTAAACAATTTTTGCATTGTGGTAGAGTGCATGATCCTGCTGAAAGAGGCCACTGCTATTAAAGGGTGTACGTGGTATGCAATAATCTTTAGGAAGGTGGTTTGTGTCATAACAACATCTGCATGAACTCCGGGACCAAAGGTTTTCCAGCAGAACATTGCCCATAGCATAACATTTCCTCCACCGGCTTGCACCTAGTGCAACCTAAACAATGCACAAGCGCCCGGCTTTCCACATGATCTAAAAGATAATGTGATTTATCAGATCAGGACACCTTCTTCCATTGCTACATAGTTAAATTTTGACTGTTATGTACCCATGTTTGGCTCATATGGTGTTGGACAGGGGTCAGCCTGGACATATGCAGCATTCTACGATGCAGTGTGCGTCCTGAGACCTTTCTCATCACCAGCATTAAGACTGTCAGCAGTTTGTGTGACAGTAACTGTTCTGTGGGACTGGATCAGACAGTCTAGCCTCCGGTCTCCACTCACATCAATGAACCTTGGGCATCTATGACCCTGTCACTGATTCACCAGTCATCCTTCACTGGACCACTTTTGGTAGGTACTAACCACTTCATATCGGAAACACCCCATTAGACCTGCAATTTTGAAAGTGCTCTGACTCAGTCATCTAGCCAATTTAGTTTTCGTCAAAGTCACATCCTTACCCTTGCCCATTTTTCCTACTTCCAACACATCACCTTCAACAAAAACAACATTTATTTCTATAGCACATTTTCATACAAATGATGTAGCTCAAAGTGCTTTACAAGATGAAGAAAGGCAAAAAAGAAAAAATGTAAAAAATAAAAGTAGACAATACTAATTAACAAAGAATAAAGTAATGGCCAGGAATGACAGAAAAAAAAAACTCCAGAGGGCTGAAGAAAAAAAAAAAAACAAAATCTGCAGGGGTTCCAAGGCCACCCAGCCCTGACTAGAATTCTACCTAACATCATTGATCTCAATCAGTCCTCATGGTTTGCAGGGTTCACATGGAAGAACTTGATAATGACGGTCATGTAGACCTCTGGCCTTCAATCCATCAATGTAAGGACAGCACGGTGCTTTGATCAGGTGGTGGTGCAGGCCCGCACCTAGGGGGGAGACAACGATGACACTTGTCAGGGGCCCACCCTTTTTCGAGTTTTTTTTTTTTTTTTAAATATACGCACATATTTGAAACACGAAAGGGGCCCGAACTCTGTCAGCTGCCTGGGGCCCAGAATTTCCTAGGTGCGGGCCTGGGGGGTGGCACAGATCACGAACACAGAAAAATGAAAAAAGAACAGCAGAGAAAGTAGGGGTTAGTACGGATTGTGGTGCCTCAAAAAAAAAATTTAAATGCATATACTGAATATCAGGGTTACACTAAAATGAAGCTATGAGAAAGCCTTATTAAAGTAATGAGTTTCAAGCAGTTTTTTAAAGTGCTCCACTGTATTAGCCTGGCAAATTCCTACCGGCAGGCTATTCCAGATTTTAGGTGCATAACTGCAGAAGGCCGCCCGCCTCACCACTTCTTTTAAATTTAGCTCTTGGAATCCTAAGCAGACACCCATTTGAAGACCTAAGGTTACGATTTGGAATATAAGATGTCAGACACTCCGATATATAAGATGGAGCGAGATTATTTAAGGCTTTGTAAACCATAAGCAGTATTTTAAAGTCAGTTCTAAATGACACAGGTAACCAATGTAGTGACATCAAGACTAGAGAGATGTGCTCAGATTTTCTTTTCCTATTTAAGATTCTAGCTGCTGCATTCTGCACTTGTTTTAATTGATTGATGTCTTTTTTGGGTGGTCCAGTATTCTAGTCGACTAAGAACTAATTGTTCATTTGCTGTCTAATGTATCCCACCCCTTGACACCTGCAGCCTGCCATAATGTGCTGACAGTGGTAAGCAGAGCTGTCTGTTACTTTGCATTCTCCTAAAGTTAATCAATTTTTTGTATCATAATTTTGTGTCATAAAATGGTTTCCTTTGGATAAAAATCACAATTTTTGCATTTAATTCTGTGTAAGGGTGGCAGAGAGAGATGCTTCTCTTCAACAGGGTCCAGAACTTATCAAAAAGTTACTGAGGCAATAATGAACACCCCTGGATGGCTTTCTAGCCCACAGCCGAAGTGCTGGAAATTCATTGGACACCAATTAAATAAATGCTATCCTGTCCTTGATTCCAGGACTGTTTCAATAGGCTCCATGTCCCCAGAATCTCCCTCTACTAGAGGAAATGTGTTGAGAAAATGAATAAAATAATGATTCCACTGTGGGAGCTACAGTGGTTAGTGCTGTTGTTTCATTCTCGGGAACCTGGGTTAAATTAGCCTTCAAGTCTATACAGAATTTCCCCAATTGGCTGCTTGGTAATTTTCCAGGTTCTTGGGATTTCCCTCACATTCCCAGACTGTGTGCGTGTGTGTGTGTTACCCTAACTGGTAACTGTAAATTGGCCTAGCATGATTGAGATCTTGTGTGTGTCTGTGCAAGTGTGTCCTATTTATTATCTGCTCCTGGCTTGTTCCTGCCGCTGGCTTCCTTATGATAAAATATAACAAAATACTGGATACAGCAGATTCAGAAAATGAATGCAGGATGGCTGTGAGCATAGATACACAGAGTACTGTGTGTGACAGCAGTTGTTGCTGCCATGTCTCATATGTCAACTCAAAACCTCATGAGAGTTTCATTCATTTTGTAGATGAGCACACTTTTGGGACCATCCAGATGTTACAACAAACCTTAAATTGTTTATAAGTCCAAGCTCACCTTAAGTCTGCTACTTATCATTTTCATTTGTTTTAAAATGATTTGACAAAACAAGCACATCAGAGAATATATCTTACCCTGCTTTCATTTTTATAAAGTGGGACTTTCTGTAACTAGGAAGGCTGTCTAAGCCTCAGTATGCGCGATGCAGTCTGACTTCTTTACTTCAGGCTTTTTGATTATAAAAGTTTAGTAATTTTCTCATGGATTTTCTTGCTGGTGCTCAATGCACTTACTTAAGAGGATATTATTTATTTGAGAGATTTTTTTTTGTTCTTTTTATGCTTGAACGGACAATACTGAATTGTCACTTCACACTCATGGATTCGGGTTTGATTCCTGTGTCAGGTACCTTTTATTAATGGCTCCTTTATGGATTGGCCTGATGGCTCACTGGTTACAGTGCTGCCTCACAGGTTTATAGACTTTTATTTTTCAGCTTGATCCCTTTCTATGTGGAGTTTAGACATTCTGAACATGTTGATGTGTGTGTGTGCATCTCTGTATGTGTGTTTTTCCCAGGTGGTCCAATTTAGACCCATTATGGCTCTGTTGTGGTAACTAAGGCACTAGAGTTAAAATCCCCAAATTGGTGTTTCATGCCTCATTTGGAGTTTAACTTTATGACCCTGAGCAAGTCACTTAATGGACGTGAGGTCAGTTGAAAACCTGTAGTGCATTC
This sequence comes from Polypterus bichir lapradei, assembly GCA_026402145.1. NCBI lineage: Eukaryota > Metazoa > Chordata > Cladistia > Polypteriformes > Polypteridae > Polypterus > Polypterus bichir. The sequence goes on along the minus strand of JANRMT010062857.1, from coordinate 27,366,863 downwards.
CCAATAACACTTCAGAGGGTGTAGCCACACAGTTTGTTCCACCTTTACTTTTATATAGACAGGAGGGCTTGTAAGTAATCTATAAAAGTTGGCACACCATCAGGAACTGTCTGCATCAGATCTGAAGGCTTCATTAACATTGTAGGAATATATATGTATATTATTATGCATACATACTGTACATATAAATATAAATATATATATATGTATACTGTATATTATTAACCCATTACCTGATCCCTTAAAAAGTAAATTACAGAGTTTTTCATTTTTCAGTACTTTTTTTTCAGTGTACAGTACTTCTTACCTTTCTACCATTTCAGGTTATTCACTAAATTTGAACTGCTTAAATTGCAATGAAAAAGAGAAAAACAGTGGTGTTCTCAAACTCTTGACCAGTAGTGTATAAACATGCAAACTTTTTTTTTGTAGGTCCTATGGTGTCCCTACTGTATTTTCCCAATTATACTATTTATTGTGTAGGTCAGGTCAGGTCAGGTCAGGATGGGGTGCATGCACTAGTACAGCACATTGCCACACCCACCACACAACGAAACAACTCAGAATCCTGGTTGGCAACCCCCCAGGCAGACATGCAGTCCAGTTGCACCGTCCGGAAATGACCATTGTCACACATGTGCGAGACAGCTAAAGGGCCTGAATGATGGAAGCTCCATGCCAGACAAGGGGGCGGCAGGGTGCACTGACTGTCTCTCTCAATCCCTTGCAGACCATCCACGGGAAATCCCGCAGGGTTCCGGCACCACTGATGATGTCACTTCCAGTTCAGCCACCACTGATGATGTCACTTCCTTTTCTCAGCATATAGCCGCCATCTTAACAACATAGCACAGTTCTGTTTTGGACTCGTATCTGTGAACACTTCGGTTCAATTTAAACAGTTTTTGCAGCCAAGGAACAATATACAAGTGGCTGCCCCAAACCTTTTTGATGACTTTGTGTCATTTTTTGTGGCACCATCTATCTGCTGCAGGCAGGTGTTATGCAGGCATCCCCTGTGTCTAGATAGATAAATAGATCCACGGGGGATATTTTGCTTTTTACAAAAGCTCTTTAAATAAATAAATATATACATAGATAGATTAGTAAATATTAGTTCTTAATAGAGATGGCTGGATGGTACTGAAGGCACTGGAGAAATCAAAAAACAAAATTCCCGGGGGTTGGTCTCGTCCGATGCGAGAGATGGACGTCTGAAGTGGAGCTCCGCTAGCAGTGGTGTTATTTTTCATATTATTTGCTTATTATCTTGAGATATCCTGTATTTATTCAACCCGAGAGGGACTTCTACAGTATATGTAAGCACATATAAACATGGCCAACAAGAAGGGGGGTTCGAAAGAATCGAAAACTAAAGCTACACCCAAGCTGCGATCAGCAAGCCCCGGTTCCAGATACGGCCTTTCAGAGACAGACCTGGATCAGATGGGCGAAAGCACAGACTCCTCGGGACCACGGTCCGCTACATCGTCGCCGGCTGAGAGCGAAAAGGGGAGCGAAGGTGCGATCGTGAGTGCAGAGCTGGATAGCTCGCCGATTGGAGAAGATCACATGAAACTGGAAAGGGCCTCGAAGTCCGCGGCTTCAATTGCGCAATTACGCGAGCCTGTAGCAGCGGGGACGCCGGCTACAGCAAAGTCTGCTGCTTCATCTACGGTACAAGAAAGCACAATTGAACTATCAGAACTGAAGGTGTTGCTCGTTGAGCTCGCGCAAGACATAAAGAAAAGCGAGAAGGCTAATGAGATAGCAAGGGCAAAGGCACATGAGAGCCTGAAACAGGAAATCCAACAGGCAACTGAAAAGCTGCGACAGGAATTCCAACAGGAATTCCAACAGGCAAATGAAAGGCTGCGTCAAGAGGTGCAACTTGAGCTTCGACAGGTGCTGGGAAAAATTGAAGAGCGCATTCAGGAAAACTCGGTTAAATTGAGCACGCTTACTGATCAATTGGAGCATCTCAAGGAGACATTCACGAATCGGATTGAAATGGTCGAACATTCAGCTGCCAGTGCCGAAGAAAGAGCAATAAATGTTAGTTCCGAATGCAAAAAACTCGGAGAAAAACTTGGAGACAGACTGGCTGCTTTAGAAGATGGCAGTAGACGGTATAATGTCAGAATTGAAGGTCTGCCGGAGAATCGAGAAAGTTCAAACCCTGTGAAATTCGCAGCAGAACTTTTTTCTAAAATAATCGGGGACGACTTTAAAGCAGAATCTGAGATAGCAGCGGCTTACCGCGTACGCGGACCAAACACCGTCAGACCCCGACCAAGATCTTTTATAGTTCGTTTTGAACGATTATCATTTAAGCTAGAGGTGATGGCACTCCTCAGAAACAAGGAAGATATTATATTTGAAAATAACCGCATTCTTATCTTCCCTGACTTCTCTCCAGCAACAGCTACTAAACGCGCATCCTTCTATAATATTAAACAGCGGCTACGGCAAGCCAGTGTGAAATACAGCCTCCTGTATCCGGCAAAACTGAAAGTGGAATGGCAGGGTCAATTCTATGTCTTCGCTAGCAAGGATGAAGCAGAAAAAGAATTAAGAAAGCTGATCCCGGGACTATTCTGATACATAATAGTGAGTCATGGCGGTTAAAACGATGAAGCAAAGATTAATAATCTTTTGTCTGATCTATTCGTTTTAAAATACGGGTTTTTATCAGCATATATTCTCATTATTACTTAGTATTACTAGGGCGCTATCTGTTTATGTTTTATTGTGCTTAATTATTTATTTATCTATTTATTTATTTTTCTCTTTTTCTTTTCTAATTATCTCATCTCTACCCTAAACGAGACTGTTCAATATCATACCCTAGGTTTACTGTTATTGCTATTACTGCATTAAGACTGGTTATGCTTCTTCTGGACACATTTTTTAATACCATCCCCTGGGGTTATTATCTGGGTGTATCATCTTAATCCACTAAAATTGCTGAAGACTATATATATATTTTAAGTGTAAAACTCCTTTTTTTTTTCTTTTTTTTTTTTTTTGTTTCTTTTTAGAGATATCTCTATCTTTTAACCCTTAAGCGCCGCTGCATTGGAGCTTGTTTTGCTTTGGACGTACTCTGTCTCTGGGTATGTCAGAGGATTGGGACTGTGTGAAGTGGGTTTTAGCCTCACTTGGGGAGGCAAAAAGGGAGGGTGGGGGGTTAAGGGGGGGAGAGAAAGAGAGCAGGCCTGATCTATACCTAATCTATCCTCTCAGTCTTTATAATTATAATAAGACTATAAAATGACATCAAAAACTCAGAATCAGTGTCTCCATGATGGGACAGTTAACTTCGTAAGCTGGAATGTTAAAGGCCTGAATCACGAATTAAAGAGAAAGAAAGTACTCTCTCACCTAACAGGTCTAAATGCTAAAATAGTATTTTTACAGGAAACTCACTTAATAAGCAAGGATCAGTTCCGGCTGCAAAAAGACTGGACTGGCCAAATGTTCCATTCTAGCTTTACGAAGAAAACTAGAGGTGTGGGAATTCTCATACATAGAACTGTTCCATTTGTAGCATCAGATGTAGTATTGGATCCTGAAGGGAGATATGTAATGGTTATGGGAGACTTATCTAACTGTAAAATGATCTTGATAAATGTTTATGCACCTAATGTTGATGATAAGGAATTTATACAAAATTTGTTGGCATCCATTCCCAATCTGAACACTTATAAAGTTATAATGGCTGGGGATTTTAATTGTGTTATGAATCCACTTTTAGATAGGACCTCCTCCACAGGGGGAACGGCATCTAACACTGCAAAGATAATTACAAAGTTTATAACTGATCACAACTTATCAGACCCCTGGAGGTTTTTAAACCCAAATTCAAGAACATATTCTTTCTACTCACCAGTACATCATTGTTACTCAAGGATCGATTACTTCTTTATAGACAATAACTTCTTGCCTAAGATTAAATCTTGCAAATACGATGCTATTGTTATTTCTGACCATGCACCTATGATCTTGGAGCTAAAATTACTAAGCCCCATGCACTCACCCCGCAGATGGCGCCTCAACCCGCTTCTATTAGCTGATGAGAATTGTACTGAATTTATATCCAAACAAATCAAATTCTTTCTAGAGACAAATACATCCCCCGAGATCTCTGCAGGGATACTCTGGGAAACTCTTAAGGCCTTCTTAAGAGGACAGATTATCTCATATCTTTCCCACAGAAATAAATCCGAGGCCAAGAAAGTAGCAGATATAAAAAGCGAAATTACTAAAATAGATGAAGAACATGCCAGACTACCAAGCGAGACTCTACATAGGAGAAGGCAGGCTCTACATTCGGAATTAAACCTCTTGACAACTAAAGAAACTGAACAACTAATTTACAAATCCAGACATCATTACTATGAACATGGGAAGAAAGCTAATAAGCTTTTAGCTCAACAAATTCACAAGCAAGAAGTGCGAAACGCAATCTCGGTAATCACTAGTACGAACGGAGATAAAATCGTCGAACACCAAAATATAATGCACACTTTCAGAGACTACTATAAATCCCTATATACTACTGAGTTTAAGGAAGACAATACACAATCTAATGCATTTCTGGATACATTACAGATACCACAAATAGGCGCTTTTAGTGCGGAGGAACTTGATAAACCTCTGATGCTACCAGAATTACTAGATGCTATAAAATCACTCCAAGGCGGGAAAGCAGCAGGCCCTGATGGTTACCCTGCAGAATTTTACAAGAAATTCTCCGCTCAGCTAGCCCCCCTCTTATTAGCAACATTTACAGAAGCCAGAGATAACCAATCTCTTCCACAAACCTTTCGCCAAGCACTAATCACTGTCTTTCCAAAACAAAATAAGGACTTATTACAATGTGCATCATACAGACCAATTTCACTTCTGAATAACGATGTTAAAATGCTCTCTAAAATCTTAGCCAGAAGGGTGGAGAAAGTGCTCCCCTCGGTAATATCACAAGACCAAACTGGATTTATTAGGGGCCGGCACTTATCTTCCAATCTTCGACGCCTGTTTAATGTAATATACTCACCAACTAAATCAAACACCCCAGAAATATTATTATCATTAGATGCAGAAAAAGCATTCGACATGATTGAATGGAAATACCTTTTTACTATATTGGAGAAGTTTGGGTTTGGCCCAAACATCTGTGCATGGATTAAATTACTGTATACTAACCCAGAAGCTTCAGTTTGCATCAACAACATTTGCTCAGACTACTTTAAACTAGAACGTGGCACTAGACAAGGATGCCCCTTGTCACCGCTGCTGTTTGCGATTGCCATTGAACCACTGGCAATACATTGTCGAAACACTGATCAGATAAAGGGGATTAGCAGAGAAGGACTGGAACAGAAAATCTCATTATATGCAGATGACATGGTACTGTATATATCAGACCCAGAAAATTCTGTACCTGCAGTTTTAGCAGCACTCACAGAATTTCAAAAGATCTCTGGTCTCAGAATTAATCTGAATAAAAGTGTACTCTTTCCAGTGAACTCTCAAGCATATAATATTAGATTAGATACCCTACCTTTTATCATTGCAGAACAGTTTAAATACCAAGGGGTAAACATCACAAGTAAACATAAAGCTCTATATCAACAAAATTTCGCCGTTTGCATGGAAAAAATTAAACAAGACTTGCATAGATGGTCAACCCTTCATCTCACACTAGCTGGAAGAATTAACACTGTTAAGATGAATATTCTTCCTAAGCTCCTTTTTTTATTTCAAAACATCCCAATATACATTAATAAATCATTTTTTAGGCAATTAGATTCGACAATAACCTCATTTATTTGGAATTCAAAACATCCACGCATCAAAAGAGCGACCCTACAGAGACAAAAGGCAGAAGGCGGCATGGCTCTACCTAACTTCCAGTTTTATTACTGGGCAGCAAATATACAGGCGATAAGAACCTGGACACAAATAGAAGAACATACACAGGCTTGGTCCGCAATAGAATTAAATTCCTGCAGTACTTCTTTGTATTCCTTGCTCTGTGCTCCAATAAACACACGTTATCGGCAATACACTAATAACCCAATTGTGCTCCACTCACTTAGAATCTGGAACCAATGTAGAAAGTATTTTAAGACGGAGAAGCTTCTATCTGTGGCACCCCTGCAAGAGAACCACCTCTTTCAACCCTCACAAACATATGCAGTTTTTAATATTTGGAAAAAATTTGGAATTAACTTGCTTAGAGATCTTTATATAGACAACGTCTTTGCATCCTATGAGCAATTACATTCCAAATTTAACATTCCAGCTACACATTTCTTTCACTATCTTCAAATCAGAAACTTTGTTAAACAAAGCCTTCCAGATTTTCCTCATCTTGCACCCTCATCCATGCTGGAAAAAATATTGCTCAATCTCAAGGATTTAGACTCCATCTCTACAATATATAAAATCATTTTACAATCCCTCCCTTTTAAAGATCCAAGAGGACACTGGGAAAAAGATCTTTCAATTAATATATCAGAAAAGGAGTGGAAAGTAGCAATGCAGAGAATTCACTCGAGCTCCATATGCGCAAAGCATACAATTATACAACTCAAAATTATATATCGAGCACATCTGTCTCGACTAAAACTCTCCAAAATGTTCCCAGGGCATGATCCAACCTGGGAACGTTGTAACCAAGTCCCAGCCTCATTAGGTCACATGTTCTGGTCCTGCACCAAATTAACATTATTCTGGACAAACATTTTTAATTACCTTTCAGATAGCCTTGGACTTACAATCCCTCCAAACCCATTAACAGCTGTGTTTGGTGTTCTTCCAGATGGGTTTAAAGCGGAGGAAGACAAACAAATTGTGATTGCATTCACTACACTTTTGGCACGTAGACTTATTCTCATAAACTGGAAGAACCCAAACTCTCCTCTTTTAAGTCAGTGGGAAACCGATGTGTTATATTATTTGAAGTTGGAAAAAATCAAATACTCAGTCAGAGGATCCGTACAGACTTTTTTCAAAACATGGCAGGATCTAATCAGTAATATTTTAAAATAAGTTCAAAAGGCACAGAGAATTTATTAACTTAGGTATGTCTCCAAGCCTTAAATTTAACGCCGTTTGGCTTGCTCTCTCTCTCAGGGGTGGGGATCGATCTGTTCTTAATTTTTCTCTTTGTAAAAACTTGATTGCTTTGTATGGATTGTAATAAAATTAATAAAAAAAAAAAAAAAAATTCCCACAGTACTACCATCTATGTACATGTGAGAATAAGCCTCATCCTTTTACATATCTATCTATCTATCTATCAAACAACGTCCATCACACAATATCTGAAAATAAAGAAAGATGAAGTTCTGAGGAATGCTTATCTGCTCAGGTCCACAAAACATTTTACCAGTGCTCTTAGAAAAGAGAAAATCAACAATTTTGGAAATGTCTGCTATTGCACAATGGGAGCAGCAACAATCCATGGAATTAAAGAACGAGTTTAATTAATAACAAGACTCAATGCCTAATTAAGCAACTGGTTGGAGTTTGAATCCCTGACTTAGACGGTCTTCTGTTGGCTCACTCACTTCTCTTTTCATTTCTGTTTGGGTGCCATTTAAGGAAAGAAATGAAGCAATTGGGAGGAACAATAAAGAAATTATTATAAAGAAATCTTAAAAAACAAGTCAATTAAAATGAATGGAAAAGGAATTAATTAGCAGCAAAAACTGGTCACCATTTAAGAAAAAGGTAAGAATGAAAACCTGCAGCCATTGCGACCCTTCAGGACCGGAGTTTGAGACCACCTATCTATCTATCTATCTATTGTGGAGGACTGCCGGCTTCATACTCCGGTCCTCACCCCCAGGCCGCCAGGAGGAGCTCTCCCGACAGCAGGATCGTGCTCCGACTTTCAGCAGGGCATCATGGACCTTGTAGTGTTTATACACAGCCCTGCTGGATACCTTGGGGGCCGCTGGGAGTCACTGTAGGGGGGCTCGTGGGCTCATATGTGCCCTATAACCCGGGAGTACGTCACGGTCACGTGACAGGAAGAAACGACGTGCTCCCGGGTTGAAGAAAAGGACTCTTTACCCTGACCCGGAAGGAATAAGGAACTGTGGACTGGTTGGGCAGGAACACCTCCGGGTCAGGGGCTATAAAAGGACTCTGGGAAAGTCCAGACACTGAGCTGAGCTGGGAGGTAGGAGGGTCGAAGTGTCTGGGCAAGGAGGAGAGAGAATATTATTGTGTTATTGGTGATTTAATATATGAGTAGTGTGGAGAGTGCTTTGTGCACGTTTTGTCAGACAATAAAGAAGTCTTGGACTTTTATCCGGTGTTTGGGGTCATGCACCGTGAATATACTTGTTCATGTACATTGACCTGTTTTGTTTATATTGTGGATCAATTTTCAGTATACGGGGCCGGAAACCCCAAACCTTTATGTTGTCTTCTGATTCATCTTTTACACTGGCGTAGTTGGCAGGATTCTCTGGCCGTCTGTTGGCAGAGGACCTGCATTAAAAATAAATATTGTGTGGGCAGACAACCCCAAAGAGGTCACGCGTCAACGCACGGAGGTGCAAACACTACCCACTAAGGAGAGCGCTGCTACTGAGCCTCTTCCTATGTCGGAGCACGATGGGGAAGAAGGCCGGGAAAAAGAAGGTCAGTCCCAGCTGGGTGCAAGATCTGACGGACGCCGACATGACCTGGACATACCTGAATAGGAGCGAGAAAGACCAGGCGCTAATTTGGGCCGAGCGAACAGTTATCGAGCGCGTCGGACACCCCAGATGGACCGGGGTTTCCGCCGCCTAGTCCGGAGGTAGGTGCAGGTAAAACGCCCGACGTTTTGGGCTTGTTCCTATCCTGTTTTGCAGACGCTTGCATTCAGAATCTCAGCGGCGTCTCGGATGCCTGCCTCATGTTCCAGCAAGATGGCCACGTTTCCCAAAAGGCAAGCCAGGACGCGAGACGGCTAGCGACGCCCCCGTACGAGGACAACAGCCTGGTCACCCGTGGTGGATGGCGGGAAGGTGAAGGAGGCTCGGAGTCCTCCGATGAGGTCGTTTGTTCCCCGACGGGTCCGAGCCTCCTGGAAGGGGAGGGGAAGGCGAGCGAAGCAGCGCCAACACAAACAGCAGCCAACAAAGAGGGATGGGTCATGGCTGAAGGGTCTGCTGTTAAAAGAAAAAAGGCAGCAGATCACAGCCGGCTTGGAGTAGCCAGCCATTCCTCTGAGGACTCCAAGACCCAGGAGCCTTTGCGCTCCCCAGCTGAACACGTGCCAGGGAGGGATGTGCTCATTGGTTCCCGGCCGTCAGGTAAGGAAGAGGCAGAAGCAAAATTACAGCCGGCTGTATTAACTAACCTTGCGGACTTACAGGGTCTCGAGAAATACCTCGAGCCCCTGCACCGTTTCTTACAGGAATTGAAAGAGCTGAAGGAACGTGTGGAGGAATTGGGAGTGACGGCCGCAGCACCGTTGAAGGGTCTGAGGGACTTCGTGCAGCGGCTGGGCCGGGAAGCTCCAGAGGTGATCGATGCGGGAGTGCAGGTGAGTCTGACCCGTATCGTAGAATATAAGGGGACACAGTGCGATCTGGCACCGCAGGTAATAAGTAGCGGTTGTCAAAGCACCGTGTGCCGACAGAGGAGTGTGGCACAATGACAGAATGGTTGGGGAAAGGAGCAAAGAGCCCGGGCCATGCGTGTGACGTGGCTTTCCAGGGCAGTGCAGGTCTCCAGGTCCCGACCGGTCTTAAGTGCGGGGTAACACCAGTGACAGAAAGGCCGGGGGAAGCACCGATCGTGCCGGTGCAGCTGAACAGTGCTGTTCATCGGAGCGATGCGGTGCTAATGACGCCACCTCCTGGTAAACGGAGGCTAACGGGTGTGCAAACAGCAAAGAGGCTCTCTTCTTTCCATAGAGAGCCTCAGGCTGAGCACAAGCCCCAGATTAAGCGGGAGATTTCCAAAAGAGAACGTGGGTCTCCCGACATAACAGAGAGCGGCCGTAATGCCTCCTTTGGCAGAGAAAGGGGCGGAGATGACACTGACGGAATTCCCAAGGTGTTTCTGGTCTCGCAGAGGGAAACAACCAGGAGGACATCGCCGGTGTTACAACTGCCGTCGGCCGGGCCACAATGGTGATGGGACAGGAGGTACACCGTTCCCCCAAGGTTCGCTGGGGGACAGGGACAACGCAGCCAAGGTCCGGCTGACGCGTCCTCCTAAAGGAGGACGTACCTCGCGGGGCTGGACGCTCCACCCCAGAAGTCGTTGCTAAGGCGGGGGAATTGTGGAGGACTGCCGGCTTCATATTCCGGTCCTCACCCCCAGGCCGCCAGGAGGAGCTCTCCCGACAGCAGGATCGTGCCCCGACTTCCAACAGGGCATCATGAACCTTGTAGTGTTCATACACAGCCCTGCTGGATACCTTGGGGGCCGCTGGGAGTCGCTGTAGGGGGGATCGTGGGCTCATATGTGCCCTATAACCCGGGAGTATGTCACGGTCATGTGACAGGAAGAAACGACGTGCTCCCGGGTTGAAGAAAAGGACTGTTTACCCTGACCCGGAAGGAATAAGGAACTGTGGACTGGTTGGGCAGGAACACCTCTGAGTCAGGGGCTATAAAAGGACTCTGGGAAAGTCCATACACTGAGCTGAGCTGGGAGGTAGGAGGGCGAAGTGTCTGGGCGAGGAGGAGAGAGAATATTATTGTGTTATTGATGATTTAATATATGAGTAGTGTGTAGAGTGATTTGTGCACGTTTTGTCAGACAATAAAGAAGTCTTGTACTTTTATCCAGTGTTTGGAGTCATACCTGAGGGTTCAAGGGAGCACTTGCACCCCCTACTGCCAGACTATCTATCTATCTATCTATCTATCTATCTATCTATCTATCTATCTATCTATCTTATCAAAGGTTAGGAGATGTGCACGGGTCAATACCAGAGAGACAAACCAGAAACATTAAACAAAAATCATAAATCAGAAAACCATTGTGACCACATGGGAATGCCACTGAGCCCCAAAACTCTGATGCATTATCACCCAATACAATCCTAGGTTATTTGCACAATTATCTCACTAAGTGTGTACAACCAATCAAACCACAAATCTATCTCTATCTATCTATCTATCTATCTATCTATCCAGCCCGCTATATCCTAACTACAGGGTCATGGGGGCCTGCTGCAGCCAATCCCAGCCAACACAGGGTGCAGGAAACAAACCCCGGGCAGGGTGCCAGCCCACTGCAGGGCGCACACACACACCAATCACATACTAGGGACAAGTTAGGATCGCCAATGCACCTAACCTGCATATCTTTGGACAGTTGGAGGAAACCAGAGTACCCAGAGGAAACCCACTCAGACACGGGGAGAACATGAAAACTACACACAAGGAGGACCTGTGAAGCGAACCCGGGTCTCCTAACTGTGAGGCAGTGGTGCTACCCACTGCGCCACTGTGCCTCCCTTCTATCTATCTATCTATCTATCTATCTATCTATCGGAGTCCTCCCCCCTACTTTAAATGTTACCCTTGCAGATGGTGGAGTGACTGATATACAGTATACTGCCGTTTTTTTACTGTGCTCTCATTTTGCTCTTGTTATGTTCCATTTGGGAGAGAAACAAATGCCTGATCCTTTGGGAAATGCTGCTGTCCATGTGTACATGTGACCTCATTTGGAAAAGTGTGGCTTGGCCGTTACAAATCAGCTATTTTCTTTTTACAAAGTAAAACTATAATTTTTCTTTCCACAAGCATATCATAATGTTTATAAGCTCATTTTTAAATTGGATTTTTTCCATTAAGCCTGTTTTGTTTATTAAAGAGTTACCCTTTCGAACACCTCTCACTAGCTGTGTCTTATTCAGAGGACTGATTAATTTCAGATAATGTTCACTCGTCTCTCACATGTTGTGCTGGCCGGGTTCTGAGTTGGGAGATCACAGATAAAGCACCCAGCAGCTGAGACTGTGAGACACTTTTGAAGATCACAGTTGTAGGGATCAGCTGTGAGCCTTAAAGTCGATGTGCTTCCAAAAGTCTGTCAGCTATTATAGCACAGAGTGCAAAAACATAAAGTTATTGCTGGCAAAAAAGTATTATAATGACATTTATCAAGCCTTAGAAAAAGCAGCTCTGGCATTTCTCAGCCCAAAATGTTGAGAGAGATAAAAAGCTGGTGTTATCCGTGAGGGATTTAAAAGCCAGCAGGCTCAGTGTCAAGACAGCGGCTTGACTGCTATGACAGTTTACTTCTAAAGATACAGAGATATCCTAAATCTGAGCTGAGGGTTGCCAAGTGAATCTGTTTCCACAATTAGCCTGACAAAGTTAAAGAAGAAAATACTGGCTTAATTGTTAGCTGAGATAACTCAGAATGGCCTTTGGTTCCGCAAGAGTCGTTTTAATGATAACAAAGTGTCACGTGAGTGCATTGGTGTATTTCATTTGACTTTATGGAATTGTCTGATGCTTTGAAGAGAGAAGATGGCTATATTAGATGAAGTGTATAGGATCTCCTCAGGTTTTGATTACTTTAATTCTATTTTTATAGCACCCACCACTACTCATATATTTTGTGCAGCCTTTTCTTATTGCTTTATCACATATGGTGAACCTGTGCAGACTCTAAAGAGAGGTCATCAATGTCTAGGTATATAGTAACACTCTCCCAAGGGATGGCAAAATGGAAGTACAGGTGGCACCATGGGAAAGGGTTAACAATACCAAGCATAGCCAGGCACTGAAGATTCCACACACTAAATTGTATTTGCAAAGATGTGGGACAACATTGTGGACAATGAATTATTCTATGTTACACCAGTGTGGGGCATGAGAGGGAACCTTAGAAGTAGGCTGCTGTTTCCAGGGGTTGTGCAAACATCATCAAGACCGGGGGCCTCATTTATAACACTTTTTATGATTTTGAGCAATAAAATACTAATGATATACCTGTGGAAGCATAGAGGTGTTTGGGAGAGATGGCAGTGGAGTTTCTAATCAGATTGTTTAATGGAATATTGGAAAATGAGAGGAGGCCTGAGGAGTGGAGAAAAAGTGTACTGGGGCAGATATTTAAGAATAAGGGGGATGTGCAGGACTGCAGTAATTACAGGGGAATAAAATTGATGAGCCACAGCATGAAGTTATGGGAAAGAGTAGTGGAAGCTAGGTTAAGAAGGGAGGTGATGATTAGTGGGCAGCAGTATGGTTTCATGCCAAGAAAGCACCACAGATGCAATGTTTGCTCTGAGGGTGTTGATGGAGAAGTATAGAGAAGGCCAGAAGGAGTTGCATTGCGTCTTTGTGGACCTGGAGAAAGCATATGACAGGGTGCCTTGAGAGGAGCTGTGGTATTGTATGAGGAAGTCGAGAGTGGCAGAGAACTTCATAAGAGTTGTACAGGATATGTACGAGGAAAGTGTGACAGTGGTGAGGTCTGCGGTAGGAGTGATGGATGCATTCAAGGTGGAGGTGGGATTACATCAGGGATTGGCTCTGAGCCCTTTCTTATTTGCAATGGTGATGGACAGGTTGACAGACAAGATTAGTCAGGAGACCCCATGGACTATGATGTTTGCTGATGACATTGTGATCTGTAGTGATAGTAGGGAGCAGGTTGAGGAGACCTTGGAGAGGTGGAGGTTTGCTCTAGAGAGGAGAGGAATGAAAGTCAGTAGGACCATCAAGACAGAATACATGTGTGTGAAGGAGAGGGAGGTAAGTGGAATGGAGAGGATGCAGGGAGTAGAGTTGGTGAAGGTGAATGAGTTTAAATACTTGGGATCAATAATTCAAAGTAACAGGGATTGTGGAAGAGAGGTAAAAAAGAGAGTGCAGGCAGGGTGGAATGGGTGGAGAAGAGTGTCAGGAGTAATCTGTGACAGACGGGTATCAGCAAGAGTCAAAGGGAAGGTCTACAGGACAGTAGTGAGACCAGCTATGTTATATGAGTTGGAGACGGTGGCACTGACCAGAAAACAGGAGACAGAGCTGGAGGTGGCAGAGTTAAAGATGTTAGGATTTGTATTGGGTGTGACGAGGATGGACAGGATTAGAAATGAGGACATTAGATGGTCAGCTCAAGTTGGACGGTTGATAAACAAATTCAGAGAGGTGAGATTGCGTTGGTTTGGACATGTGCAGAGTAGAGACGCTGGGCATATTGGGAAAAAGATGCTAATGATAGAGCTGCCATGCAAGAGAAAAAGAGGAAGGCCTAAGAGAAGGTTTATGGATGTGGATGAGAGAGGACATGCAGGTGATGGGTGTGACAGAGCAAGATGCAGAGGACAGAAAGATATGGAAGAGGATGATCTGCTGTGGCGACCCCTAACGGGAGCAGCTGAAAGAAGAAGAAGAAGCATTAAAATACATGTACACCAAAACACAGGAAAATGCACATGGCAAAAAAAATCAGATTTATAAAAGATGGAATATGCACATTTCTATGTAATTTTCCCTTTATGAATCACAATCATCTTGTGCGGGTTCGTGAACACACCTCAAATCATGCCCAGTTCCACCCTAAAACAACCATATATGAAGCATGCTAATCAGCCTCATACATGGGCAATCATGATGCTGCAGACCTTCACTGGCTAGTAGTGCAGTCCTATGATGCATCCAATAGCACGAGGTAGAAGTTCTCATCTTTAAATTAGAGGCACACAAAGAACCGTTTATTTGATGGTCTAAGTGTGGGTATCAGCCACAAGTGCAAATATGTGGAATGATATTGTAAATGCCATCACCAGCCACATCATGCCTCAAATAAAAAAAAAAAAAAAAAGAAGGTTTGATCTCTGGCGATGAAGGACTTTCCTAATCACTGGCAGAGTATGTTTGTAACGGGAGGAGAAAAAAACACATCTGTGCTCTCAGATTTCGATTTGCAAATGGCGTCGGTAATTGGAGATGCACTTTTATGCATCATTACGCCAAAGCAGTACTGATGATTGTCAGTCTTATCTTGGCATCAAAGATGACTTGCACTGTCGTGGAGTGTCACTGTTTATGGTTAACAAAAGCAGCTTCATTCTCACTAGGTGCCCTTCAATACAAATGCATTAAAGTGCTCCGATTGCATTAGGAAAACCGGACACTGGTGCAAATTGACTTTTTATCTTGGTAACATGTTATATTTACCTGTACGTGCACCCACAAAATACTAAAATTGGATATAACTCTTCATTGGTCAGTTAAAGACCTCCAACAAAGCAGATATAACAGAATGAAGCTTGGCTGAGATATTCCTCACCTGTCAGCGAATTCCCTGGGAAGCGACAACAGGCAGTCTAAGGTCAGGTCAGGTTGTGGAGCATGCACTGGTACAGCTCATTGCTGTAACCACCTTACAATAAAACAGCTTGGGATCCTGGTTGGAGACCCCCTAGATAGGCACGCGGACCAGTCTCACCTTCTGGAAATGACCATCTATCTGTGTTACATGAGTGTCCACTTGGCCTAGTCCAGCTGCTCGGGTCCTGAACAATGAGGATCCTGTGAACCTGATAACCCTCAGGTAATCTGCCACATGCCCATAGTGCCGTAACTCAAAATGCTCCCTCAACATGCAGGTAATATGCCTCATTCGAGACTGTGTGAGCCAACGATTCTCCAAAGAGACACGAAGTCCAGTCTTCGACTCAGGTCACTATATAGCAACACAGGAAGCACCAGGTCCTTTGACCATTTGCACTGATATCGGGAGCGCTACATACCCCTTTCGAGTGACCTCATGTCACCCCATGCTCTCCCAATCGGTCTACTGACTTCATATGATGAGAAAAAAAATCTCATCAGTGCAAATACACTCACCTAAAGGATTATTAGGAACACCATACTAATACGGTGTTTGACCCCCTTTCACCTTCAGAACTGCCTTAATTCTACGTGGCATTGATTCAACAAGGTGCTGAAAGCATTCTTTAGAAATGTTGGCCCATATTGATAGGATAGCATCTTGCAGTTGATGGAGATTTGTGGGATGCACATCCAGGGCACGAAGCTCCCGTTCCACCACATCCCAAAGATGCTCTATTGGGTTGAGATCTGGTGACTGTGGGGGCCATTTTAGTACCGTGAACTCATTGTCATGTTCAGGAAACCATGGACATGGTCAGAAACAATGGTCAGGTAGCCCGTGGCATTTAAATGATGCCCAATTGGCACTAAGAGGCCTAAAGTGTGCCAAGAAAACATCCCCCATACCATTACACCACCACCACCAGCCTGCACAGTGGTAACAAGGCATGATGGATCCATGTTCTCATTCTGTTTACGCCAAATTCTGACTCTACCATTTGAATGTCTCAACAGAAATCGAGACTCATCAGACCAGGCAACATTTTTCCAGTCTTCAACTGTCCAATTTTGGTGAGCTCGTGCAAATTGTAGCCTCTTTTTCCTATTTGTAGTGGAGATGAGTGGTACCCGGTGGGGTCTTCTGCTGTTGTAGCCCATCCGCCTCAAGGTTGTGCGTGTTGTGGCTTCACAAATGCTTTGCTGCATACCTCTGTTGTAACGAGTGATTATTTCAGTCAAAGTTGCTCTTCTATCAGCTTGAATCAGTTGGCCCATTCTCCTCTGACCTCTAGCATCAACAAGGCATTTTCGCCCACAGGACTGCCACATACTGGATGTTTTTCCCTTTTCACACCATTCTTTGTAAACCCTAGAAATGGTTGTGCGTGAAAATCCCAGTAACTGAGCAGATGGTGAAATACTCAGACCGGCCCGTCTGGCACCAACAACCATGCCACGCTCAAAATTGCTTAAATCACCTTTCTTTCCCATTCTGACGTTCAGTTTGGAGTTCAGGAGATTGTCTTGACCAGGACCACACCCCTAAATGCATTGAAGCAACTGCCATGTGATTGGTTGATTAGATAATTGCATTAATGAGAAATTGAACAGGTGTTCCTAATAATCCTTTAGGTGAGTGTACATAGCGTTGAAAAAGATTCAGTCATTGATCACATTTAACATGTTTGTCATATCAACATACATTATAATAACAGCTTGGTAACATGAATTATTATGTATGCAAGTTGTCATTTATCTCATTTGGCTGCATTTTCCTGCTTGATCAAAGGTATCATCATTTTCCAGTTTCTCCAAATGGTTGCGTTTTCATGGGTCAGAGCTGCCGTAAATATACACGTGTTCCCCTGTCAAGCTTTCTTATATAAATCCTGATGTTTGTGTGGGTTAGTTACGTACATACATTTTTGTGCAAATGCCAGCATTATAAATGAGGCCCCAGATGTTGTGATGTGACAAAGAAATTATCTTCTTTGAGTTGATGGTGCCATAAAAGCAATTATATGAGGAAGCCATATATGAAGTTCTGATAAAAGACTGTAGATGGAAATGCTGCCAGACATTGTTGTTACCAGTAGAAGCTGAATGCAGATGATTCCTCCACAAGAAAAGGCTGACAGCTGGGACAGAAAGAAAGACAACAGTGTGAAGATTGGGAGAGACAACAGAGTCAGCCTTATTTTGATTAGGGAATAGAAGAGATGTGTTAAGTTGAGGCCAGAAGGGAATGAGCAGTGGCTGGTTATTAGTAGGAAGACATTATGGATGAGTGGTGGAATACATGGTGAATGCTGGTTACCTGAAGCCCTGGCAAACAGCAGTAGGCTTTCAAAACAGTGAACGTACAGTATATGAAATGTTTTCTTAAAAACATTCATACATTCAGTTTTCTAACACTTTTTAATTCCAATTTAAGATCTGGGAACCAGGACCTTACCCAGTTCAAGGTATTAACACGCTCTGATGGCAGTCCACTACAAGACCCACTGACACATGCTCACGTGCTAATTCTGACCCTGTACATCTTTGGGATTAGATATGGAGTGAATGTGCATTCTCCCCAGTCACTGGGCCGGGATTCACACCACATGATTCTGGATGAATTAATTTTACATCAAATAATTGTGACAAATGCAGGATAATTATATACCTGCTTCTGCTGAGAACTATCACTATACAACATAACATTAATTTTCACTCATATGCAGGTGACACTCTGCCATATCTTTCTTCCAGACCAAGGATTAGATTTATAAAACTTGTATACGCACACAAATGTGTGTACATAGCTTTCAATGCAAAGGTTGTGATTTTTGATGGGAAAACTTGCAGATATATATGACAAATCTGACCCATCCGCACAAAATTTTTTGGAGACACTGGTTAGTCACGACCTCCTTACTGAAGTAGGAAAATGCAGCGAAACCAGCTAAATGACAATATATACTCATAATAATTCATATCACTGAGATGTTATTATAAAGTGCTTTGACGTGGCTGTGCTTTAAAGTGCTTTTCTGTCCTACCTGGCCATCGGACCTTACTTTTATTCTATGTTAATTAGTGTTCCCTAATTTTATTTTCTTATTTATTTTGTCTTTTTTTCTCTTTCTTCATCACGTAAAGCACTTTGAGCTACATCATTTGTATGAAAATGTGCTAGATAAATAAATGTTGTTGTTGTGACAAACATATTCATCCATCCATTATCCACCGCTTATCCGAGGTCGGGTCTCGTGGGAAGCAGCCTGAGCAGGGAAGCCCAGACCTCCCTCTCCCCGGCCACCTCCTCTGGGAGGACCCCGAGGAGTTCCCAGGCCTGCCAGGAGATATAAACCCTCCAGCGTGTTCTGGGTCTGCCCCGTGGCCTTCTCCCAGTGGGGCATGCCCGGAACACCCCCCCCCAGGGAGGCGTCCAGGGGGCATCCTGACCAGATGCCCGAACCATAACTCTACTCCAATTGTCTCCTGGATAACTGAACTCCTCACCCTATCTCTAAGGGAAAGTTGTGACAAACATATTACACCTTGAAAATGATGTATAGACTCTGTTGTGGTTCTCTTTTAAGGGGACCAAGTGCTGTGTGTTTGCACTAAAGACGTTTTTGCTTTATCTTCAGTTATACATCCTACCTGAGGGCACTTCTAAGCATATGAAACATAGAGCCTTAAAAACCAGGTGTAATGCACTAGCTGAATAGAAAAATCTACAAATCTCATGTCTACAGCCTATTTATAGCCTAAAGGATTGACACAGCATGGATCATTTGGCACTTTTTGAAGGCTATGTAAATGGTCATATATGAAGCAAATGAGCATTAGGGAGCAGCAGGAGATTTTTCCTCATGATGATGACTGACTTATGAGCCAATTTAGACTTTGAAGAGGCCTTCTCTTAAAGCTGAGTGCTAAGTTGTTCCTGGCATTAGGAAGACAAAGTGCCTGAAATCAGGCTACATCAATTCATATCCAGGTTTTAAATGTGTTTAATTAATTCTGATGAGTGGAACAATTGGTGCAACAATTGTGTGCTCACTTGAAGTCGGCATATCCCCAGCTAGGATAAGGCAGGTGGGGGAATTAGCAGCGTTGGTGGCTTCCTGCGTAATGCGATTTTCTTGCAGTACAAAACACAGCCACATGCATTAAGTTGTGTTTTGGTGTATCTTTGTGTGGAAAATAAAATACACTGCACCCTGACACAGTGATGTGAATTAGAAATATAAATAAAACTGATTTCACTGGTGTGGAATGGATTACATTGGTTATGCAGTTGTACAAAAGATGAACAACAGCAACAACATTTATTTATATAGCATATTATCATACAGTGTAGCTCAACGTGCTTTAAAAAAATGAAATAAAAGGAAGTTAATATAAAAAATAAACAAGATTAGGCAATGATATTATATAATCCATCCATCCATTATCCAACCTGCTAAATCCTAACTACAGGGTCACGGCGGTCTGCAGGAGCCAATCCCACCCAACACAGGGCACAAGGCAGGAAACAAACCCCGGGCAGGGTGCCAGCCCACCGCAGGGATATTATAAAGTATTTAACAAAACAAAAGTAAGGCTGAATGACCAGGAGGGCAGAAAAAAATTGGAGAAAAAAAACAAAATCTGCAGGGGTTCCATGGGCAAAGGACTGCCCAACCAGTACTGGGGGCATCTATTTAACATGGATGTTCTAAATCAGTCCTTATGGTTTTCAGGTTTCACATGGAATAAATTGATGATGATGGTCAAGTGGGACCACATTTGGGACACCGACCATTCAATCCATAAACACAGGGCGCAGCATGGTACCTTGATTAGATGGTAGTGGCACAGATCACCAACACAGAAGAACTGGAAAAGACAGCAGAGAATAGTATAGATTAGTAAGGAATTTTAGACCCCAGAGGAAAATGATAATTCAGTGTCCAAATAGTGTAATAGGGATACACCTAAAATGTAGCTACAAAAAAAAACTTTTAAAATAATGCTTTTTTTTTTTAGGTGCATAACAGCGAAAGACCACCTCACTACTTCTTTCCAGGTTGGCTCTTGGAATTATAAGCAAACTTTCATTTGAAGTTCTGAGGTTACGACTTGGAGTGTAATGGGACAAACATTCCAGAATATAAGTTGGAGTGAGATTATTTAAGGCTTTGTAAACCATTAGTAGTATTTTAAAGTCAGTTCTAAATGTCACGGGTAACCAATGTAATGACACTAAAACTGGTAATGTGCTCAGATTTTCTTTTTCTATCCTAAATTGTCCCTTGTGAGTGTGCCCTGCTTGGGGTTTGTTTCCTGCCTTGCTCCCTGTGTATGAATGGATAGTTAGGATTCTGGCTGCTACATTCTGCACTAACTGCAAGCAAATTGATGTCTTTCTTAGGTAGTCCTGTAAGGACTGCGTTACAGTAATCTATTCAACTGAAAACAAAAGCGTGAACTAATTTTTCAGCATCTTGCAAAGTTATGAGAGGTCTAAATTTAGCTATATACCTTTAGTGAAAAAATGCAGTCCTAGTAATCTGATTAAAATGTGATTTAAAGTTTAGGTCAGCGTCAATAGTTACCCCTAAATTCTTTACCTCTGACTGACTTTTAAACCCAAGGGATCAAGTTTATTTTGAATACACTCACTATATCTATCTTTGCCAATCACTAAGATTTCTGTTTTCTTCTTATTTAGTTTGAGAAAGTTGCTGCTCATCCATTCAGAAATACAAGTAAGACACAGTATCAGAGCACCAAGAGCATCAGGGTCATCAGCATAGCTTCATTTACCTGTGTATTGACTGCCTTTTCTCGTATTTTACTTAAGAAAGGCTGGTTAGAAATTGGTCTAAAATTGTCAAAAACAGAGGAGTCAATATTATTTTTTTTGAGCAGGGGTTTGACAACTGCAGTCTTAGGACAGTCAGGGAAGACCCCAATATCTAATGATGAGTTCACTATGTCAAGTACACTATTAACACTAGAATTACCAGAGTCTACGAAAAAACTCGTAGATCCGTCCCACCTTAAATCGCTTCTTAAAACCGTTCTTACCTCTCCGCCAGCCTCCTTTATCCTGTAAATGTGCCGATAAAAACAAACTGCAAACAACCGGCTATTCCATCCCCCCACCGACTTAGAATGTGCACGAACTACTCCCAGTTCATGCCTTGATTGATTATCTGGGAGTGAAGTGGAGTTTTAGAGTGGAAATAATAGATCATTATTTGGAACACACGCATTTCATGTCTGTTCCGTTTCTACAGTAATCTTTGTAAACGCATTGTTAAAACAGAAACTTTTTCATATTTTAGTAATAAATGTTACAAAATGTAGGCATAAACTATAAAATATGTGAAGCCTGAAGGCCAAAGATCAAATAAACACTTTCACAAAAGGTGCAAGAAGGTCACAGCAGTTTCCATGGTGTACTTGTAAGATTTTGTCGCTCAGAGCGCAGCAGATTTGCTGTACCACAAAGACCTGAGTTCGATTCCCCGCTGGGGAGTAGATTTTTTTTTTTAAACCTTCGCCATTCTGCCTGCCTGAACTCCCTGTCTATCTATATAGTAATAACAGCAATTTTATTATTATATAGCAGCATCCCTGTCTGCCTATCATATAGTGCTTTCCTTCCTATCTATCTATATGTCTATCCCCTTAGCCATTTTTTTATATCTATTATACAGTGCCTTCCCTGTTTATTTATATATCTAGTGCCTTCTCTGCCTGTCTGTCTGATTGCATATAGCGCTGAACTTACTGCTCTGTACTATTCTGTCCTCTGCATGTCCTGGAGTATAAAAGAAACACCACCATACAGCAACATGTTCAATTCTCTCAGTCACGTTCTCGAACCCGCCCAGCCATGTGACACTACTGTTTATACATAAAGACGGGCTATAGCTCGGATGTTATTTATTTGAAGACGTGCTATAGCTCGAATGTTATTTATGTAGGGAAGAAAGTACAGTGTCAGGTGGTCATTCAGTGTAATCTTGTAGGTTTTTTAAAATAGACACACATTACAGCACAATCTAAAACCTGTTTTTCCAGTTTAAAAATATTGGAAAAATAAAACAGCTTCTAAACAGAAAAAACGCTGAGAAATTAATCTGTGCATTCGTTTCTAGTCGAAATGACCACTGCAATGCTTTATTTATATATTATTCAAGCCACTCTTTAAGCAGATTTGAGTTCATTCCAAATGCGGTTGCAGAAATTACTACAAGAACTACAAAGTACAACTCCATAACTTCTGCTCTTAAGCTGTTACACTGGCTTCCAGTTAAGTTTTTTTTACATAAAAAAATTAAATCTCTAAGGCCTGACTTACATCTCTAAACTTATTATTACATACAAAATAAAATATGCATTAAGATCTTAAGCTGCCAGTCTGCTAAACATTCCAAGGATCAACAAAACAAAAGTGTGAGGTTGAACTACAGGGTCCCAAAGCTGTGGAATAATCAATCTGCCTGCTATTATAAGAGATGCCCTTTTAGGCTCAGCTTTTAAGCCAGGCTGTAGACTCAATACTTTAGTCTGGTATACACTGACTAGAGCTGCTGATTATGTGACTATGCATATTAAGTCTCTGTTTTAAATTACAGTGTGCAAAATTATGCACTATTATAATCAAAATAATAAACTGTTACTCAGCCACCTCTTCTACGTTTTTTCTTCTTTGCTGGCAAATGCTGCCACTGCTCTCTATTAAAGCCATGCTCTTGCCCATGGGAAACACACCTAAGATCCTAATTGTTTGGACCTCAAAAAGAGCCTTTCCACAGAGATGGGTCTACATGCCATTGTTAACATGTTACAGCAGACAAGAGCTACAAGCATGTCAACCTGTCCTCATCCTCCTTGATTTCTCCTCTTCCTACCATGCAACCGATCACTAGATCCTCCTTGCTCCTTGCCACCCTCTCTGGCCTTGGAATCACTGGGACTACCCGCAGGTGGGTTGAGTCTTACCTCTTGGGCAGATCCTACTGTGTGTCCTAGCATGACGAGATGCCAAAGGTGTATCAGGCAAGGCCTTTTCCCTATACACCTCCTCACTGTGTCCTATCATCCAATCCCATGGTTTCTTTTTTCAGTGCAATGCTGATGATATGCAGCTATACTTGTAATTTCCTCCAGAGGACCACACAGTATCAGCTAGAATATCTCACTGATATTGTAACTTTGCTGAAGAAACATCATCTCCAGGTCAGCTTGGCAAAGATGGACCTTCTTGTTATCACAGCTTCACCATCTGTACAGCACTTCTTCTCTGTTCAGTTTGGTTCATTATCACTAACATCAGCCAAGTTAGTATGCAACCTTGGAGTGGTGATCATTGACCACCTGTCCTTCATGGACCATATTGCTCAATTGGGCAATTTCTTTCTGTACAATATCTGTAAGATTAGACTACTCCTTGCCCAGGTTTTCGTCTTATCTCGTCTGGACTACTGCAACTCTCTGCTGGCAGGAGTACCATCATGCATCATTAAGCTGCTGCAGATGACTCAAAGTGCCGCGGCAAATCTGGTTTTCAATACGAGATCACTGCATTGGCTTCCCATAGCAGCATATGTTAAGTTTAAATCCTTAATGCTTGTCTACAGACTAGTCAATGAATCAACACCTGTATATATGGAGACAGATCTTATGCTCCTTCTCGTCCATTAAGGTCTGCTGGTGCCACCTCTGTATGGTATCAAACCACAGTCCAGACACCTTTCATGTGTAGCTTCCAGCTCATGGAACAGCTGCTTCCTCCATTCAGAATTATGACTCTCTAAATGTGTTTAAGACGCATTTGAAGACCCTCCTGTTCAGTGAATTTCTGTCTAACTGACATTAGGTGTTAGTTTTTTATTATACAGTATAGAAATTATAACTCACTTGCATTTTGTTCTGAGCTTCTACTTGTAATGATCAATTAACATTGTCTTGTAACACTTATTCCCAAAACAGTCCCCCAGACTGATATTACTCGATTATGCTGACCTCTTTTGTAAGCTTCTTTGGATAAAAAGCATCTACCAAGCAAATTAATGCAAATGTAAAACAATGGGAGCATTGGAATCCAAGGGTGAAACAATTCAGTTGACTTATTAGATAGCCCAGAATAAACTTACACTGAAGAATGCCCAGAAGGCATTGGACAGCCTATTGTTCTTGGTCTCAAGAACTGTGTCTAACTTTGTGTTATGTGCTGTCACGCACGTATGTCGGTGGACCTCCTCATGGGTTCGATCGAGTTATGTGATAACCTGCCAGGGCAAAAGGAGGCGCTCTCTTCTCCTTCTCTCCCAACAGCTACAAGAAACCGCCCAGTGAGGACAGTTAGCTCCATCCCTTCTGGTACACATGCCATAAGAAGCTTGGCTACCCAGAAGGAGTCGTCAGTTCTCTTCTGAGAGCAAGCTGCCAGATGGAGCCCCCAAAGGGATGACCCTTTCCTAAAAAGAAGCCAAAAGAGCTTATTTTATTGTTTTGAGCCCAAATGGCCATTTTTCATTGCACCTTAAGGCCCTATTTTGTGTTGGACTCAGTTTATTAAATGTGACAACCCAATTGATTTCCCTACTTCTCACTGTTGCCTGTCCTGTCATTCCTGCTCCCGGCCACAGTATATGAATGTTTTTACATTATAACTGAAATGTTGTCTCTCCCCCAAGAGGTTTATTTTCTACATTGATGATAATGCTGTTTTGAGTTTTTGTTTCCTCTCCTAGGTTGTCAACTGGCCATAACTCAACAATAATATTATTGAACAGATATTGTTAACATCCTCTCATGTCAATCGATTTGAAATTGCTTTGCTTTTTCTGTGTGTTTAAACTAATACCTATTTTATGTATACAATATATAATTTATGAAATATGCAATTGTATTTAAACTGTGAACTTGTTACAACACTCTGAGCAGGCCCTAAGTGAAGACAGTTTTACAAAAATGTATTTAATCAAATAAAAAAAATGAATTGAATTGCTTTAGTGTGTATTTAAATGAATCTCTGTTTTATGTGTGCATTAGGCAATTTATAAAATTGGCAATTGTAATTTAACTGTGAACTTGGTACGGCACTCTGTGCCAGCACTTAGTGAAGAGAGATGTACAAAAATAAATTGAGTTCAATTAAGTAGGATTTCAAGAGAGAAACTGCAAGACAGCATTCTCCCACAAGATATCAATTTAATGATCAGTTTTTCTTTTGTCAAATACAGTCGCTTCATCCTAGAATGCTAAGAAACACAAATTGAGGAATCTGAAATGAGTAACCTGAAATACCTAAAGCCAAGATGAAAATGAAAGAACCTATAGAGCTACTAAGCAGATGTTCTATTTAGCAATTTGTTTGGAAATTTGCAAAGATATAAAAAAGATTTGTTAAAAAATATTTAGTAAAGCTACACCTTTAATATCACACTTCAGTGCTTCAGGATATCAGTGACATTTCTAGACTCCTCAGACACTGAGGTGCGGTAGTTGAACTTCTCACCTGCAGTTTGTGTCATCCTGAGAAGCAGTGAGGTTCCAAGAACAGCAACACCTAAAAAGTTCTTGGTCCTCCATTATCTTTGTTCAGATAAATGGTGTTTTCAGAGTAGAATAGCTTTTTCTATTTGAATAGAACTTTTTCTACTAAAGATAACCCATTTTTCTATCTGCTTCAAAGAGATTCCCAAGACCCGGTTCCTAGTCTTTGAAATGGGGCTGGATTTTGAAAATGCACAAATGTCATAACACCCAATTATTAATGACCATTGGTTTGTTTTTGTTCTGCTTTGAAGGTCTGATGTAAAAATTAGCATCTCTTCAGTTCTCTTAAATCAATACAGACTGAACTTAAATAATTCAAAAATCTGCGTTTTTTAAAATTTTTTTCCAGCTTTCAAAAGCCCACATAATGAATATAGCTGTTCTAATGCCTGAATTGAATAACAACAACAACGTTTACTTATATAGCACATTTTCATACAAGGGGAACGTGGTTCAAAGTTTTTCACAGCTAGCAAAATACAGAATAGAAAAATATACATTTGTCCATTTGAACTATTGTGGTGCTGAGGTGTCACCTGTTGCACAGCTGTACTCGGGTCCTAATTTGGGATCCTGAAGTGGTTCATCATGAGACAGATGAGGCGATGTGCTGTATCAGTGCATGCTCCCATCCTCCTCCTGTCACATACGTGTGCATGGGAGGCAGTCGGAGAGCTTATGTGGTTGTACCTCTGCACTGGGCCAGGGGGTGGTGATGTGTACTGACTCTCTCTCTTTCTTCCCTCTTCTCCAGACCCTCCATAGAAGGACCAGCCAGATGTAACTTCCAGTTCTGGCTCTACAAACACAACCCTTCCTGTCTGCTCTCTATAAAAGTTAACCTATTCTCAATGTATTGCTCGGTTCTTTTGGGACTCAGTCCTTAGCGATTACTCTGTGCATCAGTTTTACCAGATTTTATACCAAGCATACTGTAGGGGTGGCTACCCCAAACCTTTTCCTGCCTCTTGTCTCTCTTTTACAAGTCCTAAATCACACCTCATATGCCTTAATGGGCTTTAACAGGCTCTGTTTGATACTCCCCACTCCTAATCCTTAGACTCTCTAAAAAACCCTAAAAAAAAACATATAGGGAAAAAAAAGACAGAAATCTTGGGAAGGGCATTGCAAAGACATACCCCCTTCCAGGTATGTTAGACATACAATAGATGTCAAAACAGGGTCAGTACTAGACAGAAAATGGCAATGC
Source organism: Polypterus bichir lapradei (assembly GCA_026402145.1). Lineage (NCBI taxonomy): Eukaryota > Metazoa > Chordata > Cladistia > Polypteriformes > Polypteridae > Polypterus > Polypterus bichir. Next base: position 27,339,770 of record JANRMT010062857.1, on the reverse strand, counting down.
AGGTATACACCGGTGGCCAAAAGGTTTGAGAATGACACAAATATTAATTTTCACAAAGTTTGCTTCTTCAGTGTTTTTAGATCTTTTTGTCAGATGTTTCTGTGATATACTGAATTAGAATTACAAGTATTTCATATGTTTCAAAGGCTTTTATTCACAATTACATTAAGTTGATGCAAAGAGTCAATATATGGGACCAAAACATCCTCTGAGAGCAACTTCTCCCAACCATCCAAGAACAGTTTGGTGACCAACAATGCCTTTTTCAGCATGATGGAGCACTGGACCATAAGGCAAAAGTGACAACTAAGTGGCTCGGGGAACAAAACATTGAAATTTTGGTTCCATGGCCAGGAAACTCCCCAGACCTTAATCCCATCGAGAACTTGTGTTCAATCCTCAAGAGGCAGGTGGACAAACAAAAACCCCCAAATTCTGACAAACTTCAAACATTGATTATGCACGAATTGGCAGCCATCAGTCAGGATTTGACCCAGAAGCTGATTGACAGCCTGCCAGGGCGAATTGCTAAGGTCTTGAAAAAGACAGAAGGGCCACCACTGCAGATATTGACCCTTTGCATAAACGTAATGTAATTGTCAGTAAAAGCCTTTTGAAATTTATGAAATGCTTGTAATTCGACTTCAGTATACTAAAGAAACATCTGACAAAAAGATCTAAAAACACTGAAGCAGCAAACTTTGTGAAAATTAATATTTGTGTCATTCTCAAAACTTTTGGCTATGGCAGTACAATCTAACAGAGTTTCCTAGCCTGTTGGCTATGTGAATGAGAAACATAAATGGAATTGATTCTACCAGGTTGGAATGGATGACATTGGTTACGTAGTTGCACAAAAGATCACAGGTAAACATTTAAGTGGGAACAAGTCTTTAGGGAACAAACTTGCTTATTTTCCATTTAAAGAAAAACTTTACAAATGCACAAAAAACTCTTTAGTGAGTTTTTCATTTCACAATTGTGAAATCATCTGCAACGTTAATTGTAGTGCCAGTTTTGGTAAACTGTATCTGAATTGAAATTCTGTTTTACTCATTACTAGTGCCAGTGAATAAAAAGAGTAGAAGTATGATAACTACTTGACCAACTAATAATGAGGTTGTTACTTTGCACCCCCTGAATTCTTCAGGTCTCATCCCATGTTACTTCATTATTTTCCCCAAAATTAAAACTCAGACTGATTAGAAGTCAGTTTGCAACTGTGGAAGAGGTCCAGAAAATAATTGCCGGAGGCTCTAGACACAGGAACAAAAAACAAGTTCAGAAAATGTTAACAGGAATGGAAAAAACACTGGGACAAGGGGAAAGCATCTCCCGGGGTGTGTTTTGAAGGTAACTAAAATGGGATTGCTGTAAGTTATATAATAATGGTGATTTGTTAACAATTCTGGGAATTTTTGGTTCCCCCTTGCACTAAAAACAGCATTTTTAAATTGATCCTTAAGGATTTTGGCAGCTAGTGCAGTGAAGCTAAAGCTGGAGAAATACTCTGTTTTTCTTTTCTTGGTTTCGATTCTTGCTGCTGCATTTTGAACTTGCTGATTTATGGTAATCCTGATAGAAATGCATTACAGTAGTCTAGTTGGCTGAAAGCATAAGCATGAATTCATGTTTCAGTAGAGATCTAAATGTTACAATATTTCTTAAATAAAAGAATGTCCTTGCACTATGATCAATATATAACTTTAAAATTTAATTCTGAATCTATTAAAAAACCTAGCGTTTTTACTTCAGACTTGATATTTATGCTCAATTCATCAAGTTTAATTCTGAAGTCCTTGGTTTTCTTGTTGTTGCCAACAATTAAAACTTTAATAGGAATTACGGGCTAGCTTACAAGTTGAAAGAGGATCAGGAAATGATGGGTTTTTAGAGGCACTAGTAAAAAATACCAAAAGAGACCCTCGAAAAACAAATGTCCAACCAAGTGTGAAAATATCAAAATCAGAGGCAGCAGCCAAGTCAAAAAAGCAACAAAACAAAGTCCTGAACCCCATCTAAAATCATCACCCTGTCTAGCTACTGTGATTGTCAATGTTTTCAATTAGTATGATAGATAGATAGATAGATAGATAGATAGATATGAAAGGGACTATGTAATAGATAGATAGATATTTTTTTAAAATTAATTTTTTAAAAACGTTTATTGATATAATAGTTAAAAACAGTATAACAACAACAACAACATTTATTTATATAGCACATTTTCATACAAAAAAATGTAGCTCAAAGTGCTTTACATAATGAATAGAAAAATAAAAGACACAGTAAGAAAATAAAATAAGTCAATATTAATTAACTAAGAGTAAGGTCCGATGGCCAGGGTGGACAGAAAAAACAAACAAAAAAAAAAAAACTCCAGACGGCCAGAGAAAAAAAAAAAAAATCTGCATGAATTCCAGACCATGAGACCGTTCAGTCCCCTCTGGCAGTATATAACATCACCCAACAGACAAAAACACCTATCTTACAGAAAAAATAAAATAATCTTATTCAATATATCAAATGAAGAAACATCCAAAAAAAGCTGTCCTAACACACTGTAATTAAGCATATGTGGGGAAAAATTATAACATCAAGTGTAACTCATCATCTTCACATTCACATAGCACACAGTTTACATACCAAACATCCCTAAACCTTTCCAAATTCTTTGTACATTTATAAAAATTAAATTCCACTGAGATTCTACTCTTGCATAACTTTTTGAAGAACCCAACTGTATCCTGAAGCCCAGCCCCACCGATGTTATTTTTGTGGGTTTTCCATATCGTCAGTTTCGCTTGACCTATGATGATTGCTTGACCTAAGATAGGTAGATAGATAGATAGATATGTAAGGCACTATATGATAGATAGATAGATAGATAGATACAGTATTAAAGGGACTATGTAATAGATAGACAGTTTTGCTGCTACTTAATTCCTTTTCCTTTCGTTTTAATTGACTTGTTTTTTAAGATTTCTTTATAATAATTTCTTTATCATTCCTCTGGATTCCTTCATTTCTTTCTTTAAATGGCACCCAAACAAAAATGACATGTGAAGTAAGTTAGCCAATAGAAGACCAACTAAGTCAGAGTCTCAAACTCCAACCAATTTCACTCCAACCAATTACTTAATTAGGCACAGAGTCTTGTTGTTAATTAAACTCCCCGTTCTTTAATTCCATGGTTTGTTGCTGTTCTCATTTTGCAATAGCAGACATTTCCGAAATTGTTGATTTTCTCTTTTGTCCCCGGAGGATATTTAGCTTTTTACAAAAGCTCTTTAAATAGAGAAATAAATATATTGTGATGAGTCTTGCCACTGCATGGGCTGTAGGGAGTGGAAGCAGTGTTGGGGTGGACTCTTGGGGGAACACACTTTGTAAAGGCTCTGGGCGCCTAACCGACAGAGAGAGCTGAATGACAAGAATCAGAGTTAATTAATGGTGCATGGAGGATAGGGGAGGGAAGGTTGGAATTGGTTGTTATTGCTGGAGTAAGAGGAAGACAGCATCAGGTTGAGAAGGGAGCGAACAGTTAAAGAGCAGGCAAGGAGTAGATAGGACGAAGGTGAATAATTTTTGTTATTTTGGAGGTGTCTCCATGACCCAGATAATGGGCGGCGGTAGGGCATTGTTTATATCGCGGCATATCCAATAAAAAGCCAGTTGGTATTTGGAAGACTCCCCCAAACAAGCGGCTCCTGAGTGTGTTTTATTCAATGGGACATCACAATATATACACCAACACTGTGTTCTGAACACACACCAGAATTTTATTTAATTTAAGGGGAAAATTTTGTTGTTTACAGAAGCTCTTTAAATAAATAAATACATAAACATATTGATAAATAAATACATGCACACATGCACAATATGGTCCGAAGACACACCAGAATGACTTAAAAACAAGAAAATGAATAATGACTGATGCTGAACAAAACAACTGAGTTTTATTTCATATACAAAATTGGTTTCATAATTGATTTCACAATTGAGAAATGTGAAACTCACTAAAGAATCATTTTGGAGTTTCCAAGGTATTTTTTTTTTTGTTTGTTTCCTCATGCCTTGTTCACACTGATATATTTACCTACGTGTTTTCTACAGATTTGTAATTTGGGTAATCTGCAGAACACCAGTTAAATCAGCTCTGTTTTATGGCTCTCATTTGTACCCCGTTATGAAGTACAGTGCGTTTTTTAAATGTCACATACTTCATATTTGCTGCAAGGAAAGATACCAAAACGCACCATTATGCACATTTCCTGGTATGTCTCACCTCATGCTGCTACCAACGAACCGCCCTTTCCCGTTTCTGTTTTCCTGAAAATGAATACTTAGGGTATGCTTGCTCCATTCACCGATGAGGAACGTACCATATATCCTTTCTGTCTCTGAGGAATCTTCAGAATTGCGATCACCAAGACTGTCATGTGTCATGTGCAAAGTTTTTAAGAAGGTAAAGGGCTGGAAAATAAAAACGGTATCGTTAAACATTGTTGGTACATTGTCTTATCACTTGTAAAATGTCTTATGTTCTTACAAATGTAATATTGTTGAATTATAACTGAAAATGTGTATCCATTATACAAGTTCCTGCTCTAGGTGGGCCATTGAATACATTTACCTCCAGACTCTGTCTTAACAAACTAGCTTTGGTTGCAATCTCTCACTCACTACAAACTGCGGGCTAAAAAGTTACAAATGCCAATTTCAGTGCCTTTTTGACAAAAATCGACATTCAATTACCCTTTGTTTTCTATTACTATTGTACAGTATTTAAAGACAAAGCAATTCCTGCTCAAAAGTATTATCTAAGGATTGATCTATGAGTGCCAAACTTGGCAGATTCAGCACAATACGCTCAGCTGAAATTGTAATGCAGTAATTAATGTTATCTGTTACAAACCCTCTGCTGTGTGTGTGCGTGGGTGTGTGTGTATGTCACCCTAATTGGATAGTCATGATACGAACGTCCGGGGTCAAACCCGTAAAGTTTTGATTACCAGTCAACAGTTGATACCGTTGCGCCACCAAAGTGGTCGTAGCAAAAGCGGGTCAATGTCGCACCCTAACACGGGTTCTTTTTCTGCAGTTATATTCTTGAATAACAAGTGCACTTGTTCTGTTATATTTGTACCTCTTGTGAAAGTGTTTATTTGATATTTGGACTTCAGGCTTCATAGATTATACACTTCATGCCTACATTTTGTCAATTATTACTAACACATGAAAAACGTTTCTGTTTTAATGATGTGTTTACATAGATCGTTATAGACATGGAACACACATGAAATGCATGTGTTTAAAATAACGAAATAGTATTTATAAAAGGTTTAATTTTGCTTGACTTCTCACTCTATACAACTCTAAGCAACTGACACGCAGGTAAACAGACTTGAGCTGAGAAAACTGTGCGGCGTTGGGGGGATGTGATAGAAGTCTGCTTGCTGCTTATCGACACATTTAAAGGATAAAAGATGCTGATGGAGAGGTGAGAAGCGATTTAAGGTGGGACAGATCTACGAGTTTTTTTGTAGGCTCTGGTAATTCTAGTGTTAATAACATTATGAATTGACAGGTATTTGTTCACTTTAGCAGCGTCACTGTATATGTTTACTGAGGCATAATAAGGAGACTAATAGGAGGTATCAGTTGTGAAGGAATTAAAAAGGATGTTTTTTCTTGTTAATCTATATATATAAAAGCCAAATACCACTGACTCACTCATCACAAAATCTCCTGAACCAATGAGGACTTGGGACTTGAAATCTGAAATGTAGGTTACCCTTGACCCATAGATGCTCGCTAAGAAACGGTTTTAAAAATGTTGTGGTCCAAGCGTGAAATTTCTTATAGCTTTTTTAGACCCATTTGTATGTCTGTTCGCTTTTCACGAGAGAACTACTTAACAAATTTAGATCGGGTTTTTTTCTATAATTTGCTTGAACATTCCGTTTGATTTTGCGACTTTCTCATTGCGCTAAGTATCATAGTTCGCTTGCGGTGCTGATTTATTAGCACAAATCCGAGAGAGACTCATCGGGCTGCGCACCCTCTTCACTCACATGTCTGCCTCGGGGCGTAAACTTAACTCCACTTAGTTAGCAAACGAGAGAACTAATTAATGGATTCAGACCTTTTTTTTTCTATAATTTCCTTGAACATTCTGGTTGATTTTGTGACTTCTCTCATTGCGCTAAGAATCATGGTTTGCTTGCAGGAGCGATATACTCTCGCTAATCTGAGACAGAGGCTGTGGGCCGAGGGAAGGGGGAAGCGTGACGTCAGGAGTAGAGAGGTGGGTGGGGCCCTCCTCACTGTCCTGTTTCACTAATACCGAAGCCATGGGGGATGGCTAGTATAAAATAAGAAAGACATCAGAGCACATTTTAGGTAGTAAAAAGTAAAGTTTACACAAATTTTATTTATTTATTTTTTATTGCACTTTTTACTGAATGCTGGTGCAGAGTGCTTTGACAAGTTTATATATCTATACTAATAAACGGCAAAGCCCTCACTGACTGACTGACTGACTCATCACTAATTCTCCAACTTCCTGTGTAGGTAGAAGGCTGAAATTTGGCAGGCTCATTCCTTACAGCTTCCTTACAAAAGTTGGGCAGGTTTCATTTCGAAATTCTACGCGTAATGGTCATAACTGGAAGTTGTTTTTCTCCATTTACTGTAATGGAGTTCAGCTGGAGGGGCAGAGTTACGTATGACATCATCACGCCTCTCACGTAATCACGCATTACGTAGAAAGCCAGGAAGAGCTACAAAACGCGCTTTAGAAAACATGCATTCTATAATTAAGAAGGCAGTGAAACAATTAGAAGCGAGCGAGTGACATATAAAACCATATTCAGCGGCTCACGTGAACTGACGCAGTGCGCAGACAAAAAGTAACAGTTCCAAAGAGCGCCTCTCACGTAATCACGCATTATGTAGAAAGCCAGGAAGAGCTACAAAACGCGCTTTAGAAAACATGCATTATATATTTAAGAAGGCAGCGAAACAATTAGAAGCGAGCGAGTGACATATAAAACCATATTCAGTGGCTCACGTGAACTGATGCAGTGCGCAGACAAAAAGTAACAGTTCCAAAGAGTGCTGAACAAAAACCGAATTACACTGCTACGCTCAAATAGATAAACCACACGCCGTTGCGCGATAGTAAAGCATTCACCTGTAGCGCCCACGTCCGAGGTTCGATTCCCGAGAGGGGATGCACTAAGTATGTACGCGCGCTTCTCGATTTATTTTAACCTCGCATCCCCTTAGTTTGAGACGTATGAAAACGCATGCGGTTAACGCAGAAAGACAGATTACCTATTCACCTATTGAAGCTTCATGAATAATGACTACTTTATTCGCGATCAATGATTGTTTTGGTAAAGCCGTACTCAGTGTATTCATTAGATGAACGGTAAAAAAGTAAGAGCGAGGGGACGGTAACTTACTGAAGCACACAAGCAAAACCACAATAGCACGCGGGCTCGATGTACTGACTTGCGCGATCACATTCCAAAAAATATTTCTTTTCAAGTTCTATTTAGTCCATATGAGTCAAACTCAAGGCCCACGGGCCACATCCGGCCCGGCGTGTAATTATATCCGGCCCGCGAGATCATTTTATATACTGTATTATTGTTATTAATGGCCCGGGTATATGAAGCGCTGGTAACACAATAAACTACAGATCTCATAATGCAGCGCTTCAGCTGCCTTGCCGAACACTTACCGTGTTGCTGCAAGTTATTGCGAAGCTAGCCCACACGATGCCGAAGAGAAAAGTTGATTCTGAAAATAGAGCCTTTAAAAACCGATGGGAGGCTGAGTATATGTTTACTGACATTGCCGGTAAACCCGTGTGTCTCATTTGTGGAGCTAATGTGGCTGTAATTACAGAATTTAATCTTTACAACGACTGACAAACACAGAATGTAACTTGAACACAACACATCGTACAAATACGACCCTGATTGAAACAAATAATGATAATCGAATCCTTGATCACAGCAACCCTCACAAAGCAATTACTGTATATTGACAATCATGTTACGTTATTTTTAAAATGTTCCCTTTTCTTTTTCATAGCTTCTTTAACACACTACGTCTCCGCTGCGAATATATATATATATCTATACTAATAAACGGCAAAGCCCTCACTCACTCACTCACTCACTCACTCACTCACTCACT
>JANRMT010062857.1:27298196-27312915 GCA_026402145.1 Polypterus bichir lapradei | reverse complement strand
TATCTATCTATCTATCTATCTATCTATCTATCTATCTATCTATCTATGTATGAACTCCTACATGCATATATATGCACCCCCTGAGAGGTTGGAGAGAATTAAAACAAAACTGAGTGCCATTATGAACAATGATGCACAACCTTTCGTTGACACACAGTACAATAGAATACAACTTATTTTTTTGTAAAGCACTCTTCATTTAGTGCAGGCACAGAACGCTGTGGACAATTCTCAGTTAAAAAACAGTGCAGTATTGATTATGCTGATTACTCAATACAGAGCTGTTACACATTTAAATGTAGATTTGTTAAAGCGCACCAAGTACAAGGTAGAAACTGATTAACTGTAAATTTAAACAAACAATATCTGTCCATTAATTCATTGATGAACTATTGCCAGTTGACAAAAGTGGAGTTTAAAATTGTAAAAGAGAAAGTTAAAGACAAAGCCTCAGTCCTGGAAACCACAGCTAACTTGCTGCCAACCCACTTCTGGGTTTTCTATAGTGGTGTCTGTTCTGGCTGACAAATCAGATGAAAGAATCTTTGCATCTGACGATTCCAATGCTTCTTCATCTGGGATGACTTTCCCATATGCAGGAGAGCAGCCTGGCAGCAGAGTAGTGACACCAAGTGCCACATACAGCTACCAAGAAGAAAAACAGAATAGAAGAGGGTTAGCAACATTATAAAATATTGTGAAACTTATAGTTCTGTACATGTACATAACAAACAGAAGAAGAAGAGAGAAGACTCGGAACTTTACTTTGACATACCTTGTCTAGAGCTGCTGATTATCTGTGCATGCTGCATCTCTGTTTCTTACTCATTTGTAGAAAATAAAAAATATAAGCAATATATTAATTAAGGGCTGTGACTAACCCTCCTGTATTCTACTACTCCTCTCAGTATCCTGTGTCACACACATGTGCATGGGAGGCAGCTGAAGGGCTCACAAAAGGATAATTCCGTGCCAGACCAGGGGTGGCAGAGTGCACTAATCCTTCCTTTTTTTCCATCGGCAGACCAACCACTGGAAATTTCGCCTGGACTCAAGGATGTCACTTCCGGGTCTGAGCCCAATGACATCACTTGCGATTCCTGCTCCAATGACATCACTTCCCCTTCTCGGCTTTAAAACCATCATGTTTGCCTATTGTTGTCATTCTATTATTGGAATGAAGTCTGTTGAGACATGTCATACGGAACCAATGTTTCATTTTGGCAGCCTGATTCAAGTATATGGGTGGCTTCCCCCAAAACCTCTGTTTCTGTTCAATCATTTCACACCTGTTTAACAAAGAAAAAAAAAGGAAAAAAAATTGCGTAGTACATTAAATCCACTTGTTTTGGTTTCATCACAAACCTCTCATGTGGTAAAGATTTGCGCCACCACCATCCGATCAAAGCACCGTTCACTCCCTACATTGATGGATTGAAGGCCAGAGGTCCACATGACTATTATCGTCTAATTCTTCAATGTGAAGTCTGAAATCCATGAGGACTGATTGAGATCATTTATGTTAGGTAGAATGGCCAGTGGGGTCTGGGTGGTCTCGTGGCCCTGCAGATTTTGTTTTTGTTCTCCAGCCCTCTGGAGTTTTTTTGTTTTGTTGTTTTTTCTGTCCTCCCGGACCATCAGACCTCACTTTTATTCTATGTTAATTAGTATTGCCTACTTTTATTTTTAAATCATTTGTATGAAAACGTGCTATAGAAATAAAACTACACATGCTCTTCTGATAAACAGCTTTTCTTCCTTCCTCATAACTTCTACCATGTTAGTGTCTAAACCCTTAACTACTCTTTTAAGACCCTCTTCTTGAAATGTTCAGTCATTTATTTAGTAGTTGCTTCCATCAGTGACACACATTAAGACAACCAAAGTGACAGCCACGCCAGAACTTTTCTTTCTTTTGATTTTTCTTGCATAATAGTCATGTGTTCAGACCAAAGTATGTGTGTGTATATTTATTTCTATCTATTATATAAAAAATCTTGGGTCGAGACGTGATCATCTCGGTGAGACACTTTGAAGTCCCATGAGACTACTTGAACATCACACCCTACTTACAAACAATTTCTCGTAGACACTTTAACGTCCCGCAAGATAAGGAAGTGAGACAAAATGGCAGCTGCTGTACAGGCTTTTAAATGATCGACACGCAGCGCGACATGCAGAACATGCAGCTCGGTAGCAGCCAGAAGCTGATACGTCCACATCTCCTTCGCATGCGTTCAGTTCACAGAGATGTGAAATGGCTAGCGTAAAGCACGCCCATGGGGGTGGGGGTTATGGGGTGGGTGAGCGAAGTGAGTAGGGGGTACGGCCCCTAGTATTTTATTAAATTAATTTTGCAAAAAGTCAGATTTCTCCCTGGACACAAATACAGTTCTGTTTAAACTTACTAACATATAATTAGTTACTCGGATATATTTATTTAATAATATTGGGCTACCTTTGCAGGTATCCATTCTCTTGAAATTCCATCTGTATTCATTGATCTCAAAAAAGGATGTTGAGTTATATATGGTAGATACGTGTGTGTTATCACTAACTTCCTTAAGTGTTCCATGATAAGTAAGTTAATGTTATCCATTTCCAAGATTTACTTGAGTGCAGCCATTTTAGTCCAATCAGCACTTCTCTCTCTGTGCAATTTTCCAAATGTTTTAGCATCTTATCTTAGTAAGTTTCTGTAGCTTTTGGAATATCAGCTTCTTTGCATACAATTGAATGAATAAATGACAAACAACCCAATGAACAAATGAATGAATGAGTGTACACACAAAACACATGAAAGAATGGTTGACAAATTAGTGTAAAATAGGAAAATCATAGGTTTCGGAGGCCTTCTCTAACCTTCAAGAAGCACTTCCCCAGAATAGTGGCCCTGACAAATACCTCATAAGACTCTTCTTGCATCTCATAAAGTACACTGCCTGAATTACCACAATCCTACTCTTCTGGAGACGTGTCCCTGAAGAGATAAATCAGTGCATTCTGCCATTTCCTAAATTAGCTCTGAGAGAAAAACACAACTCTGAGGTCACTGATCGGGTTGCCATTGATTCCCACTGAAGACAAATGTCTTACTGAAGCATTTTTAGAGGCCATTATGGAATCGGTAGCACTAGGGGAAATTCACTCCATGAGCCAACATTAAAAAATAAGAGCCATTTAGACAATTTTGTTTGGGTATTGGATACATCAATGGAAGACTAAGCAAGATGTGGGGAAATTATACATTTTACAGAATGTGTATGCTATAAAAGCATACCTGGGGGAAATAAGGCTGGTTAAAAAATCTAGCAGTATGAAAGAATCACTGGCAGTCAAATTACACCATGAGCAGCTTAGTTTTTTCTTTCTTTTTATTTTCTTGTCAACCTCACCATGATTCTCTTCATGGAAAAGCTAAGTACAAAATGCAAGTCTGTAACACCGGAATTTATTGTAAGAAAACTTCTAGAAATTACTTTTTTGAACCTGCTCAAAGGGGCCAGAGTCTATCTCTGTAGTACTGATCATAAGGCAGAAGGAAATTATGGGGAGCCAGTCGATAGTAGAGTAGTCTCCAGTGCGTAAACTGAAAATCAAGAGCCAGTGGGTTTCATAGTGACCACCTGGGGGCAGGATGTTGGCACACCAACAACAGCAACTTGGGTGCCAAAGCACAGCTCTTTTAATGTTGAATTACATCTGTAGCTGTATTTGACAAGGATTTCCAAATAGTTAAAAAAAAAGTTCAAATGCAGCTACCAGACAAGCATTCCAGCACTAGTATGGCTCACCGTTCAAAGAAAAACTCCACAGGCCAAGTGCCTTCATTTTAAAGTTTCAAGTGAAATTCAATGCAGACAGTTCACAGAAAAATAAGGGGAAAAGTAGATAATCTATACTAATAAAAGGCAAAGCCCACACTGACTGACTGACTGACTGACTGACTGACTGACTGACTCACTCACTCACTCACTCACTCACTGACTCATCACTAATTCTCCAACTTCCCGTGTAGGTAGAAGGCTGAAATTTGGCAGGCTCATTCCTTACAGCTTACTTACAAAAGTTGGGCAGGTTTAATTTCGAAATTCTACGCGTAATGGTCATAACTGGAACCTATTTTTTCATCCATATACTATAATAGACTGCAGCTCGATGGCCGTGGGAGGCGGAGTTGCGTCTCGCATCATCACGCCTCCCACGTAATCACGTGAAGTGACTGTGAATGCAGTACGTAGAAAACAAGGAAGAACTCCAAAAAGCGCTGAAGAAAAAACGCATTACACAATTGAGAAAGCAGCAAAAGAATATCAAGCGTATGACGCATTCAAGCATATTCATAAGTGCAGCTACTGCAGAAACAAAGCAAGGTGTAAACCATAAGTTTAAATTAAGTTTATAGACACGCTGCCGTTTGTCATGCCTAAGACAAATACGATATTCGCAAGATACAAGTTTAATGAGAAGACACAAGGTATAAAAGAGACTTTGGATCACTTTGTAATGGAGTTAAAATTGCTGTAGCGAGAAACTTTTAAGTACCGGGTCTTAGCTAACATTAAATAAAGCCGTGAACATCGCAAGATCACACAAGAGAGCAGCTCACATGCAGCTACTTCGGAAACAAAGCACGGTGTAATCCTAAAGTTTAAATTAAGTTCATAGACAGGCTGCCGCTGGCGTTTGTCATGCCCACGACGAATGTGATATTTGTGGGATACAAGTTTAATGAGAGTACGCAGGGTATAAACGAGAGTTTTGATCACTTTGTAACTAAGTTAAAATTGCTGGTGAAGGACTGTGCTTATGCAAATTCCGAGAGACTGTGTTTGTGGGGGGATTGACAGTTAAGGTTGGTGGGGGAGCGACGTCATCATCTCCCCTCCGAGCTGAGCTCCGCAGCTAACGCGGTCTTGCGGAAGCAAATTCATGACGCTGTCACCAAATACTCACAGAAAAATCCACAAGTTAATACACACGCTGTCTCTAGAGTTTCTCCACACTCTGAATCCTCCAGGCACTACTGAGCATAATCTAATTTTGAGGGTTGGGACACCAATAATGTTACTGAAAACCTTACAGCCACCGAGACTTTGTAACGGCACGAGACTTCTTTGGCTGACTGCCTACCCATATAAGGCGCTCCGCTGTTTTTTTGTGAAGCAGCCTTTACACAGCTTCTCCGCTGTTTTAAAAACGAACGCCATATAAGGCTGTCCTTTTCCTTGCTTCCTGTCTGCTGTTTTATTGTTCGTTTATTACGATTGTTACAGTTATTGTGTAGCTATTTTAGACTTAGTTTACTGTTCAGGTACCCATTTCCTTTATTTAATCCGCGCCTTCTCCTCTATTTTTTTGTTCGTTTATTACGGTTATACAGTGATCCCTCACTATTATCGCGCTTTGACTTTCGCGGCTTCACTCTATGGCGGATTTTAAATGTAAGTATATCTAAATATATATCACGGATTTTTCGCTGGTTCGCGGATTTCTGCGGACAATGGGTCTTTTAATTTAAAGTACATGCTTCCTCAGTTTGTTTGCCCAGTTGATTTCATACAAGGGACGCTATTGGTGGATGGCTTAGAAGCTACCCAATCAGAGCATGTATTACGTATTAAATAAAACTCCTCAATGATATACGATGTGCTTCCCGAGCGGTGCTTGATTGTTTGCTTTTCTCGTTCTCTCTCACTCTCTCTGGCTTTCTCTGCGCCTGACGGAGGGGGTGTGAGCAGAGGGGCTGTTTGCACAGAGGCTGTTTGCCTAGAAGATACGGACGCTACTCTAAAAAATGCTGAAAGACTACCTTCACATTGCTTCCTTCTTTGCAGCTGCTTTATCGCGGTGCGCATACTTAAAAGCTCAACAGCACATATTGATTTTTTGATTGTTTTTCTGTCACGCTCTCGTTCTCTCTCTCACCGACATTCTCTGCTCCTGACAGCGCTCCTTTGAAGAGAAGATATGTTTGCATTTTTTTAATTGTGAGAAAGAACTGTCATCTCTGTCTTGTCATGGAGCACAGTTTAAACTTTTGACTAAAGGGTGTTATTTCATGTCTAGAGGGCACAAATAATGTTAACAGTGTGGGAGAGTTTATAAGGGCTTAAAATATATAAAAATAACCATACAAACAAATGGTTTCTACTTCGCGGATTTTCACCTATCACGGGGGGTTCTGGAACGCATCCCCCGCGATCGAGGAGGGATTACTGTAGTTATTTATTGATTTCCTTCTTTGGCTGACTGCCTGCCCATATAACATGCTCTGCTGTTTTTTTGTGAAGCAGCCTTTACACAGCTTCTCCGCTGTTTTATAAACGAACGGCATATAAGGCCGTCCTTTAAAACAACCTATTTGAAGCAACTATTTTTACTGCCAGTGCCTCAGGTGAGACAGTTTTTATTCCTCGCATAACCATTATACCATCTAATCTCCCATTTCAATTCGAATGCCTTCAATTTCCAGTAAGGCTCTGCTTCGCAATGACAATTAATAAGTCTCAGGGACAGACCCTACAAAAGGTTGCCATTGATTTGAGGCAAGATTGCTTTTCTCCTGGACAACTATACGTTGCATGCTCAAGAGTAAGCTCGCACAGCTTGGTCACATTACAACCGGAGTGCTGAACTGACAATATGGTATACAAAGAGATCCTTAACAAATAATTATATATATATATATATATATATATATATATATATATATATATATATATATATATATATATAAGACAGAGTCATATAAAGGTTTGGGGCAGCCACCCTATAATCTGGTATCCTGGCTGCAAAAGTAATGTTGTAGCAAATACAGCACTGATGTGCACAAAACCGAGTCCAAAACAGAAGGGGAAGACAGGAAGTAAGATCATATGGATCGGGCTCATGGTCTTCAGCCATTGGTTCAAGTCCAGACGTGACATCACAGGGGCCGGGGCCGGCAAGATCTTTCATAGGCTCGGTCCCGGAAGTGACGTCAAAAGAGCCAGGTGGGATCTCCCGTGAATGGTCTACAGGAAAGGGAGAAAAAGAGTTAGTGCACTCTGCTACATCCCGGCATGCTTCGGAACTGCCCTTACTCAAGCCCTTTAGCTGCCTCCCATGCGCACGTGTGTGACAATATATGTATATAATGACATAATTAGTTTAAACTTTTGGCAAACCTTAATAGTAATTAGGATAAGGAATAAACAGAATGGGTTTATCATATGAGGAAATCTCTATCCATTGTATAATGTTAAGATTAAAAAAAGATAAATGGGGCATACTGAATTACTTCAAAACAGAATGCCCTTTTAAAGCTAAAGATAAAGGAGAGAGTTAGTACACACTGGTGCCGAGGGGCATGTCGGTGCCAGCCTGCGTTGAGAGTCTTACTGGAAAAAAGGAATTTAAAAAGACGGTAAAATTGATTGATAGTGTGTTCCATTCTGAAGGCAGAAGGTAGGGTCATAATCTGTGACAGTGCTACTGAATTATAGTAAGGCTGCTATTTTTCTTTGTTACTCATATTTTAACTGTATTACAGAGGCCATACAGTAAGTTAAGCAGACAGCAAGTTAGGTTTTTAGGTCTTGTACTACTTTAATTTAATTTTTAATACTGTACTTTACATCATGCTTTAATAAATAAGATAAAGCGTTCTTAATAATGCAGAAGTTTGTTCGACATTGCACACGTTTCTCTCAATGGCTTCACTCACGGTCCTGGGGTGCTACAGTGGCTGCTGATTTTTGCTCCAACCAGTGTCCATGCTGATAATGAAAGATGAAATTTAACTGCATTGCTTGTCAATATCTTCATTCTTCCAAGTGTCACAAACTCCACAAAGAGCCATAGCAAGGTTTGGGGCAGCCACCTGTATATTTGGTTTCCTGGCTGCAAATTGCAAGTAAATGATAGCAATGATGTGCACAAACTGGAGTCCAAAACAGAACTGAGGGAATAGGGAAAAGGTGGAGGCTTTTAAAGGTCAGGGCAGGAAGTGACGTCAAAGGGGCCATGATTGGAAAGGTCTTCAGCCATAGACTCGAGCCTGAACGTGACATCAAGGGGGCTGAAGCCAGCAAGGCCTTCCTCTATAGGTCTGAACCCGGAAGTGACGTCAACAGGACCAGGTGGAACGTACCGTGAATGGTCTGCAGGAAAGCGAAAAAATGAGTCAGTGCACTCTGCCACATCCTGGTCAGATTCGGAACTGCCCTCACTCAAGCCCTTTAGCTGCCTCCCATGCGCACGTGTGTGACAAAAGATACATTTTAATCACATTGTAGAATTTCCTTTTCTGAGTACAGGTTTTGTGCACCAGAATCGCAGTTCACAATCCTCCCCTTTTCTGTCTCATTTATTACTAAAAATTTTATTAATGCAGATACTTCATGATGCACATTCATAATTAAAAATGAAACCAAGTTAGCTGGCAGTTTCTTTGTTATTTGTATTTCATTATTAACCATGACTGGTTGGAAAAAAAAAAAAAGGAAACAATTAAAACCAAAATGCAACTCCTTAAAGCTAAAATAGGCAATTAAGGGTTCTGAACTGTAACAAGTGACTTAACAAACATTAAGCCCAATAAATATAAATGTTTTAGCAGCTGTCACACATGTACGATTAGGAGGCAGTCAAAGAGCCTAAAGGTGAGTAAAACATCGCGAGATAAGGGGTTGTCACGTGGTACTTACCTGAACTCTCTTTTGCCAACAGGAAACAAGAAGGGAAATAATCTTCCAGGTTTTCAAAATGGCCGCGATGACGTCACTTCCAGCCAACATTGATGACGTCACTTCCGGCACCCACAAACCACCTCACTTCCGGCTCCTCAAAATGATATCGCTTCCGGTTCCTGTTGCCACGTCACCATTTTGCCAACCATTTCCTGTCACCTGTTTTTTGTTCTATAAAATCGCCATTTTGTTTCAGTAAAATCGTTCATTGTACTTTCAGGACTTTGAATCATTGCATTTTTTCAATATTGTCTGCACGACAATATACGGGGACGGTCCCCAAACCTTTATTCTTGTATTTGTGACTTTCTTTCGATCACAATTGGCATAGTCGGCAGGATTAATTATTCAAGATGTCAGAAGAACAAGACCTGAATACCGTTCTCTCCACGATCATGGGAGATTTACAGACCCTAAAAATTCAGATGGGGGAGACCAGGACTCAGTTGGCGGAATCGGAGGCTCGTTCGGCAGCTAGGATACGGACGGAGGTCGCTCGGTCACCACCCATTGCTTTGACAACTCTCACTGAATCTGATGACATCGAAACGTATTTTTTGATCTTTGAGCGTACCGCTAAGCGGAACGCATGGCCGAGGTCGGAGTGGGCGCACCAACTGGCTCCCTACCTGAAGGGAACGGCGCAGAGGGCCTATTATGATTTAACTGAGGAGCAGGCTGCTGATTATGACGCTCTCAAACTAGAGGTCTTTAAACGCTACGACGTATCTCTGGAGCAGCAGGCAAGAGAGTGGAGGGAGTGGCGATTTGACCCTGAGAGGCCACTGAGAACCCAGGGCTTTGAAGCCTGGGGGAAGGTCTGTCGTTGGCTACGGCCTGACGTCAATGACTCTCATAAGATGGCCGAAATACTAGCGTGTGATACCTTTGTTCATGCCCTCCCCGAACACATAGCCCAGCAAGTCCGGAAACACACTTACGAGGACATGGACTCTCTTATAAAAATCGCGGAGCGTCATTGGGCAGCTTGCAAATCGGGCCGATCAGAACGGTTCTCTCGCCCAACCCAGCAGGCACATGGGGCAGCTCCTGAGCCCCGCCGACAAGCTCCCGAACCTGCCGTCCGTAGAAGGGACAGACCAGCCAATCTTCCCCACTATTACAAGTCCGTCTCCTAGCTGCTCCTTTGAACCAATGGATTGTTCGTTGGTAAGGGGAGAAAGGTACTGTGCCACCGTGAATAACCCTTTGTCTCTTCCCTATACAGGTGCAGTTATTATAAATGGCAGAAAGGTAAGGGCAATGTTTGAGTAACATTTCTATTGTTGCTACCCGTTTCGTTTTACCGCAACAGTGGACTAAAATAAAAACCAGTCTAAAATGTATTCACGGAGATATCCGGTATTATAAAACAGCCAGATGTATTGTGACAGTAAATGGAAATCTAACAAGTATGGCCATGGCTGTGTTACCGGATCCTCCATTTCCAGTTATACTTGGTAGGGACTGGAATGAAATTATTAGCGGTAAAAACGTAAGAAATATATGTACCGAAGAAATATTTAGGCTTAATGATGGAACAAACTGATCCAACTGCCTCCACGTCATGTCCCTCAGTAGCACGGGCGGATACGAGCACTCAGTGCAGGAAGTCCCACAGACCTCTACAGGTTTCTCTCCTTTTGAGTTATTGTATGGAAGACAACCCCGAGGGCTTTTGGATATGTTAAAAGAAGGATGGGAAGAGGAGGTCCTCCCTAATTCAAATATTCTCGAATATATCGTGCAATTACGCGATAGACTTGAGAAAATTAGTCCTATTTTAAAAGACAATTTAGAAAAAGCACAAGCAGTGCAGTCTCGTTACTATAATAGAAACACCACCATTCGGGAGTTTGTCCCGGGTGATCATGTAATGGTGCTCGTCCCAACCTCCCATTCAAAATTGTTGGCACACTGGCAAGGTCCTTATGAAATAAAGGAACGAAAAGGACTCGTCGACTATTTGGTTAAACAACCTAATCATCGACCGAGTGAAAGAGTGTATCATATAAATCTACTGAAACCGTGGAAGGACAGGGACGCTGATCCCTCCTCCAGACAACCTCGTTCTCCTTTCATGAGATTCCTGATTTGACATCTGAACAACGAAAAGATCTCGAACGGGATATCTTGTCTATCCCTAAAGTTGTGGACGAGACACCCGGACGTACTGCGTTGATTGTTCATGACATCATTACGGACCCTGGAGTGATTGTCAGAGAGAGACCTTATAGGCTCCCGGAGGCAAAGAAAGCGGAAGTAGAGCTGGAAATTAGACGAATGCTGGAACTAGGGGTTATTGAAGAAAGTTATAGCCCTTGGTCTAGTCCAATTGTCCTAGTTTCTAAACCTGATGGCTCGTGGAGGTTTTGCAACAACTTCCGACGACTAAATCAGGTCTCTAAGTTCAATGCGTATCCCATGCCGCGACTGGATGATTTACTTGATCGGTTAGGGAACGCTCGATTCCTAACTACTCTTGACATGACTAAAGGGTATTGGCAAGTTCCCTTAACGGACTCTGCTAAAGAAAAAAACGCTTTTAGTACGCCCAGTGGACATTGGCAATACAAGGTGCTTCCTTTTGGTTTGCATGGGGCACCAGCTACACTGCTTCGGCCCCACGATTCCTATAGTGCCGCCTACTTGGATGACGTTGTCATTTATTCCGGCACATGGAAGGATCATGTATCGCAGGTTAAAGCAGTCCTCTCCACACTAGCGTCAGCCGGGCTTCGTATTAACCCGAAGAAATGTTTCTTCGGATTGAAGGAAGCTAAATATTTAGGCTACGTAGTAGATGGGGGTACTGTTAAACCACAATGTAATAAAATTGATGCCATCTTGAAATGGCCCTGTCCGATGAATAAGAGGCAGGTTCAAGCATTTTTAGGGCTGGCAGGTTACTATCGCCGTTTTGTACCACACCGCCCTTATCGAATTTAACGAAGAAATGAGCGCCTGTAAAAGTGGTATGGGATGATTCGGTGGACAAAGCATTCAGTGACCTGAAATTGGCCCTTATGTCAGCACCTGTGTTGAAATCTCCTAATTTTTCTATTCCTTTTATTCTCCAGACCGACGCATCGGCCACAGGATTGGGTGCCGTGCTGAGCCAATGTGTCGACGGTGCAGAACACCCCGTTATGTACCTCAGCCGGAAATTGTTGGAACGAGAGACCAAGTATGCTGCGGTGGAGCGAGAAGCCTTGGAGATCAAGTGGGCTATCACGTCTTTACGATACTACCTATTGGGACACGAGTTTACTCTGGTGACGGATCATGCCGCTTTGCAGTGGATGTCTCTTCATCGTGAGTCTAACCCGCGCATCACTAGGTGGTTTTTGGATTTGCAACCTTATCGTTTTAGTGTCATTTATCGTAGGGGTTCCTTGCAAGCCAACGCAGATGCTCTCTCTCGTGTCCACGACCTCGCGGTGCAGGTCGCCCGACCCGAGGGGTCTGGGCTGAGGGGGGGGTCATGTCACACATGTACGATTAGGAGGCAGTCAAAGAGCCTAAAGGTGAGTAAAACATCGCGAGATAAGGGGTTGTCACGTGGTACTTACCTGAACTCTCTTTTGCCAACAGGAAACATGAAGAGAAATAATCCCGCAACTTCCGGGTTTTCAAAATGGCCGTGATGACGTCACTTCCAGCCAACATTGATGATGTCACTTCCGGCACCCACAAACCACCTCACTTCCGGCTCCTCAAAATGACGTTGCTTCCGGTTCCTGTTGCCACGTCACCATTTTGCCAACCATTTCCTATCACCTGCTTTTTGTTCTATAAAACCGCCATTTTGTTTCAGTAAAATCGTTCATTGTACTTTCAGGACTTTGAATCATTGCATTTTTTCAATATGGTCTGCACGACAATATACGGGGACGGTCCCCAAACCTTTATTCTTGTATTTGTGACTTTCTTTCGATCACACAGCACATAAATGGGTTCTAATGAAGAAATTGGTTGAGGTGAAAATGTGTACTGTGAGTGAGGATCGAAATGTAATTAAAATTTGTTTTGGATGAAAAGAGACGCTAACAAGCAATACAGTTAAACACTAAATTTCATTTTCAGCAAGGACTGTCTTCTAATTAGAAAACTGGCTGGAACAAAAACCTTCAGCCACTGCAGCCCTCCAGGACCAGGGGCCTCATGCATAACGCCGTGCGTAGAAATTGCACTATAACATGACGTAAGCACAAAAGCGGAAATGGGCTTACGCACAAAAAAATCCAGATGCATAAATCTGTGCGTTCGCCTAATTCCACATTCTTCCGCTACATAAATCCCAGTCAGCGTGAAAATTAATGCACGTACCTGCTGTCCCGCCCCAACACCTCCCTGCATTACGCCTCTTTTGAATATGCAAATCAATATAAATAGCCCTTAAACTCAACCTTCTGTGAAAAGACAATGGCAAAAGTACCTGGGAATATAGAAGAATTTCAGCGAATACCAAGGGGAGGCAAAGAAAAACGTGCTATTTGTTGGTTTAAACAGTGGTATAAACAACAAAAGGAAGTTGATCGAGTGACATAGCGTGTCAGAGAAACTCGAAAGTTCAAGTTCACAAAGTTGCACAGTGCCCGAAATAAAGTCGCAGTGAAAAGGCGACTTGTAGCCTACCATCTGAGTGTCATATGAAAGCTTATTAGGGTACAGTGAAAAAAAAAGGCACACGGTGAGGGAAAAGCACAAAATGTCAACTTTAATCTCGAAATTTCCACTTTAATCACATAGTTTATTTTGTCATTAAAGTACAACATCATAAACTTCATCTTAAAATCATTTAATTTACTAGTTTCTCAAACCCCATCGTAACTAAAGTAGCATGTTAAATACTTTGTTTTGTATTTGATCTTCTATGTGCTCTATGTGTGTGAATCACTACGTGCTTCTTAAACTGGTTTTCTCTTCCTCCGACAGGGCACAGAATCCATTACATTCGTGATATTACAGCTCTCTGAATAATTAAAATACTGAGATGTATACGTGATATCATTTTCATGATGATAGGGGTTAAAGCATGTTATTAAACATGGGAACACGGTGGCGCAATGATTGTTCATGTCTCACGCAAGATGCTTGCTGCGCCGTGCGTGACCTTCGATGAAATACTTTATTGCAGCAGTACTATCTCTTTCAAACGTACTAAAATGTACTGACTTGTGACGGTATAGAGAGCATAGTTTGATAAAACATTAAAAGAGAATACAAGGAATAACGCAAAACGGAGTAACATTAGTCTGTGTGATTAAGTGATTGAAGTGAATACCTGAATATTCCTCGTGTGTGTGTGTGTGTTTTTTTACTTTTATTTCACTAACCTTTTGCTCTTAGAACCGGCAACAACAACTCAAACCCACAACCTGTCCCTTCTTACCGCCAAGTTATCCAACCTCCGCTGATGATGAACCTGCGTATTAATTTCCGGTGAGGACTAAATAGAACTATTCTGACTTCTACCTAAATGGCTGAAATTAGTATATTGTACATCCCACAAGATTCAATAAAGTAAACATGATTGAGTTATGTTCAAAAGTGGAACATAAACAATACATGTAATATAAAGTAAATACATTTTTGTAAATATAACAACCTGCCATTTTCATTTTTTCAGTGCTGTTTGTATGGTAATGAGAGTCCCTTTACCCAAGTACAGGCCAGTAGCTTCATCAGAATGAGGGAAAATATGTGATCTTACTGATCTGGGCTGTGGCATGACAGTTGGGCTGATCTGAGCATTTCCCTGACTGCTGATCTTCTAGGATATTCACACACAAAAGTCTCTAGAGTTTACTCAGATTGGTGCGAAAAACAAAAAAACATCCAGTGAGAGGCAGTCCTATGGACAGAAACATCTTGATGAGAGATGTCAGATGAGAATGGCCAGGCTGGTTCAAGATGACAGAAAGGCTACAGTAACTCAGATAGATAGATAGATAGATAGATAGATAGATAGATAGATAGATAGA
>JANRMT010062857.1:27278123-27298186 GCA_026402145.1 Polypterus bichir lapradei | reverse complement strand
AGATAGATAGATAGATAGATAGATAGATAGATAGATAGATAGATAGATAGATAGATAGATAGATAGATAGCAAAAATCTTCTCCAGCTGATTTCAGGAACATGACAATAAGTTCAGTGTTCTCCAGACGTGAATCCAACCGACCACCTTTGGGATGTGGTAGAATCTGCCGACACCGCATGATGCCATCATGTCAACATGGAGCAGAATCTCTAAAGAATGTTTCCAATGTCTTGTGGAATCCATGCCATGAAAAACCGAATATGAGAACAAAAGGAGGCCCTACCCAGCATTATTATAGTGGTCCTAATAATTCGTACAGTGATTGTAAATTGTAATATATATTATTAGGCCATTAACATGATAACTTAATACACTTCCATAAACAAACAAAATGTGATGTAAACTGTTCTCAAATCTCAAATAATGAGAACTTCGCATCAGTGGCCTAACAACATACACTAATGAGCCAAATCAATATGGCCACTGCCATAAGAAGCGAATGATGACTATCTAGTAACAACAACATGTCAGTCTGACAACTGAAACAGACCAGGTGCCAGAACTTCATACAACTGACTGATTTTATTGTGATGAGAATGATACGTGTGCAGCAAATTCCAATCTGTATTAGGTATCTTTTTCTTAGTTTTAGTTATGAACTTCCCCCAAATCAATTTTTCTTGTGTATATTTAGTAGCATACCAATATGTTATAGTGGGGCGCTAATTAATGTTACTCCCGGCAGACCGCATGCACCAGGTTGCTCTGTTAAGCCGCCAGAAGCACAATGGATGATGTAGGGGATAAGTCGTGTGTTCAACTCTCCAAAAGCCCTATCTAATTTTGTTTTACTTTATTTGTCACGTATATTATTTGGAAATGAATGTGTGTGTGTATTAAATTGTGCTTTTTTCCATGTTCTTACATGTAGTTTTTATACATTTACTTTTGAAAAATAAAAAGTTAATGTTTATTCTTTTAGTGCAGTGACACGACATTTTAATGTGATTAGGCGTGTTGTACAACTTGGCCATGTGTATTTTTTTGGTTTCAATTTTTGTTTGTAAATCTTATTTTATCTAATAGTAATAGGGGAGAAGCTGTTTGTGTGATTTCCTTTTCACTTTTTTGTTTCTGGTCAGGTATACTACTCTTGTGTATGTTAAGAATATATAAAATTATATAGATAGATAAGATTGCCATTGTCTGCACTTTTACTACTCACAAACACGCAGAGATTAGACGTCACAAGTCAACGAGTCTAACATTCCTCCAAGCAAAGACAGTCTACCTTTACTGTAATGGGTAATTTTTTTTTTTTTTTTGTTTGCCATTAACAGCTGATTATCGTCCTCACCCCTCCTGTCAACAAAAGTCAACATCCTCCCTAAAATATTGAAAAGTTAAGGGTGTGCATTAATAATAATAATAATAACAGCCATAATAATAATTCATTACATTTATATAGCACTTTTCAAGGTACTCGAAGAGTTTTACACAGTGAGTGAGGAGCCACTTCAACCACCACCATCTGGACAATGTCCGGCAGCCATTTTGCACCAGTACGCTCACCACACGTTAGCTGTTAGGTGGTGAAGGGGTGAGAAATAGCTAGCCAATCAGAGATAGGGGAAGATAAGGGGGCCAGAATGACCAGGCCATAGTGGGTAATTTAGCCAGGACATCAGGATACACTCTGCTCTGGATGGCCAGAGATCTTTTATGCCAACATTGAGTCAGGACCTCAGTTTTATGTTTTATCCATAGGACAACGCCATTTTTACAGCACAGTGTTCCTGTTGTTACACTGGGGCATTGGAATCCACATTCAGACCTCAGGGTAAACGCACCCTGCTGGACTCACCAACACCTCTTCCAGCAACAACCCAAGCCTTTCCTGGTTGGTCTCTCATCCAAGTACTGGCCAGGCCCGAACATGTTTAGCTTCAGGTGGATGACCTGTTCTGAAGTGCAGGTGGTATGGCTGCTGGCATTTCTTTTTTTACCTGAACATTTTGGGCTGATTCAGCAAACAAATTATACACAAGTGGCATTATATGAGAGATTTTACGGTATGTTCAGTAACTTCAAGAAGTATTCAGACACCAGCAGCTGCAGTCCCTCTCCTGTCTTGGCTGTCTCCATCGGTGTTTGCCAGACCGCTCAGAGCTGTCTTCATTCATGCTCTCGTGATGTCCTACAGATTTCTAAGGAAGACTCCACCACCATCATACTCACTCCTCTATTTAATAAGCGGGTAACGATCTACCCCCAGCGTGCCAATCATTTGCTGTTCCACAGAGTTACAGACCGCTCTGCCTGCTTTCTCTCTAACTGGCTCAGGTACCCAACACTACACTAACACAGTTCTGTTCCTCTCTCATTTCATTCTTCTTCCTCTCTTGTGTTCCCATTCTTGTTTAAAACCCTGTGGGGTGCAGGTGCTGCAGTGATTTCTCTAGCACTAATGAGGGAATGGGTCAATCATCTCATACATGCACACATGGATGTAGGATCGCCCCGTCCCCACACCTGCTTCTGGAACCACTCTGGCATGCTGCCTACACCCCACCCAAAAAAATAGGCACATTTATTTATTTAGAAAGCATGTGCCACAGACCCACAATATCAAAAGGGGTCTAAAGTGTTTCCAAAGGTCAGGTCAGGTCAGATTGAGGAGCATGCACTGGTACAGCACGTTGCTGCACCCACCACATGATGAAACAGTTTGTGATCCTGCTTGGCAACCCCTCACGGCAGACATGTGGCCCAGTCCCACCCTCTGGAAATGACCCTCTATCTGCTGCAGCCAGGTGTTATGTGAGTGTCCCCTTGGCCTGGTCCAGCCACTTGGTCCCTCAACAATGAGGATCTTGTAAGCCGGATCACCCTCTGGAAATCGCGCCACATGGCTGTAGTGCCATAACTGACGCTCCCTCACAATGCAGGTAATGTGCCTCAATCGGGACTCCGTGAGCAACTGATCATGCGACACAAAGTCAAACCAGCAGTACCCAAGGATTCTCACTGGATCACTGGATAGTGTCCATGTCTTACAGCCATATAGCAAGACAGGAAGCACCAGGATTCTAAAGACATGGACCTTCGTCCTTTTGCATAGATATCGGGAGTGCCACACACCCCTTTCCAGAAACCTGCTCTCCCTATCCACCTACTGACTCCATAGTAAGAGTCACCAGAGACATGAATGTCACTGCCGAGGTAAGTAAAACCCTCAATGAGGTCGACACTCTCTCCGCAGACAGACACACTGCTGATGACTGTGCCTAAGAGGTCGTTAAAGGCCTGAAGGCAGTGTAAATATTGCAATTTGTGTAGCTTGCTTCAGCCCTCTGAGCCTACACTCAGTGAAGTGCACTACAGGGCTATGGTGCACTCTGCCTCCTCTTTCTCTAGCTGGGTCAGGCTCAGGCAGAAAAATAAATTTAATTCAATTCAATTCTGTAGAAAAAGATGGTAACAATCACACAATGCAATACTAATAAAGTGTCAGCTAAATGAATTCAGAATAGAAGGAGCTAAAGAGGGTCATTTTACATACACTGTAAAGTGAAATCCTTCTTTGCAGTGCCACAAATGAAAGAAAACCTTGAAGAGCACTCACAGCCCTGTCTTTGGCATTACTAGGTGAGTGATGGCTGGACTGCAAGAAAGGCAAAATCCCAGCAGGCAGCGTAAAAAGACTATTTGATCTGTAAGTTGTTTTCAAAATTTTAGATGGATTGAAACATGCCACAAAAAGTAAGAAAGTAAGTTCTTCTCTGCTCCAATGATCATCATTCTGAAGTTCTATATAGATGAGAAATCTATAGAAAAATGTACTTTATATTATGTTAAGGCAGCTTTTCCAAGACATTCCTGCAATCAATTCACCTGCCCAGACCCAATGACCTGAAGGCTTTCAGAAAGACAGGAACCGATATTATTGGAGAAGTAGAGCCAACATGTAATTAAAAGTGGCATCGCAATGGGGTCAGGTGGTAGAGGCCTCTGCACAGCTCTGACTTGTTAGTGCTGCCAGTGCAGAAGCACCACCAAATGGGTTGCTTTGCTTGCTGTTTTATCCTGCTGTTTCTAGAAAACAGAATGAGATATTTAAGTTGTGCTGTGAATCACTTGGGTGAAAAAGTCTGTGTCAATTGGAGAAAAAAATTATCATCTAGTCAGTGTCCAAATTCAATGTGGGCAGTGGGGCTTCACAAAACAGTGATGGCGGGCCCTTCACTTTAATCATACTGTGACACAGTCGGCCCAGTGAGCAAATTAAGGTGGATGTGTTTTCACAGCAGACTGATTTTTTCATATTTGTTGAAGTTTTTTTCCTGGAAAAACAAGAACCCTTTATGATTTAAACCTTGTAGATGGTTAACTAATTTTATAAATGACATAAAGTTAGGGTGATGGAGCAAACACAAATGACAGTACCGCTGCAATGATAAAATGAAATTCACAAAAAGGAAAAAGCCTTTGATTGATGTGTGCCCAGTCACCAAAATGCCTAGATGATATTCCAGCATTGTTGCAGCTCTTTCATGCTCCATAAGTGATTTCCTTCTACCTTTTTCAGCTGGCTAACTCAGAACAGATGTTGTAAAGCTACATGGATGTCCAAGCCCTTAGGGTAACTCATGTTATGATGAGAGACGAAGTCAATTCATCCATCAATGTATCATTTCCATCCATCCAATCTTTTCACCCATCTGTCCAGCCATTCTCTTTATACACTTCATGGACGATACAGATTATCTTAGCATCTTTAGACAAAAAGCAAGAACTAATCCCAGATGAGACGCCAGCCCATAAGAGGGTACCCTTACACTTTCAGCAAATTATCATGGAATAGTCACTAGACACCATCCAACCTCTGCTCCTTAGAGACAAGCTGACTGAGATGGGAGTAGACTCACACCTGGTGGCCTGGATTGTGGACTGTCTTACAGACAGACCTCAATATGTGCGTCTTGGGAACTGCAGGTCTGACATTGTGTTCAGCAATACAGGGGCGCCGCAGGGGACTGTACTTTCTCCGGTCCTGTTCAATCTATATACATTAGACTTCCAATATGACTCGGAGTCCTGTCACATGCAAAAGTTCGCTGATGACACTGCTATTGTGGGCTGCATCAGGAGTGGGCAGGAGGAGGAGTACAGGAAGCTAATCAAAGACTTTGTTAAATGGTGCGACTCAAACCACTTACATCTTAACACCAGCAAAACCAAGGAGCTGGTGGTGGATTTTAGGAGGCCCAGGCCCCTCATGGACCCTGTGATCATCAGAGGTGACTGTGTGCAGAGGGTGCAGACCTATAAATACCTGGGAGTGCAGCTGGATGACAAATTGGACTGGACTGCCAATACTGATGCTCTATGTAAGAAAGGTCAGAGCAGACTATACTTTCTGAGAAGGTTGGCATCGTTCAACATCTGCAGTAAGATGCTGCAGATGTTCTACCAGACGGTTGTGGCGAGTGCCCTCTTCTACGCGGTGGTGTGCTGGGGAGGCAGCATAAAGATGAAAAACGCCTCACGCCTGGACAAACTTGTTAAGAAGGCAGGCTCTATTGTAGGAGTAAAGCTGGACAGTTTAACATCTGTGGCAGAGCGACGGGCATTAAGCAAACTCCTGTCAATCATGAATAATCAACTGCATCCACTGAACAGTGTCATCTCCAAGCAGAGGAGTAGCTTCAGTGACAGACTTTTGTCACTGTCCTGCTCCACTGACAGACTGAGGAGACCCCACACTATGCGACTCTTCAATTCCACCCGGAGGAGTAAATGCTAACTTTTTTCATTTTTATTACTATTTAATTTAATATTGTTTCTTTGTATCAGTATACTGCTGCTGGATTATGTGAATTTCCCCTTGGGATTAATAAAGTATCTATCTATCTATCTATCTATCTATCTATCTATCTATCTATCTATCTATCTATCTATCTATCTATCTAGTGGTGGGAGTTGCCAGGGATACTGCACAATGATGCTATCATGATATTTGGGTCACCATACAATAATACTGTGACAGTCTAGTAAAGAAATTACCACCGCAGCAATGTATTCTAAAAGCCATGCAAATGGAGTACTGCGAAGAGGGGTGGGCAGAGGAACCACATCTGCCATTCTTAAATAAAGCAGCCCCTGGGATGCTGTTAAGGATCTCCGTTATTTTTAGTCTTTTAAAATAAAAAGTTAAAGAGTACAGAGTTGGTGAGGTTTTTGACATGTGGTTGAACTTCATCTGTATTTTTTGGGGTACCATTGTTTTTGATTTCTGAGTTTGCATTGTTCAGTGTGGAATAATGGGGTGCCATACCGCTCCCTGAACCCGGACACAGACAGGTAGACCATACAAGTGCAAAACCAACACGCTTTTATTTCTTTCCTTGCCTTTTTTCAGCACACAGTGCACAAATCACCACCAAGTACTTCTCAGTCCCCTTTTCTCTCTTTTCTTTTCTTTCTCTCTTTTTCTTCTGTCGCCTTCACTCCTTTCCGCAAGCTTTGTCCTCCTCCTCCCGACCCTGGCTCCATGAACGGAGTAAGGCGGCCTTCTTTTACAGTGTACCTGGAAGTGCTCCAGGTGCACTCTGTTCTTCTTCCGACAGCACTCCCGAGTGTGGTGGAAGTCTTGTAAGGGCCCCCGGAAGTACTCCATCTGTTCCTGGATCTTCTTCCAGCAGCACTTTTGGGTGTGGTAAAAGTGCTGCTGACCAGGGCTCTGGGAGTGTCCAAACTCTTTGCAATATGCTGTACATCCTCTCTATCTGTGCATTACCCAAGTGTCGACAACCATGATCTACTCGTGCCTATTCTTGGCCATGCATAGTAGAAAAAAACCTCCAACAGGCCTATTGTGCACCAGTGACAGATCTGAGATGGCCTTAGATATCCAGGGCTGCAGGGCTACACTAAATAGATGAAAGTGTGTCTACTGTACCTGGTGGCTACAGGCTTGTGTAAGTCGCCACACTGACAGGATGTGAAAGTGGATGGCCAGCATGTCTGCGCAAACCCTTCATCCCCAGCTAGTCCAAACTTGGCCCTCTTCACCCATCTGGGGGACTGTTCTGGATGGGACCCTGCCATAGCCTTGGAGAGGACATTAGCATACAGTTCAGAAATCAGTAACCAAATATCTGAAAAGGAAACAGATCTGTCAACCTTCAGCTTAATAGAAGAAGGTCTGATGCATCCCATTTTCTGTTGCATCATATGAAAGATACCTGTAGAAAATATTGCCCCAGGGTGCACTGTAGAGGGAGTAAGATGCTTTAGGCAATGTACTTCTGGGAAACCCTGGGTCCAGGCATTCATGTGGACATTACCTCTTTGAGGGCTGAATATTTTTCCAAAAAACACAAAGCAATGGTTTCACACAGAAATCAAAATAAAGCATCTGTTGCTGTGTGCTGTGGCCACCAGTTCGCCAGGAATGAGCAGCAGGCTGGTTGCCAGGCTGTCTTTGCAGGATGGGGTGCGAGGGCGGCAGTGGCAGTCACAGTACATCACAATCTGGTTTGTATTTCTCGTCATTATACTGTAAGTGGTGGTCCTCCCAGGTGAATGTTGCCGTGGGAGCGTCAGCTACATGAACCTGCTCAGCACCGTGATCAGCTGAGCTGGTACCACATATTCATTTTCAATCACTTGTATCAAATTCGGAGTGTGACAAGTCAGAGTCGAATTCAGTGATAATATGCAAAACGTCCATAGAGTATTTTGCTTTACGCATTCTCCTCGTTCTCTCGCCAGATGTCGATGCCATTTTTGCCGTTGTTTGCACCTCGCTACTCAAGCGAGTGTAGGGAATCTCGGTCAATCCAGTGAAGCTAACGTTCCTTCTCGCAAAGAGAGTCCAACTAAAATATAATGGTGAATTTTGTCACCGTTTACAGTTGATTACCACCGACAAAAGTCGACATCCGCCCTGAAAGAGTTAATTTGGTATGTACCACCTACCTAAACATTGTTCCAGACCAGATACACAACTTCATGGCAACAGTATTGATCCATTTGAAGTGGCATCTGTCAAACGGATGTTGTGCCCTGCCACATTGAATGTATGGTTTGGGAATGATTTGAGGAACATGATGAAGAGCTTATGATGTTGTCCTGTCCACCAAAATTCCCCATATCTTAAACCAATCAAGCAGCTGTGGAATGTGTTAAAACAACAAGTCTGATCTATGGCAGCTCCACCTCGTAACTTACAAGATTTTGAAGATCTGTTACTCTGTTCTGGTGCCAGATACCACAAAACATCTTCATAGATCTTGTAGAGTCCATGGCTTGATGGGTCGAAGCTGTTTTGGTGGACACACCGAGGAGCAACAGCATATTAGCCAATACTGATGCTCTGTGCAAGGAAGGACAGAGCTGACTATACTTTCTTAGAAGGCTGGCGTCCTTCAACATCTGCAATAAGATGCAGCAGATGTTCTATCGGACGGTTGTGGCGAGCGCCCTCTTCTACGCGGTGGTGTGCTGGGTAGGCAGCATAAAGAAGAGGGACGCCTCACACCTGGACAAACTGGTGAGGAAGGCAGGCTCTATTGTAGGCACAGAGCTGGACAGTTTGACATTTGTGGCAGAGCGACGGGCGCTGAGCAGGCTCCTGTCAATCATGGAGAATCCACCGCATCCACTGAACCGTATCATCTCCAGACAGAGGAGCAGCTTCAGCGACAGACTGCTGTCACTGTCTTGCTCCATTGACAGACTGAGGAGATCGTTCCTCCCCCACACTATGCGACTCTTCAATTCCACCGGGGAGGGTAAACGTTAACATTATTATACAAAGTTAATCTGTTATTATCACTCTTTAATATATATATTTTTATCAGTATGCTGCTGCTGGAGTATGTGAATTTCCCCTTGGGGATTAATAAAGTATCTATCTATCTATTAGCAGGTGGTTATAATGTTTTAGTTCATCAGGTGTAAATCATTTATGGAAATGTAAATGTTTCCTTATTAACAATGCAAGAAAGCTACATAATTGGTTGGACATGCAAGTAAGTTATTTTGTTATAAATAATATTGTTTCCTCATCCGCAATTGCAGATAGCACAAACTTTTCATTTTCGATTTACCCTTTAAAAATCTTACTGGTTTTAATCCTTTGTTTTATACTTTTGACCACAATTTTTGCTCTGGCTTTAATAATCGATTCTTTTGGTTCTTACAGTTAAGACTGGCTATGCATCATCTTCTAGTCATTATTTTTCACACTGCTAGTTTTCAGAATCTACAATAGTCTCCACTGCTAGTAGCTATATCACAAAATTAGATTGATCTAGACAAGAACAGGCCACTTATCCTGACTAAGCTCACCAGTCCTATGCACTTAATTCTTCTAAAATAACATCAAGTCAAGTTTTGAAAGTCCCTGAAGTCCTACTGTCTACAGCACTACTTGGTAGCTTATTCCAAGTGTCTATACTTCTATGTGTGAAGACAGACTTCCTAATGTTTGTGCAAAATTTACCCTTAACAAGTATCTAACTGTGTACCTGTGTTCTTGATGAATTCATTTTAAAGTTACAGTCTCAATCCTCTGGACTCATTTCCTTCATAATTGTAAACACTTAAAGGCTCAGCTCATTTAATTTCTCCTCATAACTTATCCTCTGTATCTGTTGAATCAGCCAAGTCATTTTTCTCTGGACATATTCTAGTGCTGCTATGCCCTTTTTGTGAGCCTGGAGACCAAAACTTCACACAGAACTCTACAGGAGGCCTGAGCAGTGTGTTATAAAGCTTCAGCATAACCTCCTTTGACATGTAATCTACACATCAGGGCGCTATGTAACCTCACATTTTGTTAGCCTTCTTAATAGCTTCTGAACACTGCCGGGAAGTTGATAGTGATGAGTCCACCATGACTCCTAAATCTTTCTCATAAGGCATTGTGTATTCATTGGGTTTCTCTTATTACATCAAGAGGCCAAGCAGTCTTTTGAGTGTATATGTTACAGTCAAAACCCGAAATTGGCCAAAGCGGGAAGTGTCTGGCCAAATCGGGAAATGGCCAATGTCGTTGTAAATTGACCAGCCAATGTCCGATCTTTTCCTCGATTTCGAGATTTGGCCAGCCGGTTTGCAAAATGGCATGGGGCGATCGGCCAAAGTCGGAAGGAAAAAGGCATGAGCAGCAATTTGTTACGCACTTAGTAGTACAATTACATCACGTGTAGCCTTGACGGCTCTTGCTCAGAAAGCAGACACCACTTGGTTGTTTCACAATAGTTAAGATTAGGTATATAAGTAGGTTTCACATTTCTGTTATCATTTTAACCCTAAAATAGTGACTTAACATCAGGGACCTATTTTATTGACCTTAAGGTTAGTGTTTGGGCGAGGGGAAGGACGTCTCAAGTGGCGTCCGCTTTCTGAACAAAACCCGCCTTGAGCAGTTTCTCGTGCAGAATGGAAAACTCACTTCTGAATCTGCATCTGAAATTTTTAAGCATCCTTACACCTTGAGCAGACAGTCTTACATCAGCGCATCAAATTTTGGCCAGGGAGTTCTTGCCACTTCACGAAATGGACGGCCAAAGTAGCATATACACTGGTCATTTTTGGTAATTTGGACTTTGACCACGCCTCTCGGCCAAAATGCGAAATGGAAGGCCAATTCGGGAACTGGTCAAACTTTGGGTTTTGGCCGTAACATATACACAATTCAGACATGATTAAAGTGTACAATGCAAGCTTTATATTTATATCCAACTGAATATGCTAAATAGAAAACTTAAGGGGACAAGTCTCTGAAACAAGCAGAAGCTGCAGACAGCTGCATTAGAGGTTTGGCAGAGCATCACCAGAGAAGATCCTCAGCACCTGGTGACGTCTATGAATCACAGATTTCAAGCAGTCATTGCATGAAAGGGATATGCGACAAAGTACTACAAGTGACTTCTTTCATAGACCTGCCATTGCTGTGTGCAAACATTATGATGCCCTGAAATGGGGGGACCTCCTAGAAAAAGTATTGTCATTTCTACATGGTGTTGTGGACTGTACACTGTGCACTGGTACTGTGAGTGCTGTGCAGAGTGGAGGCAGGACCTCTGTGTTTTTCCCAGTTGATTCTGGGGTTCGTCAGGGGTGTGTTTTTGCTCCTACTCTATTCAATGCTTGGATGGACTGGCTGTTGGGCAAGATCATGGGATACAGCGACTGTGGGGCATCTGTTGGTGAAGAAAGATTCACGGATCTTGACTTTGCTGATGTTGCTGTGATCTTCACGGAGTCAAAGGAGGCTCTGATCAGGGCGCTCGAGAGACTGAGAGAGGAGTCTTAGTGTCTGGGCTTGCGAGTGTCCTGATAAAAACCAAAATCCAGGCCTTGAATAACCTCTTGGGCACAGCCATCAGCAGTGTGTCTGACTGCAGAGAGAGTGTCGACCTTGTCGAGAGGTTTACTTACTTGGCAGTGACATTCATGTCTCTGGTAACTCTTCCTATGAAGTCAGTAGACAGATTGGGAGAGCATGGGGGGTCATGAGGTCGCTGGAAAGGGGTGTGAGGTGCTCCTGATATCTATGCAAAAGGACGAAGGTCCAAGTCTTTAGAGTCCTGGTGTTTCCTGTCTTGCTATATGGTTGCGAGACATGGACGCTATCCAGTGACCTGAGATGAAGACTGGACTCCTTTGGTACTGTGTCTCTCTGGAAAATCCTTGGGTACTGTTGGTTTGACTTTGTATCGAATGAACGGTTGCTTACGGAGTCCCAAATGAGGCACATTACCTGCATTGTAAGGGAGCGTCAGTTACAGCACTACGGCTATGTGGCGTGTTTCCCCGAGGATGAACCAGCTCGTAAGATCCTCATTGCTGGGGACCCGAGTGGCTGGGCCAGGCCAAGGGGTCACCCAGGTAACACCTGGCTGCGGCAGACAGAGGGTCATTTCTGGAGGGTGGGACTGGACCATGTGTCTGCCTGGGGGGTTGCCAATTGGGATTCCGAGTTGTTTCGTCATGTAGTGGGGGCGGACAACACACTGTACCAGTGCATGCTCCCCAACTTGACTTGATTTGACTTGTTGTGGTGTGCAAAATCTGTAAATATATTTTCATAAATTTTCCTCAAGACAAAACAACAGATGAACTTAAATACAGGTCACTAGCATGTACAGTTAACATCAAAAGCAATCTTTTTCCTGAATCACAGTACCATTTGTTTGATCTAAGCAGGAATTCAGGAGATGCCTCAAGCTGTATGGATGATTTTATCACCTGTGAAGGAAAGGGCACCAGGACAAAATTGGTTTACAGCTTGAGACAGGAGATTGTTAAAACATTAGAAACTTTATTGCTTGAAAAAAATGGACATACTCAAGCTGATGAAAGAGTCTGAACAAATTCATTTATCATATTGACAGCCAGCCAATCAGGTGCATGTAGCAGTCACATCTTGCAATCCCCCGCCTCCCAAGAAGAATTTTAGAATAAATATGCCTCATCTGAATAGTGACAGAAGAAGAGAACAGAGCAACATCAGAAGAAGGCGCCAGCAACATGCAGCCGTTTCCATCTTATCATCAGGAAAGCATCTAATGAACAACTATGAGTGCTAGATCACAAGCCGCCTGCAACATTCATCCTTGTCATCTTTACTTTTTTGTAAGCTTTTTCTAAAGACTATATATATCCAGACTTTACTATCAATCTTATTTTCTAATATTCTTTGTTCTGTTTGATATAATTGTTATTATTCATGTAATAAATACCACACTGCTTTTAACTTTCGATACTTTGTCTTCAGATTTAGAGTGATTGAAGTAATAAGGTAAATTTCTTTGAGCACCTGGAGCTGTGCCGAAGTGCCATATGATCCAAGCTGCAAGGTTTATCGAGAAAAGATGAAGAGTTCTGTCCAGTAATGAACAGTGCGTTAAAAGTAAAACATTTACTGGTTGATAAATGGCCTATAGCCAGGGATGTTGAGCCGTTGTATGTTTGAATATATTCTTGGAGACCAAAGGTAATATTCAGGTCTGAGATTTATCTAAGACATCACACGTTGTTTGAGCCTATGATAGGTAAGTGTCTTGGAGTAGTAGGAAAAGCAGACTCTGCATGTGTTATTCATGCAGTACTCGTGTTGGTTAAAGTCCTAGGGAATAACAAGCATGTGTATATGTCTTTCATACAGTACTTGTGTGGTTAGGGTTTGTGTGTACAATACACCTCCAAAATTCGCGGGGGTTACGTTCCTAGAGCACCCGCGAATTGAGAAAAACCGCGACTTTTGGATGTGGTTAAAAAATGCCTTTTAAATGCCTATTTTTATAGTTTCAACCCTAAATACAGTAAGCCCCCAAAGCACTTTCATTTCGTTTCAAACTCAGCTTAATACATTAATACATTACCTAACAAATTACCTTAATGAATTACCTAAAAACAGAATGTAAAGGTAAACCCGTATACTGTACATTACTGTACTGCTATGTCTCCCGTGGTGCTAGAATGTAAAATACCGATGTTACCACTATACGTACTGTAATTCATGCAAGTGCGTTTTCTTTGGTATGCGCTGTCGTTTTCTTTGTTCTAAGTAGAGTAAATACATAATAATTTCATTTAATTAAAATACAGTAAAATGTACGGGTACTCACCAATGATGAATGATATTGATGATGATGATGAAGTAGCTGCGTAGTATGATGCACAGGATTTAAATCTCCTCGGGTGGCGCCTCTTCTTCAGGCGCTTCAGAAGGAGTCGTATCTTTGGACGGGTCTTCTTCTGGTGGGGTTTCGTGCTGGCTTTTCTTTATAGGTTTCAGGAACATTGTAATGGTAAGTTGCTACATTGTCTCCTGTAGCGAACTGATGGTACAATTTCTGCGCTTTCTCACGGATGATGTTACCGTCCAAGGGGATGTTCTTCCTGCAGTCGGTGATCCACAATGCCAAGGCAGGTTCCATCCTGACGATATTTTTATTCCTTGCGGTTGTTACCTTTTTGGCACATTCACAGAAACTTACAGATACGGTACTCCAGATCGCTGCTTCGTTCTTCTTTATGTAGCGAACGGTGCTTTCATTAATGCCATAGTGGCACGCTACTGCAGCATAACTTTTAGTTCCCGGAGCAAATCCAGTAGTTCAACCTTCTCCTGGAGTGTTTTAAACTTCTTCTGGTGCTTAGGCTCAGTGCCAGAAGCCTTAGAAGGTGCAGGGCGATTCGGCAACATTGTGTGCATTTAAAAATAACAAAATGAATACAATAACAAAATGGAAAACACAAGGACACTCAGCTGGAGACGCGTCACAGGGCAGCAATCAATCAGCAGCAAGGAGAAATAAATAACGCTCTCAGATTGGCTACTTTCACCATCCCAAACCGTGTTTCCTTCAGCGGTTGCTTCCTGTTCTCTCTATAGCACAGTATTGCCACGAAAAAAGCCATAAAAAATTGCGTTCTGCTAACAATTAATAGTTAGGTTCTAAGGAAAAATATGCAAACGACTGAGTCCGTGAACCCTGAACCGCGACTTTGCGGGGGTCTACTGTATGTGTATATCTATGTATAAGTGTGTTAATCTTAAAGTGCGACAGTAGACCAACCCAGTAACAAACTTGATGAATACACTTACCCTTAAAGAAAACAGGTAAAGGGTGAGTAGAGGGAAATATCACGATAGCACACATGGTGTGACTGAAATGTGTGCAAATCCCATTAAATGAAAGTCTGCAATGTGCACTTTAATCACGTCTGAATTGTTTGATTTGTAATTTTAAACTGTGGAGCAGAGTGGTAAATCTCCTGTGCAATGGAAAATCACAGTTTTTGGACTTATTAGGTCTTTCCTAACGTTATAAGGTAGTGGTGATGGCCAAATATGACTTCTTTCTGGTCATAGCATGATAGAAGAAGCGAGTATGTACACAGTAATTAACATACTGCAAGACAAAATCCTAGCAACTCCACTGACCAATGAGGCAAGACCGCCTACCAATGAAAATGTTGGATTGTGATCTCATGATTTAAATGGCAGATGTTGTTGATTCATGAAAAAAACAATATTGTGTATGTGAAGCTCAGGAAAAATAAAATCTAGAGATAATTAATTATAGGGGTGACATAATTTTCTCAATTTGCCGAAAACTGGAAAGATGTGACATACTAGGTTTTTCCATAGTTGGTGAGAAATGTGTATTAGTCAAAAACATTATGAAGGGCACTGTATTTATGCAAATGATGCATGGGGATATGTCTCATGATTTTGTTTTATCCCTTGGTATGGATAGAGAGTGATTACTGTAAGAAACTACATGAACATACCAGTGCCTTGAAGGAAAAAGTAGGTCAAGTTTTCCTTCACCAAGTATAACGCTATGGATTTTTCATTTTTGAAGACAAATAAAACTGAACACCGCTCCACTTCTGTGCTCCATTATTTGTTGAATGCTTTGGAAATGGCTGTGTGGCCTATTCTCTTTCTTTATGTGTCCACTTAGCTTTCTCCTGGGTATTGTTGGTAAAGCCTTTCCTTAAAGTATCAAAGATTTTTTTTTTCTTACTTTAATGTTTTTTTAGCACCTTCTTTAATGTGTTGACGATAAAGATTCCTATGATTTATCATGCTGCTGATAACTAATGTTATTTAAGTGTGGTTACTGAGTGTAGCTTTTAAAGTCTTGTTACATACAAAATTTTCCAGCGAATTTCAGCCACAGACTTTATTTATATAACCTTAGTGAGTCAGGGGCAGTCATGGTGAATTCCCATGATGGTTTGTCATGTAGTACGACTGTGTAGGCAGGAGCTGATAACCAAGGAGCGCTCACCAGAAGTCAAATGTATGCAATGTTGAAATGTTTTCAACCTCACAAACAGGAGAGAAGTGTGATGTCTCTTGTTTTACATACCAAGACAGAAGGGAAAAACAAATAAAAAGGCCAGAGATTTCAGTTGAGCTTGCCTTACCTGGAAAGCATTTGTAAATTCCTGCGGGAATCATTATTTGATCTATTCTTCTCTCTTGAAGGAAGCTCTTCATGTCTTTAGCGTTATGTGTGCTGGCCGAATCCCAGACTAGTAGACCTCTTTGGCTGCCTCGCATAACAAGTGGCAGCATTAAATCGACCCACTTCCTTATAACTGCTTGTGTGCACCAGGCTTTTTCAGTTTCAAGAACATAAATGCCTGAAACACGTTCAATCTTATCCTTCTTGCCCTTAGTGATGATTAGAGGTGGGGCTTTATTTCCATCCAGACAAATTGCCAAAATACAGGGAACCCATGCGCTTTCATAACCAGTGGAGGGAATGTAGACTGAGGAGGTACCCCGCTGATCAATTGTGATTTGTGGTGTTTGGCCCATAAACACTGCAGTTTCATCCATTGCAATCATGTTGGAAAGTTGGTATTTAGAAAAGTTGATGCCATCAAAAAAGGACTTGAATGTAAGTGCACGTTTAATAACTTCAGCATCTTCCAGCTTAAACAGTATTGTCGATCTTCTTAGAGACGGTTCATATCACTGAAGGAAGCCATTCAGCCAGTGTTGTGATGCTTTGAATTCTTCTGGGGATATTTCTAAATGTGGTGCCATTGCAAGGGCAAATGCTTGAATATCAGCCCTGCACACAACCAAAGCCTTTGCTCTCCTGTCAGTAGCCCATTCACAGATCATGTCTTCCAGCTCAGGAAATAATGGTTGCCGATCTGATCCACACTTGTGCTTCCTAGCATTTTCCTTGAACGCCTGTTGACTGAGGTTAATGTACTCTGTTCACCATTTTCGGACCATTTGGATATCCAACTTCTTCTCTTTGCAGAAAGCAGTAAGATTTTTGCCCTGGGACTCCTCCACAATTCCTTTCTTGTACTCGACAGAACAACTCTTTCTTTTTGCACTCATCTTGTCAGGGGGGTTCATCCTGTGTACATACGGTAGTGGTAGGCGTTTATCCCGCATCCAAAGGCGCCTGCACGGGGTCGTAACTAGGGATTATTTTCAGGGTAACTCAGCTGTTGCAATTGCAGCTGACAGATTTGACATGCCCTCTCACTAGAAGTCGGGTAATCTGTTGTCCACTTTAGTTGTGTTCACATCCACACAATTGTACTTTTTCATGTATTCAAGCATCAGAAACATTTTGATGAGAACTGGACATTCAACCCTAAAAAAGCTCATCAATTTTATTCTCCTAAGTTCTCCAGGTCCATAAAGTCCCACTGTCTGACATACCACTTGATAATGTATTCTATGTGTCTGCTTTTCTTTGTGTGATGGATAAGCTTCTTTACAACAGTGTGTAGAGAGGATGAGTGAGAAGGCAGAGTGAGTCACAGCAACCCCTGTTTTATTTGCAAAAACATAAAAAAACAAACATTACGGACGCATGATGGCGCTATCAAACAAAATCAAGCCATAGCCTCTTATTGCCCTCTAGCAGCATTTCTATTTAGGCCAGGCTTGGAGGAGTTCCTGTCATTAAGGCACTGAGGTCCAAATGAGTCGCCACCTTCTGGGGACATCTCTCCTTCATATCATCCAGACCGGAAGGGGCGGGCCTTCTAAGGCTCTGTTGCCTTCAAGGGGTGGTTCAGCGACAGCAGTCCATCTCGTTCTGGGGTGGTACCAAATATCTTAGGTGAGCCTGGAAGCCAACCCTCTGACAAGTGGTGTGAATAATGGCTTTTGAGTACACACAAACTGTTAGACCTGTTAGACACCAAAACTAAATGAATGAAGTATGAAAAAAGTACATCTGGTTTGATGAATCTTGATTTCTGCTTAATCATATTTTTGTCAGAGTCCGAATTTACCATAAAAAGCATGAATCCACCCTGCCTTGTGTCCATAGTCCAGTCTAATGGCAGTAGTGTAATGGTGTGGAGAATGGTTTCTTGGCACACACTAGCCCTCATTTGTACAATTCTGCCACTGTGATATAGCAGGGTATGTGGGATGTGAATTTAATTGAATAAACAATCACCACAGTTGAGATTTCAGGAGGCACATGGGTAGCGTGGCAGAGTGGCTCTGGAGGTGAATGTGAGATGGGTGATATCACATTCATGTGCGCTCCTGTAGGATTGATCTGTTCCCTCATTAGCCCCGGAGTCATATGATTACCACACCTGTGTCTCTCAGTAGTTTAAAATGAACCTGAAGCACAAGAGCAGGGAGGAACAAGAATAATAAGAGAGAGAAATATGGGAGGTTTAATGAAACTAAAACTAAGAAGACCCAGTTCTGTCAGATTGAAGGCAGGCAGTTGAAAGTCGCCGAAAAATGTACTGTTTTGAGAAGCGATTGAACGGTAGAGGTTACTTTGTTTGAACATCCCTGGAGAGCTGGAGTGACCATGTGTTTGTGAAGGCTCCTGTGGACGTTGAGGGAATGATGACAGGAGTAGGAGCAAGGCTTGGCTTGGTGCCCTGCAGAACACAGAAGGGACTGGTGGTAGAGGACCTGATCCAGGATTTAATGGTTGACACTGCTACGTCTTACCCAAGATGTGGCATTGATCGCCAGCAAACAAACCGACATTGGGCCAGTGTGGTCATACATATTGGCCCTATGTAGGTAACCAACAATGGCTCAATTGGGATTTGCACATCAGTGCAACACTAACTCCATGTCTGCAAACAGGGAAACTAAATTTCATCATGAACCTGAAAAAAGTCCGTCCATCCATTTTCAATATCTGCTTATCCAGGGTAGGATTGCAGGGCACCTAGAGTCTATCCCAGCAGGTAATGGGCACAGACAGGAACAACTCCTAGACAGTGCACCAGGGTGAACATACTCACGCACACAGCACAGGGTCAACTTAGCACCACCAGCCCACCTAACAGGCATGAGTTCAGACTGTGGCAGGAAACCAGAGCACCTAGAGGAATCTAACATTGACACGGGGAAAACATGCACACTCCGCATGGGGCAGGGAGGACCAGGGATGTGAACCCCACTCTCCTTACTGTGAAGCAGCAGCGCTGCCGCTGCACCACCAATAACTGGGCCTTTCCTTGAAACTTTTTAGTAGGTTTTTTTTTTATTTAATTACATAAATTATGAAGATTTACAATTTATTAATTAATAAGAAAAGAAATACAAAAACACAAGACTATTGTGGCTTTAAACAATTTATCCTTAAAAAGCACAAAATGCCTGTGCATTTAATGGTACCAGTCCAGCTTTTTGTTTTGTTTTGCGGTGTTACAACCCTAAACATGAAAACATTGGCAATAATAAATAAAATATTTGGCCAATATCAAAACAACCATTTTTGAAGTCGTTTAACTTGTACTTCTACAACCCACTGACAAAAATAATACACCACGTTACTTACTCTGTGAACAACATTAAAAATCGGGAAGCTAAAGGGCAGTGATGACATCGGCCAGTGCTACCAAACCATCACTGGGTCAATGAGGGGCTTATTGAACCTGAACTTCTGAGCATTTTGGGCCACAAAGGGAACTTTGCTCAGGGGCCCCTTGTATCAGACCCCACAGTAGGCTAGTGTGGTATTTAATTGGGTTCTGCCCACAGGGGGCCACTGTATGCATATTTAATGGCCCCTTGTAGTAGCCCCCACATTGGGCCAGTGTGGTATTAAAATGAGTTTTTCCAAGCACAAACTGCCCATGGTCTGCCAACAGGGGGGCACTGTGTGCATGTTTGCTATGGCCTCTTGCAGAAACCCCCACATTTGGTCAGTGAAGTATTTAATTGGGTTTAAAAGCCCACACTGCCTGTCGTCTGACAACAATCGGGGAAGGCGGGCGCTGTGTGCATGTTAGCTATGGCCTCTTGCAGAAGCCCCCGCACTGAGCCAGTGAAGTAATTGGGTTACACTGCCCATAGTCTGTCCACAGGGGGCCACTGTGTGCATGTTTGCTATAGCCCCTTGTAGCATTCCCCATATTGGGCCAGTGTGGTGTTAAAATGGGTTTTTCCATGTTCAGACTGCCCATGATCTGCCAACAGGTGTGCACTGTGTGCATTTTTGCTATGTTGGGCCAGTGAGGTATTTAATTGAGTTACACAGCCCATAGTCTGTCCACAGG
>JANRMT010062857.1:27259964-27278113 GCA_026402145.1 Polypterus bichir lapradei | reverse complement strand
CAGTGAGGTATTTAATTGAGTTACACAGCCCATAGTCTGTCCACAGGGGGGCACTGTGTGCATGTTTGCTTGGTTACCCCATTCAAATTTGGAAGAGGATTCCCAGTCGCACATGAGTGACATGAGCCATCTGAGCAGTGCATTATCTTATCTTGACAGACTTAAAAACAAATCTACAGTATAAGAAAACACTATACTGCATCTCTATTACTTTTATGTTGTGTTATGTAAGTGTGCATTGATTTATTCTCATTTACTATTTATTCATTCCTACACTTAACTATTTCTAATTTACTTGTTCTTTTCTATCAGCTTTTTCTTTGACATTTTGTTAAACATTTTGAGCTGCATTCTTGGTATGAAAATATGTTGTAGAAAGAAATGTTATGTAATATTTGATCTTGTTTTCAGTTTTTGGCAATGTTCTACTGTTACTAGTTCAAGCAAGAAGGAATTTCGAAGCACTGTGCACACATTACAGTAAACCCGAACTTGCGAACTTGTTAAAGGCAGGCCATTCTCTTACAAATCAGCTGCTATATACTATATATGAATGGCATCCTAGTTTCTGAAAATCAGGGAGCAACTATCCCCAGAAAACTAACCTGTTTTTTTGCTTTATTGCTATGGATAAGATTTTTTGTCTTCAGGACGTGATTTTCGAAATAGTTTAAATCTTATTATACCAGGACAATTTGAAGGTACTGCAGAGTCATATACAAAGGCTGTTTGTCGTTTTCTTCACAGAGAGGAGCAGTAGTGATCCAATTTCAGAATGCTTTATGTTGGGTCCAAGTGGGTTTTCCTTGGATACTTCAGCTTTCATTCCACATCTTAAAGGTATACAAGGTTAATTGGCAAAAATAAACTGGAGTTTGTCTGAAAGGCATCTGTCTTGGGTTTATTTCCATCATTTTCTCCATGCTGCCAAAATAGACACTGGATACCTAATAGGGCAGAATGGTGCCTCAGGGACTAAGGATCTTTACTGGTATCTGGAAGGTTGCTGCATCAAATCCCGTTACTGCCAGAAAAGATTGGGCTCATGAGCAAGTCATTTAATCTAA
This sequence comes from Polypterus bichir lapradei, assembly GCA_026402145.1. NCBI lineage: Eukaryota > Metazoa > Chordata > Cladistia > Polypteriformes > Polypteridae > Polypterus > Polypterus bichir. The sequence continues at coordinate 27,277,046 of JANRMT010062857.1, read as the reverse complement.
ACGTTGCTCTAGGCGTGGTGTACAATGGCTGACCCAGCACTCTGTCCTCCAATGGTCATGTGTGAAGACAATTTCCCCTGTGCGATTAACAAAATATGTCAAATCAAAAAAATCAAAATCGAATAACCCAGAGCTGGATATGATAATAGATGAATAAAAGTTAGTTAGTTATTCAATATCAACTGATACATGAAAATTACAAAGCAGCATGGTAGAGTGTGGAACTTTACAGAGTTACAAATCTCAATATTCATATTGAGATAAAATATTTGAGATATTGAGATTAGATAATTTGTAGACTTTAGGTGAATAGAACTGGTAAGTGTAATGGGTTGAAGAGCCTATTATCATCACAACTGTTCTAATGTTCCTATATACAGTATACTAGCTGTTTCCGCAGCTCTGTCCATGTAGTAGTGAAACAGGACGGACTTTAAAAATCAATAAAAAAAAAATGTAATTCTGGTCAAGCAGAAGGTAGGTACACACCAACGTCAAACGTTGGTGCTGTATCTTATCGTGTTCAGCTCTGACGGGAGAAATGCATGTGGCCGTGATATATCTGGCAATCAGCAGCTATTCTCTAAAACACACGTAGCTGTGATCTCTCTCTCTCAAAAACGTCAAACATTACTCCTTAACAATCTGTAGATGATAATGTCTGCTGAACAAACAGGTACCACTAGGTAAGAGGAGGCAAGGTACGCTCCAACACGTGGCAAGAGGTAGAGCGACGTGAACGTAGTCTGCCATGTGAGTGAGTGAGGAGGGCCCCGCCTGCCTCCCCTCGGCCCACAGCCTCTCTCCTGGATTTGCACAAATAAATCATTACTGCAAGCAAGCTATCATACTTAGCGCGATGATAGTCGCAAAATCAACTGGAATGTTCAAGCAAATTATATTAAAAAACCCGATCTAGATCCGTTAAGTAGTTCTCTTGTGAAAAGCAGACAGACATACAGATGATGGGTTATATACAGTATATATATAGAGATGTGTATTATAATACTAACTTTAAGGTCAAGTAGTTATTTCAGATAAGGAAGATAGCAGTCTGGATGTAAAGAAGATAGACGTTTTGAGGTAAGGAAGGAGGCGTTTCGAGGTGAGCTTGTTATACTTACTGGAAATGTGTTGCATGTTGATTAGCACATGCAAGTAAAAATTTAATGTAAAAATATTGACCCTATGAACATATGAATATGTAAGACATTAAAATATTAGAACAGACCATTCAGTCAAACAAATATCAAAATATGCCTATCCTATCCACCTACTTTGTCCACAATCATACCAAATCGATATCTAGCAGAATATATATATATATATATATATATATATATATATATATATATATTGTGAACGCTGGCCCGGACACACACAGACGGACAACATAGTTCCACCCAACACACGTTTATTTACAAAGTCTATTTACAATTAGTGCACTCAGAAAACCCCAGTGCCTCTTGCACTGCTTCCCCACAGTCCAGGCCTTACAGTCTCTGTGCCTTTCCTTGACCGCCTCCCGTCCTCTCTCCAGCTCTGTCCTCTTCCACCCAACATCCACTGCTGACTGGAGGGAGGCGGCCCCTTATATGGGAACCCGGATGGGCTCCAGCTGCTTCCCGGCAATTAGTCCTGGCCACACCCCAGTGTGGCGGAAGTGCCAGCTGCGCACCCGAAAGCCGTCCGGATGTCCCTTGTCGTCTTCCCCCCAGCACTTCCTGGTGTGGCGGAAGTGCTGGGCTCCAATGTTCCTCAGGCACCTGGGCACCGCCTGGTCCTGACTCTATGTGGTCATAAAAGATCCCTGGGCACCCTTTGTAAAGAGTAGGGTGTCCTGTCTAATTTGTCCACGACGGCCAAGTCTTTTTCGCTCCCTAATCACCCCCTGTTTCTAATTGGCAATCTCTCTCACCTCTTCACCACCTAATAGCTTATGTGTGGTGAGTGTACTGGCACAAAATAGATGCTGTTGCATCATCCAGGTGGATGCTACACATTAGTGGTGGTTGAAGTGGCTCCTACCTCACTATGTAAAGCACTTTGAGTATTGAGAAAAGTGCTTTATAAATGTAAAAAAATATTATAATTATTATCATTAAATTAAGTTCTGATGGTTCCAAAAGTCCTACTCTCTAACATATTGCTTGGTAATTTACTCCATGTGTCTATGGCTCTCTGTGTGAAGAAAACCTTATCAGTGTTTTTACAAAATTCAACCTTAACAAGTTTCAAACTATATTCACAAATTCTTTTTGAACTCATTTTAAGCCATTAATACCTTTCATAATTTTAAAAAGGTCAGACATGTCTCCTCTTGATTTTGATTTGCCTAAACTGAAAAGGTGTTGCTTTACCATTGGATTACAACGATTATCAAAACATAGCTATCTGTTACCAAGTAGGCCTGTTGCTGGTTGTTCATGGACGCTTATTCCTCTTTAATTGACATTTCCCCCCCCCCCCAACAATGGTTGTAGGCTACTGCCCTCTCTGGTTGTTACTTCGACTTTATAAAGACCCTTTACATTTTCCCATATGAAGTTGTTCATCACAGGGTGAGAGTTATGTCTCCTTTTAATCTCCGTTTGCTTACAGACACTGGGATATCTCATCTTATCTTAATTTTCTTAAAGAAAAACAACAGGAGAACACAATAAAACACCCAACAAGGCAAAAGAGTTTAAAATATTTCTTCCATATTTATAGACAACAATAAAAACTACTTTTGTTTATGTGTTAACAAATTAGTAGGACGAATACTTTACATATGTCATTTTGCCTTCAGTTGTATCTTTAATAAGCACTCGGTATAAAAAAGAAGAGACAGCAAAGGCTGAAACAATTCAGTAAACTACAATTTGGGATTCCTAAAAAAGTCAGGCCTTACCATAGGACATTTGATTTTGACTTCTATTAATAATTTAAAAAAAGTACTATGTAACAGGATGTAAAATGTGTTCTCTTGGTTTATTTGCTGCTTCACTAAACTGAAATTAAAAAGGGACTTGCAGCCGTCACATTCTAAGTACATAATTTGGTGGTTTCATATTCAACCGAGTTTGGTAGTTTGGTATTGAAAGTCTGCAGATCGTTCAGTATTCTCATAACTTCACTTGTCGATAGTTTAAGTCGATGGCGAAGTAAACATGAAAAAAGATCCAGTTGCTGTTGTCCAGGGGGCGAAAGTCTGTTGACCCGGTCTCTGATTTCCAGCAGCTGCTGCAGGGCCGAGTCCTGAGATCCCTGAGTATATGGATAGTCCAGCTGTAGGATTAAGTCCTGAATAGCTTCTGGGTCAAAGTGCATACTGTATCCAAAGACCTGCACGTTATTTATTTTCATATAACCCAAATTCCTTGCAGGATCTAAAAACTCCAAAGGTTCATAATAGACACTACTGTTTGCATGAAATCCGGGCGAGCGGATGCGACTCCTCAGATAGATATGAACAGTTTCAAAAAACGTTTTCCATTTGTTGCCCAATGTTAATGTCCAGTTAAAACAGTCCAGTGGTATATCCATCTTAGTCCTTTCCCAGTCTGGATAGCTATTTTGATTAATAGGCATGTACCAGCTTTCCGAGTGGCTTCCACCAAATGGGTTGATGTAAACAGAGAGCACTGGCTCCAGCGTGCTGTTCTTGGTCAAGCAGATCTGCATAGACATCCCAAGGAGCATATGCACAAGGTTGGACTTATACTTGTTACTCTTAAGGGTAAGCAGCATTCTTTTACGCCAGGATGGGTCAAACCAGTTGTTGAGGCGCATGTCATTGCTAATGAAAATTGCATGAACGGCTATTCTGCTGTCGCGCTTCTGAAGTAAATATTTCAACTCCAGGTCTTGCAGGTCAGTTTCAAACCCAATGTAGTGCTCAGTGGAGTCAGGAACTTCTGGTTTACAAATCCCTTGGCTCAACATATATCCTGGGTTACAATTTCCACATCGTGTGCGGTTATCATATGAGCAAGAGGCACAAAACGATCCATCTCCCACAGTACAGGGGATGACTCCTTGACAGTTAAGTTGGTCATAGGGACAAGAACAGCTTTTTGTCACCTCAGAAAATGTTCCGATGTGGTTGTTTTCACTGCAGTACAGAATGGATTGAATATAACGCCACCAGTAATTCACAGACCTGTGCACAAGAAATAAGAAATTATACATTAATCATCAGGAATACAACTTTATACATTGACTCATCCCATTAATAATAATAATGATAATAATAATAATAATTCTTTGCATTTATATAGCGCTTTTCTCACTGCTCAAAGCACTCAGCAATTACAGGTTAAGGGCCTTGCTCAAGGGCCCAACAGAACAGAGTCCCTGTTGGCATTTACGGGATTCGAACTGGCAACCTTCCGATTGCCAGTGCAGATCCCTAGCCAAGGTCAACTATATTATTCCTGTTCTGATAACTAATTTAGTCTTGTACATTACAGTTTAAAAAAAAGTAAGAAAATGTATGAATGGTGTAACATTCTGGTGCGTTTGAAGGCTGTGTAGCCTTTAAAGGTTCAGTAGATAGGTTCTAGAACCTTCTCAGTTCATTTCAGTGTTGCGAGGACTAAAGGCTATCTTACCAGGTTTGAGCGAAAGGCTGAAAACAGACACTGACAGGACTCTAGTCCATCACAAAGACCACACACACACCATATTCATACACAGTAAATATTTGCAATTGGCAATTAACGTAAATAAAATAAAATAAATAAATAAAAACAAAAACCTTTGTAATTCCTTCCTTGCCAGAGTGTCTGGCTGTAGTAATTTTCATGAAATGAGACTTGCAAAGCTATTGCGTTATGTTAGGTAATCAGAAGTGAAAAGGCAAACTTTACTACAGTGATTACACTGGTAAAATTAAATCTACGTAAGTGAAAAGTATTTATATCATGATGTTAAATCTTGTTTTCCTTATTGAAAGAATTATTGACTTAACAAAAAACTTGTTTTTACAATTATTTAGCATATTTTAAAAATATTGTCAAGTAAATTTTGTGTACCCCATTGGCAGATTTTTTTGTTAAGTAAAAGCAAAACAACTCCAGTTTAAAGTTTTTTTGTCTAGTTTTTGCATATGAATTTTTTGCAGATTTTCAAAGTCTCAAACTGGTACACTTGTGTAGCAGGTATGCCCATTGAATTCATGCTTTATAATATCATCAGAAGCAAGGTTTTGAGGCTAGGGCAAAAAAACCCCAAAAGAAAACACTTCCACAAATGGACATATAGGATTCCACACTGTGATTGATGTAGACACAAATAAATGGAAGTTCTGTCTGTTTCTGTCTGCTTCTTGGTCAAATTTAACACAAATTCTTAATTAAGCTTTCTCCCGTCAGATTTTTGATTGCACTATTATATGTATTGTGAGAAGAATAAGTCTCCAGACATTATAAAGGTTTGGGGCAGCCACCCGTATATTATATCCCAGCTGCAAAAGTTTGAGATGATTGAACAGAGATGTTCACAAGACCACGGCACAGTGGCGCAGTGGTAGCACTGCTGCCTTGCAGTTAGGAGACCCGGGTTCGCTTCCCGGGTCCTCCTTGCATGGAGTTTACATGTTCTCCCCGTGTCTGCATGGGTTTCCTCCCACAGTCCAAAGACATGCAGGTTAGGTGCATTGGCGATCCTAAATTGTTTCTAGTGTGTGCTTGGTGTGTGGGTGACCCTGTAGCTGGAATATAGCAGGTTGGATAATGGATGGATGGATGTTCACAAGACTGAGTCCAAAACAGAACTGAATACTTGGAGTTAAGATGGTGGCTTTAAGGGCTGGGGAAGGAAATGATGTCATCAGAGATGTCAGAGCTGGAAGTGTCGTCATCAGAGGTTTCAGGACCTGGTGAGAGAGACAGTAAGCACACTCTGCCACCCCCTGGTCTGGTGTAGTATTACATTTACTCAGGCCCTTTAGCTGTCTCCTACTCGCAGGTGTATGACAGTACACTACATCGAACTAGGAGCTGGGGTATGGAGGGTCCTTGGAGTTTTGTACACGCTGTTATAAATATATTGTGAGGATGTTTATTTTGATGAAGCAATGTTTTATTAGATAGACAACCTGTTAAAACATTTTGAAATTCTTCATTTATTTATTGGGACATATAGCCTGAAATCACGACTGTCCCTGATACCTGGGCGTCTGGCCACTCTAGTAAATTACAGTGACAGTGACTACTGTCCTATCATTTTAATGTGTAGATAGCTATGATTTTGATTTAGTGCAAGTAAATAACAGAGCTGTAGCAGGGGTGGTGCGACCAGGCAACAATCTTCGAAGGGTGCTGAACACCGACATGGTTGTTTTGGGTTAAAAAGAAGAAAAAAAAAATGAATAAAAACATTAATATCACTGAAAATTAGTAAAACTTTTATATATATTTCCTTTTTTTTTTTGTAAACAACTTGCACAATGAAATGTGTTGATATTTTCTTTTACAATCACAGCCAAATTATTGGAAATAAAAGTGCAGTTCCAAGCAAAATAACAATGAGAATGGCACACTGCTTGAAAACTGCCAGGCTTACAAATTTAGCAATAATATCCATCAAACTTGAAGTCTCTTCTCCTTTCGATTATAACAGTATACAGTGATCCCTCGCTATATCGCGTTTCGACTTTTGCGGCTTCACTCCATCGTGGATTTTAAATGTAAGCATATCTAAATATATATCACGGATTTTTTGCTGGTTCGCGGATTTCTGCGGACAATGGGTCTTTTAATTTATGGTACATGCTTCCTCAGTTTGTTTGCCCAGTTGATTTCATAGAAGGGACGCTATTGGCAGATGGCTGAGAAGCTACCCAATCAGAGCACCTATTACGTATTAAATAAAACTCATCAATGATATACGATATGCTTCCCGCGTGGTGCTTTGCACACTCGAAAGCTCTAACAGCCCGTATTGATTTTTGATTGTTTGCTTTTCTCTGTCTCTCTCACTCTCTCTGACATTCTCTGCTCCTGATGGAGGGGGTGTGAGCAGAGGGTCTGTTTGCACAGAGGCAGTTTGCTTAGAAGATACGGACGCTCCTCTAAAAAATGCTGAAAGACTACCTTCACATTGATCCCTTCATTGCCACCGCTTTATCGTGCTTCGTATACTTAAAAGCCCAACAGCCCTATTGATTTTTGTTTACTTTTCTCTCTCTCTGACATTCTCTGCTCCTGACGAGCACTCCTTTGAAGAGGAAGATATGTTTGCATTCTTTAAATTGTGAGAAAGAACTGTCATCTCTGTCTTGTCATGGAACACAGTTTAAACTTTTGACTAAAGGGTGTTATTTCATGTCTAGAGGGCTCTAATAATGTTAAAAAACGTATTTAGAAGGTCGTAAACAGGTTTTCTATGCTCTAACTGCAAAAATATTAGATTTATAAATAAAGAATCCTACTTCGTGGAAATTCATTTATCTGTCTGGAGCAGATTAACCGCGATAAACAAGGGTTTACTGTATAACTGTGCAGAGAATATTTATAAACAGTGTGGGAGAGTTTCTAAGGGCTTAAAATATATAAAAATAACCATACAAACATATGGTTTCTACTTCGCGGGTTTTCACCTATCGCGGGGGGTTCTGGAACGCAACCCCCGTGATCGAGGAGGGATTACTGTAATTCAAGAGTTTTCCACATGTAAAGCTATAAGTATAAAGTTTTGAATGTTTTGTTTTTTTCTTTCCTTAATTGTTCCGTATTTGCATTTTTATCTGTTTTGTTAATTTTTTTGAAGATATTGTAATTTTCTATGTTAATAAAAAATTTTGCTTTACTCCCCTTTTTCCACCACACCAGGAAGTTTGATGCGTATAATCTGTAATTATTGACGGTTTTGAAGAAACTTGATATCTGAGTCCCAAATACGTTCTTTTGAAGCTAATTAGATTTTGACTAAACCTGATAGGACGCAAAGCGTTCGACCGCTGCACACAGCTGAATATTGTTCTGTCCTGAATTTTTATGTTTTTATATATTGTGTTAATTTTATCAACAGTATTGTAATTTGTTTATGTAAATAAATAACATTCAAAAAAATATTTTTTTTCTTTGTGAATACAATAAATTTGTTTTATTCATTTTGACTGAAGAAGGGCACTTATTTTCCCTTTCGGCACCAGGTGTCATTTTTGCCACACTACGGCTCTGGTAAGCGGTCCCAACACCTCATCCAAATTCTTCTTAAAGGTTGTTAAGGTTTCTGCTTCAACTCCAGGTCTCGGTAGTTTGTCCCACAACTCCTTGTGTAAAGAAATGCTTCCTGGTTTCAGTTTTAAATGCAGTTCCCCTTAACTTCCACTGATGTCATCGTGTACATGATTCATCCTTAAGCTGAAAGAATGTTACTGGATCTACTTTACCAATGCTTTTGAGGATTTTAAACTTCTGTATTGAAGTCCAGTGCACATGCAAACATCCAGTGACAGAAACTTCCCACTCCGCGCACAAACACAGTCTGCTGGTTATTCACTCACTTGTATTGGGGGTCTGTTTGCCATCACTAGTCGAGAACGAAAAAGGGGGAAATATACAAGATGGTGTACCTGCTGTCAAGGTAAAACTGAATCGGTGAACTAATTTGTAGTTGAAGTCACACAGAACAATCCTCTGTTTTAAGTTCTCAAATTCACCCATGCATTTCAATAATATCTGTGTGAAATACCTCAATGAAAATGGAACTGTCTTGTCAAATTTTCTTGAAGAATTGATCCACATTGGGTCGAGTTGTTTCTTGTGGACAGACAGATGGAGAGATGCAGAGACAGACAGGCATGGTTATCACGATAGTTGCTTTGCGCATTGTATGCAAACACACCTAACAAGTAAGAAAATGTATACATGGCATAACATTCAGGTGTACTGGCAGACTTGGGAGCATTTTTACATTTTTTGTCTCTTCATCAAAGATTTTGTTATCACAATTTTGTTTATTACATATTTTTGGAACATATTCAAATATATCAGTGATTACATAGTTTAATTACATGTTTATAACAACATCTTACAATATCATGTGGATGAATTGCTTTCGTAGACAGCAGGTTTCAACTCAAGGAATGAAGACTCCTGTCTTGTTAGTTATTGGATATGAAAGATCTGTGGCTAATTGTAGTTCAGATTTTGTAAAAAGAACCTGATGGAGATCTGTTAAAATCTGTGCTAAAATGTCAAGCTACAATTGTTGGTTGCATCCGAACATGATCATTGTGGCATTTTTAAATTACTGTGTCAGAGAAATATTGAATCATTACTACCTTCAGATACACTAAAAATAACCTCACTGCTTCAGTAACAGAAATACTGAGTGCTCTGCCTAAACTGCACAAAAAGATTTTTGAAAAAGACTGAAAGAGAAAACGTATTCAGAGATGTACAAAATTTGTTAACCAGAAGGCAATTCTATCTTTTGTCAAAACAAAATGGCAAAGCTGAAATCAGAATCAAAAGTTAGAAAGAAAGAAATCTTTTGAAGCCAGAAAATTCAAAAGAACAGTACACAAGACATTCAAGAGTTTTGATCCAGTCTTGTGTAAATTAGAACTAAAATGGCCAATCTTTATGTAGTTGCGTTGATGATGTCAACTTCATGCTGCCCCAGTGAATTCTGGAAAATGTCGACGGCATAACAAACAATGTGAAAACATAAAACATAAACAAAATGGCATCAAAAAGGTAATGAAATTTGTAACTTTTTAATAAAGTGTTTGGGTGAATAAAATAGTATAAAACAGCAACGCCCATTGTTTACACAAAGTAGCATGAAAAAATAAAATAAAAAGTTACTTTTTAATTAAGCCATTTGGTAAATACATTAACATAAAACAACAGGGTCCACTATTTAAATAAAATATAGTCAAAAATAATGTTAAAAAAATGTACTTTTTAACACTTAAATCCCTGAAACCTACGAAAAAAACTGTAGTCCCGGGCCACCTTAAATTCCTTCACACCTCTCCATCAGCGTCTTTTGTTTTGTAAATGTGTCGATCAGCACAAGCAACCTGCTATCCCATCACCCCCACCGACGGAGCTGAGTCTGTCGCAAAATTCTCAGAGCTCAAGTGTGTTTATCTGGGTATGAGGTGCCTAGAGCTGTAGTGGGTAAATAATATATCGTTATTTGGAATACATGTATTTCATGTGTGTGCCACGTCTACAATGATCTGTGTAAATGTAGGATGCTGAACACATAGCTAAAACAGAAACTTTTCCCATGTTATAGTAATAATGATGTGAAGTGTATAATGTGCGAAGGACTTTAGTCCAAATATCAAACAAACGTGCGCTTTTATTCAAGAATTTAATCAAAGAAGAAAATCAATTAAAAAATGAATAAAATAACATAAAATAGCAGCATCCACTGTTTAAACAAAATGGCATCAAAAAGTTATGTAAAAAAAAATTTAGCTTTTTAATAAAGCCTTTGGGTAAGTAAAATAGAATAACATAGTGTCCATTGTTTAAACAAAGTGGCATCAAAAAATAATGTAAAAAAATTACTTTTGACTCAAGCCTTTAGGCGAAAAACAATCTGCAGAAATGTATTCCTTGTATTTGAAAAATACAGAAAAAGTCTCCCAGAAGACCATGATCATAATAAAAATGTGCACAAAAAAATTTAAAAAAGAATCCAATCATAACACTGAGTAGTCACTGTAGTATAAAGTGTCACTGAGGCCATATTTCATACATTTCTATATAATTTAAGTTGCATTTATTTTTAACCTTTATGGACATGAACGTCAAGTCACCTACACCACTTCAGTTTTAAGGAGAAAGAGAAGTCAGGTGAATTTTGAACCCAGGACACTAGAGCTGTGAAGCAGATGTGTCACCATGCTAGCCTTTGTCATAGCTAATCCATTATTGTGTTTTCCTCATTTCAATTTCTGACAAGCAGAAAATATATACAATCAATAAAATTGTGTACTGAAATTTTGTGGACTTAGAACAGCAACGGGTTGGAAAATGGATGGATGGATAGAACAGCAGTTCAAGCCAGAGGCAAGGGGTTAGCAGATGAATGGATGTTATGTTAACATCTGACGAGAATCAAAACAGGCTTAGCACATCTTCTACAGAGAGATCATCCTGCTCATACTAAGTAAAGAACACACAGCCCATAAGTTACTGTCTCCTTAACAACACAGCAGATCTTTGTTATCAGAGATACAACGAGTGTTATCAGTTCTTATCGGTCCCATAGGAACAGGCAAGTAGCTAACAACTGAGCCTGCTGGAAGGTGTAAGAGGTTTATTATCAGTGACTTAATGAGTGATAAAAAATCCTCATGCATTAACATGCTGTTCAGATGTTCACACACTGAAGCGCTAGTCACAAAAGCACAAGCGTTCATGACTGCCATTTGGAAATGTTCCACAAAAAACAGAAAGATCAAATCCTCAGCTTTCTCCTTCCAAGAAAAAAAAAAATCCTTTTAAATACTGCATGTTTAAAAGTGGCAAGAGTACAGGGGAGGTTTGAGATCAGTTGAAACACTTCTAACGTTTTATTATTTATCCCACACAAAGAACAGTAATCAAGATGACAGTACAGCCATTTACACTGTAAAACCAAAGCGATAAAACAGAAAGCTTTTTGGTATTCCAGAAACAAGACTGTAAGTCATATTTATATCTTATTTCTATAGAGAATAATGGCATAATCAATACGGGGTTTACTCTATAATACAAACATCTAAGGGAGTAATACACAGAGAACACAAAATAGCCAAGTAAACAAAAGCAAAAGAAAGTCCTGCTTCCTTGTCACCCTTTTGTCATCTGTCATCTCTGTCTCTCTCAAGCCTTTGTCAAAAAGTCTCCTGCCCACTCCAGACCTTTGTGGCAGAGAAAGCCATAGATATACGCACATAGATGCTGCACTGACCGCTGGTCCTATTAGTGGCCATGTTGGGGCAGTCAAGATACACTTGTAAACTTCTAGGCCTATATGGAGATCGCAGTGGCAGTTTTCTTATTTCTCAACCGATTTGCATTCAATACTGGAGTGGTTCATGCATTGGAAATCAAATCCTGAGGTTGTGGGTTCAAATCCTGCTACTGACACTCTGTGACCCTGAGCAAGTCACTTTACCTGCCTGGGCTCCAAAGGAAAACCAACAGAAATGGAGCCAGTTGTCTCATAAATGTTGTAGGTTGTCTTGGATAAAGGCGCCAGCCAAATTAGTACATGTACATGCTTTGCTTTAATAGCTAGACATGCCAGCATACGTTTAAACAATTTTCTAAATTACATGGTGCATTATTTGTAAAACATTTGTTTTTAATAATTTCAAGAAGCAATGATAGTACAATCCTTTATAAATAAATAATGAGTAATTATATATGTTCATTTTTCTCCAAAGAAATATGCAGATAATAATGTGACACCTCTTCAGCATGCAGAACACAAGAATCTAATACTCAGTATAGAGTACATACTACTACTACTACTACTAATAATAATAAAAACATTTATTTCTATAGCACATTTTTTTTCATTTATAGGATGTGCTTAATAAGATCTCAAAGAGGTAGTTACAAGCAAAGAAAAACAAAATCAAATTAGATAATAATAATAAACAAGTAAACATACAAAAATAAATAATACACACTTCCATAATATAGATATATAGTTAACAGAGAAGTAGAGTACTTGTATAGAGAATCAATTTTTAAGTCTCTAAAGATGATTCTGATGATAAGGTCAGATGGCCAGGGAGGACAAAAAAGGAAAAACTGGAGATAAAACAAAATCTGCAGGGCAAAAGATAATTCACCCTAATAAAAGGATAAGTGTCCGTGTGTCTGTCCATTTTCTATGTCTCTGTCATTCCAACCAAAGGCGCATCACAAACATTTACTCTGCTTACAAATCCCATACCAAATGGCATATAACAGAGACAAACTGTCACTCCAACATCTGTAGTAAGGCATTTTATTATTACAAACATTACGATGTGCCATGTGCTGGAATGACAAATGCAATGCATTGTAATAGGTGGTGCACTACAAACTTTAAAGCTGAGTTCTACATTGATTACTTAGATACCAACCCATCTAGCACAGCTAGTCATAATAATAATGTTACAATACTAATATATAAAAAACTAGCAGCAGGTCACAAAGTTTATAAGTTAATTAAATGTTGCTGAAAATAATATTCTGATTCTACCATGTGGAAAATAATCTTAATTTAAAGACAACAGCATACAATATTATTGCAGTGAAAACTTTGTATTTTGAAGTTGTTTGGTGCTGCTGTGATTTTAAGCAACTTTTATTTATTTGTTGTTTTTTATTTATTCAATCTGTGACCTATCGTTAGCTTTGTATTATTATTGTTGTTGTTGTTGTCTTTTTCTTTGAAGTGTGCCGGACATTTAAAGGTCTTTCACTATACCTGCTGTACCTTGACATGTGCTAGTTTATTGTAGACTGCTGGTATATAATAAGCCTAAAATCTCATAAATCACAAATTCCATGAAACAGCATAAGGATGACTGATATGACTTTTAATTCCAAATTTTAGGTATGCAGTTTAAATACAATGCCACCCAATCTAAGTATTAATGTGCATGAAACAATATTGTTTTCCACATAATATCTAAGCACACATGATAGACATAACACAAAGGACACAACTATATCAAGCATAGAAAATTAAATATTGTTATTTATAGCTACACAACAAACAGTGAACCTATAATAAATATTTGCACAAATCAAAATTTCAATATATCCCTGGTCGTGCCTGTATTTATGCTCTGACAGAACTAACTGGGTAATACTGCTGCACAGTTCTGATGCATTCTGTCAAAGTCACAGGTAAAGCTGATGCTGCCTCTGCTCCTTTAAAATAGGAAGTCAAGGGTCTTTTGACGTGCCTGGCTTAAATGCTATTGTTGCATTCACATGCTCTCAGAGAGTCAGTAAATCCGAGCTGCTGAGTCGGAAATTCTGCATGAACTCTCTCCCAGCTCAGAAATACAAGTCGGACAATTTGGACAAAACAAAAGCTGCCAAGTTGTTATGTAATGATGACCTTTCACCTTAATTAATATGTGTTTCAAAATAAAATGTATAAAATGACCAGCCTGAAATGCCATTTTAGATAGATAGATAGATAGATACTTTATTAACCCCCAAATTCACATACTCCATATTTTCTAGTGAAACATGTTTAATACATTCATTTTGCTCCTTATTCCCAGAGAAAATACAGTTTAACTTGAATATAATCTAACATCCTACTGTATTATTCCTTCTTAATCCTTTCTGTACAAATGAACAGTGAAGCATCCATTACAGCTCCCTCTCATATAGTGCACTTTCTAGTTTTGAAAGCAGTCATTGTGCATTTAAATGAAATATTTGCACTGCCTATGTGCACTGCTTTACAATTGTTTCCTTTACCACCAACCCTATAATCTAATTTGGTTGATCATACATGATCTGCCATTCCATCTGGGTTCATGTGGTAAGTTTTCTGTTTCTCTCCTTAACAGAGGGCATGCACTGAACTGGTCTGTGCCACCTTCTTCTTGCTCTTGAAAACCTCTTTGCCAGTTGTGCATGCACAAACTATTAATATAAATTAATAAATACAGTAAAAGTATGGCAGCAAATAGACACTTGCTTAGTAATAGCACTTTTTTATTTCTCCAGTTGTTAAGGTTAAGCTGTTAATTGAGGTGGATGAGTCTGTGATGCCCTGAACAATGGGCTATCTGCCCAGCAGTCCACAGTTTGTGAGGCTCGAGGACTGTGTGAGCAGCATTGGAGCACCACAAGGAACAGTTCTGTCACTTTTTCTACTCATCCTGTACAGGTCAGACTATAATTATAACAACAGGTCAGGCCACTTGCAGAAGTTATCCAATAATTCTGCACTGATGGAGTGTATTGAGAATGGGGGATAAGACAGAGGATAGGAATCAGGTGGAGAACTTTGAGAATTGTCTGCAATTCAACATCAGCAAAACCAAGGAACTGCTTATTAACACATGGCACCAAAGGGAGTGGCCATAGAGGTGTTTCACTGCTGTAAGAACTTGGTGGTCCGTATCAATGACAGGCTGGACTGGTCTCAAAATACAGAGGAGCTACAGAAGAAAAGGCAGAGCAGCCTTTAATGTGGGTAGCAACATTCTTTATATGTTCTCTAACTCTGGGGTGGCCAGTGTGAGTTTCTATGCTGTGGTGTGCTGTAATGATAAAATCACTTCAAGAGAGGCCCACCAAATAAACAAGCTGATTAAAAATGCAGGCTCAGTTATGGACCAAATTCTGGACCTGCTGAGGGCAGTAGTGGTGGAGAGAATTAAATGAAAACTGATGGCCATCATGAACAATGCTGAATATCTTCTCTCTGACAAACTAACATTGAAGACATTCAACCCATGAATTATTCAGCAAAAGTGTGTCAAGAAATGCAACTGCTTGCATGGTAGGCACCTCATAGAACAGTGGTCCAAGTAAGTAGGTGTCATTTTTCAATGCTGAAAGGAGACATGAAGCTGCCGGTTTGACAGGTAAAGTGGCAGTAAGAAAACCACTGCTAAAATTGCAAGAATGAGAAAAAGAGAGCCAGGGACCACCGCCAGTTTCAACGCACTCTGAAATGATAGCATAAAAAAATAAAAAGAATAGGTGAAGCTGTTGTCCTGTGAGGCGTCTATCACTCAAGTTATTGACTCTCATAACTTGTCTTCCGATTCTGTTGTAGCTTCGGGTCTGCCAGATGTGTTCTTGTCAGAGTTTCATGAAGTTCCTGCTGGATTATTGATCAGGGAGTTAAACAGGCAGCAAGGGACTTGGTGGGTTGTTGCAGGAACGTTCTGAGGTGTTAAGTCAACTCAGGAGTTGTAGGAGTGACTTTATGTAACAACTGTTATTTCAAATAAGTCTGAAATAAATTCACAACTTACGAATTATTCTGACTGGTTATTGAAATATTACAGTTCCTAAGTTCCTTTTCATGGTGTAGGAGACGGTCTTCACTGACACCTTTGCTTTTTAATGCAGATTCTCTACAGGAAATACCTACACTTTCGGGGTCATAATGGCCCGTCTGTCTTCCTTTGCAAACAAATTGACTGCCACAGTGAATACAGGTAAATATATTCCTGACGCCAACGTACAAATCAGGGTGTTACTTTAATATATTAATGAAATGCATCTCAATATTGAGGTGTTAGTGAAGCCAGCAGGGGGCGCTTACCCTGTGGTCTGAATGTGAATCCCAATGCCCCAGTGCAGTGATGGGGGCACCGTGTTGTAAAAATGGTGCCATCCTTCAGATGAGATGTAAAACTGAGATCCTGTCTCTCTGTGGTGATAAAAGATCCCTGGGTATCCTTAGTAAAGAGTAGGGTGTATCCCAATGTCCTGGCTAAATTGCCCATCATGGCCTAGTCATTCTGGCCCCCTAATCATCCCCTGTCTCTATCTGACTATCTATCTCACCCCTTCATGACTTAATAGCTAATGTGTAGTAAGCGTACTGCCCCAAAAATGGCTGTCATCACATCGTCCAGATGGATGCTGCACATTAGTGGTAGTTGAATTGGCGACCCACTCAATGAAGAGGTTTGAGTATTAAGCACTACATAAATGTAAAGAATTATTATTATTATTATTAAAATTCACAATGAAAACAGTTGGCTGGGATTGGCTCCAGCAAACCCTGTGACCCTGTGTTAGGATATAACGGGTTGGAAAATGACTGACTGACTGACAATGAAAACGTATTTTTATCAAAAAATTCTATTTGAGTTACCCCGTAGTTGGCACATGAGACAGAAAATTCTTTGTACTTGTCAGATACTCACGCATACCAGCAGCTTGATGACGGCTTTCTGAGCACCTGATGCACAATAACTCGGCTGGGTCTAATGAGTTAGATCTTGCACAAGTTGCTGCAATCACATGTCATAGTTTCCATTAGAACAATGCACACTAAATGCTTAGAGATATTCAGGCGGTTGTGGTTCTACATATACAGTAGATAGATAGATAGATAGATAGATAGATAGATAGATAGATAGATAGATAGATA
>JANRMT010062857.1:27222718-27258646 GCA_026402145.1 Polypterus bichir lapradei | reverse complement strand
TCTACACACAACACCCCATAATGACAACGTGAAAAAAGTTTACTTGAAGTTTTTGCAAATTTATTAAAAATAAAAAAACTGAGAAAGCACATGTACATAAGTATTCACAGCCTTTGCCATGAAGCTCAAAATTGAGCTCAGGTGCATCCTGTTTCCCCTGATCATCCTTGAGATGTTTCTGCAGCTTAATTGGAGTCCACCTGTGGTAAATTCAGTTGATTGGACATGATTTGGAAAGGCACACACCTGTCTATGTAAGGTCCCACAGTTGACAGTTCATGTCAGAGCACAAACCAAGCATGAAGTCAAAGGAATTGTCTGTAGACCTCCGAGACAGGATTGTCTTGAGGCACAAATCCGGGGAAGGTTACAGAAACATTTCTGCTGCTTTGAAGGTCCCAATGAGCACAGTGGCCTCCATCATCCGTAAGTGGAAGAAGTTCGAAACCACCAGGACTCTTCCTAGAGCTGGCCGGCCATCTAAACTGAGCAATCGGGGGAGAAGGGCCTTAGTCAGGGAGGTGACCAAGAACCCGATGGTCACTCTGTCAGAGCTCCAGAGGTCCTCTGTGGATAGAGGAGAACCTTCCAGAAGGACAACCATCTCTGCAGCAATCCACCAATCAGGTCTGTATGGTAGAGTGGCAAGACGGAAGCCACTCCTTAGTAAAAGGCACATGGCAGCCCGCCTGGAGTTTGCCAAAAGGCACCTGAAGGACTCTCAGACCATGAGAAACAAACTTCTCTGGTCTGATGAGACAAAGATTGAACTCTTTGGTGTGAATGCCAGGCATCACGTTTGGAGGAAACCAGGCACCGCTCATCACCAGGCCAATACCATCCTTACAGTGAAGCATGGTGGTGGCAGCATCATGCTGTGGGGATGTTTTTCAGCGGCAGGAACTTGGAGACTAGTCAGGATAAAGGGAAAGATGACTGCAGCAATATACAGAGACATCCTGGATGAAAACCTGCTCCAGAGTGCTCTTGACCTCAGACTGGGGCGACGGTTCATCTTTCAGCAGGACAACAACCCTAAGCATACAGCCAAGATATCAAAGGAGTGGCTTCAGGACAACTCTGTGAATGTCCTTGAGTGGCCCAGCCAGAGCCCAGACTTGAATCCGATTGAACATCTCTGGAGAGATCTTAAAATGGCTGTGCACCGACGTTTCCCATCCAACCTGATGGAGCTTGAGAGGTGCTGCAAAGAGGAATGGGTGAAACTGGCCAAGAATACATGTGCCAAGCTTGTGGCATCATATTTAAAAAGACTTGAGGCTGTAATTGCTGCCAAAGGTGCATCGACAAAGTATTGAGCAAAGGTTGTGAATACTTATGTACATGTGAGTTCTCAGTTTTTTTATTTTTAATAAATTTGCAAAAACCTCAAGTAAACTTTTTTCACGTTGTCATTATGAGGTGTTGTGTGTAGAATTCTGAGGAAAAAAATGAATTTAATCCATTTTGGAATAAGGCTGTAACATAACAAAATGTGGAAAATGTGATGAGCTGTGAATACTTTCCGGATGCACTTTATATATTGTATGTGTGTGTGTATATATATATATATATATATATATATATATAGACAGATACAGATATATATACAGGCAGTCCCCGGGTTACGTACAGGATAGGGACTGTAGGTTTGTACTTAAGCTGAATTTGTATGTATGTCGGAACAGGTACATTATTTAAATAAATGTTATTGTTGACCGACTGTAACCAAGTGCTCTGCCAATGAATGATGGAGTTTCACCTCTCTCTGACCTTTTTATTATTTCTACTTTATTTTCAATGGTGATGGTTTTTCTCTTCTTTACTATATCACCAGCACTTGCATCAGATTTGTGTTTCAGAGACATTCTTGAAGGGTGAAGACAAAAGGTTAAGATGAGCTCTTCTGCACAGCACTGTACACGCTATCACAGCAGGAGGGCACCAGTCATCAACACACCTGATGTATAGGGCGGTGCAGATCTAATTATGCAATTTTCATTACGCTATAACTTATTCGGTTTATTACATAAAAAATCACCTGAAAAATCCCGGACCATCAAGAAGTGTGCGAACTGACGACATGAAGAATCGTCTTCTCGCCGAACTGGAATCGTCCCTGCATAAATCAAAGTCAGCCAGACGATCTGGATCTGCATAATTAGATCTGGACCACCCTGTACTGACAAGAGACAACTTCCTGCTATGTGCGTAACAGTACAAGCAGGCTTACTATTGAGAATGAATGGGGGCAGCGAGGGGGGTTCATCACCAGCCCACCTCACAGTCACCTCCACTTCAGTATGCTGCCTGCAGTGTCTGCAACACCACCACCTCCATTCAACAAGCAGCCATCCGAGGCACACAACAATGCTACCCCCTGCCACCCCGTTCACCCTCAATGGCTTCCTTTTAGCCACAACCGGGTCACCGCTTGCAGCATTACCAGCCGCCCACTCGAACGAGGCAGCCGCATGTGATGGATGGGCAGTGAAACTGCTTTCCACCAGGAGCCACTGAGGGACACTACACTGCGCAAGCAGTGAAATCGCCTCCGTCCAGCCACAGCTTGCAGCGTCCCTAGGATGAAGATGACGGAGTGGCAGTTACTAAGGCACATGCGTCGCACCTGTGGCCCTGTTCGTATGTCGTATGTATATACGTATATATATATATATATATATATATATATATATATATATATATACTGTAAATATAAATTCTTTTTATGAAAGACACATTATCCAAAATATGGTTGATAAAGAAATAACTGAAAGTAAAATATTCTTGACTGTGGCACCACACTGATTTTTCATTCTGATTTCAGACTCCCAGTAATCTCTATCAGATTGTGTTGCTCACGAACATGCTTGCATTTGGTGCTATAGCCATAAAATGGTTTATGAGATAACTCGTAGGTGGTATCCGTTTACAGATTACCCACTAGGAATTGATATTTAGCAGTCAATGCGTTAATTTTCTTTTTCTTGCCCTTATAGGGTGTAGCAGCATGGTTTGTTCGTACACTGCTTTTATACAGGGAGATGGCTTAAGAAAATTCACTTAAACCGCTTAAATTACAATAAATCCGATGTTTCTGATGCCTATGTGTGTTTCTGTTTTGCTGTCAAAACGGGGGTCCTAGCCCACTGCTTAGCCCAGGGGCTCATGATGTTGTTAAGACGGCCCTGAAAGCATAGGCTGTTTTAATACTCCATCTATCAATTATCTCACAATCATCTGGCTCTCACTCATTCATTTTCTACTCACTATTCTTGGTGAGGGTCTCAATGGCAACACAGAACTGGACAGAGCTGGCCGCCATACCCTCAGCAATAATCTCGAATTTCAGAAGAGCTGAGAGACGTGATCGATCTCTCTTCTGAAAATTCTCATCTTGGGTCATATCTCAGTGGGTCGAACTTGGTGCACTCCTAGTGTATCATAAGGCATCCAAGCTACATGCCCCACACAATTCTTGATCTGGAACAGCAGTGGATCCATTCCAATGACCTACTTTAACTCCTCATAGAGGGAATGAATAGCCCAACTGAGTTTGTTACCAAGTAGACTAAGCCATCTTTCGCCAAATTACAAAACAAAACCCTAAGCTACATTTGAAGTTCACGCCTAAATTTCTAAAGCCAGAAAGTACATGTAACCAAAAGGCACATGCAAGTTTACGAGTTGTTATCCAAATTGTGGATGATCCGTAATGCCTGGGATAACCTTTCTTGTGCCAACCGGCATGCTAATTTTTCAGCAGCACTTAGCAACTGCACCACAAGAAGGTCATGCCCTGTAAAAAACAAGATATCATCAAAAAAAGACACAAATAATTTAAAGCCTCTAGAAAATGACTTTTGAAACTATTGAAATAAATTTTATTATGCAAAAACTCATTCAGAAAAAGAAATTAGAAGTGAAGCAAGATCATAACAACCATATCATGTAGAGTGAACCCAATACTCATTTCAGCTATCCAGTGCAATCTCATTGTATTAATCACCCATAGCTTGTGGCAGTAGATATGAGAGGGGCTACAACATAAATGAACTGATTGAGATCTTCTTCCAAGAACCAAGCTTGTGCTTCACCACCATAGTCTACAAAATTGCTCCAATCTGTTGGTCAGTCCCACAGTCTCCTCTACCGCCACCTATGAACATGACCCTGAGGTACTTGGGGCTGCTGCTGACTCCTTAGCTGAAGAGAATAAACCACTCATTTTTGGAAGCGGGTTATGACCTCCATTTTGGAGGTGCTGATTCTTATTTCAGTCCTACTACATTGAAGCGTGGACTGGAGAACAGAGTATAAGGCGGAGAGGACGTCAGCACCTACAAATCATATTAATGAAATATTTAGATTTCGAAAATGGATACTTTCTAACCCTCAGTTGCAGCTATGGTAGTTATTTAAACACTATTGATGTTTATTTCTAATAATGCTTAATTATTCCTCAATACATGTTGTTGTTTTACATCATTCTGAAAATGTTTAAGTGTAATCAAGGAAGATCAACCAACCTTGACAACAGGCATATTACTCCATCTTAAACAAGGCACTGAATGTAATTTGAAAAAAATATATGTTGTGTATATGAACAGTAATGTATTCCTTCAGTGATTTAAAATACTGTCCATGGCTATGCCCCATTTAATAGAGCATTAGAAGGGAAGACAATTTCTGAATTATAGTACAATGTAATATTGATTATTTAATGGAGGTGACTTTTACCTTGCTAAGGAAGCACAAAATACCTGTCATTCACCAGTCATTATACTAAAAATGTATAGCTGATTGGCAAAAAAGAGCAATAGAAATAAAGGAGAGTACTGATGAAAATGTTAGTGAGTAAATAAATCACTTATTACATGTCAGCTAAACAAAATGCAGAGTTGTTATGAGTATAAAATTGCCTGTAATGAATCTTATATTGTCCTCAAGCATGGTGCTTACTGCTTACTAAATCAAGAATATAAAACAGCTTATGTATGGTGTAAGGGACGGCCGAGACGCCCAAGAGACGGAAGGATGGGGGAAGTTAGCTTCTTTAGGGCACTGCCTTTCCCAGAGCGTTAAATGGCAGCTCCCCTGGGTTGCAGTGCTGCCCTAGATTCCCACAGGGCATAATGAGACTTGGAGTTCTTTACCCCAGCCCTCTTGGGTACCAGGGGTGTTGCAAAAACTGAGGAGCCGTATGGCGCAGGGTTTTCAGCTTACCTGGAAGTGCTTACAGACCACGTGGGTGAAAGAGCAGAAGCACTTCTGGGTTGACCAACATAAGAAGACTTGCCGGCCCCACAGGGACAAGCCAAAGTTGGGTGGAAGGTGGACAAAGCTTGCTGGGAGGAGCGGACAAAAAGAGAGAGAAAGAAGAATAATTGTGTGTGTGTGTGCATACTTGGGGTTGTGGTGGGAAACGCTTTGGAAAGAGTTTCCCATAATAAAAAACGTTTTGTGTTTTAAACTTGTGACCTGTGCCTGTCTGTGTTGGGTTTGGGGAGCCCTCTAGTGTCCACAATGGGTATTTACATCTGCAAGCTGCTTGATATCAAGTGCTTTGATTTCATACATCTTAATTTGGAATGTACTGTCTTGGTTAACACTGTATAATACTGTAGATTTCATTAATAAGTAATGAACAAACATCAAGTGAAGCTTCTTTACATCCCTACAAAAGTTCTTCTAAAGCAGTGGTCTCAAACTCCAGTCCTGGAGGGCTGCAATAGCTGCAGGTTTTCACATTAACCTGATTCTTAATTGGTGACCAGTTTTTGCTGCTAATTAATTCCTTTCCCTTTTATCCTCTTCCTCAGATCATTCCTCTGAGTTACTTCATTTCTTTTCTTAAATGGCACCCAAACAGAAATGAAATGCTACACGAGTGAGCCAACAGAAGACCAACTAAGTCAGGGCCTTCTATTCCAACCAGTTACTTAATTAGGCACGAGTCTTGTCATTAATTAAACCCATTCTTTAATTCCATGGCCTGTTGCCACTCTCATTGTGCAATAGCAGACATTTTCAAAATTGTTGATTTTCCCTTTTCTAAGGGCACTGTTAAAATGTTTTAGAGACCTAAGAAGATCAACATTTCTGAGACCTTCATCTTTCTTTATTTTCAGATATTGTATGATGGACACAGTTTGCTGGTCAGGTTTTGGCTCATTTAGTATCTCATTATTGTTTGGCTGCTAATTAAAGAAAAAGAAACAATTAAGGGGTCTGAGTCATCAAGAGCAACTCAATTAAAATTAATTCAAAGGAAGTTAATTAGCAGCAAAAACAGGTCACTAATTAAGAAAAGGGTTAGAATGAAAACCTGCAGCCACTGGGGCCCTCCAGGACCAGAGTTTGAGTTCACTGTTCTAAAGATAGAGATAGATAGATAGATAGATAGATAGATAGATAGATAGATAGATAGATAGATAGATAGATAGATAGATAGATGATAAATAGATAGATACTTTATTAATCCCAAGGGGAAATTCACATAATCCAGCAGCAGTATACTGATACAAAGAAACAATATTAAATTAAATAGTAATAAAAATGAAAAAAGTTAGCATTTACTCCCCCGGGTGGAATTGAAGAGTCGCATAGTGTGGGGGAGGAACGATCTCCTCAGTCTGTCAGTGGAGCAGGACAGTGACAAAAGTCTGTCACTGAAGCTACTCCTCTGCCTGGAGATGACACTGTTCAGTGGATTATTCGTGATTGACAGGAGTTTGCTTAGTGCCCGTTGCTCTGCCACAGATGTTAAACTGTCCAACTTTACTCCTACAATAGAGCCTGCCTTCTTAACAAGTTTGTCCAGGCGTGAGGCGTCTTTCATCTTTATGCTGCCACCCCAGCACACCACCGCGTAGAAGAGGGCACTCGCCACAACCGTCTGGTAGAACATCTGCAGCATCTTACTGCAGATGTTGAACGATGCCAACCTTCTCAGAAAGTATAGTCTGCTCTGACCTTTCTTACATAGAGCATCAGTATTGGCAGTCCAGTCCAATTTGTCATCCAGCTGCACTCCCAGGTATTTATAGGTCTGCACCCTCTGCACACAGTCACCTCTGATGATCACAGGGTCCATGAGGGGCCTGGGCCTCCTAAAATCCACCACCAGTTCCTTGGTTTTGCTGGTGTTAAGATGTAAGTGGTTTGAGTCGCACTCAGGGTTACTTAATTCTGTGATGGACTGACAAATCAGCAAGGGAGGATTTCTGCCTTAGAGGTGGTATTACTGAGCTGGACTCACACAAGGCTAAAATCGATTAAGTAGGTTTGAGATTGTCCTTTTTTCTTATTATTGCTTATGATAAGATGGCAAAAAGTATTACAAAAAATACAAATACTAGCTACTAGACCTAGATTATGTCCACACAACTATGTCTCTTTATTAAAATAAAAAAATCCTGGGACGAGACAAAACTTTTTACCCTGGGATGAGACGTGACTTTTTCAGAGAGATACTTTCACATACCGTGAGACGACACTTTGTGCCAAGAGATTTAACCATGCCTGGGGCCGGAAATAAAAGACAAAAGAGTAGATGACAAAGTAGAATGTTGTAAAGAATTCAAAAACGTTGGCGCAATACATATGCAGAGCAGGTTAGAGATAATGAAAGCACTAAAATTTGAAAGTCTCAAAAAAATAATAGTAAAGATCGCATTAGCTCAAACACACAGAAATTATTACTTGGTGAAATAATGGAACAGCAAAAAGAGATCGAATATATTGTTTGGATTTAAACTTTAAATCAGATACTTGTAGATTGTCTAATTCGTGTTGCCATCAGGGAAAAGCAGTGTTTCTTCCCAATGAAGAGGCGTATCTGCGAGAATTAAAAGATTTGTTGTTTGGTGAAAGTGAAATCCACATACGCGAGCAGCAGAGACGCGAAGTGGCTGGCGCGTAGTGCAGGCCGGGGGGTTGGCGATCAAAGTGAGCAGGGGGTGAAGCTCCCTAGTTGTACATTAAAAATGTCATTTTTAAACTAAAAGGATCTTAGTTTACACTAGCTGTTTCCCATTGTTTATGAAAGTATCCATGCCTACACCAAAACAAATGAAAGGCATATGGTGGTACTAGGCATGTGGGCATTGGCAGAAACAGGAGGAGCAAATGTCCTTCTTTAAGGGATGGTTATGCTTTCAGCTATGGGATTTATCTCAAAATGCTAGTGATCTACAAATTTACATTTTGCTCAAGTATTAAGCATTTAAACTGAATAAAACACTATCTAGATGCATATAGGAAAACAACACAACAAGTGTTATGGAAAAAACTCCTGTATGTACATTATATTGGAATGTGGGTTTCTTCTGTGAAGGGTGACCAATCAGGGAACGAGATGTAATGAGTATGATCCAATCAGGGAAGGATCACATAATATGCACGATTAGAATCTGCATTGTCAAAACTCTGTGTTTTCACCCATCCACACTGCAATGCCAAGCTGGCGTTTTTTTTTTTTTTGTCTTCATTTTGGGAGACTGATAAGACTGGGGTAGTGGGGCTGAAAGGCAAAAATGGAGACTGAATGTCTGTGTATTTAAACAAAAGTGTAGTAGCGTGGATGTAGCCTAATTCTAAGACTGACCATTATAAAGTAAGATTCAAGACTGAATAAGATTGGTGTAAGCAGAAAATAGGAGGAGACATGACAGAATTATTGTAAATGTATACACTCACTGGCCACTTTATTAGGTACACCGGTTCAACTGCTTGTTAATGCAAATATCTAATCAGCCAATCACATGACAGCATCTCAGTGCATTTAGGCTCTACTATCAGACCACAACTGTTTTCACATAATATGCTATTGTTAGGGTTGTAAGGTGTGGCAAGCAGGGACAGGTGTCCCAGCTGGATTGGACTCTCTTTCAGTGCCTGGCCTGGAAGCACAGGAAGAAAACAGATCTAAAGAGAGACATTGATAAGACGACCTGCTGAAGTTCAAATTGAGCATCAGAATGGGGAAGAAAGGTGATTTAAGTGCCTTTGTACGTTGTTGGTGCCAGATGGGCTGGTCTGAGTATTTCAGAAACTGCTGATCTACTGGGATTTGCACGCACAACCATCTCTAGGGTTTACAGAGAATGGTCCAAAAAAGGGAAAATATCAGTGAGTGGCAGTTCTCTGGGCGAAAATGCCTTGTTAATGTCAGAAATGAGAGGAGAATGGCCAGACTGGTTTGAGCTGATAGAAAGGCAACAGTAAGTTAAATAATCACTCATTAGAACTGAGGTATGGAGAAGAGCATCTCTGAACACACCACACGTCAAACCTTGAAGCAGATGGGCTATAGCAGCAGGAGACCACACCAGGTGACACTCCTGTCAGCTAAGAACAGGTAACTGAGGCTACAATTCACACGGGCTCACTAAAATTGGACAATAGAAGATTGAAAAAACGTTGCCTGGTCTGATGAGTTTTGATTTCTGCTGTTACATTGGGATGGTAGGCTCAAAATTTGGTCCCAAGAACATGAAAGTATGGATCCATCCTGTCTTGTTTCTACTGTTCAGATTGGTGGTGGTGGTGCAATGGCGGGATATTTTCTTGGCAAACTTTGGGCCCCTTATTACCAGTTGAGCAGCATTTCAATTCCACAGCCTACCTGAGTCCTTTTGCTGACCTTGTCCATCCCTTTATTACTGCCATCTTCTGATGGTTACTTCCAGCAAGATAATGTGCCACGTCACAAACTTCTCAAACTGTTTTTATTTCACATGACAATGAGTTCACTGGATGCAAATGGCCTCCACAGTCACCAGATCTCAATCCAATAGAGCACCTTTGGGATGTGCTGGAACGGGAGATTTACATCATGGATGTGTAGCAACTGTGTGATGCTATCATGTTAATATGGACCAAAATCCATGAGGAATGTTTCCAGCACCTTGTTGAATCAATGCCATGAAGAAGTACAGCAGTTCTGAAAGCAAAAGGGAGTCCACCCTGGTACTAGCAGGGGCTACCTAATTAAGTGGCCGGTGAGTGTACTGTTAACTGATGTACTGTAACTAGAGCAGACCTTACTATCCCCAATAGGAACTCCAGACTTCTCAATCCCAACAGCAGTAACCAAACCTGCTAAAAGACATTTCAGTGAATCCTAATCCTCATGCTGGGTAGACCCTTGGTATCCCCATATAATAAACAAGGCCCTTACAGTACAAAGCAAGAGAGGTTTTGCTCAAAGATCTCCCTGGATTCCCTAGTTCATCCAAACTATGCACAGAAGAATTATTTTAGCTGCATCGTTGTTCCAGGCACAACCTAAAGTGACTGGTCATTACCAACAATATGTTTTAGATTAGATGTCTGAATAGTCAGTTCTGGAGGTTTTTGTTCCAGCCCAGTTCCATACTAAGCAATCAGTTTTTGTTAAAGCATTTATTGCTCAAACAAAATTTTTATGCTTAAGATTTTTCACCTTTAATTGCATATTTTAGTCCTAAACAGCTTCAATCACTGTTATTAATTGCTCTTTATTAGGGCCAGCACTTTAAATAATACTGGCTGAGGAAAGGTACATGCATGCTGCCCCATCTTCCATATTCTTACTCGATGCACTTAATCCACATATAATACATAATGCAAGACACAATTCACAATACCGTATTCCCATGATACATTGCATCCTCATAGCAACAAGCAAAATGAAAAGTATAACATTTTAATATATTTTAATTTTAATATAAAGCTGAAGTTGCTGCCAAAGGGTCTTCAATAATGTACTGAGTTAGGGTCTGGATATGTATATGAATAAGAAGTTTCAGTTTTTCTTTGTAATTATGGGTTATTGAGTGCAGATTAATGGGAAGAAATGTCCAATTTATCCATTTAAAATTAAATCTACAACGCAGGAAAGAATGCAAAAAGTTATAGGCTGGAATACTTTCTGAACCCACTGATATTTAATTGAAATATGTTGTTACTAACTAAAAGGGAAAGGATAAAACAGAACTTGAAACTGCCTGCCCGTTATGCTAAACCAGGGGTCCCTAACTCCGGTCCTGGAGGGCCACAGTGGCTGCAGGTTTTCATTCTAACCCTTTCCTTAATTAGTGACCAGTTTTTGCTGTGAATTAACTCATTTTCCATTCATTTTAACTGGCTTTTTTTTAAGATTTGTTCCTCTGAATTGCTTCATTTCTTTCCTTAAATGGCACCCAGACAGAAGTGAAATGTGAAGCGAGTGAGCCAACAGACGACCAACTAAGTCAGGGCCTCAAACTCCAGCCAGTTGCTTAATTAGGAGCCGATGCTTATCATTAATTAAACCCGCTCTTTAATTCCATGGCTTGTTACTGCCGTCATTGTGTAATGGCAGACATTTCCGAAATTGCTGATTTTCTATTTTATAAGAGCACTGGTAAATTGTTTTCTGGATCTGAGCAGGTGAACATTCCTGAGACCTTCATCTTTCTTTATTTTCAGATATTGTATGATGGACACAATTTGCTGTTCCTTTTTGGGTTCATTTTGTATCTCGTTACTGTCTGGCTGCTAATTAACGAAAATGAAACAAGGGTCTGAGTCTTCAAGAGCAAGTCAATTAAAATTAACTCAAAAGAAGTTAATTAGCAGCAAAATCAGGTCGCTAATTAAGTAAAGGGTTAGAATGAAAACCTGCAGCCACTGTGGTCCTCCAGGACTGGAGGTGGAGACCCCTGTGCTAAACCATCCTGACTTAATTTATACCATCACACTTTATATTAAAAAATGAGATCATATATAACATTTAACTTCATGCTTTGTTTTGTGATAACAGTTTACATTCAGTATGAGAAGTCTTATTTCTTATACCTAGGACTATTCATATGTTTAACCTGTTTGGAACTTTACATAATGCTTAATTCAGAGGTTTGATTCGGGAGTATCCCATTTATTTAAAACTGATTGGTGAAATTTAAAATATATTGAAATGTGTTGTGAGAAATGAATCTATCTGATGAAGGAAGATTTCGGATTTCAGTCTGCCATGATGCTTTGAGAAAGACACACACAGGCACCACCTATAGGTGCAAATAAAGGACAGCCACGATAGAATTACATATAAAATGATGGCTTAAGGTTGGAGAACATGCACTGGTACAGTGCGTTGCTGCACCCACCACACGACAAAACAGCTCAGGATCCTGGTTGGGAAACCCCCAGGCAGACATGTGGTCCAGTCCCACCCTCCAGAAATAACCCTGTATCTGCCACAGCCAGGTGTTATGTGGGCATCCCCTTGGTCTGGTCCAGCCACTCGGGTCCTCAACAATAAGGATCCTGCGAACCGGATCAACATTGGGGAATTGTGC
The DNA here is from genome assembly GCA_026402145.1 of Polypterus bichir lapradei. Classification (NCBI taxonomy): domain Eukaryota; kingdom Metazoa; phylum Chordata; class Cladistia; order Polypteriformes; family Polypteridae; genus Polypterus; species Polypterus bichir. Next base: position 27,246,323 of record JANRMT010062857.1, on the reverse strand, counting down.
CACATGGCCGTAGTGCCGTAACTGACGCTCCCTCACAATGCAGGTAATGTGCCATCCGGGACTCCATGAACACCTGTTTACTCAACACAAAGTCAAACCAGCGGTACCCAAGGATTCTCCGTAGAGACACAGTACCCAAGGAGTCCAGTCTTCATCTCAGGTCACTGGATAGTGTCCATGTCTCGCAACCACATAGCAAGACAGGAAGCACCAGGACTCTAAAGACTTGGACCTTCATCCTTTTGCAGAGATATCGGGAGCGACACATACATCTTTCTAGCGACCTCATGACCTCTCTTGCTCTCCCAATCTGTCTACTGAGTCATCATAGGTTAAGACTCTTCTTTATTTATTATTGTCCACACAATGTGAATCATATTACACTACTATTCCACCATTACATTCTAAAGTAAAGCCTCTGCTATCAGACCACAAATGTTGTCACATGATATGCTATTGTTAGGGGTATAAAGTGTGGCAGGCAGCCAGATTGGACTCTCCTCCTGAACCTGCCCTGGAGGCACAGGAAGAAAGCAGATCTAAAAAGAGACAGGAGATCCCCTGCTTACAAAGATAATAAGATGCCCTGTAAGGAAAGGGTAAGCCGGTATCCAGCAGTAGTCAGTGGAGGAACATTACCTGGCCAGAAGACCATCTTAAAGAAAGGAAAGGGGAAGCTTGAATTATTCCATACTCCCCCGAACGGCTAGATCCCTGGGGACGGATACACCCATTGACATAAGCAGCGTATGCGGGGGTTATAGTGCGATAGAACAGCCTTGTTTTGGTCCCTGGGTGCCACCTCAGTGTGCTGTCTTGGGCTGTCCTCCATGGTCTTTGGGACTTTGGAACAAACCGGAAGGGCTTCCATCACTCAATTCCCTGGCACTTGAAGTACTTCCGGGTGCAAAATAAAAGGAACCGCCCTGCCACATCCAGGAGAGTCGGAGCTGGGAGTGGAGATAGGCAACACTCGACTGAAGGAGTAGCAGTTCGGGGTAGAGAGAGGGAGAGAGAGAAACAGAGAAAAGAAACACTCGTCTATTATTGGTACAAAGTATTTTGTAATAAAACCCCTTTATTTGAACCTGGGACTGTGTTTTGTGTGTTTGTGTTTGGTACTCTATGGTGCCCCCTATCCTTCACAGGGTAAACTTAAAAAAACAGTTACTTTCAGATATGTCTTTCAGATCAAATTACTTTCCTCCTATTTCATCTTAAATAAAAAAAAATGTCACTGAGAAAATTTTTTTCCATCAATGACATCTACTTGTCTTAAAATGGGGAAGCAGAAATTCAGTAGATTAGTGGGAATAATGCACCCAACACCATCCATCCATTATCCAACCCGCTATATCCCAACTACAGGATCACGGGGGTCTGCTGAAGCCAATCTCAGCCAACACAGGGCACAAGGCAGGAAACAAACCCCAGGCAGGGTGCCAGCCCACCGCAGGGCACGCACATACACCCACACACCAAGCATAATTTAAGATCGCCAATGCATCTAACCTGCATGTCTTTGGACTGTGGGAGGAAACCGGAGCACCTGGAGGAAACCCACGCAGACACGGGGAGAACATGCAAACTCCACACAAGGAGGACCCAGGAAGCAAAACCGGGTCTCCTAATTGCAAGGCAGCAGCACTACCACTGTGCCACTGTGCCACCCTGCACCTATCAACATTGTAGTTTTTTTCTCACTGCTTTTGCTGATTCAACACATTACATTAAAATTACATTATACATTAAATTCATATTGTACATTAAATAAACATCTGCTGTTTTCCTGCTTGAAAATAAATGAAAATTAAAATCATCAATATATATATATAGGATGCTGAAAAATTAATTCATACATTAATCTCTAGTTGAGTTGACTGCTTAAAGTGCTGGCCAAATTGTTTTATTTGTAGCTTTCAGTTAAATCAAATTGCCATGAATTGTTACTAGCATAATAACATAGGCTTTGTTCTTACCGGAAAAGTTTGATATTTTGCAAGTCAAATTACAGCACTTTACGATGGAGGGTATGGGTGTGATAAGTGGTCCATGGTGTTGTGCAGGTTTTAAATAAGTCCCGAGAGCGTGTAGACACAGAATGGGTGAAGATGGATGCATGACAGCATTGCTCTGGGATTGACTGTGGTGCTTAGCTGATTGTGCACTCACGTGCAAATGCAAATGGATCGCTCAGGTACTTCGTTCACACCTCGGAGTGTGTGTCCTCGTTTACCCGGCTCATGACTATTGACAGTTTGGGTTCAAGAAGCTCCCAGATGCAACAGAGAGCATGCAGCCGACCTGGACCATCACAATGGGGCACGGAGGAAAACCTTAAAAACTTACCACGTATATCCATTTATCAAGCCAAGACAGTTGTTAAGTGTTGATCCACGTATTGACTACAATGTAAAGTTCAAGTGCAAGCAATACATTTTTTTTAAATGTATAGAAAGTTCATAACACAATTTTGTACGGCAAATGCATATACTATATAGCATATTTGTGAAGAAATAACTTCAACATGAAAAATCCAACACTTATCCTTTAAACCATAATACTTCCTTCCAGTTAGGTTTAGGGGTGATTTCAAATTCTTTTTTCCTTCATTAGAACATTAGAACACTCCAGACGAGAACAGGCCATTCAGCCCAACAAAGCTCACCAGACCTATCCACTTATTTCTTCCAAAAAACATGAAGTTGAGTTTTGAAAGTCCCTAAAGTCTTACTGTCTACCACACTACTTGGTAGCTTATTCCAAGTGTGTATCATTCTTTGTGTAAAGAAAACTTCCTAACGTTTGTGTGAAATTTACCCTTAACAAGTTTCCAACTGTATCCCCATGCTCTTGATGAACTCATTTTAAAGTCACAGTCTCGATCCACTGGACTAATTCCTTTTAGAATTGTAAACACTCCAGTCAGGTCTCCTCTTAATCTTCTTTTGTTTAAACTGTAAAGGCTCAGCTCTTTTAATCTTTCGTCATAGTTCATCCCCTGAATCAGCCTAGTCGCTCTCCTCTGGACCTTTTCTAGTGCTGCTATGTCGTTTTTGTAGCCTGGAGACCAAAACTGCACACAGTACTCAAGATGAGGCCTTACCAGTGCATTATAAAGGTTAAGCTTTAGGTGGCGTGGGCTCTGTTTACATAATTTATTAATGTATGGTATCTGGAAAGCACATCAAGATCTGAAGATACTGCTCGTCCAAAGGTTCCAAATTAAACTATTGTGAGAGGTGGAGCCTTTAGCTCTGGGGGTCTAAACACGTAGAATAATCTGCCTATATGTGTAAGAGATGTCCCATCAGTGTTAGCATTTAAATCCAGGCTAAACACTAACTAGTGTGCGTTAGTCGAGTGTATGCTGATCAGAGCTGCTTATTAGCGTTTCATATTGTATTTCTGTTTGTCATTTATTCAAAATAAAAGCTTGACAGTTATTATGACTTGTTACAAAACCACCTCTATTCAGTTTTTCTTATTAGTAATCGTGGGATTCAGTGATTACTGGCAGAATCCCAAATCTTCTTATTTGACTTCAATGTATGCAGCTGTGGTTTTCAGCATTGGAGGATTTCCAGTCGCCCAAGGCCTTTAGAGCTTTCACTTTGCCTGCTACAGTTGAACACTGGCTCTCTTGTTGTCTTATCCTTCATTGTCAATTGGCTATATCTCAATGTTTGTGTAAACAGGACTATATTTTGACATTATTTAGTTTATAGTTTCTCTTGACTCTGAATTTGATTAAGTAGGTTTGACAATAAATGAATGATTATTGAGATCCATTACTGTTTTAATATTTGCTAGAATTTGTTACATGTTCTATACAGTATGTGTATTTTGGTTGCTTTGGGGTCATTTTATTATGAAGATTCTATTTCTGAGGTTCATTTTTAATTTCGGTTTGCTACAATAAAGTTATATTTTATTTCCCAGTGGAGGCTGGGTGGTCTTGTGGCCTCTGAACCCCTGCAGATGTTGTTTTTTTTTTTTCTTCAGCCCTCTGGAGTTTGTTTTTTCTGTCCTCCTGGCCATCGGACCTTACTTTATTCTTTGTTACTTAGTATTACCTAATCTTAATTTCATATTTTTCTTTTTTCATCTTGTAAAGCCCTTTGAGCTACATCATTTGTAAGAAAATGTGCTATATAAATAAATGTTGTTTTTGTTGAATTGTGGTTAATTGATCTATCTCTTGAGATCCAAAATAAATGATGGTGTGCCAGTCGAGCTGCCACATTAAATAATAGTGCCAGCTGAAACAGAAATAGTGCTCCGTGACGCAAAACAAACCAAAAACACAAGGATGCAGAGCCAGTTCTGGGGTAGAGCTCTGTCCAGGGCTAAGTCTATGTCCAAATGAAATACCACCTTCTGGGAGCACCTTGAATTTATAGGGGGCGGAGTCATTTGCCCTCATTGGGCATCTTCTCGGAGCTATGGGAACAGAAAAAGGTGATACGATTAGGATCTGTGCCTCCTCTCATTCCAGGGTGGTATTGCTTACATCAGATGAGCACAGAAATTGACCCTTTGATACTCACCGGTCCATCACAATACACACTCATGCACATGACTACATGGGATCAAATTAGAGTGCTAACATACACATCCTTGTGAGAAATAAAAATCACAGTACCTTGTTGAAAACCAATATAGGTATGTAAGGAACCATACCATTTACATACCAAACCACTGCGTCATCTCCTTAATGTCATATAAACTGCTAAGGGATTTAGTGAGTAACCACTCCAAAAGTTTGTTGCTATTTCTAAATATGATTTAATGCATCACTAGGGTACATGTATTATTCTTATCTTTGTAACTGTTTTTGTGAGCAATTAATAAATGACAGCAGTTAGACAGGGTATTCATCCAAATAATGAACCATTTAATCATTCAAGGTCATGGGGAGCTGAAGCCTTGAACAAGATGCTAACTCACAGCAGGCCGTATTCACACACATATTGCTGTGCCTAAATAGATCTGTCCACTGAATGAGCAGTCCTATTAGGAATTATTTATGCAATTGATTTTTGAGTGGCAGTGGTTCATGCACAAAAATGCTCATCAATCTTGCTAAGTTTTTAGCCTTATTCTTGAAAGACAAACTTCATAGAAGTTACAAAAGCAAATTCATAGATAAATTGGGTGACCGATACAAGTTTGTAATATAAACATGAACATACATGTGCATTGTAATGATCTTCACATCTTAGCATTGGCAACTATCCTGTGAAATCATCAACTTGTGACACTAGAAAATGTAAAACAATAAACAAGAGTAAAAGCGTTGGACATATCCTGACACAAATGAACACTTTAGGATACGCACAGATTCTGTTATTGTCATTTAGACCTTTAATTTTTTTTTGTTTTTTTCTTTATTTCCCCTTGTATGTTCTTTGTACATATTTTTCTGTCTTTTGGAATTTTTGCCCAGTCCCTTTCCCCCATAACTTTTAAGAGACAGAGTCTCCAAGGGTTATTGTGAGAAGAGAAAAAGTCATAGAGATGTAAACGTGAACCAGAGCTCACAGTCAGGTTAGTTCAGGTTGGGGAGCATGCACTGCTACAGCACTTTGCCTCACCCACTGCACGTTGGCAGCCTCCCAAGTAGACACGAGGTTCAGTCCCACTTTTCAGAAATGACCATCTGTCTGCTGCAGTCAGGTGTCACATAGGTGTCCTCTTGGTCTGGTCCAACTGCTCAGGTCCTCAACATTGAGGCTCAAGGGAGCTGGATCACCCTCACAACATAGCCAGAGTGCCATAACTGACGCTCCCTCACAATGTATGTAATGTGCCTAAAACCGGCGGTACCCAAGGATTTTCCGATAGAGTACCGAAGGACTCCAGTCTTTGTCTTAGGTCACTGAATAGCGTCCATGTCTCGCAACCATATAGCAAAGTACTGAGCACCAAGACTAGATTTGGACCTTCGTCCTTTTGCAAAGATATTGGGAGCGCCACATACCCCTTTCCAGCAACCTCATGACCCCCTTTGCACTCCCAATCTGTCTACTGACTTCATAGGAAGAGTCACCGAGACATGAATGTCACTGCCGAGGTAAGTAAACCTCTCGATAAGGTTGATATTCTCTCCACAGACAGACACAGTGATGACAGCTGTGCATAGGAGGTCATCAAAGGCCTGGATGTTGAGTTTTTATCTAGAACACTAACAAGCCCAGACACTCAGTCTCCTCGCCTAGTCTCTCGAGCGCCCCGATCAGAGCCTCCATTGACTCCGCGAAGGTCACAGCATCATCAACAAAGTCAAGATCAGTGAATCTTTCTTCACCAACAGATGCCCCACAGCCGCTGGATCCCACAACCCTTCCCTACACCCAGTTAATGCAATTACTGAACAGAGTAGGAGCAGAACACACCCCTGACGAACCCCAGAATCAACTGGGAAAAACGCAGAGGTTCTGCCTCCACTCTGCTCAGCACGCAGTGTACCAGTGGACAGAACAAGTAAATAATTGCAATGAAATCCAGGTGCATTCACTTCAATACATGTGATCAAAAAATAATGAGGGACAATCATTCTTTAAAATTTCAATAAATATAAAAAAGTCTCAATGAAATCTTCCCCTACTCCACATTAAATGAGCTTAAAACAAAATAAACTGTGCCAGGTATTTACAAAGAAAAGCTCATTTCAACTTCAGGGCATGTTCAGTTGCTACTAACCTCTTAACACCAGCCATTCTTCCTTGTCCCATACAGATTCATGATACACCAAAAATTTAAAAAATATATAAAAAAAGAACCTCTCTCTGTTCAGAATGTTTTCAGAAGTGTGGAAGAATTCTTAAACGTAATTGTAAATTAACCACAGTGCTAACCTTTTTATTTCATTTCCCATTTTTTTCCATATGAAGAAAGCACTGACGTGTCATAATCTTCTGTGAATCAGCTGGAGGTTGAGTGCTGTGTTCTCTTTTAAGGACTGTGTTTGGAAAATATTATTGTACTTTCTGTGGTTTAGGTTTTGTTATTATGTTTTGTTTCTTCACATAACAAAAGAGATTGCCATTAACCTTTTAAACTCAGCCTTATTGTTTTCGAACCACCGGCGGTACGAAAATATTATTCAAAATATAAAATCATGTCTTCATTGCTTTAATTAAGGTACAAAGTTTTGCAGTTAGAATGCCATATTACATACCCCAATACCACGTTGCAATATTTTTCTTTCATTCCTTCTGCACCACGTTAACACCTGCCCCTACATCCCCTAATTGCTTTCTTCAACGTCCTGATTCAGTTGTGATGGACAGCCTATTATCTACTAAATGAGAGGAGTGTTTCAACTTTCAAATGACACCACAATCCGCTTTTCTATGTTTTCCATTTTCTGTATTTCAGATTTTTTTTTTGTCAAGATACTTTTAAATCTTGCAACTATTGATGATGTAATTTGGCTATACAGTATAATTTCTTTACCAAATATATACATTCTGATTGTACAATCAGGGTAGAGTACATTCTGCCCTTTAAAATGACACATCGGTCGCAGGTCTTCGCTAATGGATATGTATGCTATGAATGCTCATTTGAAAAGAAAAAAAACGAAGAAAAAGAATCATGTTTTTTGTACTGCTTCAAAGGAGTAGAACTGTACATATTACTTGTAGATATTTCATAGTAGTTTTTTTTTTTTTGGGTGTTACTAAGACATTCACTGACACTTTTAATAGTGTTTGGAAGCTTATTCCAATACAGATATTAATAAGAATAATATTTTGGTAAAAATGTTAACAAAATTTTGCAACTTATTCTGCAGTTGCATATTTGTACAATGTAACTAAATCTCTAAGGTGTGAAAATGTCTGACCTTTATTTTGAGCAGTGGAACATGAATATTGAGTAAAGAATGATAAAGCTTTAGCCAGGTAAATCAAAGTAGCAGGCACAGTTTAAAAAGTAAATAATCATTTTTAGCAAGCGCTTGTAATTGATGCTATTTGTACGCAGAGAATGCAGAATCACAAATGACATAATATATGAGAGATCTGAGACGTGATTACAAAACAGCACAACTGAATTTGATCTGAGCAGGATCACAGTGTTCCATGTCAGCAGCCACTATGAACGCAGATTAGTCTTTCAGCTCTCCTGAATCCCACCCTAGCATGCCCTGCAACCTCCATGAACATCCCTTTTTAATAAATTTAAACGAATCTTACCTTTCTTTGAGTACTGTTATCTCAGGCTGCATGCGGCATCGTTTACTAAGGCTGAAAAGTCTATTAATAATCCTTTGTGCCTTGCTCAGGAGTTGACTCGTGCTGGTTTCCAGCTGTTTGTAGCGATGCTGTAGGTTCAAATCCATTTTCCATAAATGCTGGACAGCAGATATGTTTAATGCATAAAATGTTGGTAGTCTTTTCATAAACAGCTTAAACTCTTCTGAAAGGCAAAAGACAGAGACCAAGGGATAAAAATTTTGCTTCCCATCCATCCATCCATTATCCAACCGGCTATATTCTAACTACAGGGTCACGGGGGTCTGCTGGAGCCAATCCCAGCCAACACAGGGTGCAAGGCAGGAAACTAACCCCAGGCAGGGCACCAGCCCACCACGGGGCACACACACCCACACACCCAGCACACACTAGGGACAATTTAGGATCGCCAATGCGCCTAACCTGCATGTCTTTGGACTGTGGGAGGAAACCGGAGTACCCAGAGGACACCCATGCAGACACGGGGTGAACATGCAAACTCCACGCAGGGAGGACATTTTGCTTCCCTTTTCATTTTTTATTGAGTGCTTGAGAAATTAACAAGCTTGCCATTGTAATGACTGTGAGTCCCAACACACATAAGTTCCTAAATAACACAACCAAAATTGCCCACTGAGGGGGATTTGCCATCAAACCCTGGCTAATTATAAGGGCAAACACAGGATTTTCACAGAATGTTCTGTTAATGTATGAAGCTCCAGAGAACATGAAGGAGTTGCCAACAAAGGCAATCCCAGATGAACAAATTCCCAATACAATACTGCACAGTATTCAAAGTGAGGTCAAAAAACAGAGAACAGATTAAAAAAATCCAGACATAACAAACTCACAGAAAAAACACAAGTAAACTCACCACTCCCAAGCACATTCGAAATGAACCACTGGGAACTATGGGAATTTATTTATAGAGCGGAGGGCAGTTCCTAACAGTGATTGACAGGTGGCCCCACCTCTTGGGGAACCACCCACAAAACAGGCATAAAGGAAAAAAGCAGATTATTAAAAAGGCAACCTTAACACAGATAAATGACAGAAAAAAGAACAGAACATAAAACAAGGATTTCAACCACAGCCAGGGGAGGAACCCTGGTTAAAATATGATGGCCATTAAACATTCTTTATGCAGAAAATACTTAAAAAAATATTTTTAACATTGCCATTTATGAAAAATCCTAAATGTTGTTCTTGTAGTGGGGATAATGGAGGACCAGTAATTAGTGCCGGTGCCTCATGGATCTAGCACCTTGGGTTTGATACCTGCCCTGACATATTGTCTGCATGAACTCTGCCTGTTCTCCTCATGACTGTGCGGGTTTCCTTTGGGTATTCCAGTTTTTTTTTTTACATCCCCAAAGATGTGAGGTTTAAGTTAATTGGTGACTCTGAACTGGTGAGTCCAGGAATATTTCCTGAATGGTACCCAGGGCTGCAAGGATATTCATAGGTTTGTAGTGACTCTGAACTGGATTGTAGAGAATGTATGTATAGCTCTACACGTAACATTTACAAGGTAAATGTTTCAGCCAGTGTGTCTTATAAACTGGTTGAAAATTCACAATGGTAGCAATGGCCTACATCATGCCAGTGCAGAACGAAGGGCAGCAAATGGAGGCAATAAACCCCATATATAGATTACCTAGGAAGTAATTACTTGCTGGCCGCAGAAGAAAGAGACTGGCAAAGAGGTACAAGAAACGTTAGAAGTTAGGCTGATGGATGGCAGCAAGATGGACCAGCAAGGTGCATTTGAATATTAGAAAACTAGAAAAGTAGTTTAGAGAGTAGGCCATTCATCCCAACAAGCTTGACTGTCTTACTCACTTAGATTGTCCAAAATAACATCAAGTTGAGATCTGAAGGCCAGTAAAGTCCTACACTCCTCCACACTACTTGGTCATTTATGCCATGTGTCTTTAGTTCATTGTGTGAAGTAAAAACTTTCTAGCATTTTTGTGAAATCTGCCCTTAGTCAAGTTTCTGCCTTTGCTGCCGTGTTCTTGTTGTAGATTTTATTTTAAAGTAAAAGCTGGGATCTGCTGTACTAATTCCTATCATTTTAAACAGTTCAATCAATCAGTCCCCGCTTAATCTCTATTTGCTTAAACAGAAAAGGTTCAGTTCCTTTACTCTTTCCTAACGGCTCACCTCTGCAGTCCTCTAATCAGTCTAGTCACTCTTCTGTGGACTTTCTTTAGTGCTGTTATGTTCTTTTTTAGTTTGGAGACCAAAACTGTACACAGCACTCCAGATGAGGCCTCACCAGTGACTTATAAAACTTTAGCAGAACCTCCCGGGACTTGTACTCTACACATCAAAGTGCTATATCACCCAACATCCCATTAGCTCTTTTGATTGATTTTGTATACTGTCTGATTGTACAGCAGGTAATGACGAGTCCACTATGACTACTAGGTCCTTCTCATATGGTGTACTTTCAAGTTTCAAGTTGTGCATTTAAATCTAACATTTTTACTTCTTACGTGTAATACTTTACTTTACACTTAACATTAGGAAGTTTTTCTTTACGCAGAGAACCATGGACACATGGAATACGTGACCAAGTAGTGTGGAAAAGACTAGGACTTTAGGAACCTTCAAAATTCAACTTGATATTATTTTGGGAGAATTAAGTGGAGAGGACTGGAAAGCTTTATTGGTCTGAATGACCTGGGGATTGTTCTAATGTTTACATTTAGTTACATTTAATTTATCCGCCATAAACCTGCCCAAGCCTTTAAGAACACCAGAGCAAAATCAGACATTGCCACAATTTATCTAATGTTTACTATTATTTTTTGACTTTTTATATGGACTTTTCACTGATTATTAATATGAGATTATTTTATTTGATGGGTGCTGCTATTTTTGTATTTTTTTTAATCATGGATGGTCAGGTTGGGGAGCATACACTGGTACAGTGTGCACCTACCACATGATGAATCAGCTCAGGATCCTGGTTGGAGACCCCCCCAGTCCCACCCTCCAGAAATGACCATCTGTCTGCCGCAGTCAGGTGTTACATGGGCATCTCCTTGGCCTGGTCCATTGCAGAAATGGACATGTAATTTACTGTTGCTCTCCCGGTTTCCATCAAGTGATCCACATCATACTTTTCTTGACATTACAGCCATTTAAGATGGTGATGTGCAACCCTTGGTATCCAACTTTTGAGATTGTTTCAAAACAACAAAGGATTTCCTTGTAGATATTTTCTAGTTAGTGACTAAAATTTATAGTTTGTGTTTTTGATCATTTAACTCTGGATCAGCTTAGAGTTATGGTTTTGGTTTCTTGATCTTAAAACACATCTTTCCATCTTAGCACTGACAAATGCACATAGTGAAACGGAATAAAAGCTTAAAATCATAAAACTAATTGAAAGCAGGATTCTTGACCAATGAATGAGACGGAGAGGCATGTCTTCAATTCCATTCTAAAAGTGTTTCCTCTGCTCTGATTTTCCCAAAGTATTTATTTAAAAATATCTTAGCCAAAAATGCATGTATTTTGCCTGATGTGAGCCTACAAATGAATGACTTAACATGTAGACTTTATGACTTGAATAAAGTGATATTATTTTTTCATGGATGTTTTTACACTGTTTGCTGTGTAATGCCCCTTCTGTCAGAACTGTGTTTATTTCTGCTCTACAAACCACAAGGGGTAAGTTATATACTGTATATAAAAATATAACTTTAATCAAAGTGCATCAAAACCTAAAGTGACTCTGAATATACTAGAATATTCACACAGCTGTTAAAGGCTTTGTTTTTGTTGAAATAAGAACCAACAAGAAAAATCTAATTAAGTGTAGCAAACAGCAATAAGCATCATAAAGCTACCAAAGGAGAGCCCAATGTTAAAGTCACCCAGCATAATGAGTATCCCAATGTCACGAGGTCACCTTGAAACCATGGGAACTGATGAATGACCATTGATTATTTCAAGCATAAGAGAGTTATAAATCTCGAGTGTGTTGCCACTTATACCTGAATCCTCAAACTCCTTATTGCTGGCAGTCCACGTTTCTTTGAGTTGCACGAGATTTTCTTCAAGCGCTTTGAGGTCCATATATGGGCAGTTGCATTCTGGGAATTTAGAGCTGCATTGGCACCAGCAGTCATTATTCTTACAAACAAATTCTCCCTCTGAGTTGCAGCCAATATAGCTCAGAGCCGCCTGAACAAATCGTTTTCTCAAATATTCTGGTAAAATCACTTGTAACCCTTAAAACAAGCAGAAAAAAAACTGGTGAATTTTTGAAGTATGTTATAGTGTACAGTAATTCAATAGGTAATTTAAAAATGAACACACCCGACACAGCAATATTTAGCAAGCAAATATGAAAAGGAGCTGTGTGGCTTGTCAAAATATGAATATTTTAGTTTTATTGTATTACAAATGACAAAATTACAAGATGCAGAATAAGAAATAGTCCAGGGAGAAATATTAAGGGAATAACACATTTTTTAGAATCTCCAAAATGCACTTTTATGTATTTATGTAAAATCTGACAAAAAATCAAAAAAATACAGTGTGAAAAAGTGCTAGATGCACTTTAAATTCTGACCAGCAATTCTACCTGTCAAAAAAGCGTTACTGCCACCCCCTTATAAATGATGGCTGACACAGGAGTCTGGTCAAAAATGAAGCTCTTTGACACTTACAGATGAATATGTGGTGTTTTTATAAGCTCTCTTACAATAATCCAACATTATGATTGGCTTGGCAATCAGTGGGGTTACATATGACCTTTTATGTTTGGTTTTAGTCAGTTATTAGGCAAACGTCTTTATCTAGTAAATATGAACCTTCAACACCAAAACAGAATGAAATCATCCTAAACATCACATGCCATCATAAGCTAAAGCCATAGGTCCAATAAGACGATCACAAAGGTGAGAAAACCGATTATATTTTGATAACATTTTACAGTCATGTGAAAAAGTAAGTACACTTCCTCAAATGTTTTTCTTTCTCTAACATACTGTACATGGACATATCAAGATTTGTTCTTCATTTAAATGGCATCTGGAGATAAAGGTAATGTAAAATAACAAACATCATGCCACGTTTACATTTTGTATTCCATTGTGTCATTTAAATAAACATAAATAGAGATTTTGCATGTAGAAAAAGTAAGTCCATCCCATCATTTATCTCTACCTAAAATATCTAAATTCAGAATCATTAGCACCTGATCAGGAACAAACGATTAGAACATCATTAGGGAGGATCTTGGACATTAAGGGTGTGTGTCTTTACCAGGGTGAGATCAAAAGAGCTTCAGAAAGCTTTCAGAAAGAAGGCTATAGCGACCTATGAGTCTGTAAAGAGATTTCAAAAAATCTCCAAACAAATGGAAGTCAACCATTCCACTATCTGGAAAATTATGTATGAGTAGAGAAGATTTCAAACAACTGGCAACTTCTCCAAAACAAGCTTCCCAAAAACAAGAAGAAGTCTAAAAAAAAAACAAATTTCATCATAGGGCTTACAGGTAGTGCTTTTACCTGCTGAAGTCAAACTGCATCAGTCTATCAATAGAAAGAGGCTGCACAAATTAGAGCTACATGGGAGGTATGCTAGGAGGAAAACCCACCAGAATGCACCATGGTGCACATTACTGGTTTTCTCCTTAGGAAAACAGCACATGGAGAGTGGCTGATGCCAAACCTCCCTAACCCTGTTATCTAGCAACTGCCTTATCCTATGTCTGGCACATGCTCATAGGGGACAGCTTAAGGACTTAGGTGATTGTAATTACCCGCTGGTCCAGAGATGGGCGCTGTTTCCTAATGCCTCTTTTCTTCCTCCCTCTGATTGACAGCTGTAACACCTCTGACATCACTTTCAGCCGGAAGGACTTAAGACAAGAAGATCTGCCATCTTGAGATAGTTCCATTGGGAACTCACATCTGTGAAGACGTTTTCCATGATTTTTGCATGTTTCTTTAGTGATTATTTCACTTAAAATAGACGAGGGTGATACTCCAAGTCTTTATCGTGATATGTCTGTTGTGTTACACCCGGTTAAGAAGAGGAACCCTTCATGTGCCGTTGAGCTTCAAGTTTCAGTTCTGTTTCTGATGCATTCTTAGGATTGTGTTTGCCAAGATTGTCATTATAATTGCCAAAGTTATTTTGCCAGAGCAAACCCAACACACAGCTGACTGTTTAACAAAATGTCTTCAGGTGGCAAGAGTCAGTCATTTTTTTTATTCAAATACCTCATGACAAGTTGACACACGTGAAATGAATGCATGAAGACGTTTCTAGTTAGGAACTAAATATCTTACTTCTTGCGTGACTGGCACGAATTTCGCTCAGAGAGAAACTAAATTTATTACATAAGTTATTTTACAAAACTAAACACAAGTATTTCTGCAAATTTTTTGCATGAATCATTCCGCTCATCACTACTCAGGGTCTCAAACTGAATTCCTAGAGGGTGTGACGGACAGCCGGGTCCCATGCCCGGCAGGGACGCCTCTGCTACATACGTCCCGGGGGAGCCATCAGGGACATTGCAGTACCTTCCCCGGGGCGCTTGGGGGCAGCCTCCCTGGCTGTGGATCCCTCCTCAATCTCCCCCGTGGCTCCATGGGACATGGAGTCCACCACAGCAGCCCGGTTGGGAGATGGGGTGGCCGCTAGGGGGTGCTGCGGACGACCAGCCACCACGCCAGTTCGCCGCACGGGATGCCACCGGAGGTAGGTGACGGGCCGCGGGTTTGTTTTTCCGCATGTGGGTCGACCTACCTCCTGGACGCCGAGGGGCGAAGCACCCGGTGCGGGCAGGGGGACGGGTGTCCATGGCGTGACGGCGGAGCCAGCTCGGGAGAGAGCGAGCCGGAGCTGTGTCTTCCCTTCGGCCTGAGCCAGCGGCTGGCGGAGGAAAGCCCGGACGAGCTTCCCAGCGCGGCGCCCCTGCAAGTGGAGCAGGAGCGGCTCTGTGAAACAGGTAAAGGGGGGGAGGGCGTGTTCCAATCACCCGCCGAGGAGGATCGGCCGGCGGGGATGACAGACTCCCTTCCCTCTCCTCCAGATTGCCCGAAGGGGCCCGTGGGGGATCCACAGGGTCTGGCCGAGATGCGGTCGGCGGGGGGCGACAAGGAGAGCCCTAATCCACCGCCGACCGCCGTTATTAACATCTCTTGAGCTGTAGGGGAGGTGAAGTCCATTGTCCTCGCCCTACAGTCCCTGTTACAAGTTTTTCAGGTCCTGTCGGAGGCGAAGGAGGGGCTGGAGAAGAAGCTCGGTATCCCGTGCGGGGCCCTGGCTGAATGGCTTCGTGACGGCGGGTGGCCAGCCTCCCACCGGCAGGACAGAGCGGTGCAGGTAAGTGAGGCCGGCACCGCAGAGAAAAGGGGGCGGGACACGACGGCAGCGGTGTTGCTCAGTACTGCCTGTCAGGCGGACCCGCCCACCACACGAGAGGCTGCTGTGATGACTGACAGCAAGGCGGACGAGCGTGCGGGGAGGCAGCAGGTGGAAGCCGGCTGCCAAACAACCCCGCCCCGACCGCCAGCGCCGGTCTTGCGGCAGTCCAAAGGGACGCAGGCGGTGCGGGGTCCCTCCTTTTCTCATAGGGGGACTCAGACCGTCAGTGCGTCCCAAAGGAAAAGGGGGAACCGGAAGAGGAAACCGGAAACCCCGTACATAGCGCAGTGTATGCCTGACGGCTTGGAGCCGAAGGAGGGCTGCACTGCAGAGGGGCGGAACCGTCACAAGCCCTCCTCGGAGGGGGCGAAGGGGCAGGCGTTCCCTGCCTGCTTCCGCATGTACCGGGGCCATACTGGAGGGGGTCGGCTATGTTATAACTGTGGCTGCGGTGGCCATGTCTGGCGGGGTTGTCCCGAGGGACGTCGGGGCAACGCCCCCAGACCTGTTTATTCTATTTTTACAGGGCGCAGCCGCGGAACCAGGAAGGCCGACTCCCCGTCCTGGAGAAGACCGGCCCTCGCGGGGCAGGCCGATGAGCCCCACAAGCCTCATCTGAGAGAGGGGCCATGTGACGGACAGCCGGGTCCCATGCCCGGCCGGGACGCCTCTGCTACATACGTCCCGGGGGAGCCATCAGGGACATTGCAGTACCTTCCCCGGGGCGCTTGGGGGCAGCCTCCCTGGCTGTGGATCCCTCCTCAATCTCCCCCGTGGCTCCATGGGACATGGAGTCCACCACAGCAGCCCGGTTGGGAGATGGGGTGGCCGCTAGGGGGTGCTGCGGACGACCAGCCACCACGCTGGACAGTTTATCAGCCCCACCCGGAGGTGCAATTAAGACCAGCTGGTCAGGCACCTGGAACACTTCCGGGTGGGGTATAAAAGGGCGTGCTTCCCAGCAATCCGGGCCAGAATCGGGAGGAAGAGGTTGCCTGGGAGGAGTGGTGGTGCCAGGAAGTGTTTTGGTTTGTGTGGGGTTTTTGTGCTTGGACTGTGTTGGGCCTGTGGGACACGGGGAAGACGTGTGCCCACGGCTGAAGAAGAAACAATAAAACCCATTGAGTGTGAACACGTGCCTCTGTGTAGTCTGTGCCGGGTCGGGCGCTATATAGCGCCTTATCACAAGGGTCACCATTCTCCTTTCAACTGTATTCTTAATTAGAAGCCAATTCTTGCTTTTAAGGGAACACATTAATTAATTCTATAACTTCGAAGTACTCTCATTCTGCCATACCAGAAATTTCCAAACCTATTGATTCCTTTTTCCTGAAGGGACCATCCAGATGTTTTATTATTGACCAGATCAATATTTTCTCACTATTTGCCATGTACTTTTCGTAACTGAAACAGATTCTGTATGACGAACAGTACAGGTGCAAATGAGATTATGTAAGATGCAAAGTGAAGCTAAACTTCATTATTATGGTCCCTTATATCATCGTCTGAACAGACAATCAAATTTTCACTAGTGTTACACGTCACTGCATTAGATATAACCTTCAAAATGTAGCATCAATGCTGAATTTTTAATCGCTTTAATACTTAATTGTTATGCTTTGGAGTAGAAGTGAAAATGGTGTGAAACATGAAATTAAGCAATTAATACTTTTAGTGTAATCACTTAATCCAATTTTAGGAGCATATCTTGACAGCACTGGACACAAGTCGATAACCAACCACTTTGGATCCATTTTTAAAAAGCATAACATTTCTTTTCATTGCTATGCAGATGATACACAGATATATCTTCCACTGAAACAAATTCTTTTAAACCCAGCAAAATGTGGATGTGACAAAATTTTCTTAGTTTATATGTTTCATATGTTAGTTTAAAAACAGAGATTGTGTGTTTAAGATCTTCTGATCTTACTTGTTCTCCTGCAAGTAACCTTGGCCCTCTGACAACCTGCTGTATACTATTTGGGAAAAACCTTGCCGTGATTTTTGATAATGCCCTTAAATTTAATAAACAACTGGACTCCATTGTAATTGACTGTTTCTATCAGCTCAGGGTATTAGCTACAATCAAAAGACTTCTTTCTGCGGATGAGTTTCAAAAGCTAATTTGTCTCTTGTTGGCATGACTATTGCAACTCTTTGTATGCCAGAGTTGATCGGTCATTCTTTGCTCATCTTCATCCAGGCTCCTAACAAGCACATGAAAACGTAGTCACATCACATCAAGTTTAGCTTCTCTTCACTGTCCCCCTGTTCTCTACAGAATTGAATTTTAAAGCATACTGTTTCTTTTTAAGTCTCTGATTGGTTTAGTCCTCTCTTATCTTACTGACTTCTTACATCCTTACTCTCCCTCACGCTCACTTAGGGCCTCTGACCAGAACTTACTGGTCATGCTGAGGCCTAGACTTAAGCTCAGAGGGGACGGTCCCTTTACATTAACTTCCCTTAAGCTTTGGAATAGTCTAGCCTTTTATATTGGGGCAGCACCATCTTTGATCACTTTTAAATCTTTTTGTCTTAGCTTTTTAAAAATGCACTGGAGCACTGTTTTTAATTTATTTATATAGATTTCCGAAATTTACTTACCATACCTATATATTTATTGGTGTATTTATGGAAACTGTACAGCACTTTGGTCAACTGCTGTTGTTTCAGATGTGCTTCATAAATAAAACTGACCTGACAGGACAACCATGGCTGGGTGCCAGTACATTGTAGGGCACACTCGTTTACATGCCCACATTCACTCAACATTGTTCCGTTTTCAAGTATACCCTATCATTAAATTAACATAAATGTCTGGGATACTGGAATAACCTAAAAAAAAAAAGAAAAACAGAAGAAATATCATGCTGATGCTAAAAGAGACGACTGCATTTTGAAGCCATCCTTTTGAAGATGAGAGGTAGCAGCACTGTGACACATTAAGTTATCTTAGCAGGTATACAATTCAAAACACTTTACACTGTTTTGAATTTTCAGTTTATTTCAGAGGACATTCCATCTCACACTGGGTCAATTTAAACCTGAATGTGTTTTTGGAAATGTAGCACACAGGTGAACATTAGTGACTCAGGGAAGATGTTCAAACTCCACACTCTAAACAGATGCTGGCACAGGCTGAGTACCAAATGAAGACTCCCCGAGCCATGAAGCATCAGGACTCACCACTGTGCCCTTCTGAATAAATGCATGACATTCCAGAAATACAGCAAATGGAATATATACTGTATATAGTTTTATTTTTTTAATGACTTGTTCTGAAGTTAACCAAGTTAGGATTCATTTGCATTATGAATGGATTTATGCTTTGAGATTCTAGCTTTTTTTTCCTGTTTTGCTAAAAGTATTCCAGAGACACAGAATGCAACTGTATTGCAATACAAATAAAAGGAATTTGTTCAAATGCTTTCGTACTCTACCTTGTAGATTAATTTTGTTCTCAGGACTCTGAACCAGAACAGAACTGACAGAATCCAGGTTGTCATAGTTACTGCATCCAAGAGGACCAGTTCTAGTTTCAGTTACCTGGGAAACAGGGAAACAAAAAAAAACAACTAATAAAAAACTAGGAGTAACAGCAACAGTAACAGTTTCAATAAACAATCAAGAAAAACATTTTAAAATATGACATTATTCTATCCATCCATCCATTATCCAACCCGCTATATACTAATAACAATATATTTAAAAAAAAATGTTATATGTTACACAAAATATCTCTCTTGTTAACTATGTGCCATTAAAAACTTAAAAGAACTTTAGTGAAAGTTACCATTTTCTGAAACTGCACATGCTTTATTTTGCCCTTTTTAATACTTATGTCTATTACATCCTGTTCTCTTTTTAAGATCTATGTGTGATCAATATTTCAACATTTTTTTAAAGTTCTGAAACTAAAACAAAATAAGTGTTTGGCTTTATTAAGTTCAATACATCAATACATATTGAGGGCAAACAAAATGAAAAAAGATACACTTTCTTTTATGATTTTCAGAAAGTTGTGTGTCCGTAAACTCGAACATTTCAAAATGGACAAGGACCTCATGTTGTCCTTTTACCACAGTGTAATTCAGTCTGTCATCGCTTTGAGCTTCACTGTCTGCTTTAGTGGTCTGACAAACCAAAATTTAAGAAAGTGGCAGCAGATTACCAAACATGCAGCTAAAGTGATTGGGGCTGATGAACTTAATTTCAGTAAATCAGGGAGGATAGTCGCTTTAGAGACCCACACAGATCACTCCAGGAATTCCTTTCTCTCCAGTGCCATACGACTTTTAAAATTGCAGAAGTATAGTGTCTTTCTGATGTACCTTGTACCCATTTTAGGTTAAACGTATTATCAAACTGCTAGAAGTAGCTTTAACAAAAGAAAAAAAATTCTGTTTTTCAAATGATGTAAATGAATTTTGGAATTTCCGTGCAAGTATTAACTTGTTTGTTGTATTTTACTTCTGTCTGTTACTGGATGCAACTGAGAAGGCAAATTACATATTTCCTTGTGTAAACATGACTAAAAAATTGAATCTTTAACTTTTCTTTTCTTTTTAATCAATAAATTATGATAAACAGAAAAACAACAATTTATTTCTTGCATAGCCCAAAACCACCAAGGAATGTCTCAAAGGGCCTTAAACGGCCCCATTTTTGACTGCCCTCCAGCCTTGACTCTCTAAGAAGACAAGAAAAAAAAACTCCCACGAAAATGCTGTAGGAGGAAAAAAAAATGGAAGAAATATTGTGAAAGGGAATTCAGAAAGAGACCCCCTCCAGGTAGGTTGGGCACACAATAGTTGTGAAAAAATGGGGTAAATACAACACACAAAACAGAACACAAGTAATCCTCTTCACGAAGCTAGACGGCCAATCTAATCTGGCCGATTCAGAAATACACACAATGGTACAAACTACAAGGTGTCCCAAAAGTCACAGTACTCTTCCTTTTTTCTACCTTACACCTTGTGACTTTTTTTTGTGAGGCTATATCAAAAGCAAGGTGTATGCCATTAAGCTCCATAACCTGTCACAACTTGAGGAAAGAATCCGCATGGCCTGCAGCGAGGTCGGTGAAGAGATGCTGCAAAACGTCGGAGAGGCTTGCGTCCGAAGGTGGCTGAAAGTTGTCCAAAATGGAGGCGCTCATGTGGAGGTATACGACTAGTCTTCAAAGCGTTGGAACGTGATGGCAAGCCTAGCAAGTAAAACTGCATTGACTCCTTTGTTGATGCTAGAAATATTAATAAACTCAGTTTCTTATGTAATTTTTAGGAATTTATTAAAAGTGTATAGTGACTTTTAGGACACCCTATACTTTGGTCTTGCACAGCACAGCTCACCAACTCACCAACAACTCTCAAGGCAAATTTCAAGAATAGATGAAATGACTCACTAAATACAGAACTATCAAATAAGAGGATACAGAGTTGTTCAAATACATCAAAAACAAAGTAGAAATAATTAATATGTAAATAATTAGACTTAGCTGTTTATACCTGGTACGCCATCGAGCGTTGGCTAGACCAGCGTTTCTCAACCTTTAAGTATTTGCGACCTGAGTTTTCATAACAGTTTTAATCGCGCCCCCCTAACGTTTTTTTGAAAGGAGCCCATTAATACCAATTTGTTCTTCTTTAATTAATGATATATCATAGATGCATATTTTATTATACCTACTTAACTTTTATCGACATTTATCTAACTATATTTATTTTTCTAGCAGTAGTTTAAGTTAATTTGTTTTGGTTTCAATAGATGTATTTTTCATATTTTCGATTCTTGTTTCCTTTTTATTCACATCTTCGCGCCCCCCTTTTTGTTACTTCGCGCCTCCCTAGGGGGGCCCACCCCACAGTTTGAGAACCACTGGGCTAGACTGATGTGTCTGATGTTACCAGGATGGACTGCAGCCCCTCTAACTCTAAACTGGTTTAAGCTGGCTTGAAGAAAAATGGATGGGACTGATGGCTGTTTACATTCATCCAAACTTACTGTCCACACTGTTAATTGAAGGCATTTCCCACCTCCAGCTCTAAACCACCACTCACAAAATTCTCATCTTGGAAGATTCTTGCAGGTTGTGTGCTTTCCAGTAGAGAATTTACATCTTAGTGTCATATACTATTTTATATTAAAAATATCTGTTGCCTGTCTGAAATATTGAAAATACAGAACTGTTATATAGGTATAATTAAAAACACTCTTGGTTGAATGTTGACAAAATTTAAAGTGATGGTTTAAAAGGCTTGTTTATATAAAAATTGTACAATTAACCATTTGATTATCCATTCAGCTAACGTGTAAACAGGAAGGTCCATTTTGACTCCTAATAACTCATCCCCTTATTAGCCTTCTTCACACTATATCATATGTTTTTCACTGGGAGGGATCATCGATGGGTAAACCTCTTCTGGTTACCAAGAGTTAGAAAACAAGCTAAACAAAACCATCCTGATTTTTCACTATTTTCCAACTGATGAAGCCCAAAGAAGAAAATGGATGAAAGCTATCAAAAGAGGTGAAACACAACAATTTGTTAGATGTTGTGGCAGCATGCATGCTTGTAGCCGGCAATTTAGATCTGACAAGTACATAAATTCCAAAAAGATTTTTTTTTTTTGCTGGAACACCTTTAGTGTCCTACCAAGGGTTAAAATGCGAGAGTCTGTGCTGAGAGAAAAAATAACGCTGGGTGCCTTCTCAGTTGAACACAACTATGAACAGCACCTGCTCCCGGTCACAATGTACAACTCAAAATGGCTGTGATGGAATTCATTTTTTTTCTGACTAAGAATTTGAGCTATGAGTTTAAAATCACATCCAGTGCCACATGGTTCTATGTTTAATGAAAAAAGTTTAATAACTAATATGCAAGGAACACAAAAAATCATTTGAAACAATATGAAGATTAATGGCAGCTAGATCAGCATAGATCAAACACAGTTATTTTTATAAGATTGCAGCTAATTAAACTCAAATATTCTATCTTACAATATACTGACATCTATCGCAACTGAGTAAGCCAACATTAAATATAAAGAAAAGCAGTTTAGCTGGCATAAGAAAGCTTATAAACTTAATGTTAGCAATAATAAAAAAATGCATAGCTTTTGTCCACTTCTGATGCTTGTGTTGTGTAGTGCCTTTCAACAAGACCATTTCATTGCTAAACTGATTTTTACTTTCTCATATACTAAGTATAGGGAAAGTATTATAATCGTCCAAAAATTCAGTTTCGAGATTTTGTTGAACCTTGACGTTTTACACCTCCCTGATTCCGATTTACTTTCTTGTATGGAAAGTATTGTAATCGTCCAAAAGTTGATTTTGAGATTTTGATGAATCTTGATGTTTTAGACCTCCCTGAGTCCGAAAATACCATTTTTGGAATTATGTCTGTGTGTGTGTGTAAACACGATTACTCGAGTACGCTTTCACTTAGGTCAACCAAATTTTGCATACAAGTATTAAGTATAAAATATATATTTCTATAAACTTTTGAGCTATTTCTGTTAACTGGAAGTGGTAAATTTTTATTCATGCAGCGGTAGAGTCTGATTTATTCAACTTTACTTTTATGATAATTGTTCAATATATTATTAATTTGATTTCATTTGTTGTTGATGGTTCTTTAATGTACATAATATAAAAATACTAGCAGAATACCCGCGCTTCGCAGCGGAGAAGTAGTGTGTTAAAGAAGGTATGAAAAAGAAAAGGAAAAATTTAAAAAATAACGTAACATGATTGTTAATGTAATTGTTTTGTCATTGATATGAGTGTTGTTCCCATATCTATATCTATATCTATATCTATATATATATATATATATATATATATATAGCAAAATACCCGCGCTTCGCAGCGGAGAAGTACTGTGTTAAAGAAGTTATGAAAAAGAAAAGGAAAAATTTTAAAAATAACGTAACTTGATTGTT
>JANRMT010062857.1:27149358-27217718 GCA_026402145.1 Polypterus bichir lapradei | reverse complement strand
CCACAAACACAGTCTCTCGGAATTTGCATAAGCACACCCCTTCACCTGCAATTTTAACTTAGTTACAAAGTGATCAAAACTCTCGTTTATATCCTGCGTCCTCTCATTAAACTTGTATCCCGCATTACCCGTGGGCACGAAAAGCACCAGCGGCAGCCTGTCTATTAAGTTAATTTAAAGTTTAGGTTTATACCTCGCTTTGTTTCCGAAGTAGCTGTACTGATGAATATGGTAGTATGTCACTCGCTCGCTTCTTAATGTTTCGCTGCCTTCTCAATTATATAATGCATGTTTTGTTCAGCGTATTTTGGAGCTCTTCCTGGTTTTCTACATAGTGCGTTGACAGTCAGTTCACGTGATTACGTGGGCGGCGTAATGATGTCACACGAAACTCCGCCCCCACGGCGGTCAAGCTCAACTCCATTACAGTAAATGGAGAAAAATACCTTCCAGTTATGACCATTACGCGTAGAATTTCGAAATGAAACCTGCCCAACTTTTGTAAGGAAGCTGTAAGGAATAAGCCTGCCAAATTTCAGCCTTCTACCTACACGGGAAGTTGGAGAATTAGTGATGAGTGAGTGAGTGAGTGAGTGAGTGAGTGAGTGAGTGAGTGAGTGAGGGCTTTGCCGTTTATTAGTATAGATTTTGTCCTTTGGATTCTTTTTCACTGCATTGTAATTACAGTATACACCTACTAAGACAATTATTGTCAAGAGTATCTTTTGTTCATATAGTAATACAATATGTATCACATTTAACAAAGCTTCTTTATGTTTTGGGTTTTCTTTAATTTTTTTCTGCTATTTGCAGACTTATTTTTTCTCTGCTTCTTTTTAATTTTTCTGCTTATTCTGTATAGTATACAAATTTTACAATATTAGGAGTGAAAGCTGCATTTTAAAGCAAGTTAAATATATTGTTTCTTTTGTACCATGTTTCACTTGACTTAATATCTCTGCAGTGGTTGCTGAGAATGGATATGTAAAAGTTTAAAGTATAATTGCAATTCTAAAGCAACACATTCTCAGGGATCATGTGCCCCTGTTGGATACATTCATTATCTTTAATAACATCTGAAAGTGTAATTGTTATTATTTTATAATATTTCAGTCACACAGCTGCTTTCTCTGTAAGACATTATATAACACACTCCCCAGAAAGGCAAACATCTTGCACCGCCATTGTTCTCTCTTCCATTTAGGACCATTAGCACTCAGATTTAATCTAAAATGTGTGTTTCTGTCATTTAATGTTGCATTAATAGTCTGCTGCTGGTATTGCACTATTATCACTATTCTCTGGGAGATATACAAGTAAGAATCTCATTGTATTACAGGTTGAACATCCTTAGTCCAAAATACCCTTGACCAGAAGTATTTCGAATAAATTTGGATTTTGGAATATTTGCATATATGTAAACAGAAATCTTTAAACTGCCCCGCGCATTTGTCATTGCACCTTTCACCTCTTGGTAATGGACCAATGGCTCCCAAATCTCCCCCCAGGAACACCCTACCACCAACTGCTTGTCATGTGTGTGTTGGTGTCTTGCAGCACTTGATACTTCATGGTGGTGCTTTGTACCTCTCAAAATTCAAAGGAGGAATGAAGAAATTGGTCGTAAACTGTAAGTACCAGCTCATGTGTTATTCACATCTGCTCACCAGTAAAATAGAAAAATTACAGAGAATGTTGTTGAACCTCACATAGGGAGGTGACGTCAGGTGTGACATTTTCCACTTGTGGCAGCATGTCGGTGCTCAAAATGTTTTGACTTTTGGAACATTTTGGAGTTTGGAATTTTGGATTAGGGATGCTTATTCTGTATAGACAAATGGAAATAAATGTAAACTTCAACTAATATAACTTCCTTATGCCCATTTAATCCAATTCATGCTTTCAGGAGGCCAGATCATAGCCTGGCAGCACTAATTGCAAGGCAGAAACAAACCCTTTGCAGTAGTAGTATTAGTAGTAAATAATTTGTACAAATAAAGAAATTCTTACACAAAAGGAGTTAAAAGCTGCATTCATTAATCCATTTAACTGAGTCATAGGCAGCTACAGACTTATACGATCGCACTAAGCGTGGTCCATTACAGGTCATGTCATGTATAAATACACAGTCACTCCCAATGGGGCCATTAAGTGTTGCCAGTCATCCCACCCACTCACCTTTGAGATACAGGATATCTTAAACCTATCAAGCTCTTAAAACTCTGGAAGAAATATATGGTTTGGGTTTGACCCAATTAAACAAGGATTTCATTTTACAAGACAGGCTTTTTGTTTTTGATCAATTGCAACTACAAAGTTTCTTTTTTTTTGTCAGTGGTACATGGCATGAGCCATCTTTTTTCAGATGTAAGTGTCAAGTTTGTGCATGAGTACATGCTGCATGACAAAGTGACATCTGGTAGAGGGCTGGTTCCTACCTTGCACCTGATCCCAGAGTGGCAGTTTCTGCCTCCAGGCTACCAAATACTCTTTTCAATGCATTATTCTACATTTCCATTTGTTGCCATGAATTGTTCCTTTTTATTCATTTATCACCAAAAAGACTTTCAAATAGAAAAAGTTACATAGTGTGCTTATTTTACATTCATATGTCATTGTTCTTATTTATAAGTTTATAACTTATAAATTCAATGACAGTATACTTCAGCCAAAATTATGCAGAAAATATAAGTAATCGAATACTAAAGCTGAATATAAAGAAGTAGCTAAATAAGTAATATTAACTGAAAAACCCCTCAGCCTGAAATAATATAAAACATGAACTGAATTAACAATATGGTCAAAAATCTGAAATCTGTTAATTTAAAAATCCTAATAACAAGACAAAAGTCAATGCCAAGAGAATCTAAAACCTACAATCATGTGCAAAAGTAAGTACACCCCATGGAAATTGTTGATTTTTTCCAACGTATTTAAAGAGGAAAACAGATCTTCAGGCAAACAGTGTATACTAAGAAATGTGATCTACTTGAACAAAGGACACATAAAATTGACATGATGTGGTCATTCTTTTAATCTAAATTAGCAATAATGCAGATCTGTCACATGGAAAAAGTTAGTACACTCCTTTGTTCATCACCACTTCAAATCCATTAAATTAGAATCAGGTTATGATTAGAACCTTCTTGTGGAGTATGCAGGAAGAACCTGTCTCGTTGAAATCACAGAAATCGAGGGTCTGGTGGGGTGTTGCCTTTACTACTAATGTGTATGGTGTCATCTTGCCAGGATCAAAAGAGGTCCTCAAGAAAAAGGTTGTGGATGTCAAGGAGTGGCAAGGGATTTAAAAAGATCACCAAATTATTTGAAATGAATCATTTCACTAGAAGGAAAATCATGTGCAAGTTGCGGCGATTTTCGATGTGCTTGAAGAGAATGTGAGGAGCCTCTGTACGAAAGTTGAAGTTGAATTGGAACAAGACCTTTAACTCTTTGAGGGGGTGAATATTTTTTCCAAAAAACACCATGTTCTGAAAAGCACACAAAGCAATGGTTTCACACAAAAATCAACATAAAACATCTGTTGCTGCGTGCTGTGGCCACCAGTTCACCAGGAAAGTGCAGCGGGCTGGCTGTCAGGCTGTCGTCATGGGGCGGCAGCGTGGTCACGGTCGCAGTACATCGTAATCTGGTTTGTACCTCTTGTCATTATAAGTGTCGGTCCTCTCAGGTGAACATTGCAGTAGACATGTCAGCTACACAAACCTGTTGCACACCATAATCAGCTGGGGATCGATTAGCTGATGCTGCTACCTCCCATTCATTTTCGATAACTTGTATCAAAATCGAAGTCCATCAAGTCAGGGTCCAATTCAGTGATAATATGCAAAGCGTTATATATGGAGTATTTTGCTTTACATGTTCGTTTCGATCTCACGCCAAATGCCGATTTTTGATCTTGTTTACTCCTCACTACACACACAAAATCACATGGAACCTTGGTCAAACCAATAAAAGTAGCAAGAAGAGTCCAACTAAATGGTGGGTATTTTCACGGTTTACAGTTGATTACCACTGTCAAACTCTCCTTTTGATAAAAGTTGACATCTGCTCTGAAAGAGTTAAAAAAATATATGATCTAAAGCATGTTAGCAAATCCACCGAGGAGTGGCTCAAAAAAATGAAGAAATGAAGGATTGTGGACTGGCCTTGTCAAAGTGTTGAATTTAATCTGTTTGAAATGTTGTAGGGAGATTTGAAATAGGCAATACATGCAAGAAGACTCACAAATATCTTACAGTTGAATGACATTTGCATGGAGGAGTAGTCAAAAAGTTCATTCAGTCGATGATTGAGACTGGTGGGCAGTTATTCCAAACAGCTACAAGAAGTCATTTCTGCTACGGTGGGCAATACCAGTTTCTGAGGCCAAGAGTGGACTTACTTTTTTCCCCTGTAGACCATTACATCCATTGGTATTTTATATTGAACAAAAATGATTGAAAAAGGAAATTTTCATTGTGTTTTTATTCAAGTATATAATCTTTATCCATAGGCACTGTATGTATGAAGATTTAATGTTTGTCTGTTCAAGTATGTTGAAAAAGTCAACAATTTCCAAGAGGTTTACTTACTTTTTCACATGACTGCAAATGGTCAGAAGTCTACCAATCTCACATAAACAAAAGAAAGAACAAAAACCAGAGAACACAGTTAACAGAAGAAACTCATGACTCACCAAAGAAGCTACAGTAAGGAACACAAGTCTTTAAATAGCCCTCAGGTAACAAAGGCCCAAACAGTCACAACACCTGAGGGCTTTAACCTAATTAGACGCCCCAGAACAGAAACGAGTAAAGGTTTGGAAAGACAGAAAACATAAAACAATACATAAAAAAGGGAGCATGAAAAGAATGAAAGACATAAAGAAATACATATACTAGAGCTATCCTAACATATATTGTGACCACTGCCACAGGGAGCCCTCTCTTAGACAGTTTTTCAGTGGGAAACAAACACACTCTTACAGCTTCTCTTTGCGGGATCAGCTGCAGGCTTGCTGCACAACGTGCTCCTCATGTGGGGCTTCGAACATCTAAAAGGCTGAGCCGCAGCCGTCCAGACGTCTCACTTTCCTGTCTCTCTTCCCATAGACTCTCTCTGCTCCAGTCACTGCTTCTGAGCCATTGTACTCCCTTAATGAAGGACTTAGTGTTCTTTTGACCAGGAGTCTGGGCCGAGGCGTCAAGTTTGTCAGCTGATCCTTGGGTGGCCGGATCACTTCTGAAAGAGTCTTGTGTTTGTATCTGCCTGGATAGCAATAAAGTTTCTACTCATTGGAAAGCCTCCTGTTCTCCCCTGTGCAACTTTGTGACCCAAGCTTGACAGTATATTATTACCCTAACATGTATATTTATAGCATACATGTGTGGTTTCAGTGATTTGTTTTTAATTATTGTATTCACAGACTTCATTTCTGACACACAGAGAAACACACTGACACTCATTACTCCAAATTGGTGCAGTTCTGGTCAGGGATGCCTAAAACATATAAGTCCATTGAAAACTTGACTCCAGAATTTAGACCCCTCACAAAATGTTCCCTATTTATGGCATTGTACGTGCAGAGAATACAATTAGAAATGATGAATTGTAGGGTGGCATGATGGTGTAGTGGTACTGCTGCTGCCTTGCAGTAAGACGTCCAAAGATCACATCCTGTGTTCTCCTTCCGTAGTGGTCTTGCAGTTTCTGAATGAGTTTCCTCCCGCTTTCCAAAGACATGCATGTTAGGTAAACTGGTGACTCGACTTTGGCCCTTATGTGTGAGTGTGTGTGAGTGTGTTCATCCTTCATCCTTGTTTGTGTCTTACGCCCTAAGCTATGCCATGTTATCCTGGTCTAAACTAAGCAGGCTAGAAAATGACAGGACATGATGAATTGTATGTGCACTTAATACATACAGAAATATCAGTCTCTTTATTTATGCTGTATGTCAACGTAAATATATATACAATCTAGAAAAGTGAAATGAAAATGAATAAATAAAGCTGAATATTAGTAATATGTATAAAAATGCAAAGTCAAAGGCAACTAGCAATTGTCAAGAGAAAAAACAAACTCCACAGAGCAAGAATTCCAGAATTTACTAAGCAGCAAAATTACCAATAGATGTTTAGTAATGGTGTATACAGGTCAAACTCCGTAAGAACAAACTCCGTTTTAAAGAATTTTTTTTGTGTCCTGGCTAATTTCCTCATTAACAATAATCTCTTTACAGTGAAGTCCTTTGTATCTTATTCACGATTCTTAGTTACAAATGTGACCTTCACTTCTTTGAACATTTTATCATAAGTTTTTTACGTAAAACTTTTCCAGGTTAGAAAATAGGTGGCTTATAAAAAAACAGACGGCAGCCAGAGAGGGCCAGTCAATAAATTAGGTGAAGTCACATGGGTGTTGCCATTTATGAAAGTTAAGGACCTCATGTTATGGACACCAAGGGACACCGTTTATGTAACTCAAGCCCTAAACCTAACCCCTGTCCCACCTCCCTTAAGACCATAAAGTCTAATAATACACAATATGCGCTACAGCCAGTGAGGGCAACGTTTATTTCATTTACTTTATAGAAAATTTTGAACTTTTTACTGCCATTGATGCCAGCAAGAAGTAAACAGATGTTGCCATTGACTTCGGCATTCTGCAATCAGCTTTGTCAACCGTACGTACTGAAAGACAATGCTATGTTCCAATTCTGTTATAACGAAATCCCTGTAATAATGAATTCTTTTTTTCTGACCCAAGCATTTTGTTCTAATGGAATTTGAATTGTATCTCAGTTGGGTTTGAGAATGGATTGGAAAAATATGACAGCCTATATGTGAAAATGTTTCAACTGACATATTTATATCTTAACCATGTCAGACTGGATTTGTTATTTCTCAAATAACTTTACTGTAAATTCACTTTAAGTCAACACTTAAAATAACATACGATGCAACATCATTTAAAAAATACTACATTTCTGTTGAACATGCTGTCAAATATATCAAAGAATATATTGATTAATGGAATTCTGACAGGTTTTGCAAATTAATTGCTTTATTTGTACTGAGAAAATAAAATAATGAGAAAGGCCAAACTCCCCAAATGAATTGTACAGATACACATTTCTCACAGAGTTTGTGTGGGTAGCATTAGCAGTTTTAATATTGATTTATTTTTGTTTCATTGAATTTAAATGGATAAATAAATACTTAATGGTGGCAAGGTGCCTCATAAATCTAATGTCCCATGTTGGCATACTGCATCTGGTCTTTGTCTATATGGATTCTTGCATTCCCACAATGTCTATAAGGATTTTTCTCAGGGTACATTTTTCCACTCACATTCCCAAATACTTCTGAATCAGGTTATGCCGGGCACACACTCTACTATTTAAGTTTTCATTTTGCAGTTGCAGAGAAATGTTTGAGATTGGCGACATAATTCAAAGATTGGAGAAAGATTACTCTATGTGCCTGTCTTCATCTTCTTCTCCTTCCTCTTAATCTTTTCTCCCTTCTATGTGGAGTCGTTGTGTCTGACCGACCTTATCCAAATAGCTCAGTCCTGCAGCTCTTACTCAGTCAAGCCATTTTCCTTCAGATCTTCTAATACTTTACCACCCAAATCCACGTTGATCTCCCTTACTTTCTGTTCCGTTGTACTTGCATTCCCATCACTCTTTTGCCCACATATTCATTGTCTCCCCTCTTCACATGCCCATACCATTTCAACCTACTCTCCGATACTTTCTTAGATCTTTCCTACTTTAGTTGTAAATCTCTGATTGTCACATGTCTTATTCTGTCCTTTTTTGTAACTCCACACAATCGTCTCAACATTCTAATTTCTTCCACATTCAAGTTCATCTCCTGCGCTCCTTTAACACCCATGTCCCTGTTCCAAACATCATTGCTGGTCTTACCGCTGTCTTAAAAACTTTACCTTCAACCTTCACCTTAATTCTTCAATCACACACTATTGCTGACACCTTCTTCCAAGTGTTCCATCTAAACTGCACTCTATGGGCTATCTCTGTGGGCTACCACCGATCCTAGTTATTTAAATGTATTCACTCTTTTCAATAGCTCTCTGTGACGGTTACCTTCTGAATTCTAATCATCATTAAACCTCAGATATTCTGTCTTCTTCCTATTTATCTTCAACCCTCTATCTTCCAAAGCTCTTCTCTGTTCTTCCTCTCCACTTCCTCTTTTCTTGTGCTACACATCACAATATCATCAGCAAAAGACTGAACCAGGGGGATTGGTCTTTTAGCCCATGAGTCAACACATCTATAACCAGATCTAAGAGGTCAGGAAGATCCTTGGTGCAGACCTCTTCTAACTGAGATATTTTCTGTTACCCCAACATTGTTTTTATTCCAAGTCCTCACTCCGTCATACATATCCTGAATAATCCTCACATACTTTTCTGCTCCTCCTTTCTCCCTCATGCCCCTCCAGACCTCTTGACGTGATGCTCTATCATAAGCCTTTTCCAAATTAATAAACACCATATGTAAACCTTTCTGTTTTACTTGATGCTTCTCTATAAGCTATCTCAATGCAAAGACTGCATCGGTTTTTCCTCTCATTGACATAACTGCTCCTCCTCCTTAGCTCTTTTGGGGCGGATATCGACTTTTGTTGACACAAGGGGTTCAGGGCGGATGTCAATTAAAGTCGACATCCAGGGGCAGAGGGTGATAAGAGCTGTAAACGTTGATAAAACTCACAGTTACATTATAGGTAGACCCTCTTGTTATATTTGTTGACAAGATGTTGAATCGCTGCATGTGCATGAGTAGCTTAGAGTAAACAATGTCTAGAATGGCATTGGCAATGGAGTGAGAAAGAGAAGTGAATGCGCAAAGCAAAATATCTGTGTGTATTATTTATTTATTGTTAGCATATTATTGCTGAATCGAACTTGAACTCTGATTTTGACTCGAGTTATATGGAGCTTGAAAACAAATGTCAGGTAGCTGCGTCAGCTGATTGGTCCCCAGCTGATGCACCTAGGGCAAGTTTGCCTGGGAGAACTACGCATACTTTTATTGAACTCCGATTATGATGCAAATGATCTGGAAATTGAAAACAAAAGGCAGGTATCTGCATTAGCTGATCAATCCTCAGCTAATCGGTTCCCAGCTGATCGAAATGCTGAATATGCTTGTGTACCTGACGTGCCTACTGCAATGTTTGCCCTGGGAGGATTATATAGACATAGATCCGTGGGAGGCAAGCTGGCTACTGGACTTCTAGCGATACAGCGTACTAGTGGATGTTACAGATTACCAGTCACTTGACTACTTCAATCTGTTTTTTTCCAGTAAGTGCCTTTCATCTTGTAAGTGATGATAAAGAGGTATGTAGTAAGTATGTAATAAGTATGTGAATGTACATACTGTAGAGGCTCATGGAGCATAAATAGAGTGACATTTGTCATAAATAAGTATTTTATGTTGATATACAGTACAGGCCAAAAGTTTGGACACACCTCCTCATTCAATGTGTTTTCTTTATTTTCATGACCATTTACAGCACTCCATCACTCTCCTTCTTGGTCAAATAGCCCTTACACAGCCTGGAGGTGTGTTTGGGGTCATTGTCCTGTTGAAAAATAAATGATCGTCCAACTAACCTGACTTCTGCACAACACAACTGCTGGTCCCAACCCCATTGATAAAGCAAGAAATTCCACTAAATAACCCTGATAAGGCACACCTGTGAAGTGAAAACCATTTCAGGTGACTACCTGTTGAAGCTCATCGAGAGAATGCCAAGAGTGTGCAAAGCAGTAATCAGAGCAAAGGGTGGCTATTTTGAAGAAACTAGAATATAAAACATGTTTTCAGTTATTTCACCTTATTTTGTTAAGTACATAACTCCACATGTGTTCATTCATAGTTTTGATGCCTTCAGTCATGAAAATAATGAAAACACATTGAATGAGGAGGTGTGTCCAAATTTTTGGCCTGTACTGTATGTGTGCAACTATTGCTTTGGGTGCTTTTTAGAAAACTGAGGTTCTGGAAAAATATTCAGCCCTGAGACATAAAGGGAAAAAACTATTAACAAAGGGTTAATGGTGGTGTAAGAGCCAGTCTTACAAAGTTAAAGCTTTGAGTAAAAACCCCTATTAATGTTTTCTTAATTTGAATAGAATATGAATTTCTTTCTTAGTCATAGACAATGGTATAGTCCTTCCCCCTGTAAGTTAGTAAGAGATAGAGCTTTCAACAGATGTATTCTCATGATTCAGACTGACATAATTTCTGAACCTGGGATGTCATAGAATTTCTCAAAACAAAAAAGGTGACTTGACTGAAATGTTTATTTAAATTCTGCCATTCATCTTACATTGGGTTATAAAAAACTCAATGGTGCTGCCATACTAGATGGATATGTAGCATAAATATTGAACATATTGTGGCCTCTAGGGGACACCACATTGTCCAACATTAGTCCCAGTTCCAATAAAGTGCTTTTAAATTGGCTTCTTTTGTTCAAAGTACAGCACAACACACCTCTTTCTTTTCTTTTTCCATCCATTTCTCTTTTCCCTTCCATTCCTCCCAGACAAGTGTGTTGCCCTTCACCACTCTTGACTCTGACTCCTGGGCCAAGTGGAGAGCTCTCTCCTTTAATTCCCAACCCTGGAGTACTACCATTGCTCAACCTAGTGCATCCAGAAAGCACTTCCAGGATAGGCAAGACCACCTTGCTCACTCAGCTGTCAATTCACAACAGGACCCACTGGGGGCAACACAGAACCAGATAAGGGCAACCGTAAGGTTCCAAAACTCCCATGCTTCCCTGTGGGGTCCATACTGGGGCCCACCAGAAGGGCTATTGCCACTTAGTGTATAAGATCTGCCCATTGTAGGCAATCCCCCACTAACCAGTATTTCTGGCCTCCTGACTGGGAAAAGTAACTGCCAACCACCCTAGGCAGGTTGCTACCACAGCCAGCATGTCCATCCACAGCTTCAAAAGGCCACATTTTATGTTGTGAAATCTGATACAGTGAAATTTTGTCTCAGGCCTGGAGGATGCTAATGGACTTTTTGGGGCAGACTGTGCTCCATTAAGTAAGAGTAGTGGTGTGAAGACCGCAAACATGAAGCAGATGATTTTGGGAAGCTAAGTTTGTCCTGAGCAAGTAGCTTATCTGAGAGTGCAGCAGTGTTCCTCCATGTCCATCTCTTGGCACTTCCCTTCCTGACCATCCCTTATTTTGGCTTCAAGGCATCCTGGTTGGGACGATGGTCAGTCCATCACAATATTTAATATTTACAATGTGAAAACAAGATGGTCCCAATTGGAGATACTAAGGTTAATTACTACATCTTCACAATACAGAATTATCTGGGAAGATAATCATTTAAGAACTTTTTAAAAACTGTCATGTTCAGTTGAATGTCGTCTAATAATGGGCTGATTATTCTGGCCTGAATACACTAGCATAATGAGAGTGGTTTAGGCAATATGGAGTTGTAGTTGTGTGGCACTGGCATTAATTGCCAACTCCAAATTAACCCCAGTGTGGGTAAATGTGTGTGAGTAATCTTTGTGATGGACTGATGCCCTGTCCAGGATTAATACCTGTGCCCATTGCTACTGAGACAGGCGCAATACCCAATAACTGTGACCTGCACTAAGCAAAATTTAAAATGTTGATATCTGAAATTAAGTGGCACGTTGGCAGAGTGGTTGCATTTGTCCCCATTGCAATGCTATTATTTAGATTATTAGATTAGATATACTTCATTTGTCCCAATGGGAAATTAAAATTTTAAAGAATAGCAAGAGAAAATAATAAAAAATATTATAAACAATATAAATATTGTAATAAACAAATAACAACTTCCTAAACACAAGAATCTCTGCCTTGGAAAATGAAGAGATGATGCTGTCAATGAAAGGCTTGTAGGGTGCAGTAAGGTGGAGAGACCTGTCCAGATTTTCCCCAGATTTACATTTAAAGGCTTTACCAAGGTGTTAACAGCTGAATACAGCAGGTTCAGCTTGCTGTGTCAACAACAGAAACATGTCGTTAGATCCAAAGATGCCCGGTTGAAGACACCAGAATTCAGAAAGACTCATCTTTAGAGTGTTCACAACAGAGGAATTCAGACTACATTTCATTAACAGGATTACACATGTAAGCTTTAACTGTTATGTACTCACTTTTTTAGAATATCTTACTCACTTATGTCTCCAGGCCCATTTTCAATTCATCTGATAATATCAGATGTAACCCATCCAGCATTAAATACCATCTATAATAGGAGGTTTAAGCCAGTTCTCCACAATACCCACAATGCCACAAAACCTGAATTTGCTGTGACCTGCCATGAGCTGTGATACTTCTTTTAATTTAAAAAATGATGGAGTAGTTCTTTAAACTTGAAAAGTGATCAATGATTGTGAGTTTGGTGTAACTTCCATCTTATGTTTATCCTCGTTTGGACAAGCTGTTCCTCTGATACGTTGTGAGATGGCATCTTTGGTGGTAGTGATTGCAGAGCTACCTGAGTACAGAAATATTTAATATATCCCACTTTACTTTTCTCAATGTCTCTTACATTCACAGATGTTGCGGACATAAGGTAGCCTTATGATCCACAGTGCTCATCATGTGACATCTGTCAAGCTCACAACTCTTCCAGAAGGCAAATGAGATGAACTGAAGCTCAGGTCAGCAATGGCAACAGCAGCAGCATATTACAAGCTATACAAGCCAAATCTTAACATTAATAATTACTAACAAAAAAATGTTTATCAAAGTAAGAAATAAGAAAAGAATAAGAATAAGAAAAGAGAGAGCTTCAGTAAAAAGACTGTCACGTCGCACGGCACCCGGAAGTGACTCACTTTATAACACGGTTTTGGTCCCCATATTATAAAAAGACATAGCAGCACTAGAGAAACTCCAGAGAAGAGGCTGATTCCAAAACTGCAAAGTATGAGTTATGAGGAGTTGAAACTTTTCAGTTTAAGCAAACCGAGATTAAGAAGGGACTTGATTAAAATGTTTAAAATTATGAAAGGAATTAGTCCAGTGGATTCAGGCTGTTACTTTAAAATGAGTTCAACAAGAATACAGAGATGCCATTGGGCACTTGATAAGGGTAAATTTCACACAAACATTAGAAAGTGTTTCTTCCTACAGAGAATCATAGACACATGGAATAAATGACCAAGTATTGAGGTGGAGAGTTGGACTTTGGAGACATTCTTACTCAATTTGATGTTGTTTTGGGGGAATTAAGTGGATAGGATTGGCAGGCTTTGTTGGGCTGAATGGTGTTGAGACCTAGATGAGACATAACAAATGGCCTGTTCTTGGCTAATGTTTTTCTAATGTTCTAATGTCTATGTGGGCACTCCCACAGCCCAAAGACAAACAAATGTGGTGGTTTGGCGATGCTAAATTGGCCCCGATGTGGGTGTGTGTGTGTGTGTTCAACCTGTGATGGGCTGGTCCCCAGTCCAGGGAATGTTCCTACTTTGTGCCTGACCTAATGACCCAGCCCTGGATAAGCAGGTTTGGGAAATGGATGGATGGATGTTACATCAATTTTTTTTTTAAAATTATATAACAATTTTTTTTTTTAATTGTTTTTTGTTTTACAATGCTTTAGTAAAAACAACAAAACTTTCTGCTTAGTAGTTTGACCTATTAAGTAAACTTCACAAAGAATGTGCCATCTTAATATTAAGGATTCATATTGTCATTCTTGATTTATCCTCTAGATTTTTTTTTTATTTTTGCTTTACCTGAAACATAGTAAAGCTTCTTAAATGATGTCAGTAATTAAATTCTAAAAGTTTTAGAAACATCTACTTATTAGAGTTTATTATAGAAGAAGAATTTCGGTCTGATGTGATATTGACATCAATGAGCCGCTCAACAGAACCTTGAAGAAAACACGAAAGTCTCATTAAAGCTTCAGTGACAGCACTCTTGACGTGGAAGAAGATCAATGGCAAAGAACAGCCCTTATTATCAGCACTAGGATCTGGCAAAGAATGAGGTGCAACAATATCCATACTACTTCAGCATTAGGCACCCCTTCCTGAGCAACAGCCAGCTTTCATGACATGTCAATACATTTTGCTTACATTGATAGACGGCATAGCATACATCATTTTCACAAAACCTGGACAGGTATTGAGCAGAATATGAATCAGCATCAGCATCAAATTTGCATGTAAATGTAGAAATCACTTTACATGAAAAAACAATCATCTTTATTTTTAAAGCATCCTTCTACAGAAAACATCATTTGAAGGTACTGAAGTGAAGAGGGATATTGCAATTGTTTTATTGAATTTATATAGCTGGAGCCCAACAAGGTTAAGTGACTTACAGTGGCAAGAAAGAGTATGTGAAATGTTTGGAAACAATCATATCTATCTACTATATAATAAAATGCTAATCCCTAAGAAGCAATCTGATTGGTCAGTTTGGCTTTGGCGACGATTGAAAAAAGAAGTGTGAATGTGAAACACAAGAGGAGTAGTAAAGGTGAAGGAGCCATGGCGAGAGTCACCTTCAAAGACGGGAACTATACAGGCAGGCAGGAGGAGAGCAAGGCGATTCGAAATGACAGAGGCTAGGAAGTCAGCTTTTACGGGAATTCACTCAAGAGAGGAATGGCCCGTCAAGAGAAGTTCAGACATGATTCTGCAACCACCATACTTCACTGTAGGCAGGTGATTACCATTGCTTTGTCTTTAGCAGCTTGGAGTTCTGGCCAAAAATTAACATTTTTGTCTCATCAGACTAGACAGTCTTCTTCTTCATGTTCTCAGAGTCCTTTAAATGCAGTTGGCAGACTTCACGCAGGAGTTAGCCATTCTGTTGTAATCAGTTGGTTGATGGAGTGCTGCTGAGATGGTTATCCTTCTGACAAGTTCTTCTATCTCTGCAGAGGACTTCCAGAGTTCTGTTAGAGTGACCATTGGGTTCTGGTCACCTGTCAGATCAAGTGGTGGTTTCAAACTATTCCATTTCACAATTATGGATGCCACAGTGCTCCTTGGAACACTCAAAGCTTTAGAAATGCTTTTATAATTTTATGTCAAGGATAAATAACAAAAATGGGATGCAATTAACCACAGTATTGAATACCACAGCAAACAGCATTAGATTAGATTAGATTAGATTAGATTAGATTAGATTAGATTAGATAACCTTTACTAAACCCATGGGGAATTCAGATGCATACAACAGCAGAAACATATCAAATAAGGATACAGACTCACAGGATAGTTAATACTGCCAATCAATCAATCGATTTATCAATAAATAAATACATATATAAATAATGAGTACATCAGGTGGAAATACTAAATTGCCTGATGGCAATGGGAAGAAAAGAAACCCAGAATTGCTTCTTATCACACCATGGTGGAATGAGCCTGTGGATAAAATTGGAGAACATCCTGGAAGGGATGAAGGGAATTTTTCATGATGGCATCCAATTTTGCTATCATCCTCTTTTCTGCAACAGCTTCCAGTGTGTTCAGGGTCTTCCCTGTGATGATGCAGGCTTGCCTGATAAGTTTGTTCAGGCATTGTGCTTCTTTTGAATTAAAGCTTGCTTCCTCAGGAGACTGTGGTGTAGACCACCACAGTGGCTACTATGGAATGGTAGAACATTTCCAGCGGCTTGCTGCACACATAGAAAGACCTGAGTCTCCTTAGGTAGTCCAGTCCACCTTGACACTTCTTGTCCAGTGCCACTGTGTTGTCAGACCAGTCCAGTTTGTTATTTATGTGAACCCCCAGGTAGTCATAGCTCTGCGCCACTTCCACATCCACATCCACATCCTTCCCCCTGAATTGTGACTGGTTCTATATTTATATGAAAGAGGGATTTCAGTTTCTGATTTTGAACAAATTGGATGGACCACTGATAGTTGCTGCCTCACAGTAAGGAGACCAAGGTTCATATCCAGGGTTCTGCCTAAATGTAGTTTGTATGTTGTCTGTGTGGGTTTCCTCCCTCAGTCCAGATCACCCAGGTTAGGTGAATTTGCAGCACTAAATTGGCCCATGTTTGTGTATGTTCCCCCTGTTATGGACTGTTGGCCTGTCCAGGGTTTGTTCCTGCCTTGTGCCATGTGCTTTATGGGAAAGGCTCCAGCCCACCTTCCACAACACAGGCCAGACAATGACATAAACATTTTAAACAAATTTGCAAACCTTTTTTGAAAAGATGTTTTTACTTTGAAATTATGTGTTATTGAGTAGACTGATGAGCAAAAATGGTAAATGTATCCATTTAGAATTAAATACACAGCAGAATAATATGTGCAGAAAGTGGAGGAGTCTGAAGACTTCCTGAACCCAACGTACCAACCCTAGACAGGACATACTCTCATATATATCCACACTCGCTTAGTCTTGTTACTCTACTTAACCGTCTTTTGTCTTTTGGATATGGAAGTCAAATCATAACGCCAGGAGGAAAACATCAATATATCTGGAGGATGTGCAGACTCCGTATTGACAGGGACCGGGCTGGAATTCAGACCAGCGATTTATATCATGCTGCTTTCTGATCATATATCACTACCTATTCATATCAGCTTTAAATAATCACTTATAAATTTTTACACTATGGTTCAGGTGGCCATATGTGACTAATGGGCTTGTTTTATTCTTTAGTGGAACTACTACAGTGAGTTCAAGATAGAAAGCCTTTGTTAACATTAAATAAAGGACTGAACATCAGTTAGAACACAGTAACCCAGCTGTCATCTGCTCACATAAGTAGAGCTTTTTAACCTTCGTATCTAGCAAAGTGACAATAGAAAGAGAAAAAAAGAAGCCTTGTTCTGTTTTTTCACATTAAAGCACATCAGAGTCTTTACCATCATGGCTCAATCACTCTCGACTAAAGCCTGATGTAAAGGTATACTAAATCAAGGTTGTTCTGACATATTGGTAGACAAACTACCAGCCTAAGGGCTGATATATCTCTAGTTGTCACTTAAAGATTATTCTCTGGGCTATAGTATTTTCTTCTAATATTTTCCCAGTGGGCATATAAAAGGAAACAGATGCTATCACAGATTAATAAGGAGTTCTTTTAAAGGAGCATTTCTTACTTAGGTGAAGAAGACATGTTATCTATTTTGGGGAACGCAGAGCAAAGCAAGTCAATGCTAATTAAAAAGGTCCGGGCAGGAAATTAAAACACAGTAATTTACAAGGAATGAAATAACTTTTATGTTTTTTATTTACCCTTAAAAATACTTTTTAAAAATAAAGGAATAAAACAAAACCTTAATGGTATTTTCCATTTACTGACTCTGAAGTGGAATAGGAATTTTTTAAAGTAAATTCTGTTAAACTGCGATTGTAAAAACTTAAAGAGTCAAATCTTAGCCTCAGACTGGACAAGAGCATAAAACGTCAGGGGACCACTTAGTCCATCGAGCTTGTTTGGGCAGCTAATAGTGAGGTTGATTTTGCTACATTTCGTGTCTGACTGTTTCTCCACATGAAACAAACTCAATACACAATTCCCTTGCTTCCCATCTACAGAAATATTCAGTTGACTCGTCCATCATAGGCTGCATTAATAATGGAGATGAGTCAGAGTATAAGAAAGTGGGGGCAGACTTTGTCTTGTGGTGCAACTCAACATCAGGAAAACAAAAGAGTTGGTGGTGGACTTTAGGCATTCCAAGGAACCTCTGATGCCAGTCACCATTCAGGGGAGGACGCGGAAGTGGTGCAGAGACACAAATACCTGGGAGCTGACATAAACAACAAACTGGACTGGTCTGACAGCACAGAGGCACTGCACAAGAAGGGCCAGAGCAGACCGGACTTTGATGTGTGCAACAACTTGCTGGAAATCTTCTATCAGGCCATACAGTAGTAGGCTGTATGGTGGTCTACACTGCAGTCACCTGGAGAAACAAAAGAAGCACAATGCGGGAACAAACATCTCAGGAAAACCTGCTCCATCACAGGATGAACCCTGAACACACTGGAAACTGTTGTGGAAAAATTGGATGCCATCAAAAAAAATCCCCTCCATACCCTCTCTTGAAGCACTTTTAGCCACAGACTCATTCCAGCACAGTGTGCTAAGATGTGCATCTGGGGGTCTTTTCTGCCCACTGCTATGAGGCAATTCAATGCTTCCACCCTTTATGTATTTATTTAATGATTGATTGATTAATTGATCGATTGATTGTATTATCTGTCATGTATGTCTGTATCCTTGTTTTTTTTTAAGTTTCTGCTACTGAATGCCATTGAATTTCCCCATGGGATTAATAAATCTAACCTAATCTAAACTCATCCCCCAGTGAACCGATTTCATTAAAATTTACATTACTTATTTTCATTTCTTATTCTTTAATAAGGAAAGTGCATTGCTTGCTGAGATATCTCAACAGAGCACGCTGTACAAATATTTGAAACTGGTGGAGGTACCCGGCACCGCAAGGGTGGTGACACCCAATTTTGGAAAAGAAATATAGTGTAAGGTAACATTTGCGAACTTGTGGGTTGTGGCAGTACTGGTAGGCTATGACTGAAACCCCCTTCACTCTGACAATCAACAACAAGAACAACAATTTATTTCTTGTATAGACC
The DNA here is from genome assembly GCA_026402145.1 of Polypterus bichir lapradei. Taxonomy (NCBI): domain Eukaryota; kingdom Metazoa; phylum Chordata; class Cladistia; order Polypteriformes; family Polypteridae; genus Polypterus; species Polypterus bichir. Next base: position 27,199,076 of record JANRMT010062857.1, on the reverse strand, counting down.
AAAATCACATAAGGAATGCCACAATGGGCTTTACCAGGCTTATTCAGGAATACAAAATTAAAAAATAACACAATGCACATTACCAATACTAATATTTGATGCTCCGGGATTGTATGTGTTAACCATTATGCCTGCGCTCTGGATGACTTTAATTGTTACGTACGCCAGTGATTCTGTAGCCATCTGTAAAAATTGGCAATGCCCTACTCATAATTAAAATGGTATTGCAATAAGATGCTATTGCAGTGTACTTGAAATTCAGACTACAAAATAAATATGAACTGCAATTATGCAACCCTCCACAATGAACAATGGCTATTTTTGCATTATTTTAGTTGGAATCTGGTATTTTGTGAAAGCACTTGCCACCCCTCTATATAGTTTCACACATGCACGTATACGGATCACTCTCAGGCTCCTCTAAGGTATGTCATACCACCCCGAGTCATGAGGGGGCGCTTTCGCTTATCATGTCCTCTTCTATTCCTTCCACAGCATTGAGAAGATGCCTAGTGAGGGCAACTAACTCTGCCCCTTCCAGGTCTCCCGCCTAAAAGTCATGGGTTTGACTCAAGGAGGCATCACTCTGTGAACACAGGATGGAGCTTCTGCATGATTGACCTGCTGTAAAGTAACCAATATATGAGAAGCCCAATGTCTGGCTACTCTTTATTAACATTTGTTTTTTATTTCCTCACTGCCATTGGGCACTCATATTTTACTTTATTTTTGTTTAGAAGTAAACGGGGATGACTGGATTGGCACCCTAACATTTATTATTTGGGATTTCTGATTCCTCACTTGACCACAACAGCAATCAACTCATTAAGATGGGTACATGTGCATTCTGGCAGCAGTTAACCAGTGGGCTAAGTAAAACAAAAAACCTAAAAGCAATTAATTTATTTAAATTTAATTAATAAAATCACAAAAATATCCTTCTGTGACATTTGATTGTAAAATAAACAGACAAAAACAATGCTCCAACTTTTTGCTTGGAATTTTTAATATCTTTCAAAACAATTATCTAACCTTCTGAATGAACCTATAAGTTACACCAAGCGTGCATTTCTAACTTGTGAAAAGATGTCAAGGTGTCTGTTTCCATTATATGAACATAAAGGAAGTCTGTCTACCTTCCACATATCTGCAGGTATTCTTCTGTTTTCCTCTCACAACCCAAAGATATCCATGTTAGGATGTTGGATGACTCTGAATTGGCCCGGGAACAGTTAATGTGTGCGAGTGCTCTATGATGGGCTTGGAGTTCTATGTGGGCTTGATTGCTCCTTTAATCTCCAAGCAGCCAGGAGAGCTTCCAGGAATTTCAATATGCGACTTTAAAAAAAAATGCTTGAATGTACTTGAAATTCAGTACCATTAAATTTGCCAGTAACTTTTTGCTGCAGTGCATAATAAGAAGTAATCATTTTTCTCTTTGCAAGTCACTGTTGACAAGGTTTTCTAATTTGAATTGGAATCGCAGTATTGTGACTTTGGTCTGTGTAAATTCTCTAAATGGTATCATGTTCCTTTGAGAGACTTAAGCATAATTTTTTTTTCTTAGTAACAGAAGCCACATTTAATTCTATGATTTATTCAGACTTCAGTTACAAAGCACAAACTGGATTTCACTAATGCCTGTCCTATTCCATTTACTACAATAAACTGTGAAGTGTACATTTTGGTACTCATTCTTTTTTTGTCAGCTTTTTCCAGGGAGGCTTCAGTGTGTAGAAAATTAACCACAAAATGTATTGACTAAACTTTGTTGAGCAATTATATAATAAAACATAACATTCTCAAACCTGAGTAATCCAATTTACAGTTAGGTGAGTCTGCTGCTTATTACAGCTCAAGGTAAGACCTCGTCTTTCGGGACTAGATATAATTTTTGGAATGAGAACAGATGTCTAGGGACAACTCAATAAAATGTTTGTAGTGAAAAATGCCATAATCTGCATCTGAAAAGGCTCCGCCCACAGAGTCTCTTCCTAAAAACCTGCTCCAAAATTCCTCTAGTCCATGCACTTCAAACAATTGGGGTTGCAGTGTATTCGTATTAGAAAAATATGTAAAATAACTATGGCAAGAGAGGGAGAAAGAAAAAAGAAAACGAGCAAAAGACTTGACACTGAGAGAAAATGGAAAGCTAAAAATTATTTTATGTATGTTACATGAGTTGGAGACGGTGGCACTGACTGGAAAGCAGGAGACAGAGCTGGAGGTGGCAGAGTTAAAGATGTTAAGATTTGCATTGGGTGTGACGAGGATGGACAGGATTAGAAATGAGGACATTAGAGGGTCCGCTCAAGTTGGATGGTTGAGAGACAAAGTCAGAGAGGCGAGATTGCGTTGGTTTGGACATGTGAAGAGGAGAGATGCTGAGTATATTGGGAGACGGATGTTAAAGATAGAGCTGCCAGGTAAGAGGAAAAGAGGAAGGCCTGAGAGAAGGTTTATGGATGTGGTGAGAGAGGACATGCAGGTAATGGGTGAAACAGAGCAAGATGGAGAGGACAGAAAGATATGGAAAAAGATGATCCACTGTGGCAACCCCTAACTGGAGCAGCGGAAAGAAGAAGAAGAGCATAATGAGTGAGGCTTAATGAGAGTTTATATATCTTGCTGTCTTTTTGACTATTTCGACTATTGCAATATTATATGTTACAACAGTGGTAAATTGTGTTTAGAGAAGCACTGTGGTCATACATATATATACAGTGGGAGAAATAAGTATTTGATCCCCCGCTGAATTTGTAAGTTTGCACACTTACAAAGAAATGAACAGTCTCTAATTTTTATGGTCATTTCATTTTAATGGAGAGAGACAGAATATCAACCAAAAATCCAGAAAAAACACATTACATCCATCCATCCATTATCCAACCCATTATATCCTAACTACAGGGTCACGGGGGTCTGCTGGAGCCAATCCCAGCCAACACAGGGCGCAAGGCAGGAAACAAACCCGGGGCAGGGCACCAGCCCACTGCAGGGCGCGCACACATATACACCCACACACCCAGCACACACTAGGGACAATTTAAGATTGCCAATGCACCTAACCTGCATGTCTTTGGACTGTGGGAGGAAACCGGAGCACCCGGATGAAACCCACGCAGACATGGGGAGAACATGCAAACTCCACGCAGGGAGGACCCGGGAAGCGAACTCAGGTCTCTTAACTAAGAGGCAAAACACATTACATAAAAGTTATAAATTGATTTGCATGTCATTGAGAGAAATAAGGATTTGATCCCCTACAACTCAGCCATGTACAGGCCCGGATGTTCACTAGAAAACTTAAGACAGGCCTGTACCTGTGCCTTCTTGAGCAGGGGGACTTTGTGGGCACTGCAAAATGTCAATCAATTACGGCGTAGTGTGTTACCAATGGTGTTCTTGGTGACTGTGGTGGTCCCAACTGCCTTTAGATCCTTAACAAGCTCCTCCCGTGTAGTTTTCAGCTGATCCCTCACCTTTCTCATGATCATCCTCACCCCATGAGGCAAGATCTTGCATCGAGCCCCAGACCAAGGTCAACTGATGGTCATTTTATATTTCTTCCATTTCCAAATAATCGCACGAACAGCTGTCACCTTCTCACCAAGCTTCTTGCTGATGGTCTTGTAACCCATTCCAACCTTGTGCAGGTCTTGTCCCTGACGTCCTTTGACAGCTCTTTGGTGTTGCCCATGGTGGTGGAGAGGTTGGAATGGAAGAAATTGATTCTGTGGACAAGTGTACTTTATACACATAACGAGTTGAGGTCAGGAGTATCTGTAATTGATTGACTGATCGATTGATTGTAATCAGCAATATTTGGGAGCCTGAATTTTGGCTGGGTTGTAAAGAATCAAATACTTATTTCTCTCAATGACATGCAAATCAATTTACAACTTTTATTGGTGTGTTAATGTTTTTCTGGATTTTTGGTTGATATTCTGTCTCTCTCCTTTAAAATGAAACTACCATAAAATTAGAGACTGTTCATTTCTTTGTAAGTGAGCAAACTTACAAATTCAGCAGGAAATCAAATACTTATTTCCCCCACTGTGTGTGTGTGTGTGTGTGTTTGTACACTACATGTTAACACACTCTAAGCATGTGCAGTGAGATGTTGGATGCTACGCAGCCTCGTCCGTGGATCTGGTGCCACGGTGGCAATGTCATTAAACACATTTACTGTTTTTGGAGTACAGAAGACTGACAATTACATCTCCCGTGGCTCATCTTTAACAGCTTGCTTAACTGCAGTTCCTTTCGTCTTCATTTATCTGGGTGTGACAACGCATTGTTTAGTATGAATTTATATTTTACATGTCATCTTTTCACTGACATAGCTGCTATTTCTTTCAACTTCATATTGACTTGAGGTGACAGACGCCACATATACAGCTGGCCAGAGCCGGTCAATCCATGAAATGACATAAACGTCTGCTTAGGGCGCCTTCATCTGGGGAATGCCATTTAAGAAAGTTAAGAGGCAAACACTCTAGACACCCAAGGCCCACCCAGATCTTAAAACTCTGATGATAATCAGGGGCCTACTTATGAAATTAAAAGTGTGCAAGCTCCATCCTCCAAGGGGTTTAAGTTCCTTGAAGCCCACAGTTTTAAAACCATGGTATACACACAAAGGGGGCTGTTTGTGCTACTGAAAAGATGCCTAGAGGGTATCACAGGTCTCACAATGGACGATCAGGGCAGCGTCCATCCATCCCACCTACAGCTCCAAATGGACTTCGACCAACACTGCAGCAGTGCATCCTTCACTTTTACAACTAGAACATCAAATCTGGATTTACAGAATGTTATTTTCCTTTGCTACAGGTTATGTTTATTTTAACACATGTAAAGTGTTTTCTGCGCACACGTGATGCACATTTATATTCATCTGGGTCTTTTTAGGAGACTTTTCAACCATAGAAGTTTATCCATTGTAAGCAGAGGCTTGTTTTCTGTCAGACCAGAACAAGTGCACCATCTTTCTTTGCTGTTTAAATCGCCGTCCTTGCTCTCAGCTCTGCCTTCATGAGATGTTGGATTGGTATAGAAATTTCAAACTGAGTGAGCCATCTAATGGTTCCCACCCACTTTTAAGCCACATTCCTTCATGGTTGTTTCAAGACGTATGTTTTATATGTCTGGTTCTATGAGACTAGGCAGGACCCAATCCTGGATCACGTTCCAGTCCATTACGGGGCCCACTCACACACATACCCATGATCACATTCTCACAGGGAAAATATAAAATATCTTATCAAATTAACAGACATGTCTTTGAGAAAAAACAGAGTATCCTGAGCAAATTATGCACAGATACAGAGGGAAAATGTACACTTGTCTCAGACAATGGCCAGGGGCTGAATTCAAATCTAGGCACTGGAACTGTGACACAGCAATGCTAGCACCCTTTTATTGAGTAATACATTACATATATTCATCTAGGGTGGCACAGTGGCACAGTGGTAGTGCTGCTGCCTCGCAGTTAGGAGACCTGGGTTTGCTTCCCGGGTCCTCCTTGCGTGGAGTTTGCATGTTCTCCCTGTGTCTGTGTGGCTTTCCTCTCACAGTCCAAAGACATGCAGGTTAGGTGGATTGGCGATTCTAAATTGGCCCTAGTGTGTGTTTCCTGCAGTGGGTTGGCACCCTGCCTGGGATTGGTTCCTGCCTTGTGCCCTGTGTTGGCTGAGATTGGCTCCAGTGGACCCCTGTGTTTGGATTCAGCGGGTTGGAAAATTGATGGATGGATATTCATCTAAGACCTGAAGGTGTCTATATTAATTTGTGGGTTTTTGAGGAGCTACTCTAACAGCCTACTGGGACAGGACATACTCACTCATACCAGGCTGATTCAGAGTCTTCAGTTCATCTAATGGGCATGTTGGAAGAAACCCAAAGGACTACTAGAAATGCCTACTTAGGAAAGAGGAGAACATGTAATCTCCCTACAGTCAGTGACTGGGCCCCTTCTCCTGGGGGTGTGAGGTAATAGAGCTAAAGATTGTACTGTACTTAAAATATTACTGTTTTTAAGAAAACTAATTTTCATATTTAAAAATATTTCAAATAACCATTCAAGGTCATTCGTATAGGAAAAGAATATTAGCAAAAGCAATTAGTGTCATTAAATGGCTTTTCACATTTCATCTTGAAAAAAAAACATTGAAAGTTATACACCATGTTGAATATGTGAACTGTTTGTTCAACTAATTTACATTTATTCATTTAATGTCTTCAAACAATCAGAATTTTCCAATTCAATTTGAGGTTTTACAAAATGTATAACGCAGGTAAATGACATGGATGATTAAAGGTAGACTCGCAAGTTCCTGACTGGGTATTGTAAACTTTGTGTTGATGGATGAGAAGGATTTTATTTAATTGAAATTAACATTGCTCACACATGCAAAAAGTCCAAGGACGTTAAGATGAGGTCCAGCAGAGCTGCTCAGATAATACACGATACACTTTTAGTGTCCTATTGACAACACATTTTTGCATATTAAAAAACAATGATAACAAAAAAGGGAAAAAGATCACCTCAAAATGTGTAAACCATTACTCACAAACCTGAAATAAAAAAGTCTTCTGACATCTTACTTACAGCATTACAGACAGCTACACTATCTACTATACAATAAAACAGTAAAGTGTTTCATTATATAGTAAAGACTTCACAAACATCTTTAATGAAAAAATCAATCTCAGATCTCAGCATCACAGTGCAAACCTAATACTAACTTGGCAAACTCTGTCTCGTCTTGCATACACCACTTTAGAAATTTTAATCTTCTAACAGAACAGAAAGTCTTAACCTTAATTTCTAAAATGAAACCTACTATTTGTTCCTTAGATCCAGTGCCAATAAAATAATAAAAATTCAATGGATGTTCTGGCAGCACCTGTTCTTAGCATTATCAACAGCTCATTATTGAATGGTGTCAGTTACTTAACCATTACTTAAAATGTCAGATGTAGATCCAATATACTTAATAATTACTGACCCGCTTCAAATGTACCCTTTCTTTCTAAAATACTTGAAATAGTAATAGCCAATCAGCTTTAGTCTGACCTTACACATCACAATTTATCTGAGAAATTCCAGTCTGGCTTCCGCACCGGTCAAAGTGGCTGCTCAGATCATTCTTTATGCAGCTTTCAGATCATTCAAAATGCCGATGGAAGAATTATTACAAGAACAAGAAAGAACAAACACATAACTTCCATTCTTAAATCCTTATACTGGCTCCCGGTAAAGTTTAGGGCAGATTTCAAAATCCTGCTTTTAACATATAAAACCTTAAATGGCCAAGGCCTTGCTTACTTATAGGAACTTATCATTACTTACAAACCTGAGTGCACATTCAAGATGCCAGCCTGTTTAAGATTCCAAGAATTAATAAAATAAAAGTGGCCAAAGGTTTAGTGACAGGGCCCCCGAAGTTATAGAATGGTCTGAGTTATATGAAGTGCACCTTCTGTCTTCTGTCTCTTCAGGTTGAAGGCTCACTACTTCAGTTTAGCATACCCTGACTAGAGCTGCTGATTAGCTGAGCATACTGCATCTCGGTGGTTATTCATTTGTATTAAAATATAAGTATTACAATATTTTTAAACTGTTACTAACCCTCCCCTATTCTGTTTCTCTTCTCAGTATCCTCATGTGGCACTTGTTGTCACTGCTCTCCTGCAAGTTGTTTGCCTGCCTATGGAAAAGTCATCTCAGATAAATCACCGGGTAGAAGGGTCCTTTCATCAGACTGGCCAGCCCAACACTGACACAGAAACAGAATGGCCAGCAGGGGTTGGCCGAGGTCTCCAGGACTCTGACTGTGTCTGGCTTATTTGCCTCCTCTTCTACAATCTGTCCGGGATTCTACAATTAGCTGATTGACAGATACTGTTGTTTTTCATTTATGTTAATTAGTTCCTACTTTGTTTTGATGTATTTGAACAAATCTGTATCCTTATATGTGATAGTTCTGTATTTAGTGAGTGGTATCATTTTGCCTTGTAGCTTGTACTACTGTATATTTGAGGTGGCCATGATAGATTGGCCATTGAGCTCTGTGAAGAGGATTACTTGTGTTCTGTTTTGTGTGTTGTATTTAACCTATTTTAGACACCCATTGTACACTCAACCTATGTAGAAGGGGTTATCTCTCTGAATTGACTTTCCCAAGATTTCTTGTATTTTTTTCCCCAATAAAGGTTGTTTTTATTTTATTTTTTTGTCTTCTTAGGGAGTCAAAGCTGGAGTCTGTCAAAAAACAATTCCTTTTCAAGCACATTGAGGCATTCCTTGTGAGACTTTGGGCTATATAAGAAATAAATTGTTATTGTTGTAAAGTCTTTGTGTCCAGTCCCTCTAAGCAGTTTGGCTTTGGTGTGGACTTGAGTGACACAACAAAAAATGAAATGTGAGTGTCAGATACAGAAGGAGGAGAAACAGAATGGAAGGCATGTGGAGAGTCACCTTCAAAGACGACAAGTACAAAAATGGACAGGAGGCACGTAAGGTGCCTTGAAAATAATGACAACATACTGAGAAGCAGGATTAACAGGAATATGTTCGAGAGAGGTTCCCACACACACAGATGCCAAGGAAAGTCACTGAATGTACACATAGGGCAAGAGATTGCAAATATTTAAAAGATTTCCCATTACTGTCTTCAAACAGGTAGCATGGCTAGCAATTTATAGCAGAATTAAAAAATTGTCCTTTTAGCTGGAGATGTTGGGCTTGTCGCTCTTTGTATAAGGACTTTATTTTTCACTGGAAGACAGATACACATTTTTTAATAATAAACTTGGGTGCTGATAGGTGGCTCAAAATTTTGCATCGCAAAAAACTTCCATTGTTTGGAACTGAACTATGTTTACTGTTTTTTTTCTGTGCTATCCTAATGAAGGAGGTGCAGCCACAGGAGGGAATATATGGACTTTGCTGTTTAGTCAGAATTGCTGAATTAACAGATTGAAGTGCTGAACTGCTGTTACTGAAATTGCTTAACTTGGATAAGGTTTACCAATTGGACATTGTTTTAGATTCCTTGTTTGATTAGGTTAAGGGTTAACAATTGATTTTTTGCATTCTCATTTAGCAAAAGTTTCAATGAGGACTCCATTTGATTGGTATACTCTTAAATCACACAGTTATTTAATAAGTTATTCTTAGAATATGAATAAGAAAGAAGCATCACTTAGAACCCAAAAGGGAGAAAGATAGAAGGTATAAACCAGACAATAGCCTAGTCAATGAGCCTTCTATTTGATTTGATTTCATTTGATAGTTTGTTAATCCCTGAGACGAAAGTGTCTTTTCACATGACATTTGGTGGTCAGAGAGCAGGGTCAGCCATTGTACCGCATCCCATCTCAGAATGAAATAAGTTACTATAAGTCTACCTCTGGACAAGTTCTAATAATAATAATAATAATAATACTTTTTTTTAATATAGCACCTTACCCATGCTCAAGTGCTTCAAAGAAATTGGGAAAGAACAACAAGGCACATACAAACAACACTGGTTACAAATAATATTTACATAAATACTAAATAAAGATTAACCCACAATATAAAAAGAACTGAAATGCAATAAGCATAAAAAACAGAAGAAAATACAAAAATATATATACTACAAAAAAATCTGCAAACAAATAACATAATTGGTGATACAAACACAAGTCTTCCTGGGCATCTGGATCGAGTGGTTATACTAAAAGTAGGGTCACAAAGCCAAGGTAAGGTAAATGCCTTCCTAAACACAAAGTTTTAAGTTGTTTTTTAAATGAATGACTTTAGTTGGCAAATCTTATTAATTTAGGGAGGACGTTCCAAAGTCTGAGTGCTACACAGCGGAAGGCTCCATCACTCATAAAATGCAGGTTAGTGTAAGGCACAACAAGATTGCAAGAATCAGGGGGACCTTAGTGGGCGGAAAGGAGCAGAGTGATGGAGGAGGTCACTGATGTAGTCTGGTAAGAGGCCATTTAAAGCTGTATAGGTCATTAACAGAATTTTACATTCAATCCTGCAAGACACTGGAAGCCAGTGAAGGCAAAGAAGGATGGGTGTGATGTGCTCGCTGTTGCTGGTTCATGCATCTGGCAGCAGAGTTTTGAATTAACTGGAGCTGTGATATAAGATTAGAAGTGTCACAAGTCAGTATGGAGTTACAATGATCGATGTGGGATGTGATACAAGCAGGGACAAGTTCCTCACCACTGGAAAAGGAGAGTACTGAATGAACACAGGATATGTTACAGAGGTGGAAGTAAGAAAGTTTTTTAAGGTGAATGTAGATAGAATGAGAAAGGAAGGAGTCAAAAATGACACCATATATATTTGTATCTGTAGCTGTGAAATGTGCCACTTGGACGTGTGGACTAATGTGCCGCTACAAGAGTCCCAGTTGTATATTTTATTTCGTACTTCTGCTTATGCCTACTATTCTGCTATTTTATCACCTAGGAATTAAGAGGTTGGGAGCATGCACTGATGTAGCGCATTGCCTCACCTACTACATGATAAACCACCTCAGGATCCCAAATTAGGATCTGAGTGCGGCCGGGCAACAGGTGATACCTCAGCACCATGCTAGTTCAAATGGAATGGAACAGTGTGAAGTTTTTATCAGTGGCTGGAGTGGCAATCCTGTCACAACCCCCATGTTACCTCTGCAAGTCAGAGGAACTGCTTGCATGGCTGGATGCAAGTTAACGTCATACCCATAACAAAGCAATTTCAGGTTAAGGGCCTTGCTCAAGGGCCCAAGGCATTTACTTCTGGCATTTACGGGATTTGAACCGGCAACTTTCTTATTGCCAGTTAGATCCCTAGCCTCAGAGCTAGCTCATTATTAACTCCAGGTGAGAGTAAGTAACGTTCCTCAATAAGGTCTGTCTTTGGTGAAACTGTATCATGTCTGCAAGGGTGTACCTTAGTGACTGAATCTCCATCTGCCTAGTGGGAGCGCTATGGCTGACCGTCCTTCAGTCTGGCAAAGGCCATGTCACATTATGGGACTTTTCTAGCAACTTTAATTTATAGTCTTCATTTACATAATCATAGTGAGTCAGAGGCCATCACGGCATTCTCTCGTGAAGGCTGATTGTCTAGTCTTACATATTACATATTACTATTCCATGACTCACCTTGATAATATCAACCAAATTTGAATTTTTCTCTAGTTCTATGGTTGGGCTGTCTGTGAATGAGAGCTGACAATCAACGAATGTTCATCCAGATATACAATGCATATACTGAAGCAACAAGGAATAAGGAATATGGGTGTTGTGGACTTCATAAGCACAAAAGACGCTTGTCTGTCTCATGTCTTGTGTTTTACTTACTATGACAGAATGGAAGAAAGTAAAATGGGGAAAAGATTGCAGTTGAATTCTCTATACCTGTTAACCCTTGGTACAGCACCGGCTCCATCAGGTAGCACACTGTTGGCTACCAGAATGAAGAAGCGAGCAAGACTGTGCTGGAAAGTCACCATGCAGTTGTTAAATTTGACATGCCCAGTGATTTCAGCTGTGTAAATTTACACAGTCTGTCAGCAAGTCTGATATACTCTACGAGTAGAACTTATGTAATGTGGCATCAGCTTAAACAGAAACATGAACAACCAGGTTTAATAAACAGTCAGTGATGCAGGAGGGATGGTGGCACTTTGTCAGATGTTGGAATGTGGATGCTGTTTTTGTTGGTAGTCGGAATCCTTTTTGAAAGAGTTAGGAGGGTGGATGGAGTTTTGAATGTGGGATGATGGAGTTTTGTCAGGTGGAGGAGGATGTGCTAAAGTGGACACAGTAGCAATGGGCTTGAGTGTATCTCTTTAATATCCTGTGGAAAGCAAGCTAAATATTTTAAGGTTAGTAGAATGGAGTGATGGTCACCAAATTTAAAAAGGGACAGAAAAAGATTTGCTGCAGTTACAAAGATATCATACTCCTTAATGTCTCCGTGAAAGCCTCTGCTATAGGATTAGAAAGCAACTTGTCAGTTGCCATTACAGTATGTTGTGCCATGTGGAGAATTTGCCAAGCCACACGGGTTTCATAGCAAGAGACAGCAGTCTTTCAAACAGGCTAACGCTGAACAGAGTCAAGTATAAAGCAAAAGATCTGACACTAGAAAGGCAACAAGAGTAATGAGTGCCTAAGCTGGAAACAATGAGCAAATGTGACACATTTCAATGCATGCAACGTGACTGAAAATGGATGTTGTTGTCATAAATAATATGGCTGCTGTTGCCCATAAGAAACAAAATGGCAATGAGAAAATGTCACAAACAAATATCAATCATAATCATTATGCATAAAAAAGCACACCAAATAATCAAAGTATAATTGGAATCTTAATTTAAAAAACAGACACGTGCTCTCGAAACAGTATACACCTATCCATCCATTCATTACTGAAGCTACTTTATTCAGTTCAGGCATAGCATGAACCAAGTGGGTTTAGGTTGCAACCATCCATCACAAGACACACTCAGTTGCATCGAGTGATTTGAGCTGCTAATCAAACTGAAGCGTTTTCAGATGTAGGAAAAGGAAAGTTCAAACGGCCATGTAGAGATCATGGAAAGTGCACACAGAGAGTACCTGGGACAGGATGTGAACCTGGTCCTCCATAAAGTAGCAGCAGCAACTGCTATGCCAAAGAGCAAACTACTAAATAACTACTGAACAAAACAAACGGAATGTTTTATATGTCATATTCTAAGCCACTTGCAGGGCCTTGGGGGGGGGGGGTGCTGGAGTCTATCCCAACATAGCACAGTGTGCAAGGCAGGAACAAACCCTGGACAGGGCACCAGTCCATCAAAGAGCAAACACATAAACACCCCAACCACACATGAGGGCCAATGCAGTATCACCAATCTACCTAACCTGCATGTCTTTGGACTGTGGGAGGAAAACCCATGCAGACACGGGGAGAACATGCAATCTCCATGCCAAGACACAAAACCTGGTCTCTATACTACGAGGCAGTAGCAGCACTATCACTGTGTCACCATGCTACACCAAAAGTTAGCATGCAATCTGAAAAATGATGGATAGAAGGAAACTGGTTTCCTCAGTATGCATTCTATCCTCCTGATATTCTTTTTTGCTAAATTACTGTAAAACTAATAAACCACATTAAACTCATCATCATGTGTTATTTAAAATATTACCCTGTCTGAACTCAATTTGAATGTCTTAGAATTAGATGAAGAAACATGTTAATAGTGTGCCACATCCACAGACAGTCACTGGGGCTTTGTGTGTAAATAGGTAAATGGCAAAATAAATGATTAGCTGCCTGAGGTCAAGAAGAGAAGCATCCCTCCATTTCCTTCTCCGTTTTGCAAGCAAAATGCTTGGTAAGCTGGTAATTAAAATGCGTGGTAAGCAGGTAATTAATATGCATTGTCCATTTGATTTAATTACACCGCACGCTGATGTCTATTTTTAAGGGGCTCCTGATTAATAGACTGAGACAGTGACCGGTATAACTATCTGTGCCAACGTCGCCATGCCTAAACGGTCGTGTCAATGAAGTCTGTATGATTGAGAATACTCTGTGTGCCTCAATGTGGGTGTCAGATGACACCTTTGAAACCAATTAAAAAAAAAAAGACACACACAATCTTTACATTGTCGTTTTCCGAGGCCATAGGCTGCCAGCTCACTGAGTAGCATTGCAGACACCCTTAGGGTATACTGATATAGAAATGAGAACACAGAATGGAAATTATGCAGGCAAATAGAATTTTCAGTAGAGAATAAGCAGTTTATATATATCAAAAAATGTAGGGTTTTAAAAGATACATACATGCTTGGTTACCCATTATACGCATGAAAGTACAGCTTAAGCCTTTTAGAATAATGTCTACATTGGGTTAGGTTGGGCAAGATTCACTTATTCTAACGAATCGTCTACAACTCCAAACACAGCCTTTACCTCCTGGAGTATTGAACTTTAATTTAAAGTAATGTTCAGCTTAGATTCATAACCATAAATCACATTTAAAAGCCTTAGTTTACCTTTGCCAGTGGTATTAGCATTTTGAATCTGGTGTCCACACAAACTGTTATGTTAAGAAGTCATTCATTATTGGAAGGGCACACAATAATGCACATAACTCATCCATTCATTAGTATCTGACACCTAACTCATATTAGAAACAGCTGACAAATGAGGTTAGCTTTCTATGAAATTATTGAGATGGAACAGATAATTTATCACCCAGATCCATAATTGTAGTAGCTCGCTGCTGTATGTTTCTCATTGCAGACCTAAAGAATTAGCAATGGCTAAACCTTGTCTTCCTTAAAAGTACTTTTTTTTTAAATCAATGCCCTCATCTTCTTGAATGACTGATGCTATCGAAAACACCAACTTTTTACACATTATTCTTCATCAGTTTGACGTAAAAATCAATGTCTTGATTTCAAGGTTATTGATGACGAGGATATTATATATCAATCATCCTGCCGACTGTGCCAACAACAAAAAAAATTGATGCACAGATCATCAGATCTGATGGAAGGAATCAGTTTGTGCTTGCCAGAAGTATTTAAACAGGCTATAGGAACTTTGATGATCTGAAAGAGATGAGTGAATGGTGGATCAGTAACTGGCATTTATGTTTCCCATCTCCAAACACCTAGATTTAATTCATTCCTAGAGTTATCTATGAGTTTAATACCATATTTGAAAAACATTCAGTTTTGGTTAGCTGGAGTCTGTAAACTGGTGGGGTGCGTATTTGTGTTTGTGTGAGTGTGCTTTAAATCAGAGTGGCGTCCCTCCCAAGCATTAGACCTGGATGTATTGTATTGAACTAGTTGTCTATGAAAATGGTTGGATGAAAGTAGCATGGAGCTCTAATTTAATAATGAACAATTCATGTTATCAGTACACATAGAAACCATCCATCCATTATCCAACCCACTATATCCTAACTACAGGGTCACGGGGGTCTGCTGGAGCCAATCCCAGGGCACAAGACAGGAAACAAACCCCAGGCAGAGCACACACACTCACTAGGGACAATTTAGGATCACCACTCCACCTAACCTGCATGTCTTTGGACTGTGGGAGGAAACCGGAGCACCCGGAGGAAACCCACACAGACAAGGGGAGAACATGCAAACTCCATGCAGGGAGGGCCCAGGAAGCGAACCCATGTCTCCTATCTGCAAGGCAGCAGCGCTACCACTGCGCCACCGTGCCGTCCACATAGAAACCACCTTTGTAATAAATTTGGTGTAATTCATTCTGAAAATGGTGTTTTCACATCACACCCAGGAAAACAGGATCTTGAAAAAATCTACACCCAACCACCAAATATATACAATACTTTTTTTTTTATAATAAAAATGCTAAGAGAAGGTCCTGAGAAAAAAATAACAAAATAAACTGGGGTTGTATTTCTGGTTTTCCTACCTAAGATGCATCATTGTTTGGGGTGTTTACGTTCATATTATAACATTTTATAGTTTTTATTATGGGGATAATGGTATTTACTAGAGAAAAACTGTAAGGCTTAAAAGAAACTTAGCACTTTTTAGTCATTTATAATAACAACTTGGCTACTTGCTCTGATGACTTCATAACAGGTCTGAATCAGTTAATACAGAACTTGAGCTGGTCAGAATTAACATTAAGTTCAAAAGTTGATTTGTCAAATAGAGAATAACATTCTCTATGTTGAGTGTGAGCGGGTGACACAACAGCCAGTGCCCATACCGTGAATCATTGGTGGCTCAGGTTGAGGATGTAAAAAGGGGATGGGTGTTATTTACTTCACAGCACATGAAGGACTAAATGTGTTTATAAGAAACAAGAAAAGTATCGCAGGCTTCATGGTTGTTTTGGGATTCACACTGGCCAGTGATGATGCTGAACTCTATTTTGAGCAGTGTAACAATGTTGGAGTGTTTTGCCAAAGAAGAACTCCATAAGTGGACTTGCGTATGTAAAAGATGGGTTTTAAGAAACCAGGTTTCTGCCTTAACTGGGTTATTGACCTTATCCTGGCTTTTTGTTTCTGCAAGTTTGGGGCAGGAAAATTTAGCTAGTAATTCTTAAGGGTTGCCCAGAATGTTCGGCAACTCAGTTTTTTATTGCTAGCAATTTATTTTTGGGCTGATTGAACATACTGATAGGATCACCATATGTGTTTCTATACTCCTCATTTTTCTTCACAACCTCTATCAATTTCAACAGCCTTGCTCCAGAATGTATCCCTTTTTTGTACCAATTTGAATCCTGTACTCACCACCAATTAATCCCTTCTTTAATAATCTTATACATGAAGGGCTCTCAAGAGGCAGAAAAGCTTGTGAATATTTCATACAAATTTTCACAAAGAAATTTCAGTAAAAGTGTACTTTTTAAAACATGTCACCCCATGACCCCATTTTGAGGGTAAGCTATATATTCGCTTACCCATGATGGCAGGTGGGACATTCAAAATAACCACAGAGCAGGCAGCAAATCTTTGGTGTTAATTTTGACTGACGTATAAAAAAATGTTTTCAAAATCTTTGGCCAACCCTTGTACGAAAGATGCTAGTTAATTATTTTTATTTCTTATGTATGGTAAATGTTTCTGTCTAGTGATTGACTTGTTTTTTTAGTCACAAATGGGTCCACTGACTTGCAGGAGATCACTGATGTAGAAATGAGACCTATAACTCTTAACACAGCGCACATTTTGAGCCCTCAGTTAATTTTTATTATTACTGGTTGGTACACCAGCACATTGCAACAAGTGCCACATGGGAATCATGTCATTAAATCAAATGTTTTTTAAACATAAACACAACCTTTCCTGAAGTTCAGAAATTATGAGGTCAGAAATGTGATGGTGACAAGAAGACATCCAGCATTGGATTAGCTGCGCCACAGAATGTCATTCAGCAATGTTAGTGTTGGAAAAAAATAAATCCTAATCCTAGTTGATGAGAGTTCAAGAAAAACAGAAAAGGATTTCCAGCATGGAAAAAAGAGAGAATTGTAACATTTCCATTGAGAGGCTAAGATTATCTTGGCAGCGATCATACCCAGACAGAACAGCCTTTGCCATATATGTGTGAACTAATATGAAGATGAATGTTGATGTATTAGGAGTAGGATGTAAAAGATGGACCTGCCAGTCTTCTTTACTCTTCAACTTATCTCTTGAACCACTCGCAATTGCTATCCATAATTACCAGCTTCTAACTCCTATTACAATTTTAAATACCAGTCATATAATATCCTTATATGCTGACGACATCCTCCTTTACCTAAGTAATGCCCAGACTGACATCCCTTGTGTACTAAAACTGTTCTGGTGTTTCAAAGCCCAGTCCAGTTATTAAATTAATTGGTCTAAATCGTCTCTCTTGCCCCTTAACGATATGTGCTGTCAATTCTCCCTAGTATAAGATATTTGGGAGTTGATATTACTGCCTCAGTCTCAGAAATATCTTCTGATAACTATCACTGCATATTTGCTGCTGTGAAAGCTTCCATAAACACCTGGTCCAAATTCACGCTCTCTTTCCAATCTCGTTTGGTCATTATCAAAATGAATATTGTATCCCACTTCAACCCCATTAACTCCATGCTGCCACTTCCTCCTCCTACTAAATATTGGTTTGAAGTTAAGTCACTGATCTCAGGGTTCCTCTGGAATAGAAGGAGACCAAACCTGAAACATTCAACTCTGGTTAGAGATCGATTGAGTGCAGGTGTAGTGCTGCCAGACCTACAACTATACCACTGGGCTTTCACACTTCGCCCTATTCTGTCATGACTGTATCTTCCCCTTCATCCTAAATCCCAGCCCCCCAGGGCTCCCTACAGAAACCTCCCTTGCTTTCCCACTTTTTCTTCAGGATGTTCTGCTTACCTCCTTGAAGTCTAAAGCCACCAAACTTTCCTTGAGACGTACTTTACCATATACCATCAACATCTGGTATTGTATGGAAAAGTTACTTGCACCCTCTGGAAAATGGCACTTCCTCTCTCCCATATTTCATAACCTTGTTCTCTCAATAGGTGGCCAGTCCTGTGTATTTCTTCCCTGGAAGTATGCTGGAATTAGTGTGCTGAGGATCTATTTAATAGTTAGGGGCTTATGACGTTCCAGTATTTACAGGCACATTTAATCTCCCTCATTCCAGTTTCTTTATTTTTACCTGCAACTCCGATCAGTGCTCAGAACATGTGGGGTTTCCCTGACTGCCCCCCCACCAAATCACTCCTTGTAATTTCTGTTTTGATCTTTCTTAAGTAAAAAACGGTCACTACCCTCTACTCTTCACTTTGAAAAACATCCTGTAAACCTCTGTCCTTGATATCTCTTTGGTCCAGAGACCTTTCTGCTTTCCCTTCGCCCCTTTCATGGGACACAACTCACTCCAATGTAAGGTCTTATTCTACTGTATAATCCCAAACTACCAGCATACTCAGTTCAAAATTCTACACAGACTCTATCCTACTCTCTGCAAGCAGTTTCTGATGGGCCTCACTGCTGATCCTTTCTGCCATT
This sequence comes from Polypterus bichir lapradei, assembly GCA_026402145.1. NCBI lineage: Eukaryota > Metazoa > Chordata > Cladistia > Polypteriformes > Polypteridae > Polypterus > Polypterus bichir. Next base: position 27,180,519 of record JANRMT010062857.1, on the reverse strand, counting down.
TATGTTCCCTTGGTTTACCTGGCAATTTTCTGCATCATTTCCTTTTGGACCCACATATGTCACCTACTGTCTTCCGTTCTTTCCTGTAGTATTCCTCTGTTACCTCAAATCTTTCTTCTTTTAGACCAAATATAGGTATCCGCTCAAACTCTCCGAATGGAAGTTATTCTGTCTGGGTGCCCCGGCACCTGAATGTGTCACTGTTCCATAATTTAATACATTTGGAGTCTTCAGTGCACATTAATGGTACTTCCAGTAATGTAACTGAATCCTGGTCTGCTGCGGCTCAATTGTGTAAATCTTGGCTTGTAACTCCTTGATTTTAATTTTTTTTTATCCCTTGGCTCAGGCTTAGTGGGTGGACTGGGTTACTTTGTATGATATGTCTGTTTATTGATATATCCTGTCAATTTTTCTTTACTTAATAAAAGGTTGACCCGAAACCCCCAAAAAGGATTTTTAGGTAACAAAAGGAATGGGAAAAGAGCTGAGCAAGTACAAGGAGTAGGTATTTGGAAGGTGACTAAAAGGGGAGTTTTTTTTTCCAGGAATTTTTGAGTCTCCCCCCCCCCCCCCACTTGCAAGAGCACTAGAAAACAGGAAAAAGCAAAGTGAAAAAGAAAATGGTAAGTGCTCTATGCAATAAATGACACCTACAAATCTTCTGGGTATAGAGTAATCTTTTTCATTTGTGCAGAAATAGCATATAGAGGTTGCTGATGGATTTTGAAGCAAGGAAATTATTAATGAAATTACGTAACCTGATGAATTACAATAAACTAGACAGTAATAAACAAAGCCTAATTGGAAAAGAAAGAAATATCACATATCACCTCTGTACCCAGGAAATGTATTGGCAGCAATCCACGCTAATGGAACACAAGAAAATATAAAAGATAACATGAAATTAATTCAGTGAGATTCTGGCAAACTCACTGTAATATCTATTGGCTGGAAAAGATTAGAATCAGCTCTCTGGCCCGAGTAAAAATATTTATTGTTGACATGAAGTACTAAGGGACAATTGGTTACTAAAAAAAATGATGAACATTTAATATACAGACATAGGGTGGTAATGCCAACCTTTCTTAGACAAACTGTCAGAATATAGAAGACAGTATATTTTATATATGCTGTGTTTAACCAAAAAATGATGTGGCACAGAGGTTGCCACTGCTGCCACCCATGTCTGCATCTTTGAGTTTACTTCCATACTCTGTCATAATCTGTGTAAAGTTGAAATGTTCTATTTATCGGTGTGTACATTTTTTTGGGGCATGGGGTCTTTTATGGTTTCCTCCCACACTCTAGAGGTGAGTGTGGTTTGTTTAAATCCAAATTCTACATAGGCCTTGTAAGAACACCCAGTTATAGATTGTCATGTTGTATTTGATTATTTATTTTGAGTAGCTACTCCTACTCTTTATACCCATGCAATAGAACAACAAGATTCAGTGAATTAACAAATTAACTTATTTTCAGAAAAGGGCACAAGTACAAAAACTTAATTCTACTCAAAGGTAGTATATTGTTGGAGAAATTCTTTTTAAATACTCTTAAATAACAGCCGAGGTCACCATTGCAATCAGTAGAAAACTGACAACCTTTATTTATAATAAACTAGACCCAATGGAACGCTCATATCATCAGGTGAGCTCTCTACACAGACTGGCAAATATGCAAGTGTATCGATCTTAAATAAGCTAGGATCATTTGCATAACACAGTTAACAAACACATCAGTCTGTACCAATCAACATACAGATAAAAAGTATAATCTGTAGCACACCATTTCTCTTTGTTTATCTTCTTTCTCTAATCTATTTCATTTAGAACTTTCCTCTGCCTGGATCAACCACTTGCCCAGCTCCACTATTCATAATTGAACGAATGCAATCCAGTTAGTTATGGATTGGGTAGGTGGTGGTTGGTCCATGAATCCTGTTTATGTCTCTTTCCTTTCTTCCTCACTTCTTGTTTCTGTATTTACTGGCAAAGGTATTCCTGCGGACCTTGTCCTCCATTTTCTAGGTGACCCTTGGCTTGAGAAATAAGCTCTCTGTTTATTGCTTTCCAGGGCAGAATTGCTGGGAGAAGGGGTGTCTCCCATTATTAAATTCTGATATTCTATTATTTTCTTTCTTGGTCACATGCTTTATGTGCATTCAATGAATATTACATTACCTTGTCTTGATAGCCAAAAAAGGGTACCAAAATAATAATAATAATAATAATAATAATAAATTACATTTATATAGCACTTTTCTCAGTAGTCAAAGCGCTATCCACACAGGGAGGAACTGGGAAGCGAACCCACAATCTTCTGTAAAATAGTCAAATACTGTAAATTAAATGTCTTTGGCAAACATTTCTTCATCATATAAGGACTTCTTATGTATAATACCAAACATTATAATTAAAAAGATAAAGTGTCTTACGATCTCATCTCCATAGCAAATTTGCTGGATGCAAACGGTACAAAACGTCTTAGTTATGCAAGCAGGTACAGTCAGAAGTATTTTACAAATTCACACAGAAAGATTTCCTTAACAGTTCCTCCCTTTTTGTTCTTCTAGTAAAATTAGCCAAATTATTTCAAATCATCTAGACTGAAAGAAAAGCCTAGTCTTTCTCAAGCAATATACAGCAACAGAGTCATTACAGAAAAGAGGCAAAGTAAGATAATTACCAGATTTATCTTAAGTCTCAGTTTGAAAAGAGATAAAAAATCAAATTATTAAATACAGATCAATCATCTGACATGAAGATAATCAGAACAAGAATACCAATTGCTGCTACTGTCGGCAAATAGGAGTTTGTGATTATTGTTTTTATCCTTAAAGAACAGTTGTATGATATCAATGGTCATGCTCAGTCTAGGGTCAGACATGTTTCAACTTGGCTCAGGTTCAAGTTCCTCTTTCATTTCTTTTTTGTTCATTTTTGATTCATTGGTTCACGTTTAATATTTGTATAATTATGTTAGTTTTGTCAATATTGTTGGTCATTTACCGTCTGTGTGTCTATATATCTTCTATTATGTTCCATGTGTTTTGTGGGTGGTTCCCCTAGAGGTGGGGCCACTGGCTTATCCTTGCCTATCACCTTCAAGGGACAACACTCAGCCCTATAAAGGCTGAGAAAACAAGCAGTCCCTTGCAATTCATGTGAATGTGTTTTTGTGAATTTGGTGAGTTACAGAGATGTTTTTTGTGCCTTTTTGTGATTTCTTGTGTCTTTAACATTAATGGTCTGTTTTTTGAACACTCCTACCTGATTTGTACTTTTGGGACTTGTTTGGTTTGGAATTGCCTTTCAGGCTACTCCTGCTGTGCCAATTATGTATATAAGCCAAAGGATGATGGATCCTTCCTGTTGTGGGTGGCTTTTTGCTACAGTTTGTCAGGACTAAAGGTTCACTCAGGTTCATAATAGAATCAGCTTTATAGTGGAGTTTGAATCATTTGCACCATTTTTCATCTGAAACTGGATGGGTGCAACATGTCTTAAATAGCACCCGGTGTGAACGGAATCCTCTTTAGAGCTTGGGCAGTTATAGGTGAGGTAACACTGGTTTTTCCATGCATTTAAATTAACAAAAAAATGTCCTGTTTTCTATTTTAATCCTGTTTGCTTATAATTGTATGATCACGTATTACAGTATATAGAGGCATTAGTTGTATTTTACCTTCTATAGATCTTGCCTCCATGATCAGTGTACTTCTCCCTTTTACAGTCCACAGTTGTGGATATGTGATATGCATTTCTTCCACTGGGGATTGGGCTAAATGAGTATCCAAATGGCCATTATATGATTGATATTAATTTTGGCCTTGTCTGCTTAGTGAACTAACAGGACAAGTGTTTTCTTTCTATTCATAATAATATGTGCCAGTGTCATAGACCTGGAGTAATCAGGCTGGTAGAATCATTGTCTGTTAGTGATTAACATTAAGATGGATATTTTCCACAGGTCTGTTGCAGTTGTGTCATTTATTGATTTAAAAAGATGGATTAGTATGTAAGAGACAACTCCATGAAGCACAGTTTAGGCCTTTCGAGGAATTTTATGAATTCCATATGCCACCCTAAACAATTACAGACATAATACTATTATTTTACACATTGTTTAAACTGGAAAAAAAAGAAGCGGCTCTACTCCAATTTTTCTCCTAAAATTGGGAGTTTGGGGGTTCCCCATATCCATATGGAAGCATCAAGATGAATGGATGGATTTATTTAAAGACTCTCAAGAAGTTGTGAGAACACGGCTGACTTAAAAAACTTACATTACACATTGAAGCAGCATAATATTGAAGTGCTGGTATGGCCCACTTCAAGGAGTAATTCTACATTTGGCTAATGCCTTTACCCAAGTTGGGGAGGCACAGTGGTGCAGTTTTAGTGTTGCTGTCTTGTAGTAAGAACACCAGGATTTGCGTCCCGGCTCCTCCTTGTGTGGATTTTGTATGTTCTCCTTGTGTCTGAATGGGTTTTGTCCAGGTGCTCCGGTTTCCTCCCACAGTCCAACGACAGGTTAGGTGAACTGGAGATCCTAAATTTGCCCTAGTATGCGGTTGGGTGTGTGTGTTGCCTGCGATAGACTGGTGCCTTGTCCAGGGTTTATTCCTGCCTTGCGCCCTATGCTTGCTGGGATAGGCTCCAGTTGACCCCCGTAACCCTGTTCAGGACAATGCAGGTTAGAGAATGACTGACTGATTGACTTTACAATTTTTTTTTTTTTTTTTACTAGGGGGCTCTGCCCCCTGCTCGCTTCACTCGCCAACCCCCATGGCGGGCGCTACACACTAACCACTTCACAGCTCTGTTGCTGCATGTAGGGAAATGGATGTGCAATTTAAACAGATTGTTATTTTCATGTGAATTGTTACATATGCATAAAAAAACAAACTATTTTACATTACAGTGAGTAATTAACCAAAGTAAAAAATAGTAAAATGTAGTAAATTGAAAGAAAATTATGTTTCATATTGTATTAGAGGTATTCATTGTGTAACACGTTTTCATTCTGGTTTGGCTTTGAAATTAACACGCAAATACTTTTTTAACTTACACTTTTACTGTAAAACAATATTTGGAATTAACTTTTCGTCAATATCACATTGAATTTTGATTCTGTGTTTGGACTGACATCGTGACAACGAATCGTATAACTGCCCGTGAATGAATATCGTTTCTTTCTCTCTAATAAATAAACTGAGTTTTTCGAATGTTTGTCTCTGTGATTTGTTAATTGTCATAGCAAAAGCCATTCTAACGGGAAACTGTAAACGTTTTAATATGAATGGCATATCAAGATCTGCTTTGGTGTCTACTGTTAACCGCAGAAGATGTACTACATTACCTTTCTTGTCGCCTGTTAAAATTTAACATGTTAGAATTGTTTGACCAGTTTTGAATACAACTAATCTTCTCCTATTTTGTTGATTGAGAAGTATTATGGACACATTTCCAGTTTTCAGTGTTAAAATGGGCAATCTTCTTCAGCTAAGTACTCTCACTAATATCAATCAATTCCTAAATATACATAGAGTACATTTAAACTTCATGCAGACCCTGATGCTGTGAGGCAGGAATGACAGCTCTGCGCTACCCCTCTGCCAATTTTGAAACACCTGTACTCAACTTATAAAACTTAGTATACTTATAACTTTTGTTTAGTATTTGTTACTTCATTGCAAGCAACACACATGTCATCTTGCCATCAATAGCTGTCACTACATGACTGAAGCATGCAGATGTTCAATGACTCCAGGATTTTTGTTTTCTTGTTTTATGAGCTGTTACATTCTTTGCCTATCCTCAGGTAGAAATGAAAATGCTGCAAAGCACTGCACTTTTTGAGCATTCGTCATTTGAATGGAACAGGCACTTTGGCTGAAACTAATCGAAAATTGTGGCAGACTGGAGTTTTCTAAACTGCTTGTTGCTAAACTACTTGGATGTGAATAGTGTCATTCAAATAATGGCAAAATAACTTTACAAGCTGTTTAAGAGAGTTCTGGTCTAGCACTAAAAGAGCACTTAGGTGAGAATTTTCCTTTCAAAATCCAGTACCTTAGGCATTTGAAAGATAAAAATGTATCAAATGGTGTAAATCAAGGGCATCCATATTGGAGTTCATTTATAATAATGGCTCAAGACTCTTCTTTATCTACTAAGTATTTTCTGCAATACCGTTACACCAAACTACCTGCAAATGTATGCTTGTCATTAATTTAAAAGGTTAGTTCTTCAACAACGCTTACACAGTAGGTAATTACTGATTGACTTCTTATCCTTAAATAACTGCATCCAGAGTAAAGAGTAAATATCCATACACCATCCATCTTAGCCCAATTCTGAAACAGACACATGACAGAGACCAGCTCTGGACAGGTAGGCGCTCACACCCATTGTGAGCAAATATTGAAAGTGTTAATATTTTGATTATACATAAAAAGAAAATATATAACAGCATTTTTGGTAAATATAGTTTATTCACATTTAAACTCACTGATTTGCCATTAGACAGCAACATTTTATAAGTATAACAGTAATTTCCTCCAGGCTGTTGTGACACTAATCTTGAAAATGGATGGATAGATTAATGTAAAATATCAAACAGACCATTCAGTTTAAAGGGGTAAATATTGTGTTTAACAAAGTACACACTATACAACAATACTCCAACACACTGAAGCTTAACATTGATCCTTTTTTTTAGACCAGCTCAGTCCATTAGAGAATTGTTGGAAGCCCAAAAGCATTAGACGCAACACAGAAAATAACACAGTCCATCCCAAGGCACAAATATACAAACTGTCAGGATTATATCAAGACAATTATCAGGGTCAGAAAAAAATTTTGATAAATCACAGTTAAAAGGTTGAAAAATGGTAACAACTATTACAAGGGTTCATCAAAATTAAAGTGAAGAGATGAGCAAAGATCCAAAACAAGGAACCAAGAAACTGAAGACATGTGTGGGTGATAGATCCGTTTATCAATATTAGGAATTTCGCCAAGCATGAAATAATAAATAATGCTTAGAAATTACCCATAGCAAAATCACATTTTTCTCGATATGTTGATCTCTTTTTATTATGCTTATGTTACACCTCAAACTAAACTAAATAAATGTTCCTCTTTAAGGAAGGCTCAAAAAGGAGGCAGCTCACTATTAATCTCAATTAAACAAATTAACATGGCTCTTTAAGCTGGACCATAGTAATTCATGAATTCCTCCCTTCAAGAACTTCATTTATGCTTAGTTTTGCACTTTTTAATAAATATACCATTTTGAATTTTCTGTTTTTTTAATGGATGCTGCTATTTTATGCTGATTTTGTATGGTCATAGTTGTATTGTTAAAAACTACATCTTCCTTGGCCTGGCCTGAGATCAGCAGAGTTGACAAGCACGATGTTGGCCTGATATGGAAGCCTTTGAAAAACACAGTGGTATAGTAATGCAAGCATTAAAGCATTGGGTCCCGTTCTAAATCTTTTTCTATTTTTTGAGTGTAGCAGAAGATGAAAGGCATTTCCAAGCATATCGTAGTGTTACAACTATTGCTTTGTTTCTTGTGTGTATTGTGTTTAGGCAGTTGTTGTTCTTATAGTTCTTATAGTTTCTTCTCACTTGTCATATCTTTTCTCGGCAGAAGACATTATTACTATTATAACACCCAAATCAGTGGTTCTCAACCTGTGGAGCGGGCCCCCCTAGGGGGACGCGAAGTAACAAAAAGGGGGGCGCGAAGATGTGAAAAAAAGAAAACAAGAATCAAAAATATGAAAAAAACATCTGCTGAAACCAAAACAAATTAACTGAAACTACATTCTGATACTAGAACAAGAGAGTTAGATAAATGTCGATAAAAGTTAAGTAGGTATAATAAAATATGCATCTACATTTCAAAAAAATGTTAGGGGGGGGCGCGATTAAAACTGTTATGAAAACTCAGGTCGCAAATACTTAAAGGTTGAGAAACGCTGACCCAAATCCTTTTACTACCACTGCAATTTTCTCCTATGAATAGGTTTACCAGCTTGTATCTATTCTTTATATATATATATTATTGGAACATATTCGGACCTGGACACGAACAGGCAGACACAGAATGTCCCAAAACACACGTTTATTACACCATACAAGAGAACCACCTCTTTCAACCTTCGCGAACATATGCAGTTTTTAATACCTGGAAAAAATTTGGAATTAACTTGCTTAGAGATTTTTATATAGACAACATATCTGCATCCCATGAACAATTACATTCCAAATTTAACATTCCAGCTACACATTTCGTTCACTATCTTCAAATCAGGAACTTTGTTAAACAGAACCTTCCTGATTTTCCTCATCTTGCACCCTCATCCATGCTGGAAAAAATATTGCTCAATCTCAAGGACTCAGACACCATCTCTGCAATATATAAAATCATTTTACAATCCCTCCCTTTCAAAGATCCAAGAGGACACTGGGAAAAGGATCTCTCAATTAATATATCAGAAAAGGAGTGGAAAGTAGCAATGCAGAGAATTCACTCGAGCTCCATATGTGCAAAGCATACAATTATACAACTCAAAATTATATATCGAGCCCATCTGTCTCGTCTAAAACTCTCCAAAATGTTTCCAGGGCAGGATCCAACCTGCGAACGCTGCAACCAAGTCCCAGCCTCACTGGGTCACAAGTTCTGGGCCTGCACCAAATTAACATTATTCTGGACCAAAATTTTTAATTACCTTTCAGACAGCCTTGGTCTCACAATCCCTCCTAACCCATTAACAGCTGTGTTTGGGGTTCTTCCAGATGGGTTTAAAGTGGAGAAAGACAAACAAACTGTGATTGCATTCACTACACTTTTGGCACGCAGACTTATTCTGCTAAATTGGAAGAACCCAAACTCTACTCTTTTAAGCCAGTGGGAAACCGATGTGTTATACTATTTGAAATTGGAAAAAATCAGTTAGAGGATCTGTACAGACTTTTTTCAAAACATGACAGGATCTAATCAGTAATATTTTAAAATAAGCTCTTAAAGCACAGAGGAAGCAATTATTTCCGTATTTCTCTGTCTTATCCATCTCATCAAATTTATTAATTTAGGTATGTTTACAAGCCTTAAATTTCACGCCGTTTGCCTTGCTCTCTCTCTCAGGGGTGGGGATCGATTTGTTCTTAACTCAATTTTACTTTTTGTAAAAAATTAATTGATTTGTATGGATTGCAATAAAATTAATAAAACTTCAAAAAAAAAAAAATGACACCACACAAGAACACAGTGCACCAATCACCATCAAATAATCCTTCAGACTCCTTTCTTTCCTCACTACTGCCTCCAACTCCTCCCAGGCAAGCTCCATCCTCTTCCACCCGACTCTGGCTCCCGAGTGGAGTGAGGCAGCCTCTTTTATATAACACCCGGAAGTGTTTCAGGTGCTCCCCAATTAACATCCGGTAGTACTTCCGGGTGTGGAGGAAGTTCTGCCTGCAAGTTCATCTCCTCTTATGGCAGCACTTCCGGGTGTGGCAGAGGTGCTGCGGACCACTGTTCTGGAGCTGTCCAGGCACTCCCTGGTGGTGGTCACGTCCCTCCATAGGGTTGAACTTTCAAGCTCTGTGACCCCCATGTAATCCCGGGAGGTTGCCCCCTTGTGGTCCACGGAAGATACTGCCCTTTTCCCGGTCCTTCCCGTCTTCCGGCATCCCGATGGGGCAAGGTCCCTGGACATCTGTCACTATATATATATATATATATATATATATATATATATATATATATATATATATGGTGAAGAAGCACGTGTATAACAGGAAAGTTCATGACATCAATGACCCGAAGGACAGAATATGGACTGTGGTATCACATATGACATATAATGGCAAACAGGTTGAGACATTCCCGTAAAAGATCTTGCACATATGAAGTATGTTTTGTGAACAAATTGTTTCCGCCATTCAAATGTTATATAGGTTCTTACCCGGCCAGGACGCCTAAAAGGACCGGAAGGTGGCATAAAAAGCTTCCAGTTCACGAGGGGGCAACCGCCCTGCATAAAAAGAGGACCATGGGAAAGGGACAAAAAGATTTTAACCCACTGGGACCCGTGGCCACCACTAGGGGGCGCCTCAAGCCTCATTAGAAATGGAGAACTGTCACTTCCGCCACACCAGGCAAGATGGCGGATGAACCTGCCAGGGGCGCCCGGAGTGCTTCTGGGGCAAAGGGCAGCACTTCCGCCACACCAGGAAGTGCTGCCGGAAGGACGTCATCAGCCACCTGGAGCACATCCGGGCGGGAATAAAAGGGGCCGCCCTCTTACACTCGAGGAGCTAGAGTCGGGAGAAGGAGCAGGACGAAGCTCCCAGGTTGAGATTGGCGGCCAAGGACAGAGATAGTGAAGTCGAAGTGTAGTGATTATTGCTTTGTGCATTGTGTGGTGTTTCGGGACTGTGTTTATTATGTTTAATAAACGTGTGGAATTTATAAAGATGTGGTTTCTGACTGGTGGTGTCCGGGCAAGTCTCACTATATATATATATATATATATATATATATATATATATATATAGAGAGAGAGAGAGAGAGACAGAGAGACAGAGAGAGAGAGAGAGAGTCTGAGATCCATTAATGCGCGAGATGTGGATTCCCAGTTGATGAATCGATGAATTGGCCAGGTTATTCACTGAGCAGCAAAGTCCCAGACATTTTCCCGATTATCTGGTCACTAAATTCCTAAATGACAACCAGCACAATTACATGGCTTCATATTTCCCCTTGAAGATACTGGACATCTTTCATCCCATTTAAGGTCAGCATGTTATTGTCATCAGGACTTTCAGTGGACTGCTACAAACAAATAAGTTTCCTTGTTCATTACAACACAATCCCTTTTAAACCATCCACTAAATTATATGAATAATTCATATTGTATGATGTGAGCCAGTGCTCTCCAAATAAATTACACATATGCCACACAAAAATTACAAATTAAACAATCTATATATAGTACTGTACATACACAAAATAGAACATATATAATTACAATAATTTGCCAAACAACTACACCTCTGAGAAAAAGGCACTAGGCAAACTGATCTAGTGGCCTGTCCAATGGAGTTAGTTCTGCAGGATCACGGCTTCAAGAAGCTTCATGGCTAACACATAACATACTCATTAGAAAGGCTTGTATTTCACATTAATTTACATATTGTATTTATTATAACTATTGACACAGAAAACTACTGAAATAAAGTGCCACTGATTAAAACAATGTAATTTTGTATGTGTTTGTAATTATGCTGGTAAAGGGTGACTGTTGCAGAGAAAAATTAACCCAAAGAAAAAGTAAAAAAAAAGCAAACCCAGGTTGCATCCTAAATATTTTCAAATTAAACAAATCTTAATGTTGAATTACCTTGATAGCGGTGGAGGCGATTTGAATGTGATGAAGCTTGTGCAGTGTGCTTTCTCTATCAATGAAATAAGAGGCAGCAAGTTGATGAAGTGTCTCCAGGGTCACTGATGTACTATTACCATTGGAGTCAATGGCATCGGCCTTCTTACTGAGTTTTCTCTTGTCCACAAAGATAGTCAGGGACTCCTCACCTGTAAAAATAAATCATTTAAATGTGACTCTAAAACTGAAATGGTCTTTAAATTGGCTACCCAATTAAGATGTAACATCTGCTTTGAAGGGAAGGAATGTATGATTAACTGTGAAAGCAAATCCATTTCGAGAATTGCACTTCAGTATTAGCAAGGTCTGAAAATCTATTAAGTCTGTTAAAACACATTCACAACAACAGATTCTATAATCTATATTTATTTATTTATTTTTAAATTATGACACATTCTCAACTATCTGTACATCATTTTTGTGAGTTTTTCATGTGAATTAAATGCTGAAAAGACCTAAAATGTTTTCTGAATGCCTATAAACTGTACAGAATATGCAGTTCCTTCAAAAAGTATTCACAGACCCCTTCACTACAGTGTTATGCTAAAATTGTTTAAATTCATTTTTTCAATTTTCATACAACACTGAATACCCCAAACTGCTAAATTGTAAACAGAATTTTAGAAATGTTTGCAAATGTATTAAGAATAAAAAAACTGAATTATCACACAGACACAAGGATTCAGACCCTTTGCCATGACACTTAAAATTTGGCTCAAGTGCATCCCATTCTATTCATCATTCTCAACTTGTCTGGGGTCACCTGTGGTCAATTCAATTGATTGTATATAATTAGAAACAGCACACACCTGTCTCTAGAAGTTTCCACAGCTGACAATGTTTATCAGAGCAAAAATGAAGCTGTGAGGTCAAAGGAATTGCCTGCACAGCTTAGAAACAGACAGGGTTTTGTTGAGGCCCAGTTCTGGAGAGGGCTTCAAAAAATTGTGTGCATCTGCAGCATTGACATTTCCTAAGGGCACAGTGTCCTCCACGATTCTCAAAAGAATTAAATTTTGAATAACCATTGCTCTTTCTAGAACTGGCTACACAGCTAAAATGAGCAATTGTCAGAAAAGATTCTTGATGAGAGAGGTGACCAAGAACCTGATGTTCAGTCTGGCTGAGCTCCAGAGAAACAGTGTGTAGATAGGAGAAACTACCACTTCAACACTCCACTTTTGTGGGGTTTATAACAGAATGGCCCACTTATAAAGTAGCACATAAAGGATTTTCAGACTAGAGAGAGAGGGGTTAGGAGCATGCGCTGATATCATGTGTTGCTGCACCCACCACATTACAAACCACCTCAAGATCCCAGATTAGGACCCGAGTGCAGCCATGCAACAGGTGACACCTTAGCACCACACTAGTTCAGATGGAATGGAACCAATGAGAGATTTTTTATGGTGGCTGGAGTGCCAGTTCTGCCACCAACCCCAAGGTTTTTCCCTGCAAGTTAGAAGGCCTACATGCAGGGCTGGATGCAGATTAACATCATACCCAGGAGCAATTGCTCAAGGGCCCAATGGAGTAGAGTGTCACACACGTACGATTGGGAGGCAGCTAAAGGACCTGAATAATGGTAGTTCCACGCCAGACCAGGGGGTGGTCAGGTGCACTGACTTCTCTCTCAATCCTCTGCAGACCATTCACGGGAAATCCAGCATGGTTACAGCGCCAATGATGACGTCACTTTTGGTTCCGGCGGCAATGAAAACGCCACTTCCAGACCCAATGATGTCACTTCCAGTTCCGGAGACAATCACAATGTTACTTCCGGTTCCGGCGCCAATGATGGCACAACTTCTGGTTCTGGCACCAACAATGATTTCACTTCTGGTAGTGACATTTAAAGCCATCATCTTTGCTCATCTGGATCAGTTCTGTTTTGGACTTGGACCAGGACACTATTCAAGTGAAAATAATTGTAGCCAGGGCACAATATACGGGTGGCTGCCCCAAACCCTTTTGATGTCTCTGGTCTCTTCTGGAGTTTATGGGATTTGAACCATCTGATTACCAGTACAGATCCCTAGCCTCAGAGCCACCATTCCACCCACACTCCACCTTTCGGACTAGGAGAAACAATATTTTCTTGTGTGATAAAACCAAAATTAAATTGCTTGGCCTCAATTCATAGCCTCATGCTAAAGCACTGCTCATCACCTGCCTAATATCATTCCAATGGTGAAACATGTTTGTGGCAGCATCATGGGTCGGGGATGTTTTTCAGTGACAGGGACTGGGAGACCAGTCAGAACATTAGAACATTCTAGACGAGAACAGGCCATTCAGCCCAACAAAGCTCGCTAGTCCTATCCACTTGTTTCCTCCAAGAAAACATCAAGTCGAGTTTTGAAAGTCCCTAACGTCTTACTGTCTACCACACTACTTGGTAGCTTATTCCAAGTGTCTATCGTTCTTTGTGTAAAGAAAAACTTCCTAATGTTTGTGCGAAATTTACCCTTAACAAGTTTCCAACTGTGTCCCCGTGTTCTTGATGAACTCATTTTAAAATACAAGTCTCGATCCACTGTACTAATTCCCTTCATAATTTTAAACACTTCAATCATGTCACCTCTTAATCTTCTTTTGCTTAAACTGTAAAGGCTCAGCACTTTTAATCTTTCCTCATAATTCAACCCCTGTAGTCCTGGAATCAGCCTAGTCGCTCTTCTCTGGACCTTTTCTAGTGCTGCTATGTCCTTTTTGTAGCCTGGAGACCAAAACTGCACACAGGACTCCAGATGAGGCCTCACCAGTGTGTTATAAAGGTTGAGCATAACCTCCTTGGACTTGTACGCCACACATCATGGCGCTATATAACATCACATTCTATTAGCCTTCTTAATGGCTTCTGAACACTGTTGGGAAGTTGATAGCTTAGAGTCCACTATGACTCCTAAATCCTTCTCATAAGGTGTACTCTCGATTTTCCGACCGCCCATTGTGTATTCAAACACAATATTTTTACTTCCTATGTGTAATACTTTACATTTACTGACATTAAATTTCATCTGCCACAAATCTGCCCAAGCCTGTATGCTATCCAAGTCCTTCTGTAATGATATAATGGATTCCAAATTATCTGCTAATCCACCTATCTTGGTATCATCTGCAAACTTAACCAGCTTGTTACTTATATTCCTATCTAAATCATTTATATATATTAAAAATAGCAGCGACCCTAGCACTGACCCCTGTGGTCACCACTCTTAACATCGGCCAGTTCTGATGAGGTTCCTCGCACCATCACCCTCTGCTTCCTGTGCCTGAGCCAATTCTGTACCCATCTAAAAACATCACCCTGAACTGCCACTTCTTTTAACTTGATGCCCAACCTCTCATGTGGCACTTATCAAATGCTTTCTGAAAGTCCAGATAAATAATATCATATGCTCCACTTTGATCGTATGCTTTTGTTGCAACCTCATAGAATTCCAACATGTTAGTAAAGCACGACCTCCCTCTTCTGAACCCATGCTGACTGGTCAGAATAACTCCTGTCCTTGCCATGTGTTGCTCAATCTTATCCTTAATAATTCTTTCCATTAATTTTCCTGTGATGCATGTGAAGCTTACTGGCCTATAGTTGCTTGGATTTGCCCTGTCACCCTTTTTATATAATGGAATGATATTTGCCATTTTCCAGTCCTTCGGAATCTCTCCAGTGCGCAGTGAACTTCTAAAAATATGTGTCAAGGGTTTATATATGTACTCACTAGCCTCCTTAAGAACACGAGGATAAATATTATCTGGTCCTGGTGATTTGTTTGATTTCATCTTATTTATTCTGAGCAGCACTTCTCCCTCTACAATTTCCAAATCCCTCAGTACCTCCTTAGTAGTCGCATTTACCTCTGGGAGGTTATCCACTCGCTCACTTGTAAACACCTCAGAAAAATGTAAGTTTAGGGCATCTGCTATTTCATTGTCTGTATCTTTTAATTCCCCTTTACTATTCCTGATGAACTTGACCTCCTCCTTGACTGTTCTTTTACTACTAAAATACTGAAAGAATCTCTTGGGGTCTTCTTTCGCCTTATCTGCTATATTCCTCTCCAACTGTCTTTTAGCCTCCCTGATATCCTTCTTAATAGTTGCCCTCATATTCTCATACGCTCTGTGATTCACTTTGCAGTCATTAGTCTTATATGCCTTATACAGCAGTTTTTTTCCTGTGCAACTTCTTTTTTTAATCTTTATTAATCTATCGTGGAGTTTTTTTTAGTTTCCTATTAATTCCAAATTTAGGTATGTATCGGTCCTGCATTACGTGTAAAACATTTTTTAACCTGTTCCACTGCTCCTCGACTGTCTCCACACTTAAAGCTTATCCCAGTCTATCCTACTTAGACATTGTCGCATCTTCTCAAAATTAGCCCTACCAAAGTTCAACTTAACAATTTTAGTCTTTGCATCTGTACTATTACAATATAGCAATAGCCTATATAAGTTGTGCTGACATGTGCTTTGCAAACGCTAGAGTCTGTTGAGAGTTGTTGATTTGTTCTGTGGTGTGAGATTTAAATAAAAAAAAAAAAAATTGTCAGGGTTGAGGAAAAGCTGGACAGAGGAAAATAGAGAAATCCTTTATGAAAACTTGCTCCAGACCACTCTGGACCTCAGACTGGGAAAAAGGTTCACCTTTACAACATCACAATGACCCTAAGAACAAATCAAAGACAACACAGGAGTGGCTTAGGTTCAACTCTTTTAATATTCTTAAGTGGTCCAGCCAGAGCCTGGACTTCACCCCAGCTAAACATCTCTGGAGAGTCCTGAAAACATCTGTCCACCAACAATCTCCATCCAACGTGACAAAGCTTGAGAATATCAGATAAGAAGAATGGCATAAAGTCCACAGGTCCAGGTGTGCGAAGCTTGTCATGTCAGACCCAAGGAGACTTCAACTAAATACTGAAGATAGGGTCTGAATACTTGTGTCAATGAGATAGTTCTGTTTTTTATTTTGAATAAATAAGCAAAAAAAATCAATTTTTGTTTTCACTTTGTCATTCAGGAGTATGGAATGTTGCTTGATGAGGAAAAAAATGAATTTAAACAATTATAGGCTGCAACATAACAATATAACAAAACATGAAAAAAGTAAAGGGATCTAAATACTTTGTGAAGGCACTGTATTATTTACATTCTGGTTTGAAGCCTTGTCAAGTAGGGTATAAAACCAAACTAATCAAAATATTTTTTTAAGAAAAAAAAGGAGAATTTGGATATAGGGAAAACTCAAAGTAACAATTTAACAAGTGAACACATAATTCCTTCTGCCCCTCTGGGCCCACCTCAACAGATCACTTATCTCTGGTCTGAGCACTCCCCATAACACTTTCACACTTTACCCAACAGAACAGTGTTCCTTCTCAGTTCCATATCTCTTCTGGGACTACCTTCTCCTTGCCTCTACTCTAAGCTTTTTTGGCTTGTGAAGTGAAAGTCAATTTGAGTACCCCAGACATTGGTGTCACTCTGGACTTGGCTTGATTCTACCAAAACATCCATATCCATGGAGCTCCTACTGTTAGATCATATTATCCATTCAAGCCCACTGGGCCAATGACCATAATAGACCAGACATCCTGTCAGAACCTGTTTTAATGCACAAGGAACAGAAGCCCAATTACAAGACCAAATACCCCTTTTCTGCCATCCCTTGGTGGGAAGGAGTCCCCAGACAGCATTCCCAGTACTGCTTTTCCTGGGAACTTTTGTAACATTCACACGACCAGCAGGGATGTAGCACAGAACTCTGAGCCCTACACATGAGCTGTTTCTGTTGGCTCCTTCCTCTCGATCCATGTCTGTCACACATCCTTTTCATTCCAGGCTTTCGAGAGCTCCCCACCCAGTGGACCCTGGGTAATCATTACCTTTCCTCAACACTACAACACCCATAGCAACCGGCATCCCTACCACTGTGTGTTCCAGTTGGTCTTCCACCTACAGCAGTGTAAGTTATGTGTCTGATCCTGCCCTACTTTGCATATACTGTATAATAAAAGGGAGTAACAATGGGGCATTTTATTTAAGAGTTTATTAATTCAAGTCATTCTCTGTTAGAGGGACACCAATTGGCTATTTTTAATGAGTTAAAACACTGGATGAAAAATAACTGCTTGTCTTCAAATATAAATAATCTAATGACAGAAATCTTTGGTGGAAATAATAAAGACAGCACAAAGGTTCTGTCATGTTTTTAACTCAGTAAGCGTATATATTATTTTTACTGTGTCATCACACAATTCAGGTGTTACCTCAGTAAACTCATCTGGTTAGCCAATAAGAGACTTGTGTAAGCCTGTTACACAGAACGGTGTACATTAATAAATGTTACCAGCAAATTGCTGCAGAGATGGGGCAACATAGTGTTAGAGACATTAAGCACAAGTGGATTCTGAATATTTATGTCTGCTACTATTCATAATGGCTATTCTAGCCTTAGATACTGAAACGTCTATAATTCTCATTGCCACAGTTTAATTCTGCATCTTGAAGCAACAATCCCACACAAAACTATGGTGGCCTTTGGTTATTTACCTGACAACTCAGATTTGTATATTTTCTTCCTTCCGTAGAACCGGCTGATCTATCAAGCCTCTTGAAATCAGTAGTAGTAGAACAGAAGAATTTCAAAATATGTAACAAATATCTTGCTTCCTGTAGTATTAGACATTTACTGCTATGTATCCAGATCTTAACAAAAGCTTTTTGGCTCTTAGTAAGACAGAAGGCACCAAGGTCCCCTTGAAATGCAGTAGCAAATGGATGTGCATTCTTTTAATGGTCACCAGAACCCAGCTAAAGAATGAAAAGTAATTTGCAATTGTCATATCTAATAATACACTTTATAAAGTAAGCCAAGTGTCTGCCATGCTTTTTGAATGTTATCTGTGTTACATGGGTTAAAATATTCTTCTTTTGTACACAACCATATGCGTCTTAACCAGTTTTTCTAGAACAAAAGGAAACAGAAATTTAGACTGATTTTTTTTCAGAAGCTTGTATGTTGACTGACCTTTTGGTAGTTTTGTTCATTTTTTATTGAAATTAAATAATATGCACGTGTTTTCTTGACCTCTTATTGAAATTTGTAAAACAAAGGCTTTGTTTTTGTTGCATAGCAGTAAAAGCCTAAAAGATGCATTATAGGAAGCTCTTAAAGCAAACTTTACATTTATACCATGTGTATTGTTATATTGTAAAATATTATATTTGGCTAATTTTCAACATTTGAGATACAATTGTTTATATTTCTATTGGGTTTTTTTTTCTTACTTTTTTTTAGTTAGAGCACAAGGAGTTGAAGTTACTGGCTCGTGCTCAAAAAGTGTCAGTAGTGGGACTTGAATCACCAACCTTTTTGAAGTCCAAAGCCTTAACCATTATGCCATCATTTACAAAATACAAAAGGTTTTGGACTGTGGCATGAACTGCATTAAAATGTGTATATTTTTGAGTGTTATTAAGTCTAAGATGAGCTTAATCAATAGTCCTAATGTAGAGAAATTAAGTTTTCATCACTATAATGTAAGAAAGAATTCTAATGATTACTAACTGATTTCTACATCCATCGATCAATTGTCACACATGTGCACTTGGTAGACAACTTCAAGACTCATACAGATGTAATTACACTCCCAGCCAGGAGTTGGCACTGTTAGAACATTAGAACATAAGAACAATCTGGGGGTGGGGGGCTTAGGGGGAGGAGAGAAAGAGAACAAGCTATTTCTGATGTATCCTTTTCATCCCCACAATTGTAAGTGCCAACACAACAATAGGCTTCATAGCCACAACTCCTTGCAAAAATCGGAAACTAAGGTTAAAGCTATCAAATGTAATAATGTTCAACCTTAATTTAAGAACCTTAGAACAATCTAGACGAGAACAGGCCATTCATCCCAAAAATGCTTGCCAGTCCTATCTACATAATTCTTCTAAGATCACATCACGTTGCCTAATGCCTTTTCTCATTCTGTCTCTACAGAAGCACTGATTGTCAACCACATCCCTAATGACATCACTTCTGCTACTCAATCACCTGAACCCACTTCTTCCTGTCCTCCAGACTAAAAAATGGCTTCATTATCATCTCGGAGTCAGTCGAAGATAGACTACTGTGTGAAAAGACTGAAAATTATTGCTGTTATTATTTTTCAATTATAAGGGGAAACTCTATGGTGCCCCAACTCTTTTTCTTTTCTCATTATTACACCATGTATCTTCAAACTTGCTTTATCCAGTTCTACATGGCATGGGCAAAAATGCCTATCATTGCAGCACTGGGAACAAGGCAAAAAAAAAACAGTGGGTGCTATTCATTACAGGTTACATTCATGTACCCAAGTACTTACATTCACTAATATTGGGTCATACCTAGTGTTGTGCATGAACTAATTCAAAAGAGCGTGTTCACTGAACAAGCTCATTTTTCTAAGAATGGTGAACTTAACATAACGTATTTGTAAGTTAAGAACTTGAACGTGAGCTAGTTCATTTTTAGGGGACATTCTGGATCTGGTTTAAGTCCAGATTTATCGTTTTGCCTTACTCTGTAATGTAGGGGTGGAGCCAAATTTGAATACGGTATTCGGTTAAGCACAAATAGTGGATTTTTATAAACATTTATTTCGTATGAATGTTTTGCCATTTATCTGTATTCAGAAAAAATAATGTCATATCAAATAAGCACTGTCTGTGTCTGCCTGCTTGTGCTTAAGCTGCACCACTGCTGACACAAGCACGCGGTGAAGCTCCACCTTAGCTTTTAGGAAAACATTGTACTACGTTAAGCCACTTTATATTTTTCCCCATTGGACGTGCAATATGTGGCGGGAATTTTGACCAGCAGCATAGCAGGTTAGTTCACCTACACGCTGGTTCCACAGTCACCATTTGTGTCACACAGTTGGAAATAGACTGGTAATTTATATGTATACTTCCACCTATTCAAGTTCTTTTTTGACCGGGAGGACATTTGCATATATTGTTATACGTGTTTGTTGCTGGGAATAACTCAATAAAGTGTATTTAAATAAAAAAGTCTTCATAATTATTGTATTTTATTCAAGAACACTGTAACAGTCTAATATAAGGCATGTAAAATTAAAAAAAGTAAACTCATGGGTCATTTATTCTCACTCCTTAATAAATACAAAAATGAACTGAAAATGAACAAGTTGAAAACTATGAACTATGAACGTGAATGTATTAATTTTAATCTGTGTGAACTGAACTTTGAACTAGTTCTTGTGAGGTGTGAACTTGCACAACACTGGTTATATCATTATGTTTGTACACGAGTAGGTAATCCAGAACAATAAGGCAAAATCCCACACAAGCATAAAGGGAACATGCAAACTCCACGTAGATACTGGCCAGTCTGGGATTTGAATGCAGAAAAGAACACTAGTGCTGGAAGCCAACATTGATCATCATTCTCCAGTCAACTAAAACCGAATAGACCATAAAGGCAATCACAGTGCTAGATGAAACAAACAGTCTGTGCATGAAATGAAACATTTTGACAGATGTCATAAAATAACATTCCACATTCATTAAGTATTTATCCAACATATTATTTTTACTTCTTTAACAGGTTTGACCACCCTAACCCACTCTCACCTCGGAGTACTGCACCCTTCACCCATTCTTCTGCGGATACCAGCATAGAGGAGACATCCCCACCCACAATTACAGCATCCCAGGTGAGCAGAGAGCTGAGGAGACTTCATGCCAGCAAAGCAGCGGGTCCAGATGGTGTATCGCTACGACTGCTGAAGGCCTGTGCGCTGGAGCTGGGGAGTCCTCTACAGCGCATCTTCAACCTGAGCCTGGAACAGGGGAGAGTCCCGAGGCTTTGGAAAACATCTTGTATCACCCCAGTCCCAAAGGTATCACATCCTAGTGAGCTGAATGACTTCCGGTCTGTCGCTCTGACTTCACATGTGATGAAGACCATGGAGCAGCGGCTGCTTCACCACCTGAGAGAGGCAGTGGTGCTGTAAGAATTATGTTTCTGGACTTCTCTAACGCCTTCAGCACCATCCAACCTATTTATCTATCTATTTTCCTTATGTGCTTAGTCTAATATAGTGCTATAGTGATCTGAGTTAATCGCAGCAGCATCAGACATAAGGCAGGAATAAACGTATGCGGGGACACTTTTGTACTTATAGATCCACTCTTTCACATCAAAATGAGTTCAACATAGTACAGCAGCAAACAAAAATTCACAAGGACACTGAGAGAATATATAAATTCCATGTAAACAGTGTCCACAATTAACTCTGGACCTGGAGCAGCAAAACAGAAGTGCTAACCAGTGCCCCATCATACCTTTATACACTCGACCCATCGCTCTCTTTAATTACAAAACAAAGCTGGTACCTCCTAATGTTGATGACTGCAGAAAATGAGTTCCATATTTCTTGATGATGTTTTCGGTGATCTTTTTAAGGCTTGGTCTGCGTCCCAGTGCTCGAATATTCTTCATAAACTCTGGATCAAGGGGCAAAGCAAAACCGTTGTAGTCTTTCCTTTCTAATGCAAGATTGTTGACCTTCCAGCGTCCAAACTCTCTAAAAAATGAAAACAAAGTCTCATGTCATATAGTGCACTGAATACAATAAAACCAGTACTCTAATTTAAGCACTTAAAACTTTAGGTCCACATGTATGAGCTCAATAGGATTTAAACATTATTAATGTTCAGTCTATCTGTCTATGCAGTGCAAATAATGAATTTGGCAAAGTATTGTAATTCAGGCACTAGGAACAGGAGTTAATTAACACCATTCTGATAACAGCAGCAATGTTATTCCATACACTAAAAAAAAATCTTAAAAAATGAAGATGGAGCAGTTTTAAGTTAGTGTTGGATAATATGGTGTTTGATTTATACATTTCATCTTTACCTCCATTAGAGCCTTAAAAAGGAAAGCATCGCTAATTCAAGTTTAAGTGGGCTATGCTGGATTCATGTAAATAAACACCATCCATTTACTAATTTCACTATAATTGTATTGGTCATACAGCAATATTTATAACAAATGAATGCTAAGATACGGTTTATCAGGCATTAGAGAAAGATGAATAATTATGCTAATGTGAAACACAAACAAAGTCCTTGATAAGTAATGTTTGAATTGTACACACTCTATGAAGTGCAAACCCTTTCTAATCTGGACTGCCATACCAATTAGCGACACAATTTCTCCATAGAGCTACTTAATGTGCTACTTCCTGCAAAAATCTGCAACATATAAATCCATTCATCCATTATCCAACCTGCTATATCCTAACTACAGGGTCACAGGGGTCTGCCGGAGCCAATCCCAGCCAACACAGGATGCAAGGCTGGAAACAATTCCTGGGCAGGGTGCCAACCAATCGCAGGGCACGCACACACACACCCACACACCAAGCACACACTAGGGACAATTTAGAATTGTCAATGCACCTAACCTGCATGTCTTTGGACTGTGGGAGGAAACCCACACAGGAAGGACCCAGGAAGCGAACCCAGGTCTCCTAACTGCAAGGCAGCAGTGCTACCCACTGCGCCACTGTGCCCCCCGCAACATATAAATAAATCAGCAAAAAAATTAAGTTAAAATTCAGCGCAGTCTTACTTTATTTAAGAGTTACATTTTAAACATTAGAACATTAGAGCATTCAGATAGTCTAGACGAGAACAGGCATTCACCCAACCAAGCTTGCCAGTCCTATCCTCTTAAGTTTACTTTTGAAAGTCCCTAAAGTTCAACTGTCTACCACACTTCAGTTACTTACTCCAGGGGTCTGTGGGAAAAGAAAAACGTCTTAATGTTTGTGTGAAATTTACCCTTAACAAGTTTCCAACTGTGTCTCTGTGTTCTTGATGAACTCTTTTTAAAATAATAATCTTGATGCAATGTACTAATTTCCTTCATAATTTTAAACACTACAATAATGTCGACTCTTAATCTCTTTTTGCTTAATCTGTAAAGGCTCAGCTCTTTTAATCTTTCCTCATAATTCACCCCCTGTAGCCCTGGAATCAGCCTTCTCTGAAACTTTCTCTAGTGCTGCTATGTGCTTTTTGTAGCCTGGAGACCAAAACTGCACCCAGTACTCCAGATGAGGCCTCACCAGTGCATTATAAAGTTTGAGCAGAACCTCCTGTGACTTGTACTCCACACATCAAGGCGCTATATAACATGACATTCTGTTAGCCTTCTTAATGGCTTCTGAACACTGTCTGGCAGTTGATAGTGATGAGTCCACTAAGACAGTTTTCAGACCTCCCATTGTGTATTCAAACCTAACATTTTTACTTCCTATGTGTAATATTTTTCATTTACTAACATTAAAGTTCCTCTGCCACAAATCTGCCCAAGCCTGTTTGCTGTCCAAGCCCCTCTGTAATCAATCAATGGATTTAAGATTACGTGCCCGTCCACCTAACATGATATCATCAGCAAATTTAAGCAGCTTGTTATTTATATTCCTATCCAAATCATTTATATATATTCAAAATAGCAGCTATGCCAGCATTGACCCCTGCGGGACACCACTAATAACATCATAAGGTTCCTCACACCATCACCACTCTGGTTCCACTATCTGAATATAAAATAAATTTATAAAGTCCTTTTCTACAGAGTGGTGGCTGTGAGGCTAAGGATTTGCACTGGCAATCGGAAGGTTGCCGGTTCGAATCCCGTAAATGCCAACAGTACCTGTACTTCATTGGGCCATTGAGCAAGGCCCTTAACCTGCAATTCCTCCGACCTGGGTATGATGTTAATCTGTAGGCCCTCCAACCTGCAGGGAAAATTTGGTGGTTGGTGTCAGAATTGGCACTCCAGCCACCATATAAAAACCTCAAATTGGTCCCATGCCATCTGAATTAGTGTGGTGCTGAGGTGTCACCCATTGCATGGCTACACTTGGGGACTAATCTGAGATCCTCAGTTGGTTTGTCGTGGTGGGTGCAGCAATGTGTGTGCTCCTAACCTCTCTCTTTCTACAACTAGTCATTTATCATTCATTCTTTTTAAATACAGTAGTCTAAAGAAATAAAGGATTAAACAATAATAATTTAAAATTAACCATTATTTTTATTAAACGTTTCACCAGTTCTGGGTCCCTGAAAATTAGAGGGCTTGTCTCAAGTAAAATGTTCAGGCTGAAACCTACCACAGGCCCTTGTGCACAGAATTACATTTGTATAATTTATCTCAAAAGTATTCAACTTTGTGTCATGGGGAGTTGTAAGGGGAAAAAAGGGTGCTTGAAACTGCCTGCCAGTTACGTTAGAACATCCTGACTTCATGTGTACCATCACACTTTATATAAGAAATGAGATCATATATAACATTTAACTTTGTGCCTTGTTCTGTGATAACAGTTTACGTATAAGAAGTTGTATTATGTCAGCCAAATGTTTAGACAAGACTTTTGATTATGAAATGATCAAAATAAATGATTAACTATTCTGGGACCTTTGGATGCTATTTCATGGCAGAGGGGTATTACTAGAATGGACCTTTTATCTGAATGCTCATTGGTGGGTTTGAAATGTTTACCAGGTACCATATGTAAATGAGCCTAAGTGATATCAGGAGCTGTTATCTTAAGAGTAATCGGACTTGCTATGGAGAGCCCTACAGATCACACAATTTATAGAGATGACTCAGGATTTTTTGATTTATTAAGTATTTTCTGTAACAGAGACAATCAATCCTGGTATCACTGCAGTAGACACAATATGGGATTCAGCCCAGAACAGGTGTACCAGTCATTTACAGGACTCACACACTCACACATCCACACAAGGACAACTTAAAAGATTTTTTTCAAGATATATTTTGGCCAGCATGAACATTTCAAACAAATATAAAGTAGCAGACCATATTGTTAAAATTTCCATCAGGAGGCAGCTAAAGAATGAATGGCAATTCATATTTATTGCATCTGCAATTTATTTCCAGCAGGACGGCGATAGCTCCCTGGTTGGAATAGGTTCTTTTGCAACTGAGGCGTTTTAAGTAACCTGAACCTGAATAGATATATTATAAAGAAGCAATATCCCATCCATAGTGATACGGCGGTAAGAAATCACATAAGAGAAAATAACGTAGCTTTCTTTAATGATGAATTATGCAGCATAACAGACGAGGAAGCCAATGACAAACCCATGTGAGAGTCTGCCATTTTCGTCACTGCACTGAAAGGATTTTCAAGATCGGATGACGTAATTTTCCATCTGTCCATCAGCTTCAAGGTGTGCCAGGCAATGTTCCAAGGCTTTATACCCTTTCTCCATGTACAGACTCCTACTTAGGTAAATCATGCCATTCCAAACAAGGCAAAAAGAGGATTCAATTTCATGCACACAGAAAAAGTACAATGCCCATTTTTGCAGTTGTCCCTTTCTCTCTTCTAATGCTTGCCTAGCAGTTCTAAATGCTGAGCCCCTCTGTGCTAAATCTGGCCTGTACATGTGAGTGGATTTATAAAATAATTTTTGTACAGAGCACAGTGACATTGAACTTACTGTATATTCTGATTACACAATTGTACATTTCAGTGTACTCTATAGACATGACAGTACTACTACTACACTACTACAACTAACAGCACACTTTATAAAGTAAATAAAGGGTATGTTATACATTTTCTTTGTTATCTACACATATAGTAGTTCTTCATCTATCCATTAATCTACCTTACCCACTTATCCAGGGCAGGACTGCTATCCAGCAATCACAGGGCACAATGCAGAAGCAAACCCCTGGACAAGGCACCAGTCCATTGCAGGGCAAACACACACACACACACACACTAGTGTCAAATTATTATCATCAACCCACCTAACCTGCATGTCTTTGTATTGTGGGAGGAAGTCAGAGTGCCTGCAGGACACCCACATGAACACAGGAAGAACATACAAACTCAGCAAAGAAAACACCTGGGACATGAACTTCTGTCTCCTTGCTACGACTTCATGCCAATCGAGATGCACCAGCATCCTGTTGACTGATTTTTTCTTTTTATAGTGACATTAAAGGTGTATGAACTTGTATATTTTGCTATTCATTAGTACATGATAGACAGATATTATCAGTTAGGTAAATGAATGTTTATGGTATAGAAGTCTGCACATGTCCAGGAAAATTCTGGTATGGCCCCACCAAGATTTTCATGCCAAAAATGCCACTGCTAATGTCTACCAAATAAGATAACAAGACAAGTACCTAATTGATGTTAATATTAAATGTTTAAAGCTCAGTAAGAGAAGAAATGGAGGACTTGCCTACAACTTCTGCTTAGTGAGCAGCAAAATATTATTTAGACACTCATGCAATCTCATAGTATCCAAATAAAGACAAGACAAGAACAGGAATGGGCATTCAAGTCTGAGCACCAAAAGGAACAGACCCTGGCCTAAATAGACGAATAAAAGTTTTAAGAGGGAATGTGTATGTATACAGGTATATGTGAAGATGGAATGTACAGTATACTGTATGTACAGTATATACGTGAAGACAGAATGTATATGTATATATTTGAAGATGGAATGTATATGTATATATGTGAAGACTGAAAGTATATGAATATATGTGATGAAGGAATGTATATGAATATACGTGAAGACGGAATGTACATGAATATAAGTGAAGACTGAATGTATTTGTATATATGTGAAGACTGAATGCATATGAATATATGTGAAGATGGAATGCATCTTCTTATATAATACGCTACCGTGGCTGTTCGTTTCTCTGTCCAGGATTTTAAATCACCTTTAGCTCCCAAACCGTTTCACCTATTGACTTGACATTTGGTACACATATACTGCGTGACATCTACTGTCCGCTTTTGGGGTGATGACTTTTATTACTCTTTTTATTTTTATTTTATTTTATTGTGGAATCAACTCTTGGCAGCATGCAGCAAGGCGGCCGTGCGGCGCATGTGTATGGTATCTCATTCCCTACCACCTTCGCTAATCATTCTTGAGGCAGATTGAAGATTTAAGTGCCGCTTAAGTGAAAAATTAAAGAAAACATACTAAGTAATTGCAACACAAAAACTAACTTAATTAGTTTTAACGCGAAAAGATGCCGACGAAAGAAGAGAAGAAGCAGGCCGCTAGGGTGGAGAAAAGAAGAGCTGCTCAGGAAGCAGAAAACGCATCAACCTCTGAGCAAATGAATGATAAACATACAGAGAAAGAGGAAGAAAACTAGGAATGCTCATGTCAAGTGTATTCACCGTTACTGGTGTGAATATATTTGAAGACGGAATATACATGTATATATGTGAAGACGGAATGTACAGTATATGTATATATGTGAAGATGGAATGTATATGAATATATATGAAGATGGAATGTATATGTATATACAGTATGCGTGTCTGCTAACGTGTGTGTGCGTAAATGCGGCACTTCCTAGAGCTGGTTCAGTTCGAGTGAAAACACACTTTCATATAGATAGTAGTCAACCAAATGCAGGATTAACTGCCTTCATGCATAAGTGACATATCTCATGGTAATAAAAACTTTTATAAGTGATATGTTTTTCAGTCCTATCACCTTTATTTAGTCTGAGGTGCTACTCTCTTCTGATGCCATCAAGGACCTTGTGGCCCCACTCTTCTGTAGGATGCCTTTGAATTCTTTTAATTTCAGGAGGTCCATTTTAGTTTTATTTGTACAACTCAAAACAATATGTGACAATACACATACACACACACGTGCACCCACGCACACACATATGGCTGTGTCTACAATTAAGTTGATTTCACTGCACACCCATAGGCCTTAGCAAAAGTGGCAGAAAAAAAATCCTAAGGAAATCCTCAGGAAATGTCCAAGTTTTTACTGACAGTACAGGCACTCACAGCAACCCCCTATCCATCACGTATATCTAACCCACTTTGATCCTTACGAATATAAACCAATCCGATTACACCTAAATAAAAAGCTATAAAATAAATAAATAATTAAATATAAATGTAGGTATGGCACAAGCAGAGCAGTTGTTTCTTAGTTTGATGTGACAAAATAGTCTTTCAATGTAAAAGATCACTGCTATATTGTAAGGAAAAATTAAAGACAGAAAAGACGCCATTTTGTCAAAAATTGTACCTGACATTTGCAGCTAAATTATAATTTGTAAAAGCTGTAAATGCTGCAGTTGAGACTAATGAGTCTGACATTACGGATAGTCAGGAAAAAGGTCATATCACTGCATCTGGAATCTTTAGCAGCAATCTGTGGTCCTTTACAGGGACATAGACAGGAACTACAACATGGAAGACAACGAGCCCACTGTAGGAGATATGACGCACCTAACATTACCAAACCCTAACGAAAGATACACTCTCTAGTCCTTTATTATATTTGGTACAAACATGCAAACCCAAAACAAAGCACTCAGTTACAAAAAGTGACATAGGACTTATAAAAAAAAGTTTATTTGATACTCATTTACTCAGTGAAAAGCTGATTTCCGCTGGATGTAATTTCTTATTAATTCATTTGATGCGTTCATTGTAATACACAATCAGAGCTGGAGGTGGCAGAGTTAAAGATGCTAAGATTTGTATTGGGTGTGAGGAGGATGGACAGGATTAGAAATGAGGACATTAGAGGGTTGGTTCAAGTTGGACGGTTGGGAGACAAAGTCAGAGAGGCGAGATTGCGTTGGTTTAGACATGTGCAGAGGAGAGATGCTGGGTATATTGGGAGAAGGATGCTAAGGATAGAGCTGCCAGGGAAGAGGAAAAGAGGAAGGCCTAAGAGAAGGTTTATGGATGTGGTGAGAGAGGACATGCAGGTGATGGGTGTGACAGAGCAAGATGGAGGACAGGAAGATATGGAAGAAGATGATCCGCTGTGGCGACCCCTAACAGGAGCAGCCGAAAGAAGAGGAGGATGATTGTAATGCGCAATCAATAAAAACAGAATGTGAGGTTAACAAGGTATGTTTCTGAGGATTTTGTTGTACTTCAATGCCTAATTTAATTCCTGACATATGTGACGTTCATAATGTTTGAATATATGCATGTGCCTAGTTGATTAGTAAAGTGAGGGGAGCCTTTAAAATGTAAAATAAACATATTGTCTATCAATCTATTTAATATTATATAGTGCCTTTATTATCTATCATGCAGTGTCATATCTATCTCTCTCTCTCTCTATCTATCTATCTATTGCGACAGATAGGGGGCGCTGTCATCCCCTTGAACCCTCAGACCAGACGCCAGACACCAGGTAAAAGTCCAATAATTTATTTTCAGATAATAATAATGTGTACAAAGCACCCTACACTCCACAATACTCATAAACTATACCAATAATCAATACAATAAACAATCCTCCACTCCCAGACGCGTTGTCACCCTGCCACCCGACTCAGCTCGTCTGTCTGGGATCTTCCACAATCTCTTATATTCCTTGACCCGGAAGTGCTTCTGACCCCGCAGTTTATGTGATTATCCAGCACTTCTGGGTCATGTGAAAACTCCTTTTCTTCGTCAGCCCGGAAGCACTTTATTTCTTCCATCCATGTGACTGGGACATACTTCCGGGCTGTATGAATAATAAACGTCTCTGTGCCTCCCTGCAGCGTCCCCTGGTGGCCCCGACGTTATCCAGCAGGGCTGTATATTAAAACTCCATAGTCCATGATGCCCTGCCGGAATTCGGGGCATCTCCACGTTGCAGGGAGATCCCACTGGCGGCTTGGGGGTATTGGCCAGGATAAGCTGCTGGCCATAGTCCACACTATCTATCTATCTATCTATCTATCTATCTATCTATCTATCTATCTATCTAGTATTATATGGTGCATTTTGTAACATTTAGTGTCATTCTATTCTGTTTAATTATATAAGGTGATTTAAGCACTTCCATCCAACTAAATCTATTCATACATCTCATTTAACATCTAAATTTCAGAATCGTGGGCAGCCAAAGCTGATCCTGGCAGGACTAGGCTCAAAATAAGAACCTCTCTCTCTCAATGCTCACTCAGACTGACCCAAATTAGAGGCACCAATCAGCCTGTCCTGCATTTTTGTGGTTTTTTGAAGGAAACCAAAGTATCAGGGGAAGAAATAAAATGGATATACAAACGATTTATAAAGTCTGCACAGACATCGCTTAGTTCTAGAGATATTATTTAATGGTATCAGCACTAACCACTGTGCCACCATGCTGCCTCTCTGAAAACAGTTACAGCTATATGTCTTCCTTCTCCTTCATACTTAATGATATAGTCACATTTTCTGCTTGCCCCATTTAGCTGCTCTCACTCCTTTTCCAGTTAAAAGCCTCTGGACTAATGATATGTAATCCATCACAGTATAGCTTTATCTAGACAAAGTGCCTTCAGACCAGCTAATGCAAGGAAGCAGATAAAGTATAAAGATTTGATTTTCCATGTCCTATGTTATACAACAATAACTTTCTGCAAGGTCTTAAAATATTTCAGAGCAATAAAGTAGTCGCTGGCTCTGCTATGCACCCTTCCCTTTCTACCAGATACTGTAGTACAGGCCACAGTCCTCCACAATCCTGAACTGTAGATAGAAAGATAGATAGATATTAAAGGCACTACATGTATATGATAGATAGATAGATAGATAGATAGATAGATAGATAGATAGATAGAT
>JANRMT010062857.1:27128089-27149348 GCA_026402145.1 Polypterus bichir lapradei | reverse complement strand
AGATAGATAGATAGATAGATAGATAGATAGATAGATAGATAGATAGAACTTTGTCCTTAAAGGGAAATGTATTAAGCAGGGAATAAATAAATGCAATAGCATCCACCAGCTGTTCAACTTTAAAAAAAGGAACAGAGCAAAAGTCTAACAAAACATTCATATGGTCATGAACAATCGCTTAAAGTTTCTCAAAAGAGAGTGTTATTATTTCAAGAATAAAACAAATAAATGAATGGAAGAGCTGTAGCTTAAGACCACTGACACTGCATGAAACATAATTAGTTTTTTTAAGAAAGGAAGATCTACAGAAACTGCTGAATGTAAAACTGGAGACAAAATGTAAGAGAAATTACTTTCCAATATCATCAGTGATAAAAGTTAACTGAATACGTTGTAAAGTGTTACTGTAGCAGAATGGAATTTGAAAGAAATTCTTTTCTGGGGCATCTGTTTAGTTGTGGTACCTAACTGGTCACACACGTTAGAATCTCTGTCAACAACAACACCGTACAGTAGATACTAGTAATTTATGGCTTCCAGAGACATCAGCAAATGGCTGAAAAGCATAAATAAGGTGGCTGTTCAAATTATTCAAAAGGTATTAAAAAATTGGTCAATAATTATACAGTTTGTAGTATGAGGGGGTTTTCAAATATAAACAAGAATATATGAACTACACTTTATTTATTGAGTATTATGAAACAAATTGCACACTATTTTTCCAAGTAGTCTCCTGCCACTGCAATCCACTTTTTCCAGCGCACAGGAAGCATCTTAATCCCAGAAGAGTACAAGTTTTTTGACTGCATGTTGACCCATTCTTGCACAGCGTCAATAACCTCTTCATTTGACTTAAATTTCTTCCCTCCTAAAAATTCCTTAAGTAGACTGAAGACCAATCACACACTCTAGACTGATAGAGAGAGACACTCATCCCCAAACTGATTTGTAAGTGACGAATAAATCTGAGATGGAATGACTCCTTAATTTGTCAAAAATTGGTTTGCTTCCCGGGTCCTCCCTGCGTGGAGTTTGTATGTTCTCCCCGTGTCTGCGTGGGTTTCCTCCGGGTGCTCCGGTTTCCTCCCACAATCCAAAGACATGCAAGTTAGGTGCATTGGCGATCGTAAATTGTCCCTAGTGTGTGCTTGGTGTGTGTGCGTGTCCCGTGGTGGGCTGACATCCTGCCCAGGGTTTGTTTCTTGCCTTCCGTCTGGTGTTGACTGGGATTGGCTCCAGCAGACCCCTGTGACCCTGTAGTTAGGATATAGCGGGTTGGATAATGGATGGATAGATGACCAATAATTTGCTGTGGAACACCACTGGGTACCTCCTGTTCCGACATGTTGATTACAACTGACAGGAAGGGAGGAAAGAGCAGATAGCACTACTAATGACAAGTTCAATCATGCATGTGTTTGTCCAACGAGTCATGTCTACCTTGCACTCTTTATAAGAACATAATATGAAAATTCCTGTTTATAACTGAACTCCTCTCGTAGTTGTAATTCCTCTCCATGCATAAAACAGGAAAAGCAAGTTTTGAAAAGGAGCTGTGGCAGATGGCCCCTTTGACATTGGATCTGGGGGAGCAGTCATAGGATGCACACTACGTCCCCCGGAATGCGTGGTGGCAGCCCTCCTGGGATACATCGGGGCCACAGGCGTGGAACACAGGGCTCAGACCTGTTGGGCTCCTTGGCCACCACCCGGAAGAGCTGCATGGCTTAACGAGCCCATGTGGGCTGAATGACAGCCACACCCTGAAGTGCAGCCTAATTAGGCCAATTGCCGCCTGGAACACTTCTGGGAGGGCTATAAAAGGAGCCTGCAGCCACTACTCGAGGCGCCAGAGTCGGGAGGAGGAGGAGGAAGAAGAAGAAGAAGAAGAAGAAGAAGAAGAAGAAGAAGAAGAAGAAGAAGAAGAGTATGAGTATGAGGACGAGGACAACAACAAAGCTGCCTTGGAGGAGTGAAGAAGAAAGAAGAGTGTTTTGTGGTGGTGTTTTGCTTTGTGCTTTTGTGTCGTGGTGGCTTTCTTTTGGGGTGTTTTTGGGATTGTGTAGGGCCTGTGGGACATGGGAAGACGTGCCCCTTGGCTGAAGAAAAAATAAAAACCTTTCTGATTATTTTTATACATTCCTCTGCTGTTGGTCTGTGTTAGATCGACACTTATATAGCACCTTTGCAACAGAGCAAATGAAATATTAGTGCTCCATTCGTATTTTGCGTCCTTGTGTATACCTCAAACTGATACGCAATGTGAATGAGCTGGATTTTTCCCAATGATATTTTCAAATTAAAAATGAAAAGTGGATGCAATGCAGTGGCACCCCATCCAGGGCTGCATTTTTGGGCCCCAAAGATTCTCAGATGGATTAATATGTTATGTTATACTGTATATTTAAAAAATGAAGCATGATCAGGGGATTATGAGAAAAGGACTTGAACAGAAAATATTATTATACAAAGACGATATGGTGCTGTCAAAAATGATCTCTACTATTAGTCTTAAAAGTGTTAGGAGGATTTCAAAAGTCTGATGGATTCAAATTTCAATAAATGTGTGGCTTTCCCAGTTCATTCTGTAGCATATCATACCATAATAGTTACCTACTCGTTCATAATTTCAAAACAGTTTTAATATTTGGGGATAACCATTTACAAGTAAACATAAAGATCTTTTTCAATACAGATTTGGAAGTACTAAAAAAAACCAAGCAAGATGTTAACAGATGGTTCTCTCTCCATCTCACCATAGTAGAGAGAACTAATTCTATCAAAATTAAACTCTTCAGAAGTCAGCCCACTGGGAGAGCTGTCAAAAGGATTAGATACGTTTAAATATCAGTAAAAGATCAGTAGCAACCCGAGATGGAAAACTAGATGCAGCAATAACCCACAGACAGCAGTGTGGATGGAACAATTGAAAGAAGGTATCAGGAGGATTGTGTGATTAAGAGAATGAAGGTGAAGGTTAAAGGTCAGGTTTGTGGTAAGACCAGCACTGATGTATGGAGTTGAGACATGGACAGGAAAAGGAGCACAAGAGAAGAAGTTAGATGTTAGGCGGAAATGAGAATGTTGAGATGTATGTGTGGAGTTACAAAAAGAACAGAATAAGAAACGAGGCAATCAGAGGTACAACAAAATGGGGAGAGAAATCTAAGAAAGGACAGGAAAGTAGGTGGAAGTGGTATGGACATGTGATGAGGGGAAACAATGAATATGTGGGCAAAAAAGTGATGGGAATGAAAGAGAAAGGGAAGGAGGCCAAAGTGGTGTATGGATAAAGTAAAAGAAGATCTGAAGGAAAAGGTTCATGCTAGGGGGAGAAGGTGCAGGAATCAGCTGTATGGAGAAGCACGTTGACCACACATACAAGGGGGAAATGAAGATGAAGAAGAAGAAGATCCTCTTAGGGATATTCCAGAATAACTCAGTATACATCACATTATTCTGTAAAAAAATTAGACTCAATCATAACATCATTCATCTGGAATTTAAAGTTGCCACACATCCAAGAGGTGACTCTACAAAACTCTAACACAGAACATGGCATGATCCTATCTAACTTGATCCTAAGGTAGGATCCTAGCGTTCAATTTTACTACTAGGCAGCAAAAAGATGTACAATAAAATCTTGGGAATTTGTAAAAATGTGCAAATTTTCATTGGCCTGGCTTGCAGTAGAAAACAAATATTGTTCTAAGTCTTCCTTGCTATAATCAATGCTATTGTCAATTTATCAACAGTCCAGTCATCCACCATTTACTTAAAATATGAAACCAATGCAGAATTCAAGATGGAGAGGTTTTTATTGGTTGCTTCTCCCTTAAGTTGTTAATCCCTTTTTTCCACCTTCTCATATCTATTCAGTATTTAGCCCATGGAAAACGCTAAAGGTGAAGACACTTAGAGATCTTTGTAAAGACAACTAGGGGGCTTTGCCCCCTGCTTGCTTCGTTCACCCAGTACCCCGACCTGCGCTATGTGCAAGCCACTTCACATCTCTGCCATTCGCGTATGTGGATTTCACTTTCACCAAACAACAAATCTTTTAATTCTCGTGGATACACCTCTTCGTTGGGAAGAAACACTACTTTTCCCTGATGGCAACATGAATTAGATGATCTACAAGTCTCCAACTTAAATTTTAAATCCAAACAATATATTCAATCTGTTTTTACTGTTCCATTATTTCACAGCATAATAATTTCCCTTTGTTTGCGCTAATACAATCTTTACTATATTTTTTTTGAGACTTTCGAATGTTAGTACTTTCATTATCTCTAATCTGCTCTGCATGTGTATCGTGCCAATATTTTTGAATTCTTTAAGACGTTCTATTTTGTCATCTACTCTTTGTCTTTTATTTCTTGGCACAAAGTCTTGTCTCGCGGAACATGAAAGTATATCTCTGAAAAAGTTATGTCTATTATTGAAGGTAATCCTTTAAGTAATACAGCACACGCTTCAGCCTCACTTCGATCCTCACGATTATAAACCTATCCAATCACACCTAAGCAAAAAGCGTTTGAAAGAAAAATGTGAGTCCTGGTTGGTTCATATGGGTGGTGGGGGGCGGGGTCACACGATGTTTAATGAAATCATAAAATTGATGTGTTGCCTTCTCAGGAATAAGTCAAATTTACAATGGTTTGTCATGCATAACGAGAGCCCAGTGATGCAACAGAATACAAATTTAAAAAAGAGGAACTCAAGCAAAAGAAACTCTTGTGGTGAAATCTGTACCACATACATTATATATGTATACTAGGTGACTCCGCCCCCTGCTCGCTTTGCTTGCCCACCCCCGTGTTTGGTTTACCGGATATACAAGTTAAAGAGATTGTTATTTTCATGGGAATTGTTTCATATTCATTATTTTCACTTTTACTTTAAAAGCTTTTGTTAAAACAGTACTTGTCCTTTATTTCTGGCCCCAGGCGCTGCTGCGTGTTTTTCTTGCCGCTTGTCATTGTTTTAAGAACTGGGAGCAATTTAAAGTGTCTCTCGCAGGTAATCGGATATACAATTTTAAAAGCTTTTTTTTCTTTGGAATTGTTTCAATTTCATTATTTGCACTTTTACTTTCAAGCTTCATTAAAAACAATATTTGGAATTACTTTTCTTCAACATCGCATTGAATTTTGATTCTGTTTTTGGAGACACATTGTGACAACGCAATGTATAACTGCCCATGAGTAAATATTATTTCTGTTTCTCTAATAAATAATCTGAATTTTTCTAATGTTTGTCCCTGTGATTTGTTAATTGTCACAGCAAAAGCTATTCTCACGGGAAACTGTAAGCATTTCAATACGAATGGCATATCAAGATCTCCTTTGGTGTCTACTGTTATTCGTGGAATATATACATTACCTTTCTTGTCCCTTGTTAAAATTTGCATCGCTTCTCCGTGATCATAAATATACACCTGACCGAATTGTGTTTTCTTTGAAATTAAACTTGTTGTTGCTTTAACTGTTGCGGGACCACAGATTCTCATAGCGTATGGTTCATTATTGTGTAAATCTATGTTTTGTGCATTGAATGATGCGAAGGCGAAAAGACTTTGTTTTCTGCTCTTTGCCTTTTATTTCTGACCTCACTTTGTCCTGCTATTTTTTCAATTACACCTGGTCCTGATGATTAATTTCCTTTTGTTTGTGCTAATGTGATCTTTACTGTCTTTTTTTTGATACTGTAGCAACTGACGTAATAAAGTGTCACAAAAGTTTTACTTGAACAATCGCCAACTTCTTAACCCCAAACACAACTTTCTAGCACCCTCTCCAACCTCTCATCACCCGGGTCTCGCCCCCCCAACTGCATCAATCAATATCCCGCTATCGGTCTTCCGTGATGTACTCCGCCCTCCCTCAATTGTACCTAACAGTCACTTAAAACAAAAAAGGCTTCAACCTGGCTGGGACGCTACAATACTTTCAAAATGTTACTGCTTTCATATTCTTTACTTTTCTCTGCATGTGTATCACACCATCGTTTGTTTGAGCCTTTCGAATTCCACTGCTTTCATAATCTCTTATCTGCCTTTTTTTCTCTCCAACGCTTTTGGGTCTCTTTTCTCTGCGCTGCTCTTTCTTCTTTGCTTACTCATTGATGTTTCATCTAGAACGTATTGTCCTTATACGCTTTATATGTGCTGAGAGCACAGGATCTGTGTGTGCTACGTGTCTTTACACGACTGAGTGTTTTGCTGGCCGTGCTCTTATTTGATATTGTTTGCGTCTCGCAGGTCTTTAAAGTGTCTTCCGAGAACTTCCGAG
This sequence comes from Polypterus bichir lapradei, assembly GCA_026402145.1. Taxonomy (NCBI): domain Eukaryota; kingdom Metazoa; phylum Chordata; class Cladistia; order Polypteriformes; family Polypteridae; genus Polypterus; species Polypterus bichir. The sequence continues at coordinate 27,143,055 of JANRMT010062857.1, read as the reverse complement.
AAGATCACGTCTCGTTGCCCTGCTTTTCCTTTCCAGGATTTTTTTTTATAATAGAGAGATATATATAAATGACGCAAACACTGCATTTGTGACAACTGAGACCATTCTTAGAGACAATCAGGTCAGGAAAAGGCAAATCTGGCAGCTTCTAGAAGTAATATGCATCCTGATTCTGTGGTCTTCCATAACACGTGCGCAAGAGTGTGGAGGACAACCAGGCTACTGCAGGAGGTAAGATGCACCAAACAATGAAAAACCCAGATGAATCATTTTGAATTTTATTTGGTGCAAATATGTCAACCTAAAATGCTTCATTATTTTTTGCCCTAGGCTTTTTAAGAATGTTTAGTTGATGTTCGTTAACTGCAATTTTAGAAAAAAATATTGATTTCCCGTGATTTTGCTCTCATCAATTAGCTTGTTACATTCATTGTACTATACAGTACCTACAGTACATGGCACACGGAACAATTTTCAATAGCACTCTGACTGAATTGAAATATAGTAAAAAAATTATATTTTAATTACAGTGCACACGTTCATGCCGTTACCTACGTTTTGCAAATGTGACTCACATGTAAATGGAAACCATGTGTTCAGTGCAGGCCGTGGTATGCTAAAACAAACCTCATTATTATATTTTAATCACAGCTCATGCATTCCCACTTCACATTCCCACCTATATGTTTTGCACATGCGACTCAAACGTAAATCGAATGCGTGTTCAGTGCAGGCTGTGGTACGTTAAAACAAACCTCTTGTTATTATTAAGTAATATACTACCCTAAAATGACTCACAAAAGACAAAAACTTAATGTTTGCTCTTTTCAAGACTTTTGGACAAATTAATATGGATTTGTACAACAAAAGGACTGTGCTGTGTGTGTGTTATGCTGTGAAAGTGCCGTGTGTCGTATGTCAAGTGTACAAAGACATCAAAATAAACATCAGTCCACGTTCAAAAACTCTGGTAAAAAAAGTGAAGCTCTAAAAAGAGCCGTTTCTGGCTTTAAGAAACAAACTACTTATTTTAGTCAAATAATAGGAACCAAAATTAAATCCACCGAATGTAGGTATACAATTGCTTTGCATTCATTGATTAATAGCTCTGATTAACAATAAAGAATGATTAATCATATTAGAATTCTTCATAATTTTTTCTTATTCAAACTATGTATTTTGTATTGAAAAAATGTGTAATTTATAACTTGTAATACAATTTTTAAATTGTAAATTTTAATGTGTTGACAAAACATTCTTTTCATATATGATCCTATGTATTTTAAAATACTGAATGACCAATAATATAAGATCCGGTTATAATGGGCTTCAAAAGTATGCCCATTATAACCAGACCAATTTTGAAAGTATATATAAGAAAATTAGTAGAATTATGTCAGCACATGGAATAACATTGTAACACAGGTTCGGCACGACACCGCTGAAAGGTTGCCGACCCCTCTACTATACTAATGAACAAAGAAGGAAGGTGAAGTTCACCCGATATAAAGTTTTGGATTTTTTTCCTGCAACTGATATTTATTAACATAGAGCATGTGATGTTCATAACTGGGTGAATATATACTTGTGGGCGAGTGAGGAGAGGTGATGTTTGAGTTTTCTTCAACACACAAGGGTCCATAAGGATCTTAATCCAGTCTTGGCAAAGTCACAGTTCTGGAGGCCCAGGTCAACTGGCCATTCTGGAAAAATGGTTCTCCAGCTGATATTAAGTGTTTGTGTTTGTCATTTACAGTCAGAACCCTAAAGCTGCACTGCACCCAAAGCAGTAGTTTGGAGACCATTGCTGAATTAATGTGTCACAAACATGCGCATGGGAGGCAGCTAAAGGGCTTGAGTGAGGGCAATTCCAAGTCAGACCGGGATGTGGCAGAGTGCACGGATTCTTTTTCTCTCTTTCCTGCAGATCATTCATGGAAGATTCTACCTGGCCCTGTTGACGTCACTTCCTGGTCCGAGCCTATGGAGACCTTGCTGGCTACGAGAACCTTTGATGTCACGTCTGGGCTCGAGTCTATGGCTGAAGACCCTTTTGAGCACGAATTCTTTGACCTTACTTCCTGTCTTCCCCTTTAAAAAGCCTCCACCTTTCCCCTACTCCCTCAGTTCTGTTTTGGACTCTGATTTGTGAAACCAGTGCTGTCTTCTGTTTGCAATTTTGCAGCCAAGAAACCGATTATACGGGTGGTCGCCCCAAACCTTGCTATGACTTGTGGTCAAGTTTGTGACAAATGTTTTAAAAGTAATGTGTGTTATGCTGTCAGATTACTTTTTAATGTAGCAAGTAATGTAATGCAAAACTTTTCTTATTCAAGTAAAAATGTGTTAAATAAAAAAAAAACAGATTTGATTTACTGCATTACTTTTCTTTAATGCCTTCTGACATCTGCTGTATTTGCTGGATGTGACACAGTTTGTATGGCTCAAAACGCAACTTTTAACAGGAGCAGTATATGCATTTATATTATTTTGGCTTCAAATAAAGAGCACTAAAAGCTAAATAATAAAATAAATAGCAATGAGTCCTGCTTTATTTTATCATCCTGACCTGGAATGGAATAGTAATGAATATTGTAATATTGCAAAAGATTTATTTTGATTATAAGTGTGTGTTTCATATCTCTAAGTTATATTGAACAGGAAAAAAACTAAGTCAATGAAACACAGGAAAATTGTCAAATGAGGTGGTGTTTCTGGTCAGTCTCATGAAGGTTCATATTTGGGCTTAGGTGGTGGTGACCTGTGGTGCTTGGCACACAGGCAATTATAAAAGGTGCCTTAATCTTTTTTATATCATCTCAGGCGTTTTAATTAATAGTACATTTTCTACACATGTGCTTTTGGTTGTGTATTATATCAAAGTGGCAGCTGGATAATCATAAAATATGATGTGTATGCATGAGTGGAGTTTATAGGGGGATAGGGGCATAACTCCTCCACCAATGATGCACAGTCTATTGGAATGTATTTTTGTAATGCATGTAGTAATAAGATGGATTACATTTATCTTGTCTGTGAGGATTTCCTCCACTTTTTCCGTAACAAAATTAAAGATCTAAATAATTCAACTAACATAAATACATCATCTGTTTATATCTCTCCCTGTTTTCCCACTCCATCCAACTCCTTCTCTAAGTTCTCACCAGTCACATCTGCCTCTGTTAATGACCTGCTTTGTAAGATGAGGCCGACTACTTGTGTACTGGACCCCATCCCCAGCACACTACTTAAATCCTGCCTTTATGCCATAATCCCAGCTGCTACAACAATAATAAACTCATCCCTTGACGCTGGCTCTGTGCCGCTCACTTTTAAAATTGCTTCTGTAACCCCAATGTTAAAAAAGTCTGGTCTTGATGCTGACAATCTTAACAATTTCCGGCCTATTTCCCACTTACCTTTCCTGTCAAAAGCTCTTGAGTGTGTTGTAGCCTCCCAGCTCACCAATTACTTAATCACTAATAACTTGATGGAACCCTTTCAGTCTGGTTTCAGGGCGCGGCACAGCTGTGAAACTGCTCTGCTACGGGTAACCAATGATTTGCTTATGGCAGCAGACTCTGAACAAACCAGCATATTAATTCTGTTAGACCTCAGTGCAGCATTTGACACTGTCAGACATGACATTCTACTGTCCAGAATGGAGAACATGCTGGGTATCTCGGGCACTGCCCTCCAGTGGTTCAAGTCCTATCTGACTGATAGGCAAGAGTTTGTTAGTCTTGGCAACAGCAGATCCAGCTTAGCGCCAGTCACACAAGGAGTTCCTCAGGGCTCTGTCCTCGGCCCTCTTCTCTTCTGTATTTATATGCTTCCCCTTGGCCATATTATTCGTAGCTATGGACTGGGCTATCATTTTTATGCAGATGATACTCAACTCTACTTCAATGTTAAAAGTGGAACTTCATTAGAGCTTTCTCAGCTCACAACCTGCCTTAGTGAAATTAAAACCTGGATGGAGCAGAACTCTTTAAAATTAAACTGCAACAAAACTGAACTCCTGCAAATTGGGACTAAAATGCAACTTAATAAAATGAGCTCTTTCCCAGTCAATCTTGGTGGTGATCTCATCAGACCTACCTCCACTGCAAAGAATCTCGGTGTCATTTTTGATTCCTCCCTTTCTTATTCCGCCCACATAAATCACATTAAGAAACTTTCTTACTTTCACCTCCGTAACATATCACGTGTTCGCTCCTTCCTCTCCTTTTCTAATGCTGAGAAACTTAGTTCACATCCCGCATCAATTATTGTAACTCACTGCTGGCGTGTGCCCCTTCAAATCTCATATCACAGCTCCAGCTTATTCAAAACTCGGCTGCAAGAGTCCTTACTTGAACCAGCAGCAGCGAGCACATAACACCCATCCTGCTCCACCTTCACTGGCTCCCTGTGTCTTACAGAATCGAACATAAAATCCTACTAATAACCTACAAAGCCTTAAATAACCTCGCGTCAAACTACATCAGTGACCTCCTCCATCACTATGTACCTGCCTGCCCACTAAGGTCCTCTGATTCTGGCAATCTTGTTGTGGCCCACACTAATCTACACTCCATGGGTGACAGGGCCTTCAGCTGTATAGCGCCCACACTCTGGAATGACCTACCAAAATTAATTAGATCAACTGAATCCATGAATTCTTTTAAAAAACAACTCAAAACTCATCTGTTCAGGAAGGCTTTTAGCTCTACTTGACTTTATTACCCATCTCTCAGTTTACCTCTCTGTCAAGATGCTCATGTAACCTGTGTGTGTGTGTGCTAGACCATCAATTATGTTGTCTGTTAGGCTTTCTCTGAATTTACTGTCTTAATCTTCTTTATGTATTTATTTGTTTTGTACAATGCTATACGCTGTATACCCTGCCGTTCTTTCTTATATTCTGTAAGTGCCTTGAGCATGGGAAAGGCGCTATATAAATAAAAATGTATTATTATCTTTCCAAAAGACGGCGCATCACAAACATTTGTGGTAATGAAATGTATTGCATTTGTCATTCCAACAAATTGCACTTCATTCACATTTCAACAGATGGTGCATTACAAGCATTTACAGTGCTAAAATGCATTGCATTTACTATTCCAACAAATGGCACATCACAAGCATTTGCAGCAATAAAATGCATTGCATTTGTCATTCCAACAGATGGTGAAGCACCAACAGTACTGCTTTTACGAATCCCATATCAAATGGCATATAAAAGAGACATAGCAACCAGATGAACACACAGACACTTGTCCTTTTATTAAGGTGGATATTTATGCCATTTGAAATATGAACATGACTGATGTAAATACTTTGCTTTAAATTTGTATTTACACTGCTTCATCTTTCATAAAACTAAAACAAAAGCACAGCAACACAAGAAACAACAACAGCAAAAATGATAATAATCCTTCAAGGTGAGAGTGTGCTCTGGTGAAGAAGATCTACTGGGGAGACATTTGGCAGGTGAAACCCCAGCGCATCAGGTTCGTGATGCAATCAGTCTATGATAACCCACCAAACCCAGATAACCTGTTTGTCTGGGGCAAACGTGACTCGCCATCTTGTCCTCTATGCCCCGGAAAAGGAATCTGGAGCACAGCAGAATACATTTACTTGGCTATTAATAACACCATAAGCCACCGTTCAGGCAAATTACTGTTCATCTTTGTCAGAGCGGAAAGGAGCCACAGGAGGGAATGCCAGGAGGCCTACTCATGACAACTTTAGGTTGGCAGTCAACCTGGGGAGACAGCTCAAGTTCTTAGGCACCACAGTAACAACAACGTTGAGGCCAGACATGATCCTACTGCCAGTACAAACCCTCTTCAGTTTGCTTCAGGATCTTCTCCTGGCCCACTAGATATGCCTTCACATGGACCTCACAGTGAAGAAATCCCAAGAAATGCTGAAGCAGATTGCTCAAAATATTTATTTGTGTTGCAGAGACAATCTATGACTTCATTATATTATCAACATTATTTGTGGCTTCATTGCATTTTATAAATGCTAGCGTAGTGTAAAGTATTAAAATAGTGCTTGGGGCAAACTTTATTCAGCTTTAAATAGCATGATATTGCTATAATGTTTCTTTTTATTAGTCCGTGTTCTGTTGGGCTTTCTCAATGCTATTTGCAGTTTATGATGTCTGGTGCGTAAAAAAAGCAATGGCAGAATTTTTTTTACTTTAGCAGGGGCTAAACTGGCATTTACAGCTCAGGTCAAACCCATGCCATGAGGAATCTGCTCCATTGCATCTGAACACTTAACTTGCTTTTGATGGACACATTAATCTAACCATTGCTATGACAAATTGAGCAACATGTATTAAATAAAATCACTTGTTGATTCGCAAACACATTGGCAATGTAAGACTGAAAGAGACAAGTTAGGCATTTCAAGAAATTCATAACCCTGAGTGCTGTGAAGAATGGTTTTGACCTGCTAGGATGCTATTTTGGCCATATTTTTGAACAGAATCATATTATTATTATTATTTTTTGCTTTGGCTTGTCACTTGTTTATTTTTATCATGACAACCATCATGTCATCGCATCACAATTTTGTAGGTGCTTATGTAGGTTACTGTGGCTCTGTCTGTTTCTTTAAAAAAAAAGAAACTATTGTGATGAATCTGGGTAGTCTTTCATATAAAACTGCTGCCTTCCATGTTGACTTGGACCACCACCTGTCCTGTTTGGTGCCATCTCTCCCATCTGGGGTTTCCCTCAGTCTTCCAGAGGTCATGACACTCTTGATACTTTACTAAAATTGTAAAATGTACTTTTATAATTATGACACCATATTAACATATTCAAGTTCAAGTTCGGATTTACTATCATCTGACAAGTGATACTTATAAACGGCCATGAATACAAATACACACAATGAATACAACATCAGTTATTACAAGAAACACAGCTCAAGTGGTCCTATGACCTGCATATGAAACCCATCCTTGATTACCAGAAACAATACCAGACATTTGGGCAACTACAGCAGATGTAGTAAGGAGCTCGATGAACCCGACACCTTCGATAACATAACCAGATGAGCATGGCAAATGAGGGCAAAACACACATAAAGCAATGGATGGTGTAAAGGTGCTTAGTGCTTTTATTAAAAACCCACTAAACAAAACAGCGTCCCAGAGTGCAGTGCAACATCATCATTAAATAAATAATCCATTAAAATAAAAAGTGAATTAGTGGAGGTTAAAAACAATTCAACAAATATCTCTCTATTATAATAAAAAATCTTGAGAAGAGAGACAAGACGTGACTTTCTTAAAGAGACACTTTCACGTCCCACGAGATGAGACTTTGTGCCAACAGATTTAACCACGCCCAGGGCTGGAAATTAAAGGCAAAGAGTAGATGACAAAATAGAAGGTCGTAAAGAATTCAAAAACGCTGGCGCGATACACATGCAGAGCAGGTTAGAGATAATGGAAGTACAAGAATTCGAAAGACTCAAAAAAATGATAGTAAAGGTCGCATTAGTGCAAACAAATGGAAATTATTACTCGGTGAAATAACAGAACAGCAAAAAGAGATTGAATATATTGTTCAGATTTAAACTTTAAGTCGGAGACTTGTAGATCGTCTAATTCGTGTTGCCATCAGGGAAAAGTAGTGTTTCTTCCCAATGAAGAGGGCTATCTACGAGAATTAAAAGATTTGTTGTTTGGTGAAAGTGAAATCTGGCAAGAGAAAATTTCAAGCCATGCGAGACAAGACTTTATGCAAAGAGATTTGGAAAAGTCCTGCCCACATCTAAAACATTTACAACCACATACACGGTTCAATCATTTCTCATTATGTGAATGCTATTGTCAGACACAGTTCATGTAGAGAGAAAGAAACGATATTCACTCATGTGCAGTTATACATTGCCGCTCCTAATCCCAAGAAAGCACTCAGTAGAAGTGCCCCTTTCACAGCCTCTGGCTCCCACGTCCCTGAGGCTCACTCCCAACCACCTGCCTCACTCCATAAGCTCAGCCAATCTTACACTCCATCTCTGCCTCTACCTCTCTGTCTTCCTTTTCCTTTTAACATCCTTCATGGTAAGAGTCTCCTCTCTCTGTCACTGGCCAGTCTGTTTTCTCCTTTCCTCCAATTTGCTTTCTTTTCTCCCCTCTCGCATCTAAAACTGGGAACAAGTGCAGTGCCATCATCTGCCACACAGGAACCACTCTCACCATGTTACTATGACCATACACAAAGATGTGAGTGCAGCAATCAGAACCATTTATTAAAATGGCCACCTTTCCCAGCCACAGACCACATTTTACCACACTGCCCCCTGAAGGCTGTTTCTGATCTGCTGGTCGGGCATTTGGGGCTTTTTCTTTACCGTAATGAGGATTTTTCTGTCATCAGCAGTGGAGGTCTTCCTTGGCCTACCAGTCCCTTTGTGATTACTGAGCTCACCTGTGTGCTCTTTCTTCTTGATGATATGCCGGACAGTTGATTTTGGTCATCCTAAGGTTTTACTGATGTCTCCAATGGTTTTATTCTCATTTCTCAGCCTCCTAATGGCTTCTCTGACTTTCATTGGCACAGCTCTTGTCCACATGTTGAAAAATGACAAATAGTACAGGCCAAAAGTTTGGACACACCTCCTCATTCAATGTGTTTTCTTTATTTTCATGACCATTTACATTGGTAGATTCTCACTGAAGGCATCAAAACTATGAATGAACACATGTGGAGTTATGTACTTAACAAAAAAAAGGTGAAATAACTGAAAACATGTTTTATATTCTAGTTTCTTCAAAATAGCCACCCTTTGCTCTGATTACTGCTTTGCACACTCTTGGCATTCTCTCGATGAGCTTCAACAGGTAGTCACCTGAAATGGTTTTCACTTCACAGGTGTGCCTTATCAGGGTTATTTAGTGGAATTTCTTGCTTTATCAATTGGGGTTGGGACCAGCAGTTGTGTTGTGCAGAAGTCAGGTTAGTTGGACGATCATTTATTTTTCAACAGGACAATGACCCCAAACACACCTCCAGGCTGTGTAAGGGCTATTTGACCAAGAAGGAGAGTGATGGAGTGCTGTAAATGGTCATGAAAATAAAGAAAACACATTGAATGAGGAGGTGTGTCCAAACTTTTGGCCTGTACTGTACTGTATATAAAATCCATTGTCTGTCTGTGTGTCCGCTTTTCACGAAAGAACTACTTAATGGATTTAGATCGTGTTTTTTTCTATAATTTCTTTGAACATTTTGGTTGATTTTGCATCTTCTCTCATTGTGCTACGTATCATAGTTTGGTTGTGGAACCAATTTATTTGCGTGAATCCGAGAGACATGCAGCGGGCTGAGGGGAGGGAGGTGGGGACCTTCTCACTCATGCACCAGCCTTGAGGTGTGTACCTTAGCTCTGCTTAGCTAGCGAACAAGAGAACTACTTAACGGATTTAGATCTGTTTTTTTTCTATCATTTGCTTGACCACTCTGCTTGATTTTGTGACTTCTCTCACCACACTAAGAATCATAGTTCACTTGCAGAAGTGATATATTTGTGCTAATCCAAGACAGAGGCTGCTAGCCTAGGGGAGGAGGAAGCGTGATGTCAGGAGTGGGGAGTAGGTCAGGGCCCTGCTCACTGTCTTGTTTCACTACTATGTGGGTGGAGCCATGGGGGTTGGCTAGTGTGTGTATATATATATATATATATATGTATATATTTATATATATACATTGTAAAAAGGTGCTATATATGCGCCCGACCCGACACAGCTTGGACACGGGAGGCACACGTATAAAATAAATAAACTTTTATTTTTCTTCAGCTGAAGGGCACATCTTCCCTGTGTCCCCCAGCCACAACACAGTCCCAAAGCACCAACACACAAAAGTAAAGCAGTCATCTTTTTCACCACCACTCCTCCCAGGCAACCTCATCCTCCTTTACCCGACTCCAGCTGCTGAGTGGTGGTTGCTGGCTCCTTTTATTGGGTACCCGGAAGTGCTACAGATGCTTGATTGCCAACACCTGACTGCACTTCCGGGTGTGGCAAAACCAGTGCTCAGAAGGGTCCAGCAGCTCCTGCTGCAGCACCCCCTGGTGGCACCTGTGGAACTCAACAGGGCTGCACAACACTCCAACCCCCATGAAGCCCTGGGGGAGTCCAAGGCACCGCTGCAACCCAGGGAGGCTGCCATCTAGCGTTCAGGGGGAGATATTGTGTTTCCCATGCTTGCTTTCCTGGAACATACAGTATGCTGCAGGGGCATCCTGGCCGGGCATGGGTCCCGGCCATCCGTCACTATATATATTTAATTTTTTATCAGCATGTTTTTACTAAGGTTAAAGGTTTCTTCAGCTAATGTCAAGCAGTACATACCAGTGCAAAGGTATGAAAAGTCCAGTACCATTTGCTCCCTTAGATGTAGCCACAGTAATTTAAGAAAAAAACAAAAAAACAAGGGGTACTGATATCAGGAATGAATCAATCACAAGATATTACGCTGCATTTTGATGTTCACTCACCATTGAGGCGGAACACATTAAATCTGAAAAAAAGCCACCAAAAAAGCTTACAGATGTTTCATCTACTTGGCGGAAAAGAAGCCAGCAGCTGTACATGGCTGCTGCATCAAAAAAGCACAGAATTCTGTTGTGGAAAGATATGAATGTAGAAAATAATTTTTTCATTTGTTTGCTGGTTTTCAGCTGACCAGCACATCTGGCCACTTTCTGTGTGCTGGTCAAGTTGTGCAGTGTGTGCATTCTGTGTATTCTTTCCATTTTATGGCAACTTGTTCTTTTTCATCTCATAGCTGTTCGATTCTAAACTGTCAGGTGCTGCCATTGAAATTTATGTAGCTCATACAGTAGCTAAGAATTTTTTCTGAGGTCTTTGCAAGGCTTTCACTTTTTTTTTTGGTAATTTTTAAATCTATATTGCTGTACAGTCGGACCTCCATATCTGTGGGGAAATGCGGATGCTCAAGTCCTTTATATAACATGGCATAGTATTTGCACATAACCTATGCATATCAACCCATATACTTTAAATGATCTCTAGATTACTTATGATACCAAATACAATTTAAATGCTATGGCAATACTTGTTATACTGCACTGTACAGGGAATAATAATTTCAGCACATGACAGGCCACTTTTTAAAAGATCTTTATTTTCTTGTCGAAATATAGTGCTTTACACTCCCTCATAGCATTTGAGGGATTGCTTTGACCACTTAATTGCTTTTTGTAGGAACAATTTTTTCACAGAAACAAATGCACAATGTGACGCCAAGGTCCTCACAGCACCTTGTCGACTGAAATGCTTTTATTTAAAGAAACGCGGGGCAGTGCTTGTTATTGATAATAACAGTTTTCTCGGTTGAAGCATTAGTATTCCGTTTACAGTGTACTTATTACCTACAGACAATCTTTATGTGTCCAAGTAATGTTTCTAGCTTTGCACCGCTTTTTGCATGAGTATGTGCTGTGTATAGATAAGTTGGCAGATTAAACCCGCTGCCCTGGCCAGGGTTCTACGGGCTGATGTACGGACTAACTTATATTGGATTGTGAAGGGGGGAAGCATCAGTTTAAGGGGAGATTGATTTCAATTTGGTTATTGATTGTTCAGTCTTCTTTGTTTGAGTGTCTTTATTTTCTGGAATTACATGCATGTCTTTTGTGCTGTGTTAAAGAGCTGCAGTATTGCGGGAAGCATAAAGATTGAAACCCTTTTCCTAAACTGGCAACTGGTAGCACTCAGAAGCCGAGGTAGGATTGGTGAGCGAGAAAAGGATTTCATTTTATAAAGGAGGTGATTGCCGAAGAACTAGGTCGATCGATCAGCGTTGCTGATGAGCAGAGCTAGCCAACTGAAGAGCAGTGTGGTGGCACAGTAATTGGATGTGATATAAGAGCTGTATAAGTTTATATACGTTTACTCCTATGCACCATTTTATTCACCTACTATTGTGGAAGACTATGACTACGAATCACTTCATTCACATGGATTCAGTGTAGTGCTTGGTGTGTGGCAAGTTCAAGTCCTAGTTTTTTGAACTTTCTGGAATTTTTTTATATTTTCGATCTACAGATGTGGAGCCTGCAGATACGGAGCTCCAGCTGTATTTTTTAAGAGAATGCCTATGTCAGAGGGTATCATAATGATCTGATGCCAATTGAGAAAGACCAGCATCTTTTTGCATCATTGTTTTTTATCACTTGCATTTTTCACAAGTCATCAGCAAAAGAGTGAAAAACATTATTAGTTAGGTAAGTGAATGTCACAAAACGATCTTTTCAGCACCTATTTTTCTAAGCTTTACGGTAAATTAGTTGCAATTCTTCTTTACGTGAGGTAATATGGTAGTTTTTTTTTTCAGCAGCAAACTTCCTGTAGTTATAAACAAAGGGCAGCAAGCTAAGGTTTGTTTTACGAATGAGTGAGAGCTGATTGGAATATTAGCCTTAATGTTAAAGAAAACTGGAGTAATAAATTACAAAAAAGGAATCAGAGAAGTCGTCCTGTGCAATCAGACAAACGGCAAGCAAAGCTACCTTAATGAACTCAGACATTTTTATTGTGTCCTTTAATTAAAATGGGACACCGTTGGGCTTAGTTTGGACAGCGAGCTTGTGTTAAGTACAGTGGATTACATTTTTAATTGGAAAATGAAAAGATAAAGGATTGTTAGCTTAAGAACAAAATGCATGTTTTTCATGTAAACTTGATAAGCTTGTTAGCCTTGTGTCCTCTTGATAAATATAAGGAACATTTGATATATTTACAGCTCTGCGAAAGATCTGTTCCATGTTTAATATTTGTGTGTCATACAATGTATGTTTTGGCAAGAAACAAGTACTGTATTATTAAAGTGGTAATCCACATTTATAATCACACATCAATAATTCCGAATGTCTTGCTGATACACTGAAAAAAAATCTAACAAAAAATAATTAATTAAAAATGATTAAAAAGTAAAATCTATATGTGCCTGTATATTTATATTTAAGTAGTGCTTAATTACCAATATAAATTAAATGACTGTGTGAGTGAGTGTATATAACTACTTCAATAAAATTTTAATTCAAATAGGTACATTACAGAAAAAATTAAACAATATGACACCTTGTAATTATGATAAGCATTTTTATTTTCTCTTATGGATAAATATTTTGTGCATATAAAGGATTTTTATTTATTTTACTATTTTTATAGATACTGCACAATATGCTAACAAAATTTAATTTTGTTCATAAAAAAATTAATAGTAAACACCCCTGGACTATAGTTTTATTTAAAAAATACCAAAATTAAAACTTTAATATAGCACATAAGGCTTCTATGTGTCTGGTTATGTGGGAGCTTTGTGTGAAAAGTTTTTTAAATGGATAAAGAAAAAATAATTGGTATTGGAATCAGCCGATCCAGTAACTTGAAGGCGGTTATTGGTATCGGCGTTAGATGGTAGAGGGTCCTGTGCACATTTAGGCAAATTCTAATATGACTTCACCGTACTTTTCATGCCATAAACACCACTGATTACAAATATGCTATTAAAGAAATGCAACACAAAATAAATTAAAATGTTGAAACATATAAAGAGATACATAAGGAATTATAATAATCAAAAATATGTATAAAGTGTGACACTAATTCTTTCATGTCCTGAAATTTTACTTGGATAGAAAACAGATGCATCCTTTGTGAAAAAAATGTAATTATCCAACTACATTAATTAAACATATTTATTTACTTCTGATCATTTTGATTAAGAAGTACTGAAAAATCACTATATAAATTATTGCCTTTTTTAACCCCTGCAGACTCCAACACAACAACAGCACCTGCACAATGACAACTCTAGCATTAAGATGGTACTTTTGCCGCACCCATGAATGAGGTAGAAAGTCCATTTGCATCCCTCTTTATTTTATCAGTATGTAAATCAAGAAAGCACAAACTTATCTGAATGAGTGAGAAATGAAAAGACTTCAGATACAACTGCTTTTTTTAGTTATCTATTACCTGAACAGGCTTAACATGATAAGGCTTCTCTGCATCTTAATTATATATTATAAGTATATATTCTTAGATATAAAACACTCAGCTGCACCCATACTCAGAATATACAGACACATGCAAAAGTATATTAAAATGACTATATATACAGTATTATACCATTATCGCACATAATTTCTGCATTCATTAAGATGGCTTAAGCACTCCATTTATACAAACAGGTAACTTTGTTAACAAAGCTGACTGTTCTATATTAAGACTTATTCACACCTTTATGCTATGAATAAAAAGCAAATATACACTATATATGAACTGTGTATATATTTCATGTATAAAAGTACTTCAATTTTAACAGTACATGTCACATGTCAATTTTATAATATTCTTTACACTACAAATCTATATGTTCAAAATATTTTGAAATACTAGAATTACTTCATTATGAAATTACATTAGCTCTGTGTGTGTGTGTGCGGCCCTGAAGTGGTTTGCACAAGGGGGGAGCTGTTTCCTGTCTTACACACAATGCTGCCGGGACAGGCTCTGCTCCCCCAAAATTAAGCTGGTTTGAGAATCCCATGTTATTTTATATAATATAAGTGGTTTTAAGGATTCCTTTACAATTTAAATTAATAAATTAAACACTGATAAGTCATACAGTCGTACCAGTGACCAGGGGGTTACAATAAGGTTACCATCCCACTAACATGTTGTAAAAAGTGAGATTTGGAGAGGAACTGGAAAAAGTGGGGGAGCCCTGAAAGTGGCTGTTAAACTGACAGAGATATCATTAAGACATACAGCACAACATCTTATTTGGATCACATAAAGGTAGCATGATGTTTTGTGGACCGAACTTTACTTGTCCTCAGTAAATCTGGTTTTTACAGAAGCTCGTTAATTAGATAGATAGATAGATAGATAGATAGATAGATAGATAGATAGATAG
>JANRMT010062857.1:27111146-27125618 GCA_026402145.1 Polypterus bichir lapradei | reverse complement strand
CACTGACATTGCTGTCATGCAGAAACTCACGCACTTTTTGCCACTCCTGTCTGGTCCAGCGAAGGTGGGTTTGTGCCCATAGGCGGCGTTGTTGCTGGTGATGTCTGGTAAGGACCTGCCTTACAACAGGCCTGCAAGCCCTCAGTCCAGCCTCTCTCAGCCTATTGCGGACAGTCTGAGCACTGATGGAGGGATTGTGTGTTCCTGGTGTGACTCGGGCAGTTGTTGTGGCCATCCTGTACCTGTCACGCAGGTGTGATATTCGGATGTACCGATCCTGTGCAGGTGTTGTTACACGTGGTCTTCCACTGCGAGGATGATCAGCTGTCCTTCCTGTCTCCCTGTAGCGCTGTCTTAGGCGTCTCACAGTGTGGACATGGCAATTTATTGCCCTAGCCACATCAGCAGTCCTCATGCCTCCCTGCAGCATGCCTAATGCACGTTCACGCAGATGAGCAGGGACCCTGGGCATCTTTCTTTGGGTGTTTTTCACAGTCGGTAGACAAGTCTCTTTAGTGTCCTGCGTTTTTAGAACTGTGACCTTAAATGCTTACTTTCTGTAAGCTGTTAAGGTCTTAACGACCATTCCACAGGTGCATGTTAATTAATTGATTATGGTTAATTGAACATGCATGGAAAACATTGTTTAAACAATTTACAATGAAGATCTGTAAAGTTATTTGGATTTTTAAAACATTATTGTTGAAATACACAGTCCTGAAAAAGGGACGTTTCTTTTTTTGCTGAGTATATATATATATATATATATATATCTGCATTTTATTTAACTTAAGAAAGCACAATATGATCATTTAGAATATTGATTTGAATGTGTAAAAAGAAAAACATTACCTGGTTGGAAAACCTACAAAAATTAGCAAATGCATTAAAAGTCAATTTTAAGATCCTTTTTTGTGAGGCTGTTTTTATTTTTACTTTTTAATTAGTAATTAGTCATTGGCAGGATATTTAATGGAGGAAATAAAAAATGTGCTTTCATGCAAACAAAATTAAACTAAGTTCCTGCCATCCATTCTTAATTTAAATTCTGTTTGGATGTTTGGGCGCAGTCTGTGCACTGGATGGGGTGCTGCTCAAATTCACATACTGTATGCACTCTTAACAATAAACAATAAACACTTCTTTAATCGCACTTTGCTGGTTTGTGCCATTCCTTGTAGAACCATCACTTGACAAAAAAACATTTAATTCTGGGAAAGGTTCTCTGCTTGTGAAATTGATTCTTGGGCTTTGAAAAGACTCCTGATAATGCGGGCAAAACAGAAATCTTTGATGTATAATAGGCTATCTAACAGGATACAACAAACAGATCAAGAAAACCTGAACTCAGCCTGTGTCATTGTAGCCAACAAGAGTCCTTTTAAAATCAGGAACCCACTACATTTGTTATTGTCTAATCATGGCTATTTATGGAGCCTTTTACAGATCTAAATTAATAATGGTTCTTTCCAGAACCTTCATGTGGAGGATTCTTTGCAGTAATATGAACCCCTGCAGAGGATTTGGGAAGGGCATTCCACATGTGTGTAAAGGAACTCTTTGTTGCTGTTTCTGTAACATAATTGTTTTTCACAAGTCTGGGTTGTTGGCCCATAGCTTAACCACCTATAACCATGAGGACTGGTGGATCGCACTTTGTCTGGCCTCTGCCCTAAGACCTGTCTGGCTTGGGTGGCCCTTCCAGCATAGCTCTTTAGGTCTTTGAGGCACTCAAGCTCCCCAACCACGCCAAGGTGGCCATCCAGTTTGGGAGCAGGATGATTCTTTAGAGAACCAAAAATGGTTACCCTACACCACTGTGTTAAGATCCACTTTGACACCTTTATTTTTAAGAGTGTATCCACGCTGTTTAAATCATGGAAACAGTTAATTCAATCAATTTATTCACATATGCACTCCTAACAATAAACACTAAACTAAAACAATTTTTCAGTTTTAAATTTCAGTAGTGTAAGGCACTATATTTAATCCATGACAATAAATTTGGCTTGCTTTTTTGTAAGTTGTTAGGCGATAAGAGTATCAGTTGTATTTTCAGATTCTCTGTGATGGACTCAGGTTAGCTGGTTAGGCATTGGCTCATTTTGTATCTATTTTTGTTCGGCTGCTAATCAAGGAAAGAAGGAACAATTAAGGGGTCTGAGTCTTAAATAGCAGGTCAATTAAAAATAAGGCAAAACAAGTAATTTACATGCAAAAATGGGTTGCTAATTAAGAAAAGGGTTAGAATGAAAACCTGTAGCCAATGTGGCCCTCCAGGACCGGAGTTGGAGACCCTGTTACATATTCATAGTTATTTATGTAGACTGGTACAGATCTAAATTAACAACCGTTCTTTCTGGAATGTTCACTCGGATGATTGTTTTGTGAACCAAAAGAGTTAGCCTATGGCACTCTGAAAGAGTGAATCAAAAGAGTGTACCTATGCTCTCTAAATCTTGTAAACAGTTAAATCAATCAACCAATCAATCAAGTCTTTCATTTTTAAATTTTAATAGTGTAAGGCACTATAACTAATCCATGAAAATGAATTTGGTTTGTTCTTTATGCAAGTAGTTCAGACAATCAGATGAATTTGTACGTTGTTTGGTGATGCAGTATCTGTTGTGTGCTGCCCTAAGTGCAATTTGTCCTCACCTTGCTGCTTCCATTTATTAAGGGAGAGCAATAGTAAATGTGTATGAAGCCCAGACATTCATGCAGAATGTCGTAGGTTGCACACCACAATACAGTAAAACAGTGTTTTTTAACCAGTGTGCACCATGACAGCTACCCTTGTGGGCTGTGGAAAAAATAGTGTAGCACACTTGGGGCTGAACCTGAGAGCCGGGCAATCTTAACACATGGCCACACTGATCAGTTGCCCGGTGGTCCCCACGGGTATAAGGTCCCCATGCTAATCTATGTATGTTGTGACTTGCTGAGTGGTTGTGTAGGTAGGGGTCTCAGTGCACTGCTTTTCCCAGGGTCCTATAATGTTGTAAAGATGGCCCTGCCTGAGAGGAACAACCTCCTCGGGTGGTCCAGACCTGTGTGAGGAGGACAGGACTACCTGAAGGAACTGGCATAAAAGCAGCACCACGATCGCTATATTGCAGACACAGCACTTCAAGCACTTCAAACATGTCCCCTGGCTGCTAGAGCCGATCTGCCTACTGTAGGTGTGTGGTCACCAGTGAATCTTACTGGACTGGTGGATAGTAGGCATATGAGTTACCTCTGAGGCAGAGAGGAGCGGGCAAAAGGGCTAAGCAGCATGGAGGTGCCAGCAAAGTGCTCACTAAGTGTAGTGTCTACAAGCGCTGATCTCGGATCTGCTTTTCTACCATATCTTCTGGTAGCGCCACCCCTTTGGACAGTAGAGCACATGTATGAGATATAATGTGTTTGTAGTTAGTAGAATATAGTGGTGTGCCTTGGGATGTTTTTGGTTACAAAAAGTTTATTTGTCTCTTTGCGTCAGTCAGCAGAGCTACGTCCGGGTGCTCTTTGTGGATTACAGCTCAGCTTTTAATACAATTATTCCTGACATTCTCATCACCAAACTGGTCACTCTTGGCCTCCCCCTTCTCACATGTGTCTGGATAAAAGACTTTCTTACCAACCGGCTCCAAACTGTGAGACTCTGCCCCCACCACTCCTCCATTCGCACACTGAACACTGGTACTCCACAAGGCTGTGTGCTGAGCCCCCTTCTGTACTGTCTCTACACCCACGACTGCAGTCTGGCCCAAAACAACAACAACCTGTTTTCATTCTAACCCTATTCTTAATTGGTGACTAGTTTTTTGCTGCTATTTAACTCCTTTTCCTTTTATTTTATTTAGTAATAATAATAATTCTTTACATTTATATAGCACTTTTCTCACTACTCAAAGTGCTCTCCACACAGGGATGACCCAGGAAGCAAACCCACAATTTCCTTACTGCAAAGCAGCAGCACTATTACTGCATCACCTGGGATGTTTTTTTAAGATTTGTTCCCCTGATCGTTCCTCTGAATTGCTTCATTTCTTTCCTTAACTTTTTGAGGGCTGAATATTTTTTCCAGTTTTCTGAACAGCACACAATGCAATGGTTTCACACATAAATCAATATAAAACATTTTTTTCTGCGTGCCGTGGCTGCTGTCAGCACCCGTTCGGCGACTCTGGCAGCAGCAGCTGCACGGGGGCAGCTCAATGTCCAGCAGGGATACACGATGGTCTGGCTGTCTTCGCGCAACAGTAGCAGATGCAGTGTGACACAATCTGGTTTGTATCTCTTGTCATCGTAAGAGGCAGTCCTCCCAGGTGAACGTTGGCGTAGATGCGTTAGCTACACAGACATGTTCAGCACCACGATCAGCTGACACTGGCCCCTCACTTTCATTTTCGATCTCCAGATCAGTTACATCAAAATCCGACAACTCAGAGTCTGACTCAGCAATATGATACACCAAATGTCGTCCACAGAGTATTTTGCTTTGAGCATTTGCTTTGGTCTTTCACCAGATGTTGATGCCATTTGAGGGGTTGTTTGCTCTTCGCTACTCATGCACACACATGAAGTCTCGGTCAAACCAATAAAGCTAACTTTAAAGAGAGTCAAACTAAAACACAGTTTACAGCTGGTTACCGTCCTCTACCCCTGAATTTTGACAAAAGTCGACATTTGCCCTGAAAGAGTTAAATGGCACCCAAACAGAAATGAAATGTGAAGTGAGTGAGCCAACAGAAGACCAACTTAGGGCTCGTTTATACTTCACGCTCAAAACACATCATGGCTGCCGTGTGTTCCCACCGTTCATTTGACGTGTCCTCTGAGCAGGTCCTCAGAAATTAATGCAGTACCAGCAAAAAGTCGGGGGGGGGGGGGGGGGGAATGGGCTAGATTGGTGGTTGTGGACGCAGTGTGATAAAAGTTGGAATATGACGTCAGATTCACTGTTTACTATCTACTGTACATGTGACAGAAAACCGCTTTGAGGACCCTATGGGATCAATGTACGCGCTTCGATGTTTGATAAATGGTTGGATGTGGTGAAGCAAAATGCCGACATACAGATGCATAGGTGGTGCTTTTATACTCAAGTGTTGCATATTCCCGATCGTAATGACACGATACATTTTAAAAGTCTCACATACCATCTTTTGTACTGTCTTTTTTTTCTCCTTACCTGACAGCAGTGGAAAAAAGCAAAAGATCACCATACAGAACACATTAAATTATCATATTCCAACTCTCAGCACATTTAGAATCCTTAGATTTATAAACTCAGCAAAAAAAGAAACGTCCCTTTTTCAGGACTGTGTATTTCAACAATAATGTTTTAAAAATCCAAATAACTTTACAGATCTTCATTGTAAATTGTTTAAACAATGTTTTCCATGCATGTTCAATTAACCATAATCAATTAATTAACATGCACCTGTGGAATGGTCGTTAAGACCTTAACAGCTTACAGAAAGTAGGCATTTAAGGTCACAGTTCTAAAAACGCAGGACACTAAAGAGACTTGTCTACCGACTGTGAAAAACACCCAAAGAAAGATGCCCAGGGTCCCTGCTCATCTGCGTGAACGTGTATCAGGCATGCTGCAGGGAGGCATGAAGACTGCTGATGTGGCTAGGACAATAAATTGCCATGTCCACACTGTGAGACGCCTAAGACAGCGCTACAGGGAGACAGGAAGGACAGCTGATCATCCTCGCAGTGGAAGACCACGTGTAACAACACCTGCACAGGATCGGTACATCTGAATATCACACCTGCGTGACAGGTACAGGATGGCCACAACAACTGCCCGAGTCACACCAGGAACACACAATCCCTCCATCAGTGCTCAGACTGTCCGCAATAGGCTGAGAGAGGCTGGACTGAGGGCTTGCAGGCCTGTTGTAAGGCAGGTCCTTACCAGACATCACCAGCAACAACGCCGCCTATGGGCACAAACCCACCTTCGCTGGACCAGACAGGAGTGGCAAAAAGTGCGTGAGTTTCTGCATGACAGCAATGTCAGTGATCTGCCATGGCCAGCGAAGAGCCCAGATCTCAATCCCATTGAGCACGTCTGGGACCTGTTGGATCGCAGGGTGAGGGCTAGGGCCATTCCCCCCAGAAATGTCCAGGAACTTGCAGGTGCCTTGGTGGAAGAGTGGGGTAACATCTCACAGCAAGAACTGACAAATCTGGTCCAGTCCATGAGGAGGAGATGCACTGCAGTACTTCAAGCAGCTGGTGGCCACACCAGATACTGACTGGTACTTTTGATTTTGAGCCTCCCTTCATTCAGGGACACATTGTGAAACATTTTTAGTTTATGTCTTATGGTGTTGACTCTTTTAGTGTTCATACAAATATTTACACATTAAGTCTACTGAAAGTAAAAACAGTTGAAAGTCAGAGGACGTTTCTTTTTTTGCTGAGTATATTTGATATCACTTTCATGATGAAATGCATTAAAGTGTTTATGTTACATTTTGCAGTTAATTTTGTTTAAATAATGAAAACTGTTAATAATTACACACATGGAGGTGACATGGTGGCGGAGCGGCAGTGCTGCTGTCTCGCAGGGAGTCACGTCGCTGGTATTCATGCTTGGTTTCCACAGTGTGTTCCGGTTTCCTTCCAAAGATATGCAGATTTGGTGACACTAAAATGACGCTAGTGTATGTGAGTGCTTGTATTTACCTTGCGATGAGCTGAATCCCTGTCTAGGGATTGTTTCTGCCTCGTGACCAATGCTTGCTGGAATGGGCACATCCCTGGATTGTTGGATTTAAGCATTAAACATCCTTTTCAAAGATATTGCGGTAAGTTGTCATCGGAATTTAATGGGTGTTCCAGGCAATTCACAACACAGCGAAGCCGAACCTGTTCTCACCGTGATGATATCTCGCACTGCCACCTGGTGGATTCTTCCAGATTTACGTAAAGTACGCGCACAAGTATAAACAGTAAAATGCTTGTGTAGCAGGAGTGTCCACTAGAGCATACGTCGCGTCACATGAAGCATAAACCTGGCCTAAGTCAGGGCCTTCAACTCCAACCAGTTGCTTAATTAGACGCCAAGTCTTTTTGTTAATTAAACTCGTTCTTTAAATCAAATGGCTTGTTGCTGCTCTAATTGTGCAATAGTAGACATTTCCAAAATTGTTGATTTTCTCTTTTCTAACAGCACTGGTAAAAAGGTTTGTGGACCTGAGCAGATCAGCATTCCTGAGACCTTCACCTTTCTTCATTTTCAGATATTGTATGATGGACATAGTTTGCTGGTCATGTTTTGGCTCATTTTGTATCTTATTATTGTTTGGCTGTTAATTAAGGAAAAAGAAACAATTAAGGGCTCTGAGTCATCAATCAGTCAAATAAAATGAATTCAAAAGAAGTTAATTAGCTGCAAAAACAAGTCACTAATTAGGAAAAGGGTTACAATGAAAACCTGCAGCCACTGCGGCCCTCCAGGACTGGAGTTTGAGACCACTGCTCTGCGATATTGTTTTGAAGAACCACTTTGACACCTTAAGAAACAACAATAGTATATAAAGCCAAGAATTTCTTGCAAGGCTGCACATCACAATATAGTAAAACATTTCAGCTATTTGTAATATCATTTTGCCTAAATAAGTTTACACATTTGATAATGGATTAATGTTCTGACTGGGGCTGTTGGCTGCTTTGTGCCCATTGCAACTGAAATAGTTTAAGGTGGGTCACAAAATGGGCACATGCAGAATGAATCATTTGTTCATTTTTACAAAGCATACAGCATCATTGTCCTTGCAGTTATCTGTGGTTTCACTCCACTACATACCATAGGTTTCCACCATGACCATCCTTGTAAAAGTAATCATCTATAGGCTCTAAGAAGCACTGATAAATATCACCCATAAACTTCACTCCTACAAGTTTGGTTTTCAGTTCACTTAACATCAAAAAAAGAATTGATGGAGTCTAAGTGATTTAATATCTAGCAGCAAAAATGCACATTAAAGATTTATTTAAAAATTCGATATTGGTTCTTTTCACAGGAGAGATCTGTAAGGGAAAGACTACTGTCGTGCAATCAGACCTAAAGTATTGAACATGACACAGCACTCCATACGTGTGCATTCAGCCATCCAGGACAGCACAATAACTGTATACACTCATTAAAAATGGAAGAAATAGAAAAGGCAGCTGCCCTAGCAGGCTGCCACAGTATAAATGCATACAGTTAGTGGATATGGCATAAATAGAAAACAAGTGGGCCGAAATACAGTAAGTGAGAAAATGAATAAGGCTTTTATTTTTAATATTCTAAAATCGATAGTGTTCAACAAAAAGACTGTTTTGGGCATTTAAAGTCATACTCGGCGCTTCCCTTTCTTAGATATGAGTGGCTTTTGTTTCAGAGTTTAAGACAAGACGAGGGTGAGCCAGATCATTTAAACTGATGATTGGTATGGTTTTAGACCATTTTCTCCCTGTCATTCCTGCCTTTTACTCCACATTTCTCTTACCTCCATACAGTGAATCTGTTTTATTCTGTAGATTTACAGCACTCATTCACTAGTGTTGCTGATCATCCACCTTTTTCCCAAGTCTTTTTTCTACACTCTTTAAAAAGGCTGGTCCTTTAAATGCACTTTATAGCTCTTTACTGGGTTATTTGGTTCCTCATAGCACCATTGCTTGACCACACACCATTTTATTCTGGGAAATGGTATTTACATGTGAAAGTTGGATATTTGTGCTTTGAAAACCTTCCTAATATGTAGAAAGAAACTAAAATCTTTAATGTACTGTATGGTGGGCTACCTAGCAGGACACTAACAGATTAAGAAAACCTGTGTTATCGGACGCATGTAGCAAAAGTCCTTTTAAAGTCCTGAGGAATTGGTATTTCATAAATCTGCTTTCTATTTGTGGTTATTCACTGTATGGAGCCTGTTACTGATCTAAATAAATGTAGATTCTTTCTGGAACTTTCATGTGGATTGGACTTTTGGGAATGACAAATGGTTCTTCTATGGCAGAGGTGTCGAACTTTGGGCCTGGAGGTCCACATCAGCTGCAGGTTTTCATTCTAACCTTTTCCTAATCAATGACCAGTTTTCACTGCTAATTAACTTCTTTTCCCTTCATTTTAATAGACCTGTTTTTAAGGATTCAATCATCTGAATTTATTCCTTTCTTCATTAAATGACAGCAAAACAGAAATGAGATGTGAAATGAGCCAACAGATGAGCAGCTAAACTGGGATTTCAAACTCCAACCAGTCTCTTAAAGAGAAGCCGATTCTTGCTGTTAATTAAACCTGTTATTTAATTCCATGGCTTGTTGCTGCTCTCATTCTGCCACAGCAGGAATTTCCAAAACCGTTGAGTTTTCTGTTTTTTTCTAAGAGCACCATCAAAATGTTTTGGTGACCTGAGAGATTAGCCTTACCGAGACCATCACCTTTCTTTATTTTCAGATATTGTGTGATGGGCACAGGTGAGCTGGTCATGGTGGCGGTTTGTTTTAGGTCTCATTACTGTTTGGCTACTAATTAGGGAAAAGGAGATAACTAAGGTGCCTGAGTCAAGTTAATTAAAAATAAGGCAAAAGACGTTAATTGGCAGCAAAAAACGGTCACTAATGAAGAAGATGGTTAGAGTGAAAACCTGCAGCCACCCGTACTCTATGGCACGTGTGGGCAAAGTCAGTCCTGGAGGGCCACAGTGGCTGCAGGTTTTTGTTCCAACCCAGTTGCTAAATTAAAAAACAATCTTTGTCAATAATTAAATTTCATGGCCTGTTATGTTCATGACTCTGCTATGTCAGGTCATTCTCATATCCTAGATTTTCTTCTCCTTTCTAAGGATATCATCTAAATGATGTCTAAAAATAGAGGAGTAATTCTCAGTCCTTCACTTTTTTCTCTTCACTTTCCTTCCAAGTATTTAATTAAACCAATTAGTGCGTGATAAATATACACAGGAGTAAATGGTAACAAGCTAAATGGAGAAATGCTGGTTTCTTTTGTCATTTGTATGTTATTGCTAATATGGAGCAACTAAAAAACAACACTACAGCTGTTTAAGACTAAAATAAGTGATAAGGGTTCAAAATCTTAATGAGCGAAACAACTAAAGTGAAGAAGTGTCACTTGAGCAGTAAGTGCTTCTTATTAAGCAACTGGGTTGGAACAAAAACCTGCAGCCACTGCAGCCCTCCAGGAATGACTTTGCCCACCCCTGCTCTATGGCATCGCTGTGAACCTCCATTTTTAACACTCTTAACACTAGAATTACCAGAGCCTACGAAAAAACTCGTAGATCCGTCCCACCTTAAATCGCTTCTTAAAACCGTTCACAGCCCTCCACCAGCGTCTTTTGTCATCTAAATGTGCTGATAAAGTCAGGCTGCAAGCTGCCGGCTATTCCATCCCCCCACCGACTTAGAACGTGCACGAACTTCTCCCAGCTCATGCCTTGATTGATTTTCTGGGAGTGAAGTGGAGTTTTAGAGTGGAAATAATAGATCATTGTTTGGAACACACGCATTTCATGTCTGTTCCGTTTCTACAGTAATCTGTGTAAACACATTGTTAAAACAGAAACGTTTTTTATATTCTAGTAGTAGATGACAAATTGTAGGCATAAACTATATAATGTATGTAGCCTGAACTCCAAATATCAAAGAAACATTTTCACAAAAGGTACAAATATAACACAACAATTGCACTTTTATTCAAAAATATAACTGCAGAAAAAAAAGCCGCCTTAGCATGCGACATTGACACCCATTTATTATGACTTCCTCCGTGGTGCAATAGAATCAGCTACCAACTGAGAATCAAAAGATCGCGAGTTCGATCCTGCACGACTCTGTTTTGAGAAGTAAAGTGCTCTTAGTCTTACTTACTATTTTAGAATAAAAACATACATTTGATTTCAGTCTGTAACAGCCGGTGTAATTTATGATACTTGTAAAGGTTGGCTTTGTTTTTTTTTTTTTTTTTAGTCAGTTTTATTATCTCAGCCGTGTTCACAAGCCCAAACACACCCCACCCCCGCATCTGACACTGCTGTTTTCACGTAGACGCGCTGTAACAGAGGTAAACTCAGCTCCCTTCTACATCGGAGCAAGAATGCACATACCATTGCTTGCATACTAAAGTGTCAGCAGGCACTTTTCATAGTATTACACACATTTTTGAGCATGCCCTCTGCACACTACTTGTGACTTTAGGCTTTAGGAAGTAAGTAAATAAATAAAGGTAAATCGTGTCATAAAATGATTTCTTCAAAACGTCACATATATTTGTCTCTTTCTTTTTTTAAAATGTGCGTTGATCACCGGTAGCATGTTGTAGCACACAGCATCTGGCCACCTGTATGTTCTTGCGCGCACTGAATAAGTGCACTGAATAAGAGACAAATATACAGTCTGACTGAGAGAATCAGACTGAAAAAAGCAAACATTTAGAGCTGATCTGACGCTGTTCGTTTTCAAATAATATTGCATTAGTGCAACGATGTTTACTGATTGGTACTATTCAAGTCATAAAATAATTTCTTCAAAATGTCACATGTATTTGTCTCCTTCTTTTTATTCTGCTGCTGCACTGACATCGTGCACCAGAAGGCGTGAGCTTATTCAGTGCGGCAGGAGCACGCAGGTGGCCGGTTGCTTGTACTATCACAAGCTTTTTTTAAAATGTGCATCGATCACCACCAGCATCATGTATGTAGCACACAGCAACTGGCCACCTGCATGTTCTTGCGCACACTGAATAAGCTCCTGATCTGACTCTAAGTAACAGCGCCAGGATAAATTCAAACCCGATCTGACGCTGTTCGTTTTCAAATAATATTGTATTAGTTTGATGATGTTTTCACATATATTGTCTCTTTCCTTCAGGTGTGTAATAGAAACCACAGCATAGAGAGAAGTGTGTACAAGGCTTCTCACAGGAAAAGGTGATGGAAAAAGAAAAGATGATGCAGCATCAACAAGCTTCAGTTCTTTATTTACCTTTAGTTACCTTTATTTATTTACTCACTTCCTACAGCGTAAAGGCACAAGTAAAATGTAGAGCTTCCAATAAGCATATACAAAGTACAGTGATGGCAAAAGTGCGATGTGCATTCTTGCTCCGACGCTAGATCTGCAGTGTATCACGATACATTCTCTTACCAATGATAGCAAAATGAAGTGTCTGCATGCACTTCTGGTGGCATTACACATGTATTTTTGAGCATTTCCGTGCCAAATAAATAACATTCGAGTTATAGCGCATCTCCAATACATAACATTCGAGCTATAGCGTGTCTTTATGTGATCCAAATGAATAACATTCGAGCTATAGCGTGTCTCCAAATAAATAACATTTGAGCTGTAGCGCATCTTTATGTGATCCAATTTTTCAATGCATGCAGGCACTTCATTTCACTATCATTGGTAAGAGAATGAATGTATCGTGATACACTGTAGAGCTATAGCGCGGCTTTATGTGAAAACAGCAGTGTCAGATGGGGGGAGGAGGGCATAGGGAAGGATCCTGAACACGACTGAGAAAATGAAAAGTGAATAAAAAAAAAAACAAAGCTAACCTTTAAAAGTATCATAAATTACACCGGCTGTTACAGACTGAAATCAAATGTATGTTTTTATTCTAAAACAGTAAGAATAAGATTAGTTTACTTCTCAAAACGGAGTCGTGAGGGATCGAACTCGTGATCTTTCCATTACCAGTCAGCAGCTGATACATTTACACCGCCACGCCAGTTGTTGTGAATATACATCAGTATGGCCTGCTAAGGCGGCTTTTTTTTCTGCAGTTACACTTTAGAATAAAAGCGCATTTGTTCTGTTATATTTGTATCTTTTGTAAAAGTGTTTCTTTGATATTTGGACTTCAGGCTTCATACATTATATAGTTTATGTCTACATTTTGTCATTTACTACTAGAATATGAAAAACGTTTCTGTTTTAAAAATGCGTTTACACAGATTACTGTAGAAACGGAACAGACATGAAATGCGTGTGTTCCAAATAAGGATCTATTATTTCCACTCTAAAACTCCACTTCACGCCCAGAAAATCAATCAAGTCATGAGCTGGGAGAAGTTTGTGCACATTCTAAGTCGGTGGGGGGATGGAATAGCCGGCAGCTTGCAGCCTGATTTTATCAGCACATTTAGATGACAAAAGACATAGGTGGAGAGATGTGAATGGTTTTAAGAAGCGATTTAAGGTGGGACAGATCTACGAGTTTTTTCGTAGGCTCTGTTACTTCTAGTATTAAAAATACAAACTTCATTAATGGCGCTTTACTGGGCCATTAAAAAAACATTTTACTCTTGGAAGGGTTCTTAATAATATGTGTTTCCTAATATGTGGACAAAACTGAAATCTCTAATGGATGGTAGCCGACGTGGTGGGATGCTAACAGATCAAGAAAACCTGAGTGCAGCCTGTGTTATTGTATGCAGTCAGAGTTCTTTAAAATCAGCAAGCCATAGGCATCTGTTATCATGTATTCATGGTTCTATATGGAACCTGCTCTGGATCTAAATAAATAAAGGCTATTTTTTCTGGGACCTTCATTTGGATTGTTCTTTTGGTGACCAAAAATGGTTCCCGTATGGTAAAGGTGTCCAAGTCCTGCTGGCTTCCATTCTAACCCTTCTCATAATTAATTACCATTTTTTATTGCTAATTAACTTTTTTTTTTTCTTCATTTTAATTGACTTCCCGTTTAAGACTTAGACCTCTTAATTGTTGCTTTTTCCCTTAATTAGCAGCTGAACAATAATGAGATTCAAAATGGGGCAACACATGACCAACTGACCAGTGTCCATCTTTATATATAATACGCTACCGTGGCTGTTCGTTTGTCTGTCCAGGATTTTAAATCACCTGTAGCTCGCAAACCGTTTGACATATTGACCTGAAATTTGGTACACATATACTACATGACATCTGCTATCCACTTTTTGCTTGATTGACCTCCAAGGTTATTTCGTTTTTTATTTTTATTTTATTTGATTGTAGAAGAAACTCTCAGAGCGGGCAGCAGGTATGGTATGGGCGCAGTTCTCATTCCCTACCACCTTCGCCGTCACTTCCTCTACCTCTTCATGTCTTAAATCATTCTTGAGGCAGATTGTAGACTTAAGTGCCAGCTTCAGCAGAAAATTAAGGAAAACGTACTAAGTAATTGCAACACAAACACTGACATAATAAGTTTTAACATGAAAAGATACCGACGAAAGAAGAGAAGAAGCAGGCCGCTAGGGTGGAGAAAAGAAGAGCTCCTCAGGAAACAGCAAGCGCATCAACCTCTGAGCAAACGAATGCTAAACATACAGAGAAAGAGAATGAAAACTACAAGTCAAGTGTATTTGTGTAGTGTGCCATTACTGGTCATACAATAACTGAAAATAAAAGAAGATAGATAGATAGATAGATAGATAGATAGATAGATAGATAGATAGA
>JANRMT010062857.1:27091795-27102197 GCA_026402145.1 Polypterus bichir lapradei | reverse complement strand
TAGATAGATAGATAGATAGATAGATAGATAGATAGATAGATAGATAGATAGATAGATAGATAGATAGATAGTCAACAAGTTACTTAAAGCAGTTATACTAAACAACACAGCGCGAAGAATTAAAACGCAAACTTGCATAGGATGTTGATTATCAGTGTTATATTTAACTCTGCGTTATAAAACAGTCAAATCATCCTCGTGATATATGTTCCTGCAGTAATATCGATTAATAATGTTAGATGTTAATATATACATAATACATAAAACAATTAAATCTTCCTCGCGATATCTTGTAACTTTTATACATTCCATGCAGAGCCGTATTACTAACATGTTTAGGGACAATGACTTAAATTTTATTTTTAAAAGATATCAGTTAACGAAAGTGCACTATATAGATATACACACATTCTTACCTGCTCTGTAAGTTTTTGTTTCTTCTACCACAGCAAGTAGTTATGAATACTTTATAATGATTATATAGTCAAAACGTAGTGTCTTTTTTTGGTCTGGATATTCCGAGTAGAAAAAGTATACTGAGAATTTGTTCCGAAAAAAAAGTCTGAATTAAAATAAATCGTAAAGAAATAACAAAAAGAAAAAAAAAAAACTCAATATCAATAACAAGATGTTACAATAGCCTTCTAAAATATCAAACATAAAAATGTAAAAAAGTGCAAGAGGATCTTGTCAGTCCAAACATGAACTGACAGGGTTTTGCCAACGGGGACTGCCGACGTCCATTGGAGGCTCTGTTTCTAGGTGGACGTCTCTGAGCCTGGTTGCTCTCAGGCTCCTCTTCTGTTCGCTTTGCCAACTCAAAGACTTCTCGTGCCTGTGCCTGTAGCCAGCAGCGCCTCCCCGTGAGTGTGATTTTGATCCGACAGCATGAGCTTGCGCGCGGCTACCTGTAAGCGGACTGGTAAATGTCCCAAGTTGGATCTTCCTCTCACAACTGTACGGTCATTTTATGTTCTTCATCGACGAAAGCCGTATCTTTACAGCAGTCACCTATTCTGTTTTTTTTTCCATATATTTATTTATAGAGTTATTCGATGCATGAACCCATAAACAACGGTGCGGTAAGGAGCGCGTGCAGGTGGCTGAGAGCGAGCGTCCTGGAAGTGAGAAGCGCGTGCACGTGCGGCCGTTTCTGTTTCTGCAACGCCTGCCTGCGTGCTCTGCCTTTTTTTAATTTTGCGCCGCAAACTTCTTCCCTAACTCTGGTTGGCTGCGTGCAGACCGGGTATTTGAAGGTTCTGTTATCTCAGGCGAGGTAACGTCTTCTCCTCTTGTGCTTTTAGTTAACCGTTTACGGGACGAATGACACAAATGCACAGCAAATGATGCGAACGAGCGAGCTGGTGAGCACCGAGCCGCTCTCCTCGTAACTGACGGTAAGAGAGACGCAGCGGGGTGCTGATTTACTGCGCTCTGCATTCACATTGGATTATGAGAGGCGTTAGAAGGAGATAAAAATGATGCATCGCGCGGCACAATTTCTCGTACTGCTAGTAGACAGAAATAAAATATCTTAATGCGCCCGGCCGGTTGATGCAGTCCTAGCAGGATGTTAACATATTGCACTCACTGTGACCCTTTGATTAAATTGGCTCTCTTCATAGTTCACCCTAGGGGACTTCTTCCCCCCTCAATAGAAGACATGACATCAGATGATAACTGCTTCTGGGGATGTGATCCCAACTGGACATTTAACACAAAAGCAGACTGCAGAGATAAGTTGTATTCTCTAATTTTAAAAGGGCATCTTTAATAACAGTTTCGAAAAATGAGCTATTGTGAAGCCCCTGGAAAAACAGCCTGGCATAATAGTAATGGTTGAGATCGAAACTGTAATATTTGAATTCAGGAGATGCTATTTTGCAGCTGTGGGTGTTTTTTGTTTGCTTGTACATTTAAGATTAGGTGTTTCATTTTGTCCTTGCAAGTATTGTGTTAAACAATCTTCGAAACAAGATTTAAATCTTTTTTTCTGTTTTAGTTTCTCTTATATTAGTATTATTTTTAACAAAATAAGACAGATTTCACTTCTTTATATTGTCTACAAGTTCACTCTGCTTCAGGTAACAAGGCAGTAATATTCTCTCTCTCTCTCTGTGTATATATATATATATATATATATATATATATATATATATATATATATATATATAATAGGAGTCTTAATGATTGGTAGCATTCAAATTAATGCAGAGTTGTAATTTTCATAATGTTTCCTTAAATGTTTTAATGACATCACCTTAAATGTTTTATTAAATATGTGTAAGTGTGGATCAGGGGCGATGCCAGGATTTCATAAATGGGTGGGCCTAATATTATTTTTATTAATGTTAAATACACATCTGTAAAAAAATAAAAAAATAAAAATAAAAGTTCTGTCATGCCTGCACATTTGAGGATCCCCTACAGGCTCTGTCGAGATATTTAATAACCAACCTGGACGAAGAGAGTGGTCACTATTGCTAGCACTGTCTTCTCCTTCTCTCCCTGCAGCACCGCAAAAAACTGACAAGTGAGGGCACCTGACTCCACCCCCTTTCAGTCCCCCGACTATAAATACCCCAACTGTCCCGGAAGGAGGCATCATTTTCGCAACTGCGACTCGCCAGACAGAGCTCCTGAGCAAACTGACCCTAATCCATGGTTAGAGCTGAGCCTTAATTTTGTTACTTGAAGCCCAAGAACAAGGACAATAATGCCTAATTAGCATTTTCCTTTTGTTTAAAACTTACTGTTAATTAAATGGGACGACTAGGTTGGCATTCCAAATTTTCTTTGGTGAGTCGGTCATTGCTGCACTTGGCGACACACATCTAGTTTGAGTGATTTTTGTTAACACTAATTCATATCCACTTACACATAAACTGACTGGCTACCCTTGGATGATATATACAACATACCAGGCCCCGTACGGCAAACACAGCCAAATAATATCTACCATAATTTTCACCAGTAACATAACAGAAAACCGACAGATCAGTGCTTTTGGGATTCTTTGTCATTTATGTATTTACAAAGCACTGTCCCTTGAATTTTACTTGACTTGTGCTTTGAACATGCCTGATGGTGCGTTTCCAGTGACTGAATCAATGAGTGAACCTGTCCTAAATTAGCTTATCGCTAAAATATCAAAATCATGTCATTTGATAATCCCCATTTACTGTATCTTTTATGTCAATCAGCTGCAAAATTAAACCTAACACTTACTGGCTGTAACAGAAGTTTTGCTTGTTTAGTTGTTCTCTGGTCGCTACTTGAGCAGTTAAGAACAGCATCCTGAAGTGTGGGGCTTCAGAAGAGACGTACATGAAGCGCTGAGGGAGGAAGGGGACACTCGCCCAGCCAGATCAGCTGAATCAACCCTAGTGGTCAATGGAGAGTTACAGGTGTCACAGCCAGTCAGACGCTATATAAAGAAAGTACATTATTACATTGGAAATTTGAACACAGATTGAGTTGGAGGCTCATGAATATCTGACAAATGCAAGACCTGGCTAATCTTCGACAATGGTGGTGGATTGGTTGTGGATGTTACAAAACACTCAGTAGGAATGTTGGTAGCAAACCCATCGCTAAGGTTAGCAGGGCTAGAGGTTGGGTTTTTATTTGCCATGGGGGCACCACCAAAATTTTCAGTGCAGACATCTGACTCCAGAACGTTTTGCAATAAAATTTGTTTCATTTTGCCAATAAAACTTAAAAGGATTGTTTATCGAAACACGCTTAATGTTGCTTTATTCACATTTCCCTCCAATGAGACCTACCTACACAACTGCTAAGTTTGGATAGTCTCCTGTTAACACCTCGTGTTTTGAGTGGCTGTAATTATCTTATATGTAATTAGCCTTACTTTCCAAACCTTGTTGTACAAACGTATGCCATAAAATCACAATCCATAATTATGCCTTGTTGTAGAATGAAGTGCTGTCCAATGAGTTTGGAGACATTTACTGGAAGTTGAGGAGATGTTTCTATACACGTCAGAATTAACTGAGCGACTGATGTCAGCAGTTTCATCATCAATGAAGAGAAGCATGACAGGACCTGTGGCAGCCATACATACCCAAGCCATAACACCCCCAGCACCATGTTTAACAGATGAGGTGGTCTG
The DNA here is from genome assembly GCA_026402145.1 of Polypterus bichir lapradei. Classification (NCBI taxonomy): domain Eukaryota; kingdom Metazoa; phylum Chordata; class Cladistia; order Polypteriformes; family Polypteridae; genus Polypterus; species Polypterus bichir. Next base: position 27,098,065 of record JANRMT010062857.1, on the reverse strand, counting down.
CTTTGGATCTTGGGCAATTCCTTTTCGTCTCCACGCTTTGCTCTTGCCATCACTCTGACGCAGGTTCATCTTTGTCTTGTCTGTCCACAAGACATTTTTTTCAGAATTCTGCAGACTCTTTTAAGACCTTTTTCCACAAACTGTAATCTGGCCATCCTGTTTTGGTAGTCTGCATCTTGCAGTGTGGCCTCTGTATTTATGTTCTGCAGATAGTCATCTCTGACACACACATACACACACACACATTAGCCTCCTGAAGACTGTTTCTGGTCTGTCAGACAAGAGTTTAGGGTTTCTTCTTTATAGTAGTGAGGGTTCTTCTGCTGTCAGCAGTGGAGGTCTTCATTGGCCCACCAGTCCCTTTGTAATTATTGAGCTCACCAGTGTGTTCTTTCTTCTTAAAGATATGCTGGACAGTTGATTTAGATCACCATAAGGTTTTATCAATGTCTTTAAAGATTTTATTCTTGTTTTTCAGCTTCATAATGGCTTCTTTTACTTTCATTGGCACAGCTCTTGTCCTCATGTTGGACAATGGCAATTGTGGACTCCAAAGGGTAGAAGCAAGCCAAGGTATCTTATGAAGCATTGAAACCTGCCTGAGGAATCACAAACAGCTGTGACATCAACTGTCCCAAACATTATGGTTCCCTGAAATGGGGATGGGGCATGAAGAAAAAGTGTTGTCATTTCTACATAGTGTGACAAAAATGTACGCAAATATCCTTAAATGAAAGTCTACAATGTGCACTTTAATTACAATGTCTGAATGGTGTGATTTGCAATTTTAAACTGTGGAGCAGAGGGGTAAATCAAGAAAAAAAAAGTGTGTCTTTGTCCCAAACATTATGAAGGTGTACATAAAGGTGCTTACCATATTTTTGGAGTCATTAAGGTTCTTCATTGATAGTGAACAAAAAGAGAGTAGACAGAAAATGGGAGCTGACTCTTTGAGTTCATGTCACTTAATAAATGAACACATTTTCATATCATTTTTCAGTGCATATATCATGACGGGATAAACATGAAATTTCAAGCGTAGATGAAAAATGGCTCAAAGGTTTATTGAAGCATTTTAAACACCTAAGGAAGAGTTTCATTTCTGAGAAAACATCTTCCTTTTTAAGATTTTTGCCCATTATTCACTTCTCAGATGTATTACGATTTAATTGCAAAACAATTAAGAGCCAAGAATTTAATGCAAGAGGCCTGTTGAAAAATGTCACAACATCATCTAAATATGAGATTTCTTTTTCTTTTCATTTAATTTATCACTAAGAGAAGTAAAGGAATTCTTTATGGTCCCAGTTTCTTTAAATGTGACAGCACTCTCGGCGGCATTAATGATTACCTTTGCAACATTTCTATACAGAATTTGGCAGACGGCAAATATTCTTTGATATTTAGCTGAGCAATAACTCCAGCACCTGGGAGACATTCTGTAATATATCTGAATTCTCCTGCATTTGGTGAATTGAAATTGCTAGTAGGAGATTCAAGTATCTTCTCTAAACCCCGAATTTCCAGCATGCTTTTGTATGATGTTACATCAACAAGGAAATGAGAGAAATGAGCACAGAAGTGTTTACAGCGTGCAGTCAGAAAAGAAAGAGTTTGTGAGCATTTGAGCACATGTGCCTGTCTGTGTTTGCGTAAGGTATGCTGCTATATTGCTTAGAATATTGTCGTTGAAAAAATTTGCAAAACTGAAAAGTAAAATCACTGACTACACATACAACCTTATATTCTACCGGTTCATAGTGTCCGGTGTGCAGTTCCACACTGTGCTTTACTGGGAGTAACACCAGAACTGGGAAAACTGGGAATGATGGAGAGACGAAGAAAGTGATCAGCAAGGGTGGCTCTATTAGAGGACAGCACTTGGAATAATGAAAGTAGTGGCAGAAAAGAGGATGAAGGCAAGAAAGAGCATTCTACTGGCAATATCATGCAGTATTATACCAGTTGTCTGCATGATGCATTGTACTGGGCTGACTTTAGCCACTGGTCTAATAGGCTCTGCTGGGACACTTCTTTGCCACCTGACTCCTTACCATCATGTCTGTCTTCACCATAACCAGTTATAACAGACGCACTGGCATACTGACAAAATCTGTTTATATGCTTATTACATTCCGCGTACAGTTCTTGGGCATAAATGAACATATTAGCTTGCAATGTGTTTTGTTTGATGTTTTCCTGTATTGTGTTGCAGCTTGAGCAAGTAAATTTCTCTTTGGGAATTAATAAAGTACTATCCATCTGTCTGGGGGCGGCATGGTCACGCAGTGGTAGCGCTGCTGCCTCGCAGTAAGGAAACCTGGGTTCGCTTCCCGGGTCCTCCCTGTGTGGAGTTTGCATGTTCTCCCCGTGTCTGTGTGGGTTTCCTCCCACAGTCCAAAGACATGCAGGTTAATGATTCTTTGCATTTATATAGCGCTTTTCTCACTACTCAAAGTGCTCAGCAATTGTAGATTAAGGGCCTTGCTCAAGGGCCCAACCAAGCAGAGTCGCTTTTGGCATTTACGGGATTCGAACCATCAACCTTCCGATTGCCAGTGCAGATCCCTAGACTCACAGCCTTAGCGATCATAAATTGTCCCTAGTGTGTGCTTGGTGTGTGTGTGTGTCCTGCGGGGGGCTGGTGCCCTGCCTAGGATTTGTTCCTGCCTTGCGCCCTGTGTTGGCTTGGATTGGTTCCAGCAGACCCCCATGACCCTGTGTTAGGATATAGCAGGTTGGATAATGGATGGATGGATATCCATCTGTCTGTCTGTCTATCTGCTGTAGATTCAGAAAGCATTTAGACCATTTCTGCTCACTTTATTGTACTGTATTGTAGTTAACCTTAGCTCTTGAAATGAGTGTCTGCTTAGATTTCCAAGAGCTAAACTTGAAAGAAGTGCTGAGGTGGCCTTGTGGCCAGAAGGGACTGGGCGGTCTCATGGTCTGGAATCCCTACAGATTTTATTTTTTTTTTCTCCAGCCGTCTGGAGTTTTTATTTTGTTTTTTCTGTCCCCCCTGGCCATTGGACCTTACTCTTATTCGATGTTAATTAATGCTGAGTTATTTTGTTTTCATATTGTGTTTTTTATTTTTCTATTCTTTATTATGTAAAGCACTTTGAGCTACTGTTTGTATGAATATGTGCTATATAAATAAATGTTGTTGTTGTTGTTGTTGTTGTTGTGCTGTTATGCACCTAAAATCTGGAATAGCTTACCAATAGAAATTTGTCAGGCTAATACGGTGGAGCACTTTAAAAAACTGCTAAAAACTCATTATTTTAACATGGCTTTCTCAAAACTTCATTTTAGTTTAATCCTGATATCCTGTATATGCATTGAAATATCATTCTTGGTGGCTCCACAATCTGTACTAACCCCTACTTTCTCTGATGTTGTTTTTCTGGTTTTCTGTCGTACTGATCTGCGCCACCACCACCCGATCAAAGCACCGTGCAGTCCCTACATTGATGGATTGAAGGCCAGAGGTCCACATGACCATCATCGTTCTAATTCTTCCACGTGAAGCCTGAAAACCATGAGGACTGATTGAGATCATTGATGTTAGGTAGAATGCCCAGTGGCAGCTGGGTGGTCTCGTGGCCTCGGAACCCCCTGCAGATTTTATTTTTTTCTCCAGCCCTCTAGAGGTTTTTTTTGTATTTTCTGTTCTCCTGGCCATCGGACCTTACTTCATTCTTTGTTACTTAATATTGCCTAAACTTATTTGTATATATATATTTTTTTCTTTCTTCATCTAGTAAGGCACTTTGAGCTACATCATTTGTATGAAAACACGCTATAGAAAAAAATAGTTGTTGTTGTTGTCTTAGATTTAATTTGAAAGTGATACATTTGCCATTTTTGTTCATGAATAACTCATAATGATAAAGTGAAAACATGTTTTCAAAAAAGGTTTGCAAATTTATTACAACTCAAAAACTGGAATCTCTCATCCCTAGAAGCATGCAAATCCTTTGCTGTGGCACTCCAAATTTTGGTCAGGTACAGCCAGGTTTTCTGTAATTATCCTTGAGATAAGCCCAGAATTTGATTGGGGTCCACCTGTGGCTAAATGAACTGTTTAAGAAGGCCCACACCAGTGTATATAAGGTCCTACATTTCAAACAGCATGTCAGTATAAAAACCAAAGAACTCTCTCTTGACATCCACAATCAAATTGCTGTGAGGCATAGATCAGGGCAAGGAGATAAATCTGTTTCTAAAATGTTGAGTGTTGCTAGGAGCACAGCAGCTTCAATAAAAAAAATTGGCAGAATTTTGGAACCTTCCAGACTCTTCCTGGACTTGTCCATCTGGCCAAAATGAGTAACCAGGGATAGAAGGGCCTTGGTGAGGGCGGTGACCAAGAATCCAATGGCCACTCTCACTAAGCATCTGAAGTCCTCTCCTTAGATGTGAGAACCTGGCGAAAGGATGACCACCTCAGAAGTACTCCATAAATCAGGCATTTACGATTGAGTGGCCAACTCCAGAGAATGAGGAAAATGATTTTCTAGCTTGATGATGCAAAAATTGAACTCTGGACAGAACTTCAAGCACTATGTCTGGCCAAGACCAGGCACTGCTCGTCTCCTGCCTAATCCCAACTCTACAATGAAGCATGGTGGTGGCAGTTTTGTACTATAGGGTGCTTCTTAGCACCAGGGACAGGGAGACTGGTCAGAATTGAGGCAAAATACAGAGAGGTCCTTAAAGAAAACCTGCTCCAGAGTGCATGCGACCTCAGATTGGGCAGATGGTAGACACTTAACCCATCCATCCATCCATCATCCAACCCGCTATATCCAAGAAGACTCAAAGCTGTAGTTGCTGCAAAAAGGGCTTATATAAAGTACTGAATTTAGGGTCTGAATCCTATTATGAATGAGAGATTTCAGTTTTTAATTTGGAATAAATTTGTAAACTGTTTCCAATTTGTCATTTTGGGTTATTAAGTGTGGGTTGATGGACAAAAGTAGCAAAAATGGATTTGAATACATTGTGAATCAATCTATCTATCTAATTGTTTCAAATTACTCAATTAAGTGAATCAATTCATCTGTGTAAATAAAATCATAAGCTGTTTGGATGTCTATTTGTTTGTCTTTTGCCAATTGTAGTGAATTAGGAGTCACAAAGTATGTAAACCCTAAAACCACTTCAACAATGTCCACTAGAGGGGGAAATCCTGGCATAACCCCCGGCTAGACACACAAAGGGCCTGATAGAATCTTTATAAAGTAAAAGATTTATTCTTCACAAGAAATGTTCTGCAGTAACAGTGAAGCTCCTTGGAGAAGAAAGGAAAAATGGAATTGCCTGTAACATCCAGATCAATTTTCAATAACCACCAGAACTCACCACTCCTAAGCGCCTCTGAAATGGACCACCAGGAACTGTGGGAGACCCTCCAGATTTATAAGGTGGATGGTAGATGGTAGACACTTAATTCAAGAAGACTCAAAATTGTAGTTGCTGCTAAAAGGGCTTATATAAAATACGGAATTTAGGGGCTGAATCCTATTATGAATGAGAGATTTCAGTTTTTAATTTGGAATAAATTATCTATCTATCTATCTATCTATCTATCTATCTATCTATCTGTCCGTCTGTCTGCCTGTCTGTCTATCTGTCTGTCTGTCTGGCTGGCTGGCTGGCTCTCTGTTGTGACCAGAGATGGGTGTTGCAGAACCCAAAACCCCAGACACAACAGCACAAACACAAGTCCTAGATGCAGATAGACATTTAATCATACAAAATACTTTACAAAAGGCATCAACAGAACACAATTCTCTCTCTCTTCACTCCTACAGGCAAGCTTTGTCCTTCTTCTACCCAACTCCAACTCGCCTGGATGAGGTTGAGTGACTTCTTTTATCTTTTACTTGAGAGTACTACCAGTGTGAGGGCATAGCCCTTTGGAAGTATTTCCAGGGCAAATGGAAGCATTATAAAGTAGGGATTATGGACTCCTTACAGCACCCCTGGTGGCATCCATGGAAGGCTGCCCCTTGGGACTACAGTTCCCAGCATGTCTTGCGGTTGTCCGTACAAGTAGCATCACCAAGTGATGCTGCCACCTAGTGTATTTGGGGAACATGTCATCCCGATAGGTTATCTCTTCGTGTCCAAGCATCACACTAACCTCCCGGATGGGTATTGTTCCTTGCCCCATCTCGGCCAGGATGCCTCTCCATGTGCACCGTCCATCACACTATCTATCTATCTATCTATCTATCTATCTATCTATCTATCTATCTA
>JANRMT010062857.1:27065704-27091785 GCA_026402145.1 Polypterus bichir lapradei | reverse complement strand
ATCTATCTATCTATCTATCTATCTATCTATCTATCTATCTATCTATCACATTTAGATCCTATATGTGTTACTTTTATAGCGTCCTTCATACCCATCTATGCTATAACCTTTTAACTCTATCTATTGCCACTGACTAAACTAAAGAACATCAGCTGGCTGGTGCTCTGGTTGTTATGCTAAACCTAATACATATAAAGAGAACCACAAGCCAGGCATGTACACAAATGAAAGTAGTTCACACAAAGCAATAAATAAAACCAAAATATGGAGAAAAGGGTTCAAACCTTTACACATCATTAGAAGTCTAAACTTCAGTATGAGTAAAGATGTCTGGAAAACAAGTAAAAATTGAACTTGCAGATAGACTGGAAGTAGTAACTGTTAAGAATACTAAAAATGAAAAATATACTACAAATGCAATGTTTCTAGTAGTTCACTCTTGACATTTCTGTCAGTCCTTTTAGTTATTTTTACTCAGAAGCATACACTTTATTAGACACAAACTTTGGGGACAAATAAAAAATCTAATGTAATCTGATTGGATCTTATCTAATCTATTACTTCACAGTTAACACATTGTTCCACACTATCCACAGTACCTGTAAAACATATTAATCCCTTTGTAATTTCTCATATTTTATTGCTATAAAGCATTGAATTGCAGTGGCCCCCCTTGTGAAATGCCCAAGCTGCACAGCATGTCTTCCTGTCACTTCCTTCATTGCCCCACCTATCACTGGCGTAAGAACTGCTGTGTAATTCCATAATTCCAGCCAGATTCTAGTAAATAATGTGGTGATCTTCACTACTAAGACCAGCCAAGCTGTTTTTTTGTCCTCTGCTATGGTGACCTCCAATAACTATGCTGTCATATTTGAGCTTGTGCTCTTCTCCAAGACTTTGCCAGACAGTAAAATCAAAGTCAATGCAAACGAACTGTGTAATAAGATACATTTAATTCATTACAAGTGTAAAAGCGTTAAGCTGTGACAGCAGGGCCCAGTACGTTACTGAATGCCTTTCAACCTTCTTTTTGTTTACTAATGATTGACCAAAATACCTTGGGTGAGTTTTCTTTTTCTGCAATGAGGCATAGATTGCAGGACTCAGAGTTTTTTCTATGTAGTTCTTTTACGTTCTGCTATTATCTGGAGTAAGGATCACAGTAAAAATTGTATGACATCTTCAAATATACACCAGAGCAAGCCAGGATCTCCAATGGTCTTTCCAAACTCGCCTCACTCCAACCCAGCCAGCTCCCCCAATACTGCCTGAGGCTGCAGCCTACCCAGGGCCAGAAATGGGAAACTGGCTTTAAAGTTCAAAATGCTGTTAACAGATCTATAATATCTATTGATGTCTCCCAAGGGAAAGGAAACCGCAAATAAATAAATAAGTATATAAATACATAAATTTGGCTTAAGAAGACAAGCACATCAAGAAATCTTTATAAGAGAAGATTTATTTCAAAAACAGAAAAACAACAAAAAATGAGATGCCTAAAAGGCAATCCACAGCAGACAGGTCCCAATGCACAATCAGTAAACACAATCCAGAAACCAGTGAAGAAGTCATCAAAAACCCAGAAAGTCCTCAAGAAAATCAATACTCACAAAGAACTCCTTCACAACTACACCACTCTACTCTGCGGCTCTCGTTTTCTCTGGCTTAAATAGCCAAAGGAGAGTCTTAAGCGCCGCTTTTTTGGGGCACTGGCTACCAAACACACTAGAGAATACAACATAACATAGAGAAACACAATTAAATAATGAAAAAAAAAACATATTGAAAGAAAAATATAACTTTACTTAAAAAATAATCAAACTAAAGAAGCATGGAAATATAATAAACAATGTCAAAAACAATAAATATGCCAAATATAAAACTAATTCAAGGCTGTCACAATGGCTGAATTATAACAGGTTCCTGTAGCATCTGGAGTGACTTTGTTATATCAAACTGCAGCTAACAAAAGTTGGTGACTCTAGATTATAAAAATATATTAAACATTTTATTGTTTGAGGCTAAAGTTAAGTTATGTTTAAACTACTTTTAGGTTACATTTAATTTAAAGTTAAAAACAACAATTATACCTTCCAAGGTCAAACACTGCTACAGATCCACAGTAAACCCGGGCTCTATAATCTAGTCAATGAGCATATTCCATATTTAAAGAGAATCTAACATCATATCTGACATCACTTCCTGTGTCCAGCCCCTTGCGCCCACCTCTTCCACCTTGGTTTTTCTCTTAAAGGGTTCCACAGCCATCTTGACTTCAGTCTGCTCTAGGATTTGCATCTGGAGAGATATTTTGTTAATTGAATAAATTTTTTTTTTTTTTTTACAAAATATGGGGCTTGCCTTTGGGCGCCCCAAATTTTTGTCATCTTCGTAGGTATATTTCCACCTTAGTAAAAGGTTAAGTGTCTGTGTGTCTGTCTGTGTGTCTGACTGGTTGGTATGTCTCTGTCATTCCAAAAGATGGCACTTCACAAACATTTTTAGTAATAAAATGCATTGCATGTGTCATTCCAACAGATGGCTCACTGCTGTGATGATACTAAATTTCCAAATTTCTTACCATGTATATAGTCAAAATTTAGGTTAACATTTGATTGGCGGAAACAATTTATTCATAAAACATACTTCACATGTGCAAGATGATTTGCAGGAATGTCTCAACCTGTTCGCCATCATATTCAACACACAAAAACCAACGAGCAACAGTACCATTTAAAGCCCTGACACACATTATGCGGGGAATAGATACCACAGTCCGTATTCTGTCCTTCAGGTCATTGATATCACGAACCTTCCTGTTATACATGCACTCTTTCACCATACCCCATAACCAGAAATCACAGGGTGTCAAATCAGGGGAGCATGGAGGCCATGGCAATGGTCCACCACGACCTATCCATCAACCTGGAAAGTGTTAACATAATTTTGACTCACCCTGTATGTATATATATATATATATATATATATATATATATATATTGTCGCATGCGGCTGGGGGTGGAGTCAGGCGGAGCCCCGGTGCCTGAAGAACCCTGGAGCCCAGCACTTCCGCCACACCAGGAAGTGCTGGGAGGAAGAAGAATGGGGACACCCAGAGGGCTTCCGGGTGCGCAGCCAGCACTTCCGCCACATGGGGGCGTGTCCATGGAGGAGTGCCGGGAAGCAGCTGAAGCCCATCTGGTTTGGTATAAAAGGGGCCGCCTCCCTGCAGTCGAGAGCAGAAGTCGGGTGGAAGAGGACGGAGATGGAGAGAGGACAGGAGGCGGCCAGAAGAGAGGCATTGAAAGACTGTGAAAGGCCCGGACTTTGGGGGATCGGTGCTGGAGGCACTGGGTTTGTGCACTGGACTTTGTAAATAATTTTGTAAATAGTTGGTGTAAATAAAGTTGTGTTGGGTGAACAACGATGTCCGTCTGTCTGTGTCCGGGTCCCGTTCCACTATATATATATATATATATATATATATATATATACAAGGGGGTACCTAAAATAAAATAACTAGAATTAAAAAAAAAATTGTTTTAATTTTTACTTACTAAAACTTTAGTCTCCATCAATGTACTCTCCATGTTAATGAATGCACTTATCCCAACGGTTTTCCCACTGGTGGAAATATTTTTGGAATTGCTGAAGTGGAACTTTATCAAAGGCCTGCAATGAGTTTTCTTTGACTTCCTCCACGGTACAAAAATGCTTTCCTCTGAGTTCTTTTTTCATATGTGGGAACAAGAAAAAGACATTTCCTCTAGTTTGAAACATGAAAAACACTCGTAGACCTGTGTTTTATTAGAAGTTTCCTCTTTAAAAGCAGTTTCAAGCATCACTACAGTTTCAGCAGGAGTTTTCCCTAAGAGAAAACAAAATTGAATGCAGACACGCTGTTCCTTTATGATCACCCATCACAAAAATCGCAGAAAATGTTTAATAAGCATCAAGAAAAACCATCATGGAATGCCATATGAACAATACAGAGCAATGCCACTTCGTAGACTGCCACAGAATACTCTAAGTATGCTACACCTAGCAGCAAAATTTGCAACTAAGTCTAGATTGCGTGCCAGATACAGATTCTGGTTATTTTTGGGTACTCACTCGTACACATACTACCCGGGAGGAGGGACAGGCATCATGGCCAGGATGTCTGAATGGGTTGCCATAGTGAAAGGACAGTGGGAACTGAGATTCATCCTGGCCGGAACACTTTAAATTCTTTATCTAGGAATGGGGCGAAAGGTGATAAGTCAACTGGGCGAACATACCAGGAGCAGTTTATTCACAGCACAGGTGGCAGTGTTTTTCCAGGATAAACCCAGATGAGATACCTGCAGGGTGACATGAAAAGTGCAACCCTGCTGGGGTCTTTGGGTGCTAGAAAGGGGCACAGCCGGTGGGGAAAGCTACCCCAGTTTACATCTGACCCTGAAGTGTTCCAGATGACCAATCCCGGGACACCGGAAGCAGTCCCAGCTCCAGTTTAAAGAAGCCCACAGCTTCACCTCGGGGAGTCAGAGTCGGGAGGCAGCAGGCAACACTCAGCTGGAAGAAGAAGGAGGAAGAGAACCTGTTTGTTTTGAGTATTTTGGCTGGCATTTTTGTGAACAAAAACTTTCCTCCATCTTTAAAGAAGGAAGTCAAGGAGCCTAGATGAGGATGCAGAACATTTCTTTATTTTCCCAAATGTCTAAGTCCATGGAGTGAGCAATCAATTAAATAATTCATCTGCTTTTATACTTGTTTCTGGTTACATCACTTCATGTAATACATCACATAATTTGACTCTTAATATGCAGAACTTTATCACCTCCTCCAATCAATTAACTCAACCTATAATTTCTGACTCATGTAGACTCTTCCATTAGTCTGAACACCACTTTGTTAAGAGGGAGTTTAGCGGACTGTCCTATTGATCTTAGGATCACTTCATAGGAGGAGTGTATGGGCTTTCCCATTAGTTTATCCCCACTTTCTGGAGGGGTGTTCGTTACTCATTTACCTCATTCTAAGCTTGGAAAAATATGCTGGTATCTTCTTTAAGACGAGACAGAGACCTTTTGTGCTTTGTTTTAATTTACATTAAGTTAACCCTTGAGTTACATTCAGTACTTTTCATTGTGTCTTAATAATTAATTCTGTTATGGCTTCATATACAATAATTGTAATAAATTGTAAAAGATTAATATATATATTAACTAAATTTCCAGTGCATTTAATTAGAAAAGTGCCTTTTATTTGAGCCCAGATTTGTGTTGGGCAGTACTGTGTCTGTGGTTTGGGCTTGGTGGTGCCCCCTTTTGGTTACGATATATATATGAATATTTTACATGACTATTGCCTCCCTTCATTAAACTAGTACAGGCCCTCTCCTCTTTGATTTCATCCTTTTCAGTCCTAGTAGCCTTTCTCACTCTCTGGTATGTCCAAATCATTGTGTACCTCCTTAATGGTCCCTGAACTTATTTACACATGAAAAATATACAATTTTAATGTAATTCATTTTCTGTACAGCTAATTTCACCCTTATCCTTCTGACATTTAACACTCTCCTTGATTATTCTTTTACAGCCTATATTAAAGAAAGAACCTCCTTGATTTAGAAACCTAACAGTTAATGCTTAAGTTAATTGTCTAGTGCATGTTATGCAACTGCTTTTTCCTTTTCAATTTCTTTATCATCACCTTATTTTTACGAATAGGAGTTCTCTTAATTTTTCAAATGTTTGTAAACTATTAGATGGACTTGCCCTGCATTGTATGTAATGTACTTTTAAACCTCCTTCTTGACTGTCTCCATGTTTGAAGATATGTCTCTTTGTAACTTAGCTGCATTTGATCAAATCTGGCCATAGTTAAATTAAATGTAATAGCTTAAGTTTTTGTATCATACTCTGTCGAAACACTTCAAGAATTATTAAAACTGTATTATTATCATTGGGTCCTAATGGTTCGATTACTGCTACACTTTCAATTCCGTCTAGTATCTAAGGCCATGGGGATGCAAAGGCAGGTTATAATGTAGAACACCCTGTTTTATACAGTGGTGTCCTGGTCTTTGTTCCAGAAACTTTCTTGTAATCCAAAGCACTCGTATATCAAAGCAAATTTCCCCATAAGAAATAATGGAAACTCAGATGATTCGTTCTACAACCCAAAAACATTCATATAAAAATTATTAATACACAATATAAAGTAAAAATACATAAAACAAATTAACCTGTACTTTACCTTGGAAAAAATTGTGGCTGGTGTGAGGGAGACAAGAGAGAGGAGAGGAGGAGGAGGAGTGTTAATTTATATTTTTCACTATAACGGAATCCCTGCTATCTGTTGGCTCACTGGAATCTTTTTCTTTTTTTTGCGACTTTAACATGCAAACCTATCCAATGACAATTGCTTTTGCCTGAAGAGTCACTACGCTTCGACACAAAATTTAAAAAAATCTTTACGCACTGTAAGGTTTCTAAACTCTTTTGGGATACCCCCCAATGGGATGACACAGCAACCGCAGGCTCCCAGTGCTGTAGCAGTTCACTGCAAAAGTGAATCCAAAAAGATCGCAGTCATGCTAAAAGCGCCTGCCATCGATGGGTGATGCAAGGAACATTACAAATGCAAGGGCACAGTTTTACTTGGTCATTAACCTGGCCCGACCCTGCCGGATTGCTGTGTCTGTATATAGGAGAGTGGCAGATCTCGCTACAATAAATAACCGTGCTGTTCCAGTTTCAAGCTGAATAAAGCTGGCTTTGCTAAAGTACTGAGACTCAGCTTTGTGTTTTGGGGTGCAAGACAGTGACTCACACATTACAACACACACACGTGGTCACAATGCTATTGTAAACAGTATACGCTCGTTTGGATGTTGACTATATGAGTGAGGCACGCCCACTGAGACAGAGAATGGGAGACGATTACCCACAATCCCGCGGAGAGAGAAGAACCATCGGCTCAGTTGTGATCACATGACGCTCGGCAGACAAAGCGTATACGTACTAGTCATAGTCCAAGACCTCACTCGTTTATCAAGTTAAATTTATTAAAAATCTTAGCTCATCTTGCAAAATACTCGCAGACCAAGTTACTCACAATCCAAGGTTTTACTGTATTCCTATTTTCCCTGTCTAACGTCATAACCTTACCTAAAGACCAAAAACACCCTTGTGGGTCACCCAGACACCAGCAAACACCATCCTTTTGCTTTGGCACCACCCCAAGTGCTCCTTTTTCCAACAGCTTCTCTTTGACCCCTCTTATCAGTGTCATACCATCTTAATTTGATGTCATCTACATGACAGGAGGGATACGACATTTACAAGATGGAGCTTGTTTAAGGCTGTTGGTTCTAACGTTACACAGTCAGGTTTTGCAAAAGCCTCTTGTGTTGTATTTCTGTGTCTCTTGATATTTAGTGTTTCATGTCTTCTAACTTTTGCTTTTATTCTGGTTTTGGAATTTTTCTAGTGTTGGGAATGCTGCCTGCCTTCTTATATTATGACCTCCTTGTTTCTTAAATTTTTTGGTAATTTATTTTATCCACATGCTATGGCGTGGAAATATTCAGCTCATCCTGCTCTCTACTGCAACCTTGGGTCATTGTGCCAGCTGTACTTTACAGGGCTGCACACCGAATGGCTGTCTTGCAGCTTGGCTTTTCCTGTGGAGAGACTGAAGCCAAGGCACCATGCTGTGTGTGCTTCTACTTCAGTGCGTTTATTCTGTCAGGTGCATGCTGAACAGACAAGCAAATATAATCATGAATCCTTATTTAAATGAAAGCTGACATTGTAAACTAAATTCCAAGAAACAAAAATGACCGGGGAAGCCTTTTCTGATTTTACCAGAGTACCAAATGCAACCTTAACTTTATTTTTTTTTTGCAAAACAAATGATTTCTAGAGTTATTCTACCTCTTCTTTGTGTGTGCATTTTCTTAACCTCTTTGTTTTTACCTTCAGCAGTAAGTTTGTTTTTTGTTCACACTTTAGGATCTAGTTTGTTGCAGGTAGGCACACGTCTGCTTTCTGATAATGCCATTCCAAAGTCTGCAAGCACACTACATTTGAGAGTGAACCAGGCTAACCAACAAAAGGCAAAAGAATAGCCAAAGTCAGATGATCAAAAGTACAAGCATCAAAGCCAAAACAACATACAAAAATAATGGTCAAAAAACATAAGCAGAAAAATTGTTACTAAATATCATTTAATGAAAACAGTTAGAAAAAGCAAACTGTAACATGGACGAAGAAGTAATTTCTTGGAATACCTTTTAACTCATCACATTGTGTCACAACCGCAGAGGACACACTCTTAACTTAACAAATGGCACTTGCCCTAATGATGGGAGAGCCAAAATGCCAGTAAGCATGCAAAAAAACTAAACACAATATAAAAAATTAGAAAGAGGAGTCCAATTCTAATAGCTACTACACTAGCTTTGTTTAATCAGATTAATCAGATTTGTTTAGTTTCAGATGTCCTTAGTCTGGCCTCACACACAGATCTGTTTGCCCGCGTCACCCTCAAAGTAGCATCAGCATTGCTGCAAGTATAATTGAAGCATTTAATTATGTTCATTTGAACACTGTACAAGAATTCAAAGGTTTATATTTGTATTTGGAGTGTCTGTCTATGGAAATTCATCACTCATTTATGCTGTCAAAAAAAACATAAAAAAATTTACCAAAATAAACAGTTGAGGATGGCATGGTGGCGCAGTGGTAGTGCTGCTGCCTCGCAGTTAGGAGACCCAGGTTCACTTCCTGGGTCCTCCCTGTGTGGAGTTTGCATGTTCTCCCTGTGTCTGCATGGGTTTCCTCTGGGTGCTCCAGTGTCCTCCCACAATACAAAGACATGCAGGTTAGGTGGATTGGTGATTCTAAATTGTCCCTAGTGTGTGCTTGGTGTGTGGGTGATTGTGTGTGTGTGTGCCCTGCGGTGGGCTGGTGTCCTGCCCGGAGTTTGTTTCCTGCCTTGCACCCGGTGTTTGCTGGGATTGGCTCCAGCAGACCCCCGTGACCCTGTATTTAGGATATAGCGAGTTGGATAATGGATGGATGGATAAACAGTTGAAAGTCTTTAGTTTTATGAAATTCAAATTTTATCTTCTGTGTTCTTTTAGATTTTTGCCTTTATATGTCCATCAAGTTGTTGCTACAATTTTGGAGAGTTTTATCATGTACATTATCTTGCCCTTTTAAATACTTTATATTTACAATATATTAGTTATTTTTTATGTTTCTGTGTTACCATTTTGTATTTTGATTCATTTTCATGGGCACCAACACTTTGTGTATTTTTTTGTAACAAATATCACAAGAGTTGGGGTGCCACTGTGCCAAAGCCTCATTTAATGATCGTAAAAAGATGAGGCACTACAATGTAAAAAATAGCTGGTCACACAAAAAAGTGCTTCTGGCCAGACAGCTATTTCTCTACCAGACATTGGGTCCAAAATCAATACCCCATTTGCAGTTATCATGGTGGTTTTATAGTACGATACCGGAAGCTTTCTGGGTTGGTGCGGAAGTGATCTCAGTCGTTTTCTCGCTGGCCTCCCTCCCTTTTCTGACTATGAAGTGTTGTGTTTCGGCCAGGGTTCTTCCCCTGGCTGGGGATCAACTCCTTGTTTCATATCCTTTTTTGTTAATTTTTGAGTTATTAATTTATGTTAATGTTAGTTTTGTTAATTGTTTACTTTAAGGCTTGTTTTTGAGTTTGTCTATAAGCCTTTGTTATGTTCCCTGTGTTTTGTTGGTGGTTCCCTGAGAAGTGGGACCAGCCCATCACTTTGATCAACTGAAGTTTCTCCCATGTTGTCTTTAAATAGTTGTGTTAGTGAATTAAAGGAGTGGATGGATGATAACTACTTGTCTTTAAACACAGATAAAACAGAGATGTTAACTGTTGGAGGGAATGACGCTGATCACAACAATATTTTGTCATCATTTAACTCAGTTGGAATCCCCATTAATTTCACTGAATCAGCCCGCAATCTCAGAGTTCTCTTTGACTCTAGCATGTCAGCTAAAGCGCATATTACAAAGTTGTCCAAATCATGTTTCTTCCATCTTAAAAATGTTAGGAAATTAAGGCGATTTCTAAATAAACAGGATTCTGAGAAATGAATTCATGCATTTATTTCTAGTAGGATTGACTACTGCAATGCGGTGCTCACTGGATGTTCAAAACTGTTCTTTATACAGCCTCCAGTTAATCCAAAATGCGGCTGCAAGAATTATTACAAGAACAAGAAAATACGAACACATAACTCCAGTTCTTAAATCCTTACACTGGCTCCCGGTTAAGTTTAGGGCATTTTTCAAAATCCTCCTTTTAACATATAAAGCCTTAAATGGCCAAGGTCCGGCTTACTTGTCTGAACTTATCATGACTTACAAACCAGAGTGCACATTAAGATCTCAAGATGCCGGTCTGCTTAGGATTCCAAGGATTAATAAAATAACAGTGGGAGGTCGAGCTTTTAGTTACATGGCCCCTAAACTGTGGAATGGTCTGCCTGCTAGTATTAAAGATGCCCCTTCGGTCTCGGCTTTTAAATCCCGGCTTAAGACTGACTACTTCAGTTTAGCATATCCTGTCTAGAGCTGCTGATTAACTATACAGATTGCATCTCTGTTAGTCATTAGCACTAAAACATAAGTAACATGACAGTTATAATTGAATACTAACCCTCACCAATTCTGTTTCTCTTCTCGGTACTCAAATGTGGCACTTGGTGCCATGGCCCACCTGCCAAGTTGTTTTGCCTGCCTAAGGTAAAGTCATCCCTGATGAAGGATCGCAGGAATCATGGGAAAGAGGGGTCCTTTCATCAGATTGGCTGGCCCAGCTCTGTTTCAGCTGTAGAATGGCCAAATGGGGGAGGCAGCTTGATGGATGAGGTCTCCAGGACTCTAAACATATCCAAATCATATTATGGGATATCATCTACTGTTAAATTCTGCTATGTGCTTCCAAAATTTTTATTTTAAACTGTATTGATGATTTGTTCTGTTCTGTGTATTGTATTGTATTGACCCCTTTCTTTTTGACACCCACTGCACACCCAACCTACCTAGAAAGGGGTCTCTCTTTGAACTGCCTTTCCCAAGGTTTCTTCCATTTTTTCCCTACAAGGTTTTTTTTTGGGAGTTTTTCCTTGTCTTCTTAGAGAGAGACAAGGCTGGGGGGCTGTCAAGAGGCAGGGCCTGTTAAACCCCATTGCAGCACTTATTGTGTGATTTTGGGCAATACAAAAATAAATTGTATTGTATTGTATTGTACTGCCCTTAGCCCTATAAAGCTTTTGGTTTTCCACAGTTTCTGGCAGTTAATTCAAATGCACTTAGGAGTTGATTAATTCTTGTGCTTTTTGATTTCCTGGATTTCTGAACATGTGCTCTTTTTCTAATTTTATAAACATTTTATATTTACCCTATTACTCACAAGGATGTTGATAGTAATATCTCCCTCTAGCAGGAAATTTTGCAACTGTTTGGAAATAATGTGCTTTGAAACTTCTAGTTCATAACATGAAGTAGAAGGGAGATTGAGTTAACAACAGTGCCCCCTCTCGACCCTGGTATTGGTATTGCTTACATGGCACAAGCTTTGAGGATTTCCCATACTTGTACATGTTTGACAGGCTATTGACTATGGTTGACACGCGCACCATCCTACCATCTACACCACTCATGTGTATAGTTCTGCCACATGCACAATTGTAAAGGTGAGGTTTGGGATCAAAAAACAGTTGTGTACCAAAGGACTAGCAATATTTTTAACCAGAAAAGCAAGTAAACCTATTGTTATACCCAAAACATTATTCAGGAGCTGTTGTTAAAAACTGAGAGCACTTATTAAATTTTAAAGAAGACAAAGTCTAAAATAGCTGATTACAGCTTAAATGCCACAAGACACCCAGCATCCTTATAGTGAAATCTCAATGCCCGACGTCCTCACAATCAAGTACATTAGAACAATCTAGACAAGAACAGGCCATGCAGCCCAACAAAGCTTGCCAGTCATATTCACTTAAACCTTCTAAAAAAAATCAAGTCTAGATTTAAAAGTCCCTAAAGTCTAACTGTATACCAAACTACTTGGTCTCTTATTCCAAGTGTGTATCGTTCTTTGTGCAAAGAAAAACTTCCTAATGTTTTCACGAAATTTACCCTTAACAAGTTTCCAACTGTGTCCCCGTGTTCTTGATGAACTCATTTTAAAGTCACCGTCTCAATCCACTGGACTAATTCCCTTCATAATTTTAAACACTTCCATCATGTCACCTCTTAATCTTCTTTTGCTTAAACTGTAAAGGCTCAGCTCTTTTAATCTTTCCTCATAATTCAACCCCTGTCTATCCAGCAGGAGGCGCTAGCTCCCTGATTGGAATATGTTCTTTTGTAATTGTGGCATCTTAAGTAACCTGAACCTATATAGATATATTATAAAAAATTATAAAAAGGCAATACCCCTCCCTTAGTGATACGGCGGTAAGAAATCACATAGGAGAAATAACTTCACTTTCTTTAATGACGATTTACACGGCATAACAGACGGGAAGCCATGACAAGACCTTTGAGTAGAGTCTGCCATTTTCGTCACTTCGCTGGAAGGATTTTCAGGATCGGATGACGTTATCTCCCATCCGTCTATCGGCTTCAAAGGTGTGCCAGGCAATGTTCCAAGGCTTCATACTCTTTCTGTATGTGCAGACCCCTACTTAGGTAAATCATGCCATTCCAAACAAGGAAAGAAGATCCAACATCATGCTGACTCTATCACGCAGAAATAGTACAATGCCCATGTTTGTAGTTGTCCCTTTCTTGTCTTCTAATACTTGCCTAGCAGTTCTAAATGCTGAGCCCCTGTGTGTTAAATCTGGCCTTTAGCTGTACATGTGAGTGGATTTATAAAATAGTTTTTGTACAGGGCACAGTGACATATTAAACTTATGTACTAATTACACCTTGTAGCCCTGGGATCGCTCTTCTCTGGAACCTTTTCTAGTGCTGCTATGTTATTTTTGTAGCCTGGAGACCAAAACTGCACACAGTACTCAACATGAGGCCTCACCAGTATGTTATAAAGCTTCAGCAGAACCTCCTTGGGCTTGTACTCCACACATCAGGGTGTATATATCCTCACATTCTGCTATGAAACGAAGAGTTGCATTATAGCATCATTCCAAATGGCAGTGCTTGCTAGAAAACAAAATGTGACACAGTAATCACCAAACATCTCTTTTAAAAAATCAAAGTTTCTACAAAGAAAAGACAACCATTAAATAAAGTAAATAACCTCTAGCTACTTAATATGACACAAAACATTTCTTTATATATAATACACATTCGTGACTGTCCGTTTGTCTGTTCAGGATTTTAAATCACCTGTAGCTTGTAAACCAAACTATTGACCTGAAATTTGGTATACATATACTACATGACGTCTACTTTTGGAGTGATGATTGACCTCCAAGGTTATTCTTGTTTTTATTTTTATTGTATTTTATTATAGAATCAACTCTGGGCAGCGGCCAGCAGGGCGGCCATGTGGCACATGAGTATGGGTGCTGTTCTCATCACTACCACCATCGCTGTCACTTCCCCTACCTCTTCATATCTTAAATCATTCTTGAGGCAGATTGAACACTTAAGTGCTATCTTAAGTGAAATATTAAATAAAACATACTAAGTAATTGCAACACAAACACTGACTTGATCGGTTTTAACTCGAATAGATGCTAATGAAAGAAGAGAAGCAGCGGGCCGCTAGGGTGGAGAAAAGAAGAGCGGCTCCGGAAACAGCAAGTGCATCAACCTCTGAGCAAACGAATGCTAAATGTACAGAAAAAGAGGATGATAACTAGGAATGCGCAAGTCAAGTGTATTCACTGCACGTTATCGTGCGGTGCACCGTTACTGGTATTAAATTAATAAAAAATTTAGAAAGTTACCTTACTCATAACATAGTTGAAAAGTGAGGCTGACATTTTAATAGTAATAATTGCCTTATTAACACACCCCTTTACTGACGATATTATGATTTTAAGTTGATTTAATGGAATTGTATCTCACATTTCCAACATTGGTCACTTTTGGTTCCCATTCTATCAAAAAATCTGATATGTCCTTTTTCCATGAAAATATGAGATTAAAAGTTTACTCAGCCATCACTACAAACTGCGTGAGGTACATAACATATTAAAAAAAAATAATAATACATTTTTTGGTGGCTTTAATCACAAACCCACAATAAACATAATGAGAGTCTAAAATGAACATTTTTGACATGTTGGACAGAACCAGAGTTTCTGTACATCACCCACATAGACAACAGAAAACGTGCAAAACCTACAAGGAGACGTCTGACTTTGAACACGGATTACTGGAGCTGTAAGGGCAATAGTGATAGACATTGTGCTGTCATGTTGCCCTACATTTAGCTTTTTTATCATTCATTATCCTTATCACATGTTTCTTTTGTAAGAAAAACCTCATATTTAAAGAAAAAAATATCATAATGTAAGTCGAAGTTTTATACCATGCAATATGTGTAGACTTGTGTTTTCGTTAAGAAGAATATACCATCATTTCAAAGTAATAAATTGGCACAGGAATTACTAAAATTAAGTGATAATCTTGAAAGTGTGTAATAACTGAGGTAAACCCTGAGGGCAGTGGGGTGTGGGGGCTTGAATTGACATTGGCTGTAGAAGGAAGATGGATTGTTCTCATTAAACGTAAGATTCCCCCATGACTGTTACTGGCAGGTAACACCCCAAAAATAAAGCATAATAAATGTTTTGATATATTTTTTCTCATAATGGTTAAAAATATACAGGTTTCTTAACTGCATTTTCTTTTCCCAATTTATGAAACAGATTTATTTTTATCCTTATCTGCTTTGTTCTTCTTAGAGTACAGTGGACCTGGGTGGGCCATCACAGTGCTAAACGAACAGGAGCCATGAAACAGTGATAAATGGCACAAGGAACATTTTAATTGTTCTGCTGTACCACATGGCACCTGCTCCTGTCCCACTTTACAGGAGATGTCAAGCAACCTCCCCTGTCTGAAATCTGAGGGCAATCCCACCATAAAAAGCAAAAATAGAAGATGTGAGCATTACAGGCCTCAACAGATTTGAACCTAGACACCAAAATAAAGAAAGGAATAACTTCATGATGTTTTAGGTGAAGCTAATGCAGAAATGCTCTGGCAAAAGTAATTTTGAGGTGAGCATTTAAAAAGATGTCTGAAGGATGGAAAGAAAAAAGATTTGAATTTCTGTGCATAAATGTATAGTAATTATCCATAGGAATGAAAAATAAGAAAAGTTTCTTAATGTCTTTTTCGTTCAAATCCCGTAAACGCCAGAAGTGACTCTACTCTGTTGGGAACCTGAGCAAGGCCCTTAACCTGCAATTGCTTCTTCCTGGGTATCATATTAATCTGCATCCGTCCCTGCTTGTAGGCCCTCCAGCCTGCAGGGAAAAACCTGGGGGTTGGTGGCAGAACTGGCACTCCAGCCACCATAAAAAAACCTCACACTGTCCCACTCCATCTGAACTAGTGTGGTGCTGAGGTGTCACCCATTGCATGGCTGCACTCGGGTCCTAATCTGGGATCCTGAGTTGATTTGTCATGTGGTGGGTGTGGCAATGTGCTGTATCAGCGCATGCTCCTAAAAACAACTAGACAACAATGAGACAAGAAAGATACAAAGTGTTCTTTTGTCTTATGCTTCTCAGATTTTTCTCCCTAGAGTAAATACCTCAGTAATAATAATAATAATTCATTACATTTATATACCCCTTTCTCACTATTCAAAGTGCTACACACAGTATTCTCACAATTGTCTCCTCTTAAGTTGCAGAAGAGCAGAATCATACAAGGGGCTCAGATCTTCTAGTGTCTTGACATTTTTTTGCAATTTGAAAGTATTTGCAATGTGAACCCAGTAATATATGGTGAAATATTTGGACAGTGGTTTGTGGTAATAAAACACTTTACTATGATTACAAAACTAGTCCTTGCATCTGAATAACATGATTAGTTGCTCTAGTTCA
The DNA here is from genome assembly GCA_026402145.1 of Polypterus bichir lapradei. Lineage (NCBI taxonomy): Eukaryota > Metazoa > Chordata > Cladistia > Polypteriformes > Polypteridae > Polypterus > Polypterus bichir. The sequence goes on along the minus strand of JANRMT010062857.1, from coordinate 27,075,692 downwards.
GAGGTCTCCAACCTTTTTACCCCTGAGTGCTACTTTTACAAAATAAAAATGGCCGAGAGCTACTCACGCTTTCTAACGTTTATTCTCATAGCTTATTTCAACCCAAATAAACTGAATAAGCTTGTTTTGCCTGGACATTTACAAAATGTTGGTGTCCACAACTCACATTCTGCATTAAAACATCGCAAGAAAATATTTAGTTCACCTGCAAGTGCATTTTGTATGTCTGTATGCATTTTCTAGTGTGTCTCACACTATTGAATTAAAACAAAACAATGCAATTCCAAATCCACAGACATGACTTATTCATTTGTCATTTCACATGTCACTGTGTCACTTTATTCACAGGTCCAGTTGCAAGTGTGATGTGTTTTTTAGTTAGTTAGTCAGATGACTGGCACTGAGGTGTATGGTGGAGTGGAGCCACTGAGGTTCACTCTTATGGAGTCATTTAAATGTTCGTCTGTCAGTCTTGATCTGAACTTTGATTTCATGACATTAATGTCAGACTTACAGAGGTATGGAGACCCAAACAAAGCAGACATTTTCAGAGCTGCTTGCTGAAGATACTTATAGTTATCTGGCTCTACTAAACTCCAGAAATGCTGAGAATGCTGTTGAGACTTTAACTGCACATTATTTTGAAGGTTTACTAATATATAATATATAAAATCCAATGTCTCTCTGTCTGTCTGTCTGTCTGTCTGTCTGTCCGCTTTTCACGAGAAAACTACTTCACAGATTTAGATCGGATTTTTTCAATAATTTGCTTGAATATTCCGGTTAAATCTGTAACTTCTCTCATTCCGCTATGTATCATAGTTCGCTTGTGGTACTGATTTATTTGCGTGAATCCGAGTGAGACACAGCGGGCAGAGGGGAAGGGGGCGGATTTTTAACGTGATTTTGTGTTAAAAGGATCGCGATAAGATTTTTTGGAAAAATCACCCACCCCTAATTTGACTAATCAAGTTTTCAAATTTATGTATGATTCATTAACCCTTTGGTAAGCAACTTGGAAACGTGTTGGAGACCCCTGCTCTAATATATGTAACTGTGCTCGAATTAAATCACAGTCATTCTACAAGAAAAGACATGCTGTGTGGAATAGTCATAAAGACTTTGTACTTCAAATCCTGAGGTTGTACATTGAAATCCCACTACTGACACCACGTGGCTACGAGAAAGTCATTTAATCTGCCTGTGATCCTACTGGAAAAGTAAAAGAAATTTAACCAATCGTATCTCAAATGTGTGTGGTGTGCTGGCACCCTGCCCAGGGTTTGTTTCCTGCCTTGCGCCCTGTGCTGGCTTGAATTGGCTCCAGCAGACCCCCGTGACCCTGTAGTTAGGATATAGCAGGTTGGATAATGACTGACTGTCTCAAATGTTGTAAGGCACCCTGGATAAAGGCATTAGTCCAATAATAAGTAAAAGATATGGAGTCTTGACAGAGTTTGAAACAAAACTAGAAAGAAATCTCATGAAATATGACATGCATTTCAAAACAAATTCTCAGTTTTGACTCCTTTTCCCTCAGTTGTGTCTCATATGTCATTTTTCTCTAAAGATGTTTCTCCTAAGGACTTGTAGGAGGAACATCAGTGACAAAGTTCATTCATAAATGAAACATAAATGAGAATCTCTGTTAAGTCTCATGAGCCATCAAAGATCAGCCATGGAGTAGTTTCCTATGGGTAAAGGAATACTCCATATATACAACTTACTTCATGGAGTTTGTAGTGATGACTGAGAATAATTTGTAAGCTTATATTTTAATGGAGAACAAAGGTAAAAAAACGTTTATGATATAATACAAGGCAATAGTGACCAATGCTCTACAATGGCACATGATATGAAAAATGTCCATGGGGAAAAAAAAATCTCATGGTACTCATGCCACATAATCCACATGGCACTTTTCTAGCTCTGTGCTTACAACCTGCAAAACACATGCATTTTGGGCTAAACTAATGTTAGATAAAAGTTTCAGGAACAATTAGCACGAGTCATCAACAGGAGACACAAATCACACAGGATTGTTTTCTTCCTTCCATCTACAGGAGGCTGCCACAGACTTAAACATAAGTCAAAGTTTTGTCAAGTTTGAGAGCAAAGAACAATGTTAACGGAAAGAAGCATAGCAGACATTCCACTTTCTGAGTGTGAATAATATGTAACGAGTTAGCACACAGAGCCTAGCCCTAAGCTGATTCAATCAGAGGGACTCGGTTGACTGAAACAACTATGCAAGTTCTTTTTGTCTTTAATTGATTGGTACTGATCAGTGATGCATGGAGCTAAAACAGATTGCATAATTATTTTGTAATGATCCAAGAAACACTTTAACTGAATTTTCATTCTTGAAGACCTCAAATGGCTCGCCAATATGACTTAAGACAGGGGTTCTCAAACTCGGTCCTGGGGGACCCCTGTGGCTGCAGGTTTTTGTTCCAACCAGCCTCTGATTTTAATTGGACTCCTGGGCTAATTAAATGAACTGTTGTTTCCCAGATTCCCTGTTTTGGGAACAATATACAAATTAGAAAACTAAGTTTGGTAAAAAAAAAAAAAAAAGTATTAAAATGTACTAAGCAGTTATATGCATTTTTTTTCTTTTTAACAGTATTTTCATCTTGATTGTCATTCTACTTTTCTAGGTGTTCTAATTGTTTAATTAATCCGTTATATTTTTTACTACTTTGTGGGGCTGACGCTAAAGTAGTTGCAGCCTTTCACAATTGAGTGTTGTTTGCTTGGGTTTCTGCTCTGCTTGTTTTTAATTGTCATTATTAAGATTCAATGAAGGGAGCAAACTGCATAGAGAAAGGGCGAAATGTAATAAAAAGAGAGTTAAGCATTTAAATCCATAGCAAAAACAGAAATATTTCTAAGTTTCTTATAAATGTAAAAATCATGCTGCTGTGCTTTTCTGAATGTAGAATAAAAGATAAATAATACCAGCCAATGAGATGAGATCAGTGCTATCAGGTGTTGTCACTGATTAGGAATCTGGTTGGAACAAAAACCTGCAGCCACAGGGGGTCCCCAGGACCGAGTTTGAGAACCCCTGACTTAAGACATATAGAAAAAGAGATAGCAATTAAATCACATTTAGAGTCATCTTTATTGTGCTCAGTGCACATTTGGTGTGTTTGTAATTAAATTTCACATTAATTTGCTTGTCATATAAATATAACACAAATACAAATGAGTGGAACATACACACCGGTTTTGAACTGGCGAGAGTTTGGGCCTTGTGCCCTTAATCTCAAAGTTAAAAATACCTGTAATGTCAGTCAGTCAGTCAGTCATTTTCCAACCTATATATATATATATATATCCTAACACAGGGTCACGGGGGTCTCCTGGAGCCAATCCCAGCCAGCGCAGGGTGCAAGGCAGAAACAAATCCCAGGCAGGGCGCCAGCCCACCGCAGGGCACACACACATACACCAAGCACACACTAGGGGCAGTTTAGGATCGCCAATGCACCTAACCTGCATGTCTTTGGACTGTGGGAGGAAACCGGAGAACCCAGTGGAAACCCACGCAGACACAAGGAGAACATGCAAACTCCAAACAGGGAGGACCCGAGAAGTGAACCCAGGTCTCCTTACCTATAATGTACAATGGATTTTTAGAGTACAGTGATCCCTCGCTATATCGCGCTTCGACTTTCGCGGCTTCACTCCATCGCAGATTTTAAATGTAAGCATATCTAAATATATATCACGGATTTTTCGCTGGGTCGCGGATTTCTGCGGACAATGGGTCTTTTAATTTATGGTACATGCTTCCTCAGTTTGTTTGCCCAGTTGATTTCATACAAGGGACACTATTGGCGGATGGCTGAGAAGCTACCCAATCAGAGCACGTATTAAATAAAACTCCTCAATGATATACAATATGCTTCCTGCGTGGTGCTTTGCACACTTCAAAGCTCTAACAGCCCGTATTGATTTTTGATTGTTTGCTTTTCTCTGTCTCTCTCACTCTTTCTGACATTCTCTGCTCCTGACGAGGGGGTGTGAGCAGAGGGGCTGTTTGCACAGAGGCTGTTTGCTTAGAAGATACGGAAGCTCCTGTAAAAAATGCTGAAAGACTACTTTCACATTGATCCCTTCATTGCGGCTGCTTTATCGCGGAGCTTCACATGCGTAAAAGCCCAACAGCCCTATTGATTTTTGATTGTTTACTTTTCTCTCTCTCTCTGACATTCTCTGCTCCTGACGTGCACTCCTTTGAAGAGGAGGATATGTTTGCATTCTTTTAATTGTGAGACGGAACTGTCATCTCTGTCTTGTCATGGAGCACAGTTTAAACTTTTGACTAAAGGGTGTTATTTCATGTCTAGAGGGCTCTAATAATGTTAAAAACGCATTTAGAAGATCGTAAACAGGTTTTCAATTCTCTAACTGCGAAAATATTAGATTTATAAATAAAGAATCCTACTTCATGGAAATACATTTATCTGTCTAGAGCGGATTAACCGTGATAAACAAGGGTTTACTGTATAACTGTGCAGAGAATATTTATAAACAGTGTAGGAGAGTTTCTAAGGGCTTAACATATATAAAAATAACCATACAAACATATGGTTTCTACTTCGCGGATTTTCACCTATCGCGGGGGGTTCTAGAACGCAACCACCGCGATCGAGGAGGGATTACTGTATATGCACTGTATATTTATGTACAGTATGTATTTATGTATCTCTAATATATAAAGCAGAGTCGATGTATGTTTGTTTGTCCACAATACAAAGCTGTACCGGGCGTCCGATCGCTACCAAACTGGGCATGAGGCTCCTTTGTGACCAGGAGGAGGTCATCTTTTGGCAAGGCGAAGATGGGTATTACTTTGGAATTTCACAAAAAGATCCATCTATGGGCAACTCAGTTGCTGGCAAAAAACTCAGTGCAATGGACTTTTATGCTTACTGACTAATGAGTAGAGTTTCTGAAGAGAATCACATCTTGAAATGCCGGCAACTTTTTCATCAATACATATTATTGAAGCAACTATCATAACAGGTTGCGCAAGACATGAAAATGTTTTCATGCCAAGAATACCGCTGATTATGAATGATTTACCCTTTGATTTCAAACGGCTACAATTTTCCGTTTGTTTGGCTTTTGCTATGTCAATTAATAAGGCTCAAGGGCAATCGCTGCAAGTTGCAGGCATCAATTTGGTAAATCCATGTGTCACAGATAGGGGGCACTATCGCTCCCTTGAACCCTTGTCCACAACTCCAGACACCAGGAAAAAGTCCAAAGGTTGACTTTATTTAAATGCAACAGTGCACAAAGTACCCTCTCCTCCACTATACTCATACAAATAATCACAATAATACAATTACTCTCCACTCCTCCCAGACACGTTGCCACCCTTCGACCCAGCTCAGCTCGCCATCTGGGAGCTCCCACAATCCTTTTATTGCCCCTGACCCGGAAGTTTAAAATCACCAGTCCATGTGATCTCCTATCACTTCCAGGTCAGATAAAAAATCCTTTTCTTCACTCCGGAAGCACGTCATTCCCCTTGTCCATGTGACTTCCGGGGCGTAAGGCAAATAACCATCGTTCCTCCCTGCAGCGTCTTCTAGTGGCCCCCATGGTATCCAGCAGGGCTGTGTATAAAAACTCCAATGTCCATGATGCTCTGTTGGTCTTCAGGGGACCTCCATACTGCAGGGAGGGCTCCACCTGGCGGCTTGGGGGTATTGGCCGGGATGAACGGCCAGCCATATTCCACAAATGCTTTTCACACGGCATTTCTACATAGCATGTTCTACAGTGGGCAATCCTCAGAATTTGTTCCTTTTCACACCACAAGGGAAAAAAAATATATATAGCGTATCCAAAGACTCTGGAATAACCACTTGTATTACCTATTACAATAAAATGTGAATCAGAAAAATGTTTGTTCTATTCCTATGTTGTGTTTCTTTCATTTGGGAAATTCATTATACATTCCCGGGCAACGCCGGATACTCCTGCTATGTACTCATATACAGTTGTGCTTGAAAGTTTGTGAACCCTTTAGAATTTTCTATATTTCTGCATAAATATGACCTAAAACATCATCAGATTTTCCCTCAAGTCCTAAAAGTAGATAAAGAGAAACCAGTTAAACAAATGAGACAAAAATATTAAACTTGGTCATTTATTTTTTAAGGAAAATTATTGAATATTACATATTTGTGAGTGGCAAAAGTATGTGAACCTTTGTTTTCAGTATCTGGTGTGACCCCCCTTTTTGCAGCACTAAACGTTTCCGGTTAACTTTTGATCATTCCTGCACACTAGCTTGGAGGAATTTTAGCCCATTCCTCCATACAGAACAGCTTCAACTCTGGGATGTTGGTGGGTTTCCTCACATTAACTGCTCGCTTCAGGTCCTTCCACAACATTTCGATTGGATTAAGGTCAGGACTTTGACTTAGCCATTCCAAAACATTAACTTTATTCTTCTTTAACCATTTTTTGGTAGAACGACTTGTGTGCTTAGGGTCGTTGTCTTGCTGCATGACCCACCTTCTCTTGAGATTCAGCTCATGGACAGATGTCTTGACATTTTCCTTTAGAATTCTCTGATATAATTCAGAATTCATTGTTCCATCAATGAAGGCAAGCCGTCCTGGCCCAGATGCAGTAAAACAGGCCCAAACCATGATACTACCACCACCATGTTTCACAGACGGGATAAGGTTCTTATGCTGGAATGCAGTGTTTTCCTTTCTCCAAACATAACGTTTTTCATTTAAACCAAGTTCTATTTTGGTCTCATCTGTCCACAAAACATTCTTCTGATAGTCTTCTGGTTTGTCCACGTGATCTTTAGCAAACTGCAGACGAGCAGCAATGTTTTTTTTTGGAGAGCAGTGGCTTTCTCCTTGCAACCCTGCCATGCACACCATTGTTGTTCAGTGTTCTCCTGATGGTAGACTCATGAACATGAACATTAGCCAATGTGAGAAAGGCCTTCAGTTGCTTAGAAGTTACCGTGGGGTCCTTTGTGACCTCGCCGACTATTACACGTCTTGTTCTTGGAGTGATCGTTGTTGGTCGACACTCCTGGGGAGGGTAACAATGGTCTTGAATTTCCTCCATTTGTACACAGTCTGTCTGCCTGTGGATTGGTGGAGTCCAAACTCTTTAGAGATGGTTTTGTAACCTTTTCCAGCCTGATGAGCATCAACGACTCTTTTTCTGAGGTCCTCAGAAATCTCCTTTGTTCGTGCCATGATACACTTCCACAAACGTGTTGTGAAGAGCAGACTTTGATAGATCCTGTTCTTTAAATAACATAGGGTGCCCACTCACACCTGATTGTCATCCCATTGATTGAAAACACCGGACTCGAATTTCACCTTCAAACTAACTGCTAATCCGAGAGGTTCACATACTTTTGCCACTCACAAATATGTAATATTCGATCATTTTCTTCAATAAATAAATGACCAAGTATAATATTTTTGTCTCATTTGTTTAACTGGTTTCTCTTTATCTACTTTTAGGACTTGAGTGAAAATCTGATGATGTTTTAGGTCATATTTTTGCAGAAATATAGAAAATTCTAAAGAGTTCACAAACTTTCAAGCACAACTGTAGGTATACTATGCATATGTAGCTGTGCAGAGGAGAACAACCCAGTGCATTCCAGGACTTAAAGACATGTTGTACTGTAACAGACACAGAGAATTAAACCTGTTTAGTCTTCAGCAGAGGAGACTGCATGGGGATCTAATCCAAGACTTCAAAACCATCAAAGGCCTTGATAAAGTAGATTTAGCAACATTATTTCAGCTTAAGGGTTAATCACGTATTCAACATCAGTGGAAATTAAGGAGAAGTGCATTTAAGCTGAAGCTAGGAAGCAAAGAATTGTGGGACTCTGGAACAAGCTACTGAGACATGGAGTTGAAGCGGAAACCTTGACAACCTTTAAGAGGAATCTGGATGAGATATTGGGACAGTTTGGCTATTAGCCAAACAAACAGGCTTGATGGACTGAATAATGTCCTCTCATTTGTCAGATTTCTTATATTTCTTGTGTTTCTTATTAATATACTGTACTGTATGTTGAGACAGGGAATTAGCCTGTGTCAGGACAACAAATCACCTTGGCCGACTAGCAAAACCTCAGCCTAAGAACTGATATATTTATGAATGGAGGCGAAGGTCTATGATATGATTTGCATATTTGTAGCTGGAAATCCACAACGGGAGCAAATGGATCACTTCATCAGTCTGAAACCGCCACCCCCCTATCCACCTATCCTCCCCTCCTTAGTTGCTATATATTGCCTTGGGCTCCTGTAAGTATAAGCATTTTCCTCTGATGATGATTCCTGCTAGGAATCGAAAGCTTAGGGATTAAAAAATATTTTAAGATACGTGATTCATTTGCAGTTTTAGAAAACCTCAGTTTTTCTTCAGATTTATTCAGCAGAAATGCACTGAATGTCCTATAATGTAGAAAGGTAAGCAGTAAGCTGCCAAAGATTGAAATTTAAAGTTTAGATGAGCAAAAACTAAAAAAAAAGGAAATTTCAGACTATTGCAAATGGGCCTTCTTCAGGGAACAACTAATAGGATACAACCTACAGATGCAATTAGAGTCAATTAAACCTTACAAGGTGAAGTTAACAATTTGCACAGGTGTTCCAACTTCTGTTGATTACTTAAAAAACCCTGTGTGTCTTAAAGCAGAATTGGAACAGACTGTGTTACTAAACCCTCTGAAGTACTGCTTGGACAATATGCCAGTGATAAAGGTAATAAAGCAGCAATTAAAAAAATGAAATGAGACAGAACATTATTATCTTTAGAAGTGTAGACCTTTCATTTCAAGAAATTGCAAAAGAAAAAATCAAAGTGTTAGTGAGCACAGTGGTGTCCTACACTGTCCAAAGGCAATAGGAAACTGGAAGGAACTCTGATAGGATGAGATCTGGCAGAGCCAAAGTTACAAGCCAATCAGAAGACAAGTTTCTGAGGGTCACCAGTTTGTGTGATGACAGGTGCCTCACAGCACAGGAGCTTCAAGAACAGCTTAATAGTGGTCAAAAAATAAGTCTCAGTTTCAACTGTGAAAGTAGGTAGTAAATATATATATTTATATACATATACATATATATATATATATATATATATATATATATATAGTCACACACGTGCGAGTAGGATGCAGCTAAAGAGCTTAGAGAATAGTACTGTCTCACCCAACCACGGGGCGGCAGGGTGCACTAACTTTCTTTCTGAGTTCCCTGCAGACCTTTCCCGGGAAATCCCGCCAGGTTCCGGTGCCTTGACTCTGAACACGGCCCTTCCTGTCCTGGCCCTGAGGACGACGTCACTTCCTGTCCTGGCCCCAAGGATGACGTCACTTCCCCAAGACTCCCTATAAAACCTCACTCCCCTCTGCAGGAGGGCACTTCTGTTTTGGACTCTGATCTGTGCACACCAGTGCTATCACTTGTTTTTTTCGATTTTGCAGCCAGGATACACAATATACAGGTGGCTGTCCCAAACCTTGCTATAGCTCTTGTTCTAGTTTGTGACAATATATATATACAGTATGTTTATTTTATGTACATTAAAGAACCATCAACAACAAATTAAATCAAATTAATAATATATTGAACAATTATTATAAAAGTAAAGTTGAATAAATCGGACTCTTCAGCTGCACACACAGATAGGCGCACAGACATAATTCCAAAAAAGGGTATTTTTGGACTCAGGGATTTTCTAAAACATCAAGATTCATGAAAATCTTGAAATCGAATTTTTCAACGATTACAATACTTTTCCTACAAGAAAGTAAATCGGGCTCAGAGAGATCTAAAACGTCGAGATTCATCAAACCCTCGAGGTTGAATTTTTGGACAATTACAATACTTTCCCTATACTTCATATACAAGAAAGTGAAAAATAACAAAAACAAGTAATTTTAATATATATTCCTCTTTCAGGA
>JANRMT010062857.1:27030388-27052596 GCA_026402145.1 Polypterus bichir lapradei | reverse complement strand
TCTAGGTCATCAATTTAAACTACATTGGTTAAGCAACATATAAGAAATATCATTTTTAAGTTGAGTATTTCTTTAAGGTTGCTATTTAACCTAACCTACAGTATATATGCCTGGTTTCAAACATGCACGTTGGAGGAGCACCTCCCAGACTCATCAGAGGTGTGTCATACCACCACAGAACGAGAGGTGGCTCCGCCACCAACCGGGTTGTCTCCTTTAACAGCCAATGGCTCTGAGAAGTCAGGCCCTTCTAGCTGGAGTGCTATAACACCCGGGCTCCCCAGAGAGTGGGCTTCTATTGCTGGACCAAGCTGACAGAAGGACAGAACTGTCTCCTTAACAAACCACCTACCGACAGAGGTTAAACCTTGTCTTCCAAGGCTGTTTACTTTGCGTTTAATACGCGCTTTTGTTGATCGTGCCATTGAGTACTGTTTTTGTTTTCATTTTGTTGGAATTAAACTTGATGACCTGGCAGGGATCCCAACATTTTGTATCTCTGTGCCGTGTCATCCCCCACTCAATGATAGAGAAAGGTAGCAAAAATCAGTGTGCTTAATTTAAAAAAAAATATGATGGAAATGTTCAAATTCCCCATGGAAAGTGGCTTGAACAGGAACAGAATCCCAGTCACTGGAGCAGAGAGGCAGCAGTGTGAACCAGTGTGCCACCATTATTGAATACATATCATCTTGGGCTATTACATAATGTTTTCCTTGTCATGGATGGTTTACTCAACGGTGCCTAAAAGCTTCTCTTGCAATCGCAATTGGTGGCTGACAGGTTTTCTTCCAATTATTATAAAATTAAATTGGACTTTCCAGGATGGAATGGTCTGACAGGTTTGCTATGTCACAATACTCTAATGAATTAAATCTCCACTAACCATCATGCTAATGGTTTGAAATTATTGCACATCATGCACTACTAAAATTATCTAAAGCCATTATGAACCCGCAGAATGATCTTGAAGGACGCTCTTCCACAGTTTTCGAAGCAATTAAAATAAAGTCCTCTCATACCAAGGGTTTTTGCACATAAGAATGAATTGTCTTATTTAGTACTTCTCAACCATAAATAATGACTACTAACTTATATTCCCATCTCATTAAAGTAAAATGTAAAAAGAAAGAAAAAAAAAATCAGAGTAGAGATCTGCCATCTGGTCCAAAAGTATTATCTATGTGGCATGCATAATGTAATTTCACTGCCAAGGCTTTAAATAAGGAGTTGCACAAAGCTCAGCAAGTTAAATTGAGGAGAAAATGCTTAAAGTCACACTTTTTAGGAATCTCACCTTTGAAAAATATGCATTTTATTTTTTGGCATATGAGTTTTGGAAATTACATAGCTCATCAATATTTGAACTTTATGATTTTTGCTCCGTTTTATACAGTATAAATAAGTTGCAGGTATAGACAAATCATCAGAAAATCCTGAGAACTGAGCAAAATCTGAAATGTGCTCTGTAATAATGAAATGTACAATTTTGCATGTAAACTGAAAGGTTAATTAAATAAATTTCTGATCTTAAAACACCCGAAAAATAGAGCAAGTAGGAACCAAAATAGTTTGTATATATTTACAAAATAATGAATATACAAGAAAAAATTGTCAAAGTATATCATTCCACATGATTTTTTTAATAAAGCAAAAGCAATTTTTATAGAAACAAATATTGTACATAAGGCAAACAGCTTCTCAAAACCACTCACGTAGGACTACAATAAGAGTAGTAAACACAACTCAATCAACTTATGTAAAAATAAAATGTTCCCGCAAGCTAGTTATATACCCACTTTAAATATCCCACATGTAATACAACAAAAATCGCAAACCCAACAGAGAATTGAAGATTTACAAATGTCAATAGATGTGTAAAAACTGAAGACAAATAAGCAATAAAAAGATATATACAAAGTCAGCATAACCAGAAACAAACAATAAAATATAGAAGAAACAGAAAATAGTGTGAGCCAGCTGAATAAACCGATCAGTCCTAATTGCTTACATTGATTGTCATAAAGAATATAACATGAAGCCTAGATGGGTGTAACATGAGAAGAGCGTGAACAAAGTGTCACAGGATTCCAAACTTATATAGGATGTGTGCAATCGTAATATTTCCCTCTACTTACCCTTTACCTGCTTTCTTCAGGGGTAAGTATACTCATTAAGTTCGTTGCTGGGCTGGTCTACTGTCGCACTTTAACATTAACACACACATACATAGATATTCACATACACACAGACCCTAACCACAAAAGTACCGTATGAAAGACGTATACACATGCACGTTATTCCCTAGCACTTTAACCAACACAAATACCGCATTAATAACACATGCACAGTCCACTTGCCCTAGGACGCCAAGACACTTACTTATAGGCTTGAACAATGTCTCAGATAAATCTCAGACCTGAATATTACCTTTGCTCTCCAAGAATATATTCAGACATACAACGGCTCAACATCCCTGGCTATAGGCCGTTTATCAACCAGTGAATGTTTTATTTTTAACGCACTGTTCATTACTGGAGAGAGCTCTTTGTCTTTCTCAATAAACCTCGCAGATTGGATCATATGGCACTTTTGCACTGCTCCAGGGGTCTCATGCATAAACGGTGCGTACGCACAGAAATGTTGCGTAAGAATGTTTTCATATTCAAATCGCGATGTTTAAAACCTACACTTGGCATAAAGCCACGCACTTTTCCACGGTACCTCATACCCTGTCGTAAGCAAGTTCTCTGCTCGGTTTTGCAGACTGGCAGCACCCAGTGTCAAAGCAGTGCTACTGTTCCTGTGTGGTTACTCTTTATTTTCCTGATGCGGCTTTATAAATACACTGAAACTAACTGCATATTGTTTATTAGTGTAATGCATCTGATTTTAATTAACTTGTAACAATATAATGGTCCAGGGAATAGCCATAGTATTCCAAATACCATAACTGCTTTAGTGCTGTTACTCTCAGTGCACCTTTTTTTTCTTCTTTCAGCTGCTCCCGTTAAGGGTTGCCACAGCGGATCATCTTCTTCCACATTACTCTCACTGCACCACTCGGAGTATTTATATCACTGTATCTGAGTGGAGAATCACAGCAGCAGCTGATCGGAAAGAGAATTATCGGGATACAGCATCAAGCACATGCTGCCTCAGCCACGGCAAAATGCTTCAGAGACTTTCCTGTGCAGACCTCGCGGTTCAGAAACAGTTTCATCCCAAGAACTTTAAACAATCAATCAGTCCATCAAGTGCTCCTTGTACTGTAGAACTGTTTGTACTTATAAGTACAATCACCTCACTGTAAACTTGCACTACAGTTATAATATTGCACAACCTGCACCACTTTATAAAGCGTGTATTTACATATGATGACGATATCATTTTTAAGATGAAATGCAGCAAAATATGTTGATTATATTATATAGATAAAACTTTAACTTCATTTAAATTAGGGTGACCAGATGGGTTCGGCTATAAAGGAGGACACCGACAGTCAAAAAGGAGGACAAAAATTACCAGATATATTTTCCAACTTCCAATCAACCGCTAACCGCTGTCCGTTGCGCCGTCGGCTGGAAATATAATATAAAACAGAATATAGAATATAAAACAGTGTTGCCGCTACTTGATGTTACAATTATTGATAATGTGATAACGTAACGTAATGTCATGCAGTGACGCGGATGAATGGAGAATGGCCGAAGGATGCTTATTCTCGGTATATATCATATGCAATTAGTCCAAAACAGTCAACTCTGTTCGTGATTCTCTGAAGGGAGGACATTTTAATGAATTTTTGGAATGCCTGGAGGACGGGGGAAACCATGTTAAAAAAGAGGACATGTCCTCCTTTTGGAGGACGTCTGGTTACCCTATTTAAATAATCTGTATTGTTAATAATTAAACATGTGAGGACACGGTTCCGCAGCGCTAACTAGTTCACGGATTGATCCTACCTTGTGCTGTATTCCTTCTGGGGCTGACGCGACACTGGAAGGATAGATGGATAGAATAATTAAACATGTACTACAAAGATATTTCAATGTTCCTTAAAAGTTTTGAAGAATCGTCGTTGTAAGCTTACAGATGGCTTAACGTCTATTACAGAGCTGATTGTGTGGTGATTGGTTATTTGGGGAAAGAAAAGTAAGGACAGGAATTGAAGGTTAGTACATTTGAAAGAGACAGTACTGCTACAATAATTTAATTGAAGGTCGAACACAATCACGCACCACATTTCCATGTTTAACGACATGCTTTAACTCCTATCATCATGAAAAAGATATCACATATACATCTCAGTATTTTAATTATTCAGAGAGCTGTAATATCACGAATGTAATGGATTCTGTGTCCTGTCAGAGAAAGAGAAAGCAGAAGCACGTAGTGATTCACACACATAGAGCAAAAGATCAAACACAAAACAAAGCATTTAACGTGCTACTTTAGTTATGATGGAATTTGAGAAACTGGTTAATTAAACGATTTTAAGATGAAGTTTATGATGTTCTACTTTAATGACAAAATAAACTATGTGATTAAAGTGGAAATTTTGAGATTGAAGTTAACATTTCATGCTTTTTTCCTACTGTGTGCCTTTTTTTTTCTCTGTACCCTAATAAGCTTTCATATGAAACTCAGATGATTGGCTACGTCTCGCCTTTTCATGGCGACTTTGATATGTGACAACTTCTTTTTTATGTCGGGCACTGTGCGACTTTGTGAACTTGAGCTTTCAAGTTTCTCCAACAAGCTCGATCAACTTCCTTTTGTTGATTATACCGCTGTTTAATCCAACAAATAGTACGTTTTTCTTTGCCTCCACTGAAATTCTTATATTTTCCCTGTTGCTTTTGCCATTGCCTTTTCACAGAACGCTGAGCTTAAGGGCTATTTATATTGATTTGCATATTCAAAGAGGCGTACTTCTGGGAGGAGATGGGGTGGGACAGAAGGCGCGTACACGTGCGTTACTTTTCACGCTGATCGGGATTTATGGAGCGGAAGAACGCGGAAGTGGGCGAACACACAGATTTATGCACCTGGATTTTTCTGTGTGTAAGCACATTTCGACTTTTGTGCTTATGTCATGTTATAGTGCGAATTCTACGCACGGAGTTATGCATGAGGCCCCAGGTGCTCAAAGAAATTGACCTTATTACTTCAATCACTCTAATTATGAAGACAAAGTATAGAAAATTAAAAGCAGTGTGGTATTTATTACATGAATAATAATATCAAATAGAGAGAGAGGTTAGGAGCTTGCGCTGATACAGCACATTGCCGTACCCACCACATGACAAACCAACTCAGGATCCCAGATTAGGACCAGAGGGTAGCCATGCAACAGGTGACACCTCAGCACCACACCAGCTCAGATGGAATGGACCAGTGTGAGGTTTTTTATGGTGGCTGGAGTGCCAATTCTGCCCCCAACCCCCAGGTTTTTCCCTGCAGGTTGGAGGGCTTACATGCAGGGCTGGATGCAGATTAACGTCATACCCAGGACGGAGCAATTGCAGGTTAAGGGCCTTGTAGAGTCACTTTGGCATTTATGGGATTTGAACCATCAACCTTCTGATTGCCAGTGCAGATCCCTAGCCTCAGAGCCACCACTCTGTCAATATCAAATAGAACAAAGAATAATAGAAAATAAGAGTGATAGTAAAGTCTGGATATGCATAGTCTTTAGAAAAAGCTTATGAAAAAGTAAAGATGACAAGGATGAAAATTGTAGGAGGCTTGTGATCAAGCACTCGTTGTTGTTCATCAGATGCTTTTCTGATGATCAGATGGAAACGGATGAACGTTGCTGGTGCCCTCTTCTGACGTCGCTCTTGCCCTCCTCTGATGTTGTTTTGTTCTCCTGTTCTTCTCTTCTTCTGTCGCTCTTCAGCCAAGGCATATTTATTATACAATTCTTCCCGGGGGGTTTTGCAAGATGTGATTGCTACGTGCACTTGATTGGCTGGCTGTCAATTTGATGAATGAATTTACCAACAATACAGTTCTTATGTTTTAATAATCTCCTCTCTCAAGCTGTAACTTCTAGTCCCATGCCATCTCCTTCTGGTCACAGATTGTAAAGTAATCGGGTACAGCTTGAACCATAGCATGTCTTCCTTTCCCAAGCTGTAAACCAGTTTAGTCCTGGTGCCTTATTTTTCACAGTTGATAAAATCGCCAATACAGCTTGAGGCATCTCCTGAATTCCTGCTCAGTTCAAACAGGTACAATTGGTACAATTCAGGAAAACAGATCACCTTTGATGTTAACTGTCCATGCCAGCGACCTGTATTTAAGTTCATCTGTTCTTTTGTCTCGAACAAATTATAATTAAAATATAAACCAAAATTTACAGATTTTGTAACCCACAACAGGATGCAAGGTGTAGATCTGGCCGGCATGTTTCAAGGAAGAACCTCATCTTCAGTAAACCAATATTGAACTTAAAAAATATACACTAAGAAACTGAATAAGTGAAAAATACCATATGAGCATCAAGCACCAAAAAAACAATTAAGATACCTATTATTTGGGGACAGGGGCTAATAATAGTAGATCAACCAACAATCAAATGACCAAAGTAAAGGTTGTGTGCACAGTTAAAAAAACATTAACCATAAATTAATTATCAAATATGTATAAGCACTTCAGGAAGAAACTCCTTAACAAAAGGCAAATCTTACCTCACCAGTATATAAATAATTAAATGAAGAAAGAAATCAATTGAGGGGTTTGTAACTACCTGGAAAAAAAAAACAACAAGAATACAAAATCAATAAAATAATAAGAGCTTTCGTTGAAGAATGAAAATGATGAAAACTATGTATCTCACACACTCCATACATAACAGAGAAGTCTGCATCTGTCTGACTGGAAATGAAAACGAGAGAATTCAGGGATATATCACAGAAAACACACCCAGTCAAGTGACTCATTCAGGCCAATAGGGTTTAAAGTCTTTCATTGAAAAATCCAGTGTGTAGCAAGAAATTGGCAAAATTACCCCGACAGTAGTGTGGTTTTATTATTTCGAGAATGGAGAGCCTAAGAATTGTGGTAATAAAATGCCTAGATGCAGGGTGCTTCATGGATTTGGTCCTGATGTTGCTTTTGTGTTCTGCATTATGATAATGGATAGAACATAGGATTTTGCCTGGGACATAATAATAAATAAACGGCACCTTTTCAACTGCAATTAAATCTATGTTTAAGATTAATATCACCATGTAGGATAGTAATTAGATAGCTTTTTAAAAGATTCCCGCAACAACTACAATTTAAACATGGAAAATCGCCGGAGAAATGTGCTTAGAAGTTATGATGGAGAGACTAGTGATCACTGCACATAAATGATTCACTAGATAAATAAGAAGATTCCGACCACAAGAAGAGGCAAAGAGAGGTGGATCAGACAAAATAGGGTGTAATCTTAATACATGCTAATGTTTCAAAATGATGTGGCTGCCTTGTCTTTTTGAACAACAGACGTGAAGCTGCATTCTGAATCACCTACAGCAGCTTGGTGACACATGCCAGTAACTCCTGTCAGCAGAGAGTTGCAGTAGTCCAGACAAGACAAGACCAAACAAAAGCCTGATGTTGAGTTACATACTCTCTCAGATATGGTATGATCTTGTAGATGTTGTATACAGTGAATGAATCTGGAAGGCCGAGAGGCCACTGCACCACGGTCAGAGAAGGACAGTTGGTCATTGAACACCTCCCCAATGTTATAATAATAATAATAATTCTTTACATTTACAGTATGTAGTGCTTTTCTAACTACTCAAAGTAGTTTACAAAGTGAGGAGCCACTTCAACCACCACTAATGTGCAGCATCTTCCTGGATGGCAGCCATTTTTGTGCCAGTACGCTCACCAGACATTACCTGTTAGGTGGTGAACAGGTGAGAGATAGTTACTGAGTTAGATACAGGGGATTATTTGGGGACCACAATAACCAGGCCATGGTGGGTAATTTAGCCAGGATATCAGGATACACCCTACTCTTTACGAAGGATGCCCAGAGATCTTTTATGATCAACAGAGAGTCAGGATCTCAGTTTTACATCTCATCTGAAGGAGGGAACCATTTTTACAGCACAGTGTCCCCACCACTGCACGGGGACATTGGGATCCCCACACAGACCATAGGGTAAGCACCCCCTGCTGTCCTCTTCAAGCAACAACCCAAGCTTTTCCTAGATAATCTTCCATCCAAATGCTGGCTGGGCCCGAACATGCTTAGCTTCAGGTGGATGACCTCTTTTGTAGTGCATGTGGCATGGCTGCTAAGGCATTGTGTACAGACTTGAAGGGTGTTAGGGATAATGAGCTAAGGGGAACAAAGAAAAAAAACCTGCAGAGTGAAGTAAAAAAAAAAAGAATTAAGTTGTATTATTTAAAAAAAAAACTTTATTGTTTGTTATTGTTATTGTATTATTTGTTTGTAAAAGTTATACACTGCCTTCAGGAATTATTCTGACTCCTTGCATTTTTTTTTCTCATTAAATAATACTCAATACCCCAAAATAACAAATAGAAACAGGATTTTAGGAATTTTTGAAAAAATAATAATAATAATAATAATAAAAAACAAAATATCACATTGACACAAGCATTCAGAACCTTTTCTATGACAGCTGAAATTTGCCTCAAGTGCATCTCATTCTATTGATCATTGTTGAGATGTTTCTACACCTGTGGTCAATCTAATTGATTGGATATGATAAGGAAAGGCACACACCTGTCTGTAGAAGGTCCTACACTTGAGCAACAACCAAGCCATGAGGTCTAAGGGCTCATTTATACTTCATGCTCAGAATGGCTGCCACACATTCCCAGCGTTCATTTGATGTGTCCTCTGAGCAGGTCCTCAGAAATTAACGTGACGCCTGTGCGAGTTGCAGTACCAGCAAAAGTTGGAATGTGTCGTCAGATTCTCTGTTTACTATCTACATGTGACAGAAAGCCCCTTTGAGGATACTATGGGATCGATGTGCATGCTTCGATGTTTGATGAATGGTTCAATGTGGTGAAGCAAAATGCCAACTTACAGATACATTCGTGGTGCTTTTATATTCAAGCATTGCATATTCTCGATCGTAATGACACGATACGTTTTAAAAGTCTCACATACCATCTTTTGTGTCGTCTTTTTTTTTTCTGGGGCTTCCTCCTGACCTGACAGCAGCGGCAAACAGCAATAGATCACCACACAAAGCATATTAAATGTATGATATTCCAACTCTCTGCACATTTAGAATCTTTAGATTTATACTTGGTATCAGTTTCATGATGAAATGCATTAAAGTATGTATGTTACATTTTAAAGATAAATTTGTTTAAATAATGAATACTGTTAATAATTACACACATGGGGGTGACACAGTGGCAGAGTGGTAGTGCTGCTGTCTCACAGGGAGTCACGACGCTGGTATTCCCTGCCTGGAGTTTACATGTTTTCCAGCTGGGTTTCCACAGTGAGCTCCGGTTTCCTTCCAAAGATATGCAGGTTTAGTGACACTAAAATGACGCCAGTGTGTGTACGTGAGTGCTTGCATTCACCTTGCGATGAGCTGATGCCCCATCCAGGGATTGTTTCTGCCTCGTGCCCAATGCTTGCTGGAATGGGCACATCCCTGGATTGATGGATTCAATCATTAAACATCCTTTTCAGAGATATTGCGGTAAGGTGTCATTGGAATTTAATGGGTGTTCCAAGCAATTCATAACACAGCGAAGCCGGACGTGTTCTCACCGTGATAATATCTCGCACTGCCACCAGATTTACATAAAGTACGTGCCCAAGTATAAACAGTAAAACGTTTGCATAGCAGGAGTGTCCGCTGGAGCATGCGTCATGTAGCATGAAGTATAAACCTAACCTAAGGAATTGCCTGCAGAGATCAGAGACAGGATAGTGTTGAGGTACAGATTTGGGGAAGGCTGCAAACTATAATCCTACAGCATTGAAAGTTCTCAAGAGCACAGTGGCATCTGTAATTCCTGAGTGGAAAACGTTTGGAACAATCATAACTCATCCTAGAGCTGTCCACCTGGGCAAACTGAGCAATTGGGGAAGAGATCCTTGGTAAGACAGATGACCAAGAACCTGATGGTTACTCTGGTTGAGCTCCAGAGAAAATGTATGGAGATGGTAGAAACGTTTAGAAGGACAACCATCACTGCAATATTCCACTAATCTGGTCTTTATGGCAGAGTGGCCAGATGACACATTTGCAGTTTGCAAAAAGGCACCTAAAGGACAACTCAGGCTATGAGAAATAAGATCCTTTAGTCTGATGAAATCAAGATCGAATTGTTTGGCCTCAATTCTAAGCATTATGTCTGGAGGGAACCAAGCTTATTACCTGCACAACACCATTCCAATGTAGTGAAGTATGGCGGTGCCAGTATCATGCTGTGGGGTTGCTTTTCAGGGGCAGAGACTGGGACCTTAGAAAGGGTTGAGGGAAAGCTGAACAGAGCAAAGTACAGAGACATCCTTGCTGAAAACCTGATCCAGAGTACCAGAGTGGGCCAAAGTTTCACCTTCTAACAGGTGTCACACACGTGCGCATAGGAGGCAGCTAAATGGACCAAATGAAGGTAATTCCACAACATGCCAGGGGTTGGTGGGGTGCACTAAACCATCCTCTTTTATCTCTGCAGACCAGATACTGGAAACTCTGCTTGGTTCAGCCCCGGTGAAATAATTTCCAGTTCCGGGCCCAAGAAAGATGTAACTTCCGGTGCTGACCCCAAGAACATCACTTCCAGTTCCGGGCATCAATAACATCACTTCTGCCTTTTTATCTTAAATACAAGACAACTTTCCTATAACCTCAGTTCTGTTTTGGACTCGACTCTGTACACATCTGTGCCACTGATTTGCCTTTTAGCAGCCAGGCTTCAAGTATACGGGTGGCTGCCCCAAACCTTTTTTTGTGTGTCGAGGCTATTTATTTCACACAGGACAATGACCCTAAGCACAAAGCAAAGGCAACACAGGAGCGGCTTAAAACATGGGAAGCTGAGGGTGACGGTGCGAGAAACCTTACCAGAATCGGGTGAAGTTAAGAGTGGTATTCCACAGGGCAGCTGCTATTTTTAATATATAAATGATCGAGATAGGAATATAAATAACAAGTTGGTTAAGTTTGCAGATGATACCAAGATAGGTGGATTAGCAGATAATCTAGTATCCAGTGAATCATTACAGATAGACATAGACAGCATATAGGCTTGGGCAGATCTGCGGCAGATGAATTTAATGTAAATAAATGCAAAGTATTACACGTAGGAGTCTATGCCAGATTAATGTTAAAGACACTTTTATCTTATTTAGGCACACAGCAAATCTCAATGAAGAGACTGGATGGATATAATATAAATAAATAAAACACAATAGCTTCTTTCCTCTCTAATGTGCAAGTACTACAATACAATCAAAATTTTAGTATTACTAGAGTGTTGTACCGTGTCAGCCATTATGAATGCAGTGAAAAGTCAAGCAAAATGACACCTTTTATTGGCTAAATAAAAAGATTACAGTATGCATGCTTTCGAGGAAACTCAGGCCCCTTCTTCAGGCAAGATGTAACGCTTGCATACTGTAATCTTTTAAGTTAGCCAATAAAACATGTCATTTTGCTTGACTTTTCACTACAAACAAAGTTTTAGTAATTCAGAAAATAGGTCATGTTAATACACTGTTAAAGGTTCTGCCCTTCTCTTCTGTCTTCAGTGGAGCAACATCCTTTAACTTGAGAATTCTCTGGTATAAATATCTGACTTCTGAACAAGTCAATGGCTTCTTTTTTCTGTTTTTAGCAGCACTTAGCCTTCAAATGACACTCTTCTTCAATCCATTTAGAGGGATCTTAGAAATAATTTTCAGTGTATTCCTTGTCTTAATTTAATAATACATATATAATGAAATAATACATAAAAGGTACGTTTCACTTTATGATTACTTTTTTAATTACATTTTTTGCTTTTTACATTTGGTCATAATTAGTAAAAGATCTCAAGGCTACTGTTAATTACTTTAAAAACATACGTATATAATGCACTAAAACACATTAAACATTTCACCACTAAAGAGAGCCAGGAGAAGCCATTATATATTTGAGGGCGAGCAGTTACTTAATACCCTTTAGCAGATATATGCCATAATTTTTTTTAGTTATGGCATGCTTGGTGCATATTGAACTAAAATGTATTTTATGTATTCTAAACCATCAAGAGGTGAAATTTGTTAATATATTCTGGAGAAGCTGTCTGGATTTTCATCCAAACTAGGCAATACCACCTCAGGGACAGATGTAAGTGGAAAATGAGAGATGTTCGGTAGGTTGCTTTGGGCAAAATTTCTAATTTGTGTATAGAAAAAATAGTGTATGACTAGAAATTAAATTTGAACCTTAATAGTTCAGAGGACATGAATAGGTTAGCAATATAGAGAGCTCTAAAAATCATAACACCTAATGTATCCCATAGAATGAACACTATTCAGGATAAAGAATGCTCAAATGATCATCATATACTGTATAGGGGAAGCTGATAAGATATGCCTTACATTTGCGTGATAAACTAAAAAATATGTACCTTTAAGAGTCAGTGAACCACTGGATTGCTCTTAAACTGATAAGAGTGCTGACTGGAGCACAGCGCAAAGCAGACTGAGAGGATTTTGAGGTTTCATTTCAATGGCTAGCGAAGCAGGTGTGGATTTGTGAACTTCTGCCAGTTTCCAGTGTTTTGTTGCATGAATATTTGCAGACCAGTAATTGAACTGAAAGGTAGG
Organism: Polypterus bichir lapradei; assembly: GCA_026402145.1. Taxonomy (NCBI): domain Eukaryota; kingdom Metazoa; phylum Chordata; class Cladistia; order Polypteriformes; family Polypteridae; genus Polypterus; species Polypterus bichir. The sequence continues at coordinate 27,039,770 of JANRMT010062857.1, read as the reverse complement.
TTGTTGCCATACCACCTTCTGCTTTAGATGTCTGTCGAGGTACCTTTTGATGCATGACCATTTTCAGTTCCAGCTAAATGAGATTACAGTTAAATATAACTGATGTTTTATATGTAGCCAAGTGTTTATTTTGATTTTGTATATGCATGTAGTTGGTAAGTATCCCCAAAATCACCCCTCTGTATGATTGCAATTAACTAATAATGTTCCTCCCCTTGTTGTCATGAGGCATTAGTTAGTGTTGCACCTCAGCAATGTGAGGTCTGCTCCGACTGTGAAGGTGTCAGATGCAGTGTGAATGCTAAACAGGGTAAGATGTGGTTTACAAACTATCTCTTTAACACTTTATAATTATGACTTAATTGGAGTATTTTCATTTTTACAATAAAAAATGACATTAAATAAATAAATAGAGGTTTGTTTTCAAGTTATTTTTTGTTTAAAGGTTGTGGAGGATGGCCGGCCGTTTATCCCGGCCAATACCCCCAAGCCGCCAGGTGGAGCCCTCCTTGCAGCATGGAGGTCCTCAGCAGAACAGCAGGGCATCATGGACAATGGAGTTTTTACGCACAGCCCTGCTGGATGCCATGGGGGCCACAAGAGGGAGCTGCAGGGAGGACCGAAGATTTCTTTGTGCCCTATGACCCGGAAGTTCGTCATAGGAAGAGCGACGGGCTTCCGGGCTGAAGAAAAGAACTTTTACCTGACCTGGAAGTGATTGAGAATCACATGGACTGGGGATTGGGAACACTTCCGGGTCAGGGAATATAAAAGGACTGTGGGAGCTCCCAGATGGCGAGCTGAGCTGGGTGGAAGGGTGGCAACGCGTCTGGGAGCTGGAGGATTGTATTATTGTGATTTATTGTGTTTGTATGAGTATAGTGGAGGAGAGGGTACTTTGTGCACGGTGAAGATTAAATAAAGTCGATTTGAGGACTTTTACCTGGTGTTTGGAGTCGTGGACAGGGGTTCGAGGGAGCGAGAGCACCCCCTATTTACCACAAGGTATTATTTGAAAGGTCAGCACTTAAAGCAGTTGCTCCATGGTGTTATGATTTGGAACGCGAAACATGGGAAGGCCTCCAAAATACTCTCCTAAAACCAGGCTAGAAACTTCACAGGCCAAGCCAGAAAAGGCTCACCTCAGACCAGCTTGTCCCAGAAATCGACCTGCAGACTCCAAAATGAGCAGTTGGCTTTGAATGTTTAAAAGGACTGTAAGTCCCGAAACACATAAAAATGCCTTAGAAGGGAGATAAAACCAGGGCTTGTAAAGAGAATCCCAAAGTATAATTTTTATAAACTGAGGTTTCATTTAAAAAGTAGGGAAAAGTAATAAAAATGTTCAAAATAAGCATAGAAGGTGTCAAAAATGGCAAACAAGTCCCATTACAAAATCCGATAGCAAAAACCCAAAGACAGCAGAAAAAATAAAACACACACACACACACACAAAAACTTACTCTTATCTAACTCTTAACTCTGAGGTACTTATCAAGCCAAAGGGATGAGCCAGCAGCAGTGACATAAGGGTGGTCCCACCTCCTAGGGCTTCACTCACAAAGTTCAAGAACTACATTTAATAATCGTAACACAATTTAAATATAACAGTAAAAATATGTAAAAATAAGACACTCAATCATTCAGAAGCAATAAAAACATAAAAAAAAAAAAAACATGAATACCACAATACACAGCATCTCAGTGTCCGTGGCAGATTGTATTGCAATTTTCATAGCTTTCTATGTGTTTTTTCATTTTAGTATATATTTTTGTAATATGAAATATTTCATTTGGACTTTTATTTTGGTTAGAGAGGGGTTTGTTTACCTGTGTGACTCCCCTGTTTCCTTTTGCTTCATAATAATAATAATTATCATTATTTATACAGCACCCATCCATCCATCCATTTTCCAACCCGCTGAATCCGAATACAGGGTTACGGGGGTCTGCTGGAGCCAATCCTAGCCAACACAGGGCACAAGGCAGGAACCAATCCTGGGCAGGGTGCCAACCCACCGCAGTTTATATAGCACATTTTCATACAAATGATGTAGCTCAATGTGCTTTACAAATTGAAGAAAGAAAAAAGAAAAATATAAAAATAAGATTAGGCAATACTAAATAACAAAGAATAAAGTAAGGTCCGATGGCCAGGGAGGACAGAAAAAACAACAACAAAAAAAAAACTCCAGCGGCTGGAGAAAAGAATAAAATAATTCTTTACATTTATATAGAGCTTTTCTCACTACTGAAAGTGCTTTAGTGGGGGGAGCCACTTCAGTCATCACTAATGTGCAGCAGTCACCTGAATGATGCGACGGCAGCCATTTTTGCATCAGTACGCTCACCATACATTATGTATAAGGCGGTGCAGTGGTGACAGAGATAGCCAATTAGAGACAGGGGATGATTAGGGGGCCAGAATGACTAGGATGTGGTGGAAAATTTAGCTTGGACATCAGGATACACCCTACTCTTTACGAAGGATGCCCAGGGATCTCTTATGACCACAAAGACTTAGGACCTCAGTTTTACATCTCATCCGAAGGACAGCATCATTTTTACAACACAGTGTCCCCATCACTGCCCCGGGTGTTTTGGGATCCACATTCAGACCACAGGGTAAGCAACCTCTGCTGGCCTCACCAACACCTCCTCCAGCAGCAACCCAAGCTTTTCCTGGTTGGTCTCATCCAGAACATGGGTGACCTGTTTGGAGTGCATGTGGTATATATAAGGTATGTCTATGTTATTACTGTAAATAGATTTTTGTGTAAAGTGGGTCAGTTTATCGAACATCCGTATAAATAGTGGTATTATAATTTTCATGTTATGTAAATTTGAGAGGTGGCGTGAACACTGGTGGGGAATTAGAAAGGAGCTTGTTTTTATGTATGACACCCCTATTTCTTTTGTTTCATTAAAGCAATAAAAGGTCAGCAAAGTGCATTTCCTTGTCATACGAGATCAGGGGATTCTTGATTATATAAACACTTATTTGTTAAATCTTATTTGTGTGTTCTGATAATGAATTACATTGGACACATTTTTGTAATAGTTTTGCTTCCTGACAAAGTTTGGGTGATTAAATATAATCTCAGATTTACTATATCACATATGAATCTGGAGAAACATGAAATTAACATTATCTGAATTTAATGTGTTTAATCGCTTAATTATGTGATTCGTTCAATTGAGCTAAAAACGTTTTGCTGCTGATGTTTGTTTGTAATCAGCATTTGATGCTTCTTGTTCAGTGTCCAGCAAGAGTCAAACAGCCTTAATGGATTCTACTTGCCTTTATACCACTTTCCTTTGTTGAAATGCTCTGATGAAACCTTTCATTATGTTGGTCAAAGATTAGCAGGGAAGTTAAAGCGGAAAATTGCACTTTGTGGTTTTGTATTCTTGAAGCAGGCTGTCAACCATCTGGACATGGGTTGGTGTTGTGTAGTTACATAGAAAATTCTCAAAAAGTTCCTTGAATGCCTTCCATGTGATTTCTTCTGGCACCACTAGCAGATCTTCAATCTCATTCTTATTGATAAAGTGTCAAATTTGTGGACCAACAAAAATGACTTCCTTAACCTTAGCATTATTTATTCATGGAATACATCTCTCCTTCACCCTGTTTGTTCATTGCTTTCATATACTTTTTCAAAAGTTAAAGTTTTACATGACACTAATCTCTTTACTGCCTTGACAAGTGGTTTATATGCCACACTTTTCTGCCTTTGAACCAAATGCTTATGGGGCAGCCAGCTCTTTATTAATGTACTGCGACTCTTTAGCATGGCTAGCACTTTGAGGTTTACTACAAATGTAAAGTGCCTTATAAATAAAATGAATTATTATTATTATTATTATTATTATTATTATTATTATTATTATTACCCCATTCACAGTTTTTGCTCTATTTGCGCTGCATTCCTAGTAGCAGTGCCACTACTTTTACATCACCACAAATGTTTGTGATACCCAACACGTACCTTGCAGTGACTCTACCAATGGGGCACTGAGTAGTCATAATGAGGAAAAATCAGTGTGAGTTAAAAAGACGCAAACAAGATGCTACAAAAAGAGACAGTCCTTTATTAAAATTTTCTTATCAGAAGTTGAACTGGAAAAATCACACTGATATTTCCACCATAAATTCAGAGTTCATATGCATGAATAAATATAAAACAAGAAAAAAATTCCCAAAAACAGAAAAATGCATTTACAGAACTTAGTCTTGTTCCCTACTTCCTTGTTCAAGCTGCTTGGAGGGACCACCAAGGACTTTTGGAATCATAAACAAAAACACATCAAAAGTCACAATCCACTTCTCTTCATCTTCTTTCAGGCTGCTCCCAAATGAAAAAGGAAACTCATCTAAGACAAAATGTCCAGTTCACCACATTTATCCCCACATCTCTATTGCTCTAAGGGGTAGTAAGAGTAAGTGCACCCCGTCCTCTCCTTACTTCAGGCTATACAGGAGTAATGTGGTGCACCCTCCACCAATGACAGACTGTCAGCTATAAACGAAGATGACCCCAGGGGCTCATGTAAATACACTTTTAAAGATCTGGAGGGCAGCTTGGAAAACGCAAGCTAAACAGCCATTGGCTCTCAAAATACTAATTTAAAAAAGGCTATTTAAATTTAATATATTTGCAAAAGAGGACTGCAGAGAGAGAGAGGGAGTGCAGGGCACCCAGAAGTGGTAATATGATCAGATGAGCAAACTGTGTGAGATTAAAAAGAAGTGGGCCTCATCTGGAGTGATGACACAAATTCTTAGCCAACTGGCAAAGGCCAGCCACAGTTGAAGAAAGGCTGAGCTCTAAATTACAAAGTGAGCATTCCAGGGCACAGAAACCCAATAAAAATTCTACTTGTGAATGTTTGTAAAAGAATCACACAAGCTGTAAACCAAGAAGGAAGCCCTGCTGGCTCAAAAAGAAGCTGCAGCTCAGGCCGTGTTCCCATAGGAACTGATGAGCAAAAACAACAGCTTGCCAGTCTAGCTTAAAAAAACACTTTCTGCTTTGCCAAATGAGAAAAGTTCAGTGAACAAAAAACACAACTGAAATTAATGATGAAATGCACATCTGACTATGTAGGCTTCCAATAACATGTAGTGCCACCATCAATCAGAAGGCAAAGCAAATTATTAATTTGGGCCATTCTCAGAAAGGTGCATATTATGGCTAAATGTTCAGTGTCCTCCATAATGTTTGGGAACAAGACCCATTTTCCAAATCCAAATCATATTATTTGATATCATCAACTTTTAAATTCTGCTCCATATTTGTAATATTTTTATCTTTATACTGTACTGAGGTTTACTTTTGTTCTGTTTTGTGTATTGTATTGTATTGATCCCCTTCTTTTTGACACCCATTGCACGCCCAACCTACCTGGAAAGGGGTCTCTCTTTGAACTGCCTTTCCCAAGGTTTCTTCCATTTTTTCCCTACAAGGTTTTTTTTGGGAGTTTTTCCTTGTCTTCTCAGAGAGTCAAGGCTGGGGGGCTGTCAAGAGGCAGGGCCTGTTAAAGCCCATTGTGGCACTCCTTGTGTGATTTTGGGCTATACAAAAATAAACTGTATTGTATTGTATTGTACTTTTCCTAGATTTACTCCTCTGCTTCACTGTTTAAAATCACAAATCGGATCATTCAGTGCACATTGTAGACCTTCATTTAAGGGTTGTGAACGACGCTATATAGCGCCCGACCCGGCACAGACTACGCAAAGGCACGTGTAAAAGTCACACAGGCTTTTTATTAGTTCTTCAGCCGTGGGGCACATCTTCCCCGTGTCCCACAGGCCCAACACAGTCCCAAAAACACTTTACCAGCACAACAACTCTCCACCTTGTACCACCACTCCTCTTCAGGCAACATCATCCTCTTCCTCCCAATTCTGGCCCTTCAGTGGTGGAGGCTGGCCTGTTTTATAGCCCACCCGGAAGTGATCCAGGTGCTTGACCACCTGGTCCCAATTGCACCTCTGGGTGGGGCTGATGACTCGTCCAGCCGGGTTCTGGAAGCTCTGCAGCACCCCCTAGCGGCCACCCCAGCTCCCTCCCAGGTTGTGGAGGACTCCATGTCCCATGGAGCCATGCGGGAGACTGGGAAACGAACATTGGCCAGGGAGGCTGCCACCAAGCGTCCCGGGGGGGAGGTATTGAGCTGCCCATGGTGGCTCCCTCGGAACATATGCAGCAGGGGCGTCCCAGCCAGGCATGGGATCCGGCTGTCCATCACAGTGTATTTACATACATTTTTTTAACACCATGCAGAAATGACAACACTTTGTCTACATGGTCCCCTAATTTCAGGGCACTATAATGTTTAGCACACCGCAATGGCAGGTCTATTAAAGCCGCCATATTTAAATATCCCATACATGTAATGACTACTTGAAGTCTGCGATTCACAAACATCACCAGGTGCTGAGGATCTTCTCTAGTGATGCTCTGACAACCCCCAAATGCAGCCATCTTCACCTCCTACTTGTTTTGGGGGATTATCCCCTAAGGTTTTCTCTTCAGCATATGAAAGGTCAGCTCAATTGGATTTCAATAAGGCGACTGGCTTGCCATTCAAGTATTTTCCATCTCTTAGCTTTGAAAAACTCCTGCGTTCCCTTAGCAGTATGTTTGGAATCATTATCTTGTTGCAGAATGAAACGCCATCCAATGAGTTTGCTGGAACTTGAGCAGATGAGATGTTTCTGTACACCTCAGAATTCATTGTGTGGCTGCTGTCAGCAGTTTCATCATCAATGAACAGAAGTGTGCCAGGACCTGTGGCAGCCATACATGCCTAAGTTATAACACTCCCACCGCCATGTTTAACAGATAAGGGTGTCTGCTTGGGATCTTGGACAGTTCCTTTTGGTCTCCACACTTTGCCCTTGCCATCACACTGATGAGGTTCATCTTTGTCTCGTCTGTCCGAAAGACCTTTTTCCAGAATTTCTGCAGGCTCTTTTAAGTTTTTTTTCTCAAACTGTAATCTGGCCATCCTGTTTTTTTAGCTAACTAGTGGTCTGCATCTTGCAGTGTGGCCTCTGTATTTCTGTTCATGAGGTCTTCTGACACATCCACATTAGCCTCCTGAAGACAGTTTCTGGTTTGTCAGACAGGCATTTGGGGCTTTTTCTCTACCATAGTGAGGATTCTTCTACCATCAACAGTGGAGGTCTTCCTTGGCCTACCAGTCCCTTTGCAATTACTGAGCTGACCAGTGTCTTCTTTCTTCTTAATGATATTCCAGACAGTTTAATTAATTCATCCTAAGGTTTGACCAATGTCTCGATTGGTTTGATTCTTGTTTTTCAACCTCATAATGACTTCTTTGACTTTCATTGACACAACACTTGTCCTCATGTTGAACAATGGCAACTACAGACTCCAAAGGGTAGAAGCAAGTCTGGGTATCTTACTCTTACAATGAAACACACGTCTCCAGTAGAAATTAGGGATATGGATAAAAAATGTTTAAATGTTGAAGATAAAAATAAAAAAAGAAGATTGAGGCCTCATGTAAGGGTTGAATTTGAACCCTGGTCCAATGTGCACCTGGCATGTGTCTGAGTCTCATATCCTTCTGAGCTTATGCTTAAAAGCTGATGCTGTTATTTTATTATTCACTATGATAAATGTATTTCTTGTTATTTTATATAACCCCTTAAGAGAAAATGCTATATATATGACCTAACCATTCTTCTATAGTACTAAGTTTCTTGTTTTTTGAACCCGTCTGGATCATAAAACTTTTTTTAGACCATTATTCTTTTAAACCACGAGAAACAGGATGAACGTGGAGAAACTCACACGTCTCCTAAAATAAGAATAAAAATAATACATTTAAAATGTCACGTACATCCTAAGCAAACAGGACTATCAATCAAATTGTGGTCATTTAAGGTATCAACATTTGCCATGTCCCGTTAGTAACTAGGTGTAACCAATCATGTTAAATGTTTTCTGATTATGTAATGAATTCTTTTCTTTTAAGTAGTGACCCTAATCAATGGATTGTATAAATATATCGCAGAGGACACTTTTTTCTTTGCAAAAACACTAACATGACAAGTTTTTGCCTCTTGTGAAATTTAGATAAAGAATAACGATTGACACTTTCTCCTGCCTGTGTTTTATTGCTTAAATTGGGGCATTACAGTAGGGGTGTCTGTATTTAAAATTTTCTTCCACACTCAGCCCCGCTCACTCATACCCTTTCACTCAATCACAATGCGCTTTATGGAGGAAACACATTTTTAATGTAGCCTCTTTGTCAAATTGTTTTTACACCAATTTCATTTGGAATGATTGTCCCCATAATCCAAATCATTTAGAAAGAAAGAGAAACTTAGCAGAAAGAGCTGTCAAAAAGAAAGTCAGCATGAAGACAGGGGTCACAAGAGGTTGGACGACCCATCCATGCCTAGTGCTCTGAAAGAGCAACAGGAATGCACCAGAGCACAGCCTGCCACCCATGGAAACTCTGGTCTTCATTCTGACTCTCTTTTCGAACTCTGCAGCAATTTTCCCCATAGTCCGGATCCTTTAGTTAGATTTGAACACACCAATCACACTCTAGTGTGGACCAAAAGAACCATCCGGAGGCCCTTTGGAAATAGTGTTCTTAGTGAAGTACCAAGAGAACCCTGGAGCAGTTCATGTAAGGCATGAATATGATTTGACATGGGAATGACCTAACTACAGCAAACACTATGCATTAGGGGAAACATTTCATCTGGTAATTAGGCAATCTGAGGATAAAAATATTTTCACACACACATACACGTTGTTATAGAACAACTCAATAAAGTTACAAATCAATTAGGTCAATCCTAGCAGCTGACTCAGCCTCAGAGTCTCTCTCACGATTGGATCGGAAATCAAGTTGACCACATAAAAATGGTGTACATTCACTTGTGATCAGGGGAATCAAACTGAGCACATACAGTTTTGGTAAGAAACGAATTCTCTTTCCCATCGAATCAAACCCCGTCATCTTACACCGTAAGTGTAACACATAGGTAGGGCGTCCTCTCCATGCGTTCGCACTTCTGCCACAATGTGAACACTGGAGGTACATTAACTTTGATACTATTCAGTTAATGTGAATTGGACATTCCCATGTGAACATTATCACCTGCAGACAGAAAATATGTGATTTTATATCATCTAGACAGAGGTGACATTCAGGCAAATGGAAAGTAAATACTCAAAATCATACAGTGAAATTAAATTCACCTGATATGTCTAGTGTTCGAAATGCATAATAATAAGCATATCATTATTTTGGCATTTTACAAAAGCCCATTAAAGAGATAGATAGATAGATAGATAGATAGATAGATAGATAGATAGATAGA
>JANRMT010062857.1:26998454-27030378 GCA_026402145.1 Polypterus bichir lapradei | reverse complement strand
AGATAGATAGATAGATAGATAGATAGATAGATAGATAGATAGATAGATAGATAGATAGATAGATAGATAGAAACACAACCTACTATGGTCTGAACATACACTGGAATGACAAGGAAAGGAAGAAAATTTAAAAGAAAAGGAAAACTTCTGACTTGGCAGTCCCAGTCCCAGTGAGGTGTTATACAGGCATATTGCTGTTTGTTTAATGGAGTCACAGTCGCTTGTCTTGACACACTTCTACTGAATAATTTATTGGCTGAAAGTCCTCAGTGTTAGTATGTCTGAGAGAGGATGTGCAGCAGTGTTAATAATGGCACTTTGTTTTGTTTTCATTCTCTCCTTTGCTAACACCCCCAGAAGGTCCAAATTGTGCCCCATAACCGAGCCTTCCTTTTTAATTAGTTTGTTAATTCGGTGGGCCAGGAAAATCTTACATTTCTATCCCAGTTGAGATAGGCAATTAAGAATATGGGCAATTTGCTCCCCAGAACATAAAGTGGCAGAGCCGCTCTAACCAGGTCCTGGTCTGGACACCTACAAGGTTACCTAAGATTTGTAGTATGGAAGGGCAAACCTGTCGGGGTCCTTGGGTGCCAACAGGGGGCTCTTTTGAGAGAGGACTCCCCCTGTTATGAGCATGTTCTGTGAGACCATCATCCAATGCTGTGGTATCAGAAGTACTCTGGGGTTCATGATCGGGGAGTTGAAGTTGGGAGGTAGAAGACAAGACTTTCCTGGAGGAGAGTGGAAGAAATACTGTATTGGATTGTGCTTTTGATTACTGGTGTTGGAATATGTTCCTGTGAAAGGTGTTTAGTGAAATAAAATACATTTCTTGTGTACCCTTGACTGTGTTTGTGTACTTGTGTCTGGAGTCAGGTGCTCTGGGGTGCCCCCTTTTGCTCACAAGATACATACACTAAAAACTTTACACCCATCCATATAATAACTTTTATGAATCTGCCATGTCAGCGTATTCCAGGTACCTGTTTTAATTAAACAGCCGAACTGCTAAGGGTACAAATGATCCCTTATATTTGGAAGTTTTTATTTAACATTGTTAGGAATCTCTTTAATGCCGCAGAGCTAAAATTATATTTACTGTGTGGCGGGTGTGTGGGATCATTAAGGATTTGATGGAGCTTTTTAAGAACCATAAGCTGCTGCAATGATTTTTGTTCCACCCCAATGACCCTACTCGCTGCTCTAATCAGGCACTGGCATTTGACTTTGTCTGGGGCACAAATGTTGCCAAAGATGCAGATTAAGCTGAAAGAAAGAATGGCTCTGCAAAACATATGGAGAATGTGACAGTTTACACTAAAGTCATTTAATTTACGCAAGAAAAACAGCATTTTCTGGATTTTTTAGCTGTATCCAAAGCGCTTTTTTGAAACATAATTAGCCATCAATCTCCATTCCTGAATATTGCACAAGGTGACTCGTTCCACTAATTTGCCATTTCCTTCCACATGTGGGCCCCCTGTCTTTAATTTCTTAAAATCACCGGCCATCTCCTCAGTTTGCTTTGCATTCTTCTCTCTTCCTCTTAGGCTCACTGTATCTGTCAGGCCTGTCTCACCAGTCCACACTGCCATCATTAACTTTTATTCCCAGCGTTGTGTAAGTTCACACCTCACAAGAACTAGCTCAAAGTTCAGTTCACACAGATTAAAATGAATACATTCACATTCATAGTTCACCATTCAATTGTGAACGAGTTCTTGTTCAGTTTATTTTGTATTTTTTAATGAGTGAGAATAAATGACCCATGAGTTTACTTTTTTCAGTTTTGCATGCCTCATATTAACTGTGTGAAATGATGAGTCTCAACACACTAAAAGAAGGTTTGGGGCAGCCACCCGTATATTGTCCCTAGTTGCAAAAGGATCTTTTAGAGCATAATCGATATTGTTGGTTTGAGTTCCCAAAATGAACTGACTCGGTTTGGCAATATGGCGGATTTATAGTCCGTAACCCGGAAGTGACTTCAATCTGGGAGCCGGAACTGGAAGTGATGTCAGTCTCGGAGCCGGAACCGGAAGTGACGTTGAATCAGGCAGGTTTTCCCATATTTGATCTGCAGAATTAACAGAAACAGGTTTAGAGCACCCTGCCACCCCCTGGCCGGGCGGGTAATCACCTCCACTTGGTCCATTCAGCTCACTCCTAGTCGCACGTGTGTGACAACTGTTACAGTGTTCTTGAATAAAATACAATAATTAAGAACACTTTTTTATTTAAATACACTTTGTTGAGTTATACTCAGCAACAAACACACATAACCATATAACAACAACATTTGTTTATATAGCACATTTTCATACAAATAATGCAGCTCAAAGTGCTTTACATAATGAAGAAAGAGAAAAAAGACAAAATAAATAAGAATTAAAATTAGGGAACACTAATTAACATACAATAAAAGTAAGGTCCAATGGCCAGGGAGGAGAGAAAAAAACTCCAGACGGCTGGAGAATAAACTAAAATCTGTAGGATTTCCAGGCCACCCAGGCCCCTCTAGTCATTCTACCAAACATAAATGATCTCAATCAGGCCTTATGGTGTTCAGGGTTCTCATGGAAGAACTTGATGATGACGGTCATGTGGACTTCTGGCATTTAATCCATCAATGTAGGGACATCACGGTGCTTTGATTAGGTGGTGGTGGCGCAGATCGCCACCACAGAAAACTGGAAAAAGAACCGAAGAGAAAGTAGGAGTTGGAGCCACCATGAATAATAATGATAATTAATTTAATATACAGAGCATCAGGATTTAACTAAGATGAAGCTATGAGAAAGCCATGTTAAAGTAATGTGTTTTCAGCAATGTTTAAAGGTGCTTCACTGTATTAGCCTGGCAAATATTTATTGGTCAGCTATTCCAGATTTTAGGTGCATAACAGCAGAAGGCCGCCTCACCACTTCTTTTAAGTTTAGCTCTTGGAATTCTAAGTAGACACTCATTTGAAGATCTAAGGTTACGATTCGGAGTGTAAGGTGTAAGACATTCCGAAATATAAGATGGAGCAGATTATTTAAGGCTTTGTAAACCATAAGCAGTATTTTAAAGTCAATTCTAAATGACACTGGTAACCAGTGTAGTGACATCAAAACTGGAGAAATGTGCTTGGATTTTCTTTTCCTAGTTAAGATTCAAGCAGCTGCATTCTGCACTCGTTGCAATCGATTAATGTCAATTGTCGATTGATTGATGATATATGCTAATATCCTCCCAGTCAAAAAAGAAATTAACTAGATGCAAGTATACATATAAATTACCGTTCTAATTCCAACCTTGTGACACAAATGGTGACCTTGGAACCAGCGTGTAGGTGAACTAACCTATTACGCTGCCAGTCAAAATTCGCGTCACATATTGTATGTCCAATGGGGAAAAATATAAAGTGGCCTCGCGAAGTACAACGTTTTCCTAAAAGCGAAAGCTTCACCACATGCTCGTGTCAGTGGGAGTTCAGCTTAAGCACAAGCAGGCAGACACAGACAGTGCCTATTTGATTTGACGTTATTTTTTTCTGAATACAAATAAATGGCAACAAATTTGTATGAAATAAATATTTGTAAAAGTTCACTATTTGTGCTTCTCTGGATACCGTATTCGGATTCGGCTCCACCCCTACATTACAGGGCAAGGCAAAACATTTAATCTGGACCTAAACTAGATCCAGAATGTCACCTAAAACTGAACTAGCTTATGTTCAAGTTCTCCACTTGCAAATACATTACGTTAAGTTCACCGTTCTTAGAAAAATGAGCTTGTTCAATGAATGCATTCTTTTGAACTAGTTCATGCACAACACTGGTTATTCCCTTTTACAAAGTGATTTTGGGAGGGTGTGATTTAGGTGGTGCATTTTTTTTTGTGATTGTTTATTTTTTTCCTTGTTGAACTCCAAATAAACAATTTAATCTCAAAAAACACAGCTATTTTTTCAATGATAATGATTATCTACTGCACAGTATCCTAAAGATTTGTAATGGAGTGATGCCCCATTCATGGTTGCTTTTTTCTTTGTATCTAATCTTACCAGATTATGTAGGTTCTGACTCTCTACAACTCCAGATCGCATTAGGTGTTTGCAGCTAATAGGTGATTGAAAGAATAATTCACATATAGTTTGACCAAAGGTTCACTTTTATAAAAAATGTGTTTGAAGTAGAGATCAAACAAGGAAAGTGGTGAGCTGCTGTTATTTATTGACACTCTTCTCCAGCAGACATTGCAAAATCTGTATTGAACTAAAGATGATCTATTTTACTTAAATCAAAGAATTACTTTTGAAGTTAGGATCAAACAATGAGATACTTAATATGATCGAATATTTATATTCTCCAGGTTCAGATACCTGTAAGTGCAGCTGCCTAAACTACATTTACTGTACGCTGAGTCATGGAGGGTAAGGATAGGCTGACATGCAAACTGAGATGGATGATTAGTTATCTGGCTGGGAGGCCCTCATGGTGGACAGAGAAGGTTGGCGGATGGGTGTCCTAGTCAGAATGATTGGTGTTCCCTTTCCTGGTTGGGATGACATAATATAAGGAAAGAGGGATGCTGCCTTACAGGGCCATTTCTTTTACCAATATGCCAGGTGACATCATCAATCTGTTGGTACAACTATATGCACACATACAGGACTGCTTGGAAGTTGAGATGCCTGCTTTTTTCCTTGGGTGTCACCAGTGATTTGCTGCCAGGAGAGGATTTCTCCAACACTTCCTTGCCCAGAAGTGCTTCCTGGGTACAATGTTGTGGCAGGCACTAAAGAAGCTGCTCTGCTTGACTCAGGGGAGATGAAGTCAGGAGAGGAGAATGACAACGCTCACCTGGGAAGTATGAAGAAGGAGAAAAGAAAGAAACGAAAAAGGTAAGAATTGTTTTGCATTGTACTATGAAAGACAAAGCTTGGATAAGTTAATCAGCTGGCTTAGACATTCAATGGATTTTGCTTTGGAAATTGTTCAAAACCATTCAAACTAGATTCAGAACTGGATCCAGGAGTCAGCCCTCCTTACACCAGAATGGTATAAGAAAAGTTCTTCAACAAACTAAAATAAAAAAGGCTCTGGCCCAGGCAGAATAAGTGGATGTCTGCTGCACTCCTGTGCAGAGCAGCTCTCTCCAATATTCCACTCTTTATTTGAAATGTCTCTGGATTTACAGCAGGAGCCCATACTCTGGAAACAGGCAAATGTTATTTCAATAGCAAAAGCTAAACAACCAAAAGCATTAAATGACTTCAGACCGGTGGCCTCAATTTCTCACATCATGAAATCTTTTGAGAATTTAATAAAGAGATTACTACTAAACAAAACCCAGGCCAACCTAGACCACTACCAATTTGAGTATTTGAGTATTAAAGAGAAAAGAGGTAAGTGGAAGATGCCACAGTAACACTTTTGAATTTACTGTATGTGCACTTGAAAGGTCCAAAACACACACAGGATTGCTTCTGATTGATTTCTCATTTGTTTTTAATATATTCCAGCCCCTTATTTTAGTTGACAAACTGATCAATAAATTCTGTTTAGACCCCAACATGGTGGCTGGATTGTGAACATCTTACCTAGCAGAACACAAAGAGTGATTATTAATGGCTTTCTTTCAGATAGTCTAAACTTATCTATTGGATCTTCTCAAGGCTGCTGCATATCTCCTCTTCTATCCATCCATCCATACATCCTCTTCCGCTTATCCGAGGTCGGGTCGCGGGGGCAGCAGCTTGAGCAGAGAGGCCCAGACTTCCCTCTCCCCGGCCGCTTCTTCTAGCTCTTCCAGGAGAATCCCAAGGCGTTCCCAGGCCAGCCGGGAGACATAGTCCCTCCAGCGTGTCCTGGGTATTCCCCGGAGCCTCCTCCCGGTTGGACGTGCCCGGAACACCTCACCAGGGAGGCATCCAGGAGGCATCCTGATCAGATGCCCGACCACCTCATCTGACTCCTCTCAAAGCGGAGGAGCAGCGGCTTTACTCTGAGCCCCTCCCGGATGACTGAGCTTCTCACCCTATCTTTAAGGGAAAGCCCAGACACCCTGCGGAGGAAACTCATTTCATCCACTTGTATTCACGATCTCGTTCTTTCGGTCACTATCCATAGCTCACGACCATAGGTGATGGTAGGAACATAGATCGACTGGTAAATTGAGAGCTTTGCCTTACGGCTCAGCTCCTTTTTCACCATGATAGACCGATGCAGAGCCCACATCACTGCGGATGCAGCACCGATCTGCCTGTCGATCTCACGCTCCATTCTTCCCTCACTCGTGAACAAGACCCCGAGATACTTGAACTCTTCCACTTGGGGCAGGATCTCGCTCCCAACCCTAAGAGGGCACTCCACCCTTTTCCGGCTGAGGACCATGGTCTCGGATTTGGAGGTGCTAATTCCCATCCCAGACGCTTCACACTCAGCTGTGAACCGATTCAGAGAGAGCTGAAGATCACGGCCTGATGAAGCAAACAGGACAACATCATCTGCAAAAAGCAGTGACCCAATCCTAAGTCCACCACACCGGACCCCCTCAACACCCTGGTTGCGCCTAAAAATTCTTTCCATAAAAGTTATGAACAGAATCGATGACAAAGGGCAGCCCTGGCGAAGTCCAACTCTCACTGGAAACGGGTTCGACTTACTGCCGGCAATGCGGACCAAGCTCTGACACCGGTTGTACAGGGACCGAACAGCTCTTATCAAGGGGTCCGGTACCCATATTCCCGGAGCACCCCCCACATGATTTCCCAAAGGACACAGTTGAACGCCTTTTCCAAGTCCACAAAACGCATGTAGACTGGTTGGGCAAACTCTCATACACCCTCCAGGATTCTGCTAAGGGTGCAGAGCTGGTCCACTGTTCCGCGGCCAGAAAGAAAACCACACTGTTCCTCCTGAATCCGAGGTTCGACTATCCGATGGACCCTCCTCTCCAGAACCCCCGAATAGACTTTTCCAGGGAGACTGAAGAGTGTGATCCCTCTGTAGTTGGAACACACCCTCTAGTCCCCCTTTTTAAAGAGGGGGACCACCACCCCGGTCTGCCAATCCAGAGGCACTGTCCCAAGACAGTCCTACAACATCCAGAGCCTTGAGGAACTCCAGGCGTATCTCATCCACCCCCGGGGCCCTGCCACCAAGGAGTTTTTTGACCACCTCGGTGACCTCAGCCCCAGAGATGGGTGAGCCCCCCAGGCTCTGCTTCCTCATTGGAAGGCATGTTAGTGGAATTGAGGAGGTATTCGAAGTACTCCCCCCACCGACCCACAACGTCCCGAGTCGAGGTCAGCAGCGCACCATCCCCACCATATACGGTGTTGACACTGCACTGCTTCCCCCTCCTGAGATGGCGGATGGTGGACCAGAATCTCCTAGAAGCCGTCCGAAAGTCGTTCTCCATGGCCTCCCCAAACTCCTCCCATGCCTGAGTTTTTGCCTTTGCAACCACCGAAGCCGCATTCCGCTTGGCCTGCTGGTACCTATTAGCTGCCTCTAGAGTTCCACACGACAAAAGGGTCCGGTAGGACTCCTTCTTCAGCTTAACGGCATCCCTCACCACCAGAGTCCACCAACGGGTTCGGGGATTGTCGCCACGACAGGCACCAACCACCTTATGGCCACAGCTCCGGTCAGCAGCCTCAACAATAGAGGCACGGAACATGGCCCATTCGGACTCAATGTCCCCCACCTCCCTCAGGACATGGTCGAAGTTCTGCCGGAGAGTTCTCCTCTTCTGTTTATCTTATATACAAATGACTTCAGGAGTTCACACTAAGATGGACATATCCTGAAATATGCAGATGACTTTGTCATTGTGTGTCTTTCATAAGATAAAGAGGACAGCCTTTTTTTAGCTATGACTGACAGAGACCACATACAGTATCTGTTGTTGTTCTATTACACCTAAGTGTAGGATTTGACATCATAGACCACAATATTCTATAATATTGTCAGTTGGTGGATCTCTCCGGCACTCTCTTAAATTGTTTTCAGTCTTATTTAACAGGTATACATTTATTCATGTGTTGTGGTGATTGTAGTTCATAGACTGATGACACTGTATATGGCATTGTAGTGGTCCGGTGACACTAAGATTCACACTGTCAAGCTGACGGTGATTTATTTATTTTTTTATAGAGGATCCCGGGGACACCCCCAGCCTTGGCCCACCTGCACACACTCACAAACAAAGGCAAAATAAAGCTCGCTGGGAACTAAGGACAATTAAGAATATAATGAAATTAAATAATATAAATGAAAACAATAATACCATCCCTGTATCCCTACGGTGATACTACATTAAACATATAAACACAAACACCACACAGTAAAGTCCATGGAATACGAAACTGGATGTAATGAGAGATGACGAGAGTAAGTCCAGAGATCTCTATGTTGAAAGGTAAGGAAAAAACAGTCCTATTGGTAAACACTGTAAGGGTGAAGACAGATGGATGGTTCAGGAGCGTTCCTTTTCTTGCAGGGAAGCCAATGAATCCAAAATCAGTCCTCAGCACACAGGTAGACAGATGATCCAGACCGCAACAACGAATACAATCCAAGACATAGCAATTAAATATGACTTAGTTAACAGAAGGCAGTCCGTAAACGACACACAAAATACAACAAAAAAAAAAACACACCTTTCCCCATTGGCCACCTGCCCTCCTTTTAAACTCCTTTGACCACCTTTGACCCCAATAGCCCCTGCAGGGACTGCTGGGAGATGCAGTTCTCACTAATAGTAGCACTGCTACAGCATATCACAAAGTTCTATTCTAGACACAGTTATTTTCAATCTGCATGCTCCCATTAGGCCAGATTATCTCGACACACAAGGTGAGCTACCACAGATATGTAGATGACATGCAGCTTCATTTATCTATAGCACTCAATGACCTTGGACTCTCTGATCCAATTTCTGCCTTCTATTTCAGAATAGAATGAGTAGTAATTTTGCTCAAGATAAATAAGGAAAAATGCAAATCTTAGTCATTATTAAAAAGGGAAATAGTGAGGGTATTAGAAATAAACCCGACCCCTTAGCATTAAAAGTCAAGGTATTTAGGTGCAATCTAAGACTAAGGCCTAAACTTGAAATTGCATGTTAACCACATTATTAGGACTGAATTTTAGGATTACTGCAAAAGTTAGACCTGTTAAAACGTTGCAAGAAACTGAGAAATTATTACACACTTTTGTATTTAGCCAGCTAGATTACTGTAATGCATACCTAATAGGACTACCTAAGTAAGACATCAATCAATTGCAGTCAATGCAGAACAGAATGCAGCAGCAAGAAGCTTAACTTTTCATTTAAGAAATATTGCAAAAGTTAGATCTGTTATAATATTGCAAGATGCTGAGAAATTATTTCATGCTTTTGTTTTTAGTTGGCTAAATTACTGTAATACACTCCTAACAGGACTACCTAAGAAAGACATCAATCCGTTGCAGTTAGTGTAGAATGCAGAAGCAGGAATCTTAACTAGAAAAATAAAATCTGAGCACATCTCATCATTGTTAGCGTCATTACATTGGTTACCCATGTTCGTTAGAGCTGACTTTAAAATAGGGGGCAGCCAAAGGGCCAAAAATGAGTGTAAAAGAACAAAAGAAGGAGGATTGTAACAGAGCACTGACGCCTTTTCTCTTTCCAAAACAGGAAAAGCAGAATATTAATAAACCAATCTTACCTCAATCTCATGCAATAATACAACTTCCGACTCCCTGTGAAGACTCAATTTCCGGTTTCCTTTTCCAAAGATGTCACTTCCTGTCCCATGACGATGACTTCACTTCTGGCTTCCATTCATGATGTCCCTTCCGATTCCTGATGATGACATCATTTGAGCCCCTCACAACCAACATCACTTACTACCGACTCATTTATGTTTCATTTAAGTGTATCATTTCCTGTCATCTGTACATAAAAGACCCGCAAAGAGCTTCCACTATGTCAAATGTATAATTTTTCATCATTGACCAGAATATCAGTCCTTCAAGGCTACTCAAGCACGACGGGATTATACAGACAACTCCCCTAAACCTTGGTCTTTTTGTTTCTTTGTTTTATTTCTTCACACCTTTCTTTAACTTGTAGTTCCTGTCCCTCTACACTCCAAGATGTAACATTTGATATTCTAATAGCGGCATGCATATAATTCCAAGAGTCAAGCTTAAAAGAAGTAGTGAGGTAGCTATGTGCTATATTGTACCAAAAATCTGAAATACTTTACCAATTGAGATATGTCAGGCAAATAATGTGGCTCATTTTAAAAAAACTTCTAAAATCCCACAATTTTACTTTTGCTTTTTTCTTAGCTTCAATTTAGTTCTATTCTTAATAGATTATAAATGCATAGAATTATTCTCTTCAGCAAATCTGCAATTATTATTATATTATTAATTATAATGAATTATTATTAAATATTACTGTTCCTTGTTTTTTTTTTTTTCTGGTTCTTATGTGGTGGTGTAGATCTGATTAAAGACCTGTGCAGCCGCCTGTGATGTCTAAATGAAAGTGGATACAGTGATCCCTCGCTATATTGCGCTTCGACTTTCGCGGCTTCACTCCATCGCGGATTTTATATGTAAGCATATCTAAATATATATCACGGATTTTTCGCTGGTTCACAGATTTATGCGGACAATGGGTCTGTTAATTTATGGTACATGCTTCCTCAGTTGGTTTGCCCAGTTGATTTCATACAAGGGACGCTATTGGCGGATGGCTGAGAAGCTACCCAATCAGAGCACGTATTATGTATTAAATAAAACTCCTCAATAATATACGATATGCTTTCCGCACAGTGCTTCGCATACTTAAAAGCTCTAACAGCACCTATTGATTTTTGATTTTTTGCTTTTCTCTCTCTCTCTTTGACATTCTCTGCTCCTGATGGAGAGGGTGTGAGCAGAGGGGCTGTTCACAGAACTGGCCTAGAGGATACGGGCGCTCCTCCAAAAAATGCTGAAAGACTACCTTCACGTTGCTCCCTTTCTTGCGGCTGCTTTGTCACATACTTAAAAGCACCTATTGATTTTTGATTGTTTGCTTTTCTCTCTGTTTCTCTCTCTCTCTGACGTTCTCTGCTCCTGACATGCACTCCTTTGAAGAGGAGGATATGTTTGCATTCTTTTAATTTTGAGATGGTACTGTCATCTCTGTCTTGTCATGGAGCACAGTTTAAACTTTTGAAAAGAGACAAATGTTTGTTTGCAGTGTTTTAAAGTCCCTGTCTCTACAACCTCCTGTGCTTCTGTGCAAATCTATGACCCAAGCGTGATATAAAAATAACAATATAAACTTATGGTTTTTACTTTGCGGATTTTCACCTTTCGTGGGGGGTTTTGGAACGCATCCCCCACGATCGAGGAGGGATCACTGCACTTCTACTTATTACAAGACCTACTGAATCCTATAAGATGAGCCTAAAAAGAAGGAAAACAATACAAAACAACGTAAGAACATTAATGTTAGGCAGAATACTCAATAGTGAGTGGGTGGTCTTTCGGCCTGGAACCCCTGCTTTACTGGAGATTTTTTATTTCTGTCTACCCAGCCATCTAACCTTATCATTAGACTTATTTAGAAATTTTGAAAGTGTGCATCATTTATTTTTTGGATGCTATTTATTAATTATTTTTCATATCTACATTTAATTTGTTTTTCTTTGCATGTAATTCCTTCACTGACATCTTGTAAAGCACTCTGAGCTACATCGTTTGTATGTGCTGTAGAAATAAATGTTGTTATTTTCAGAGATAAATATTTCTAAGACACGGCATATGGCTATAAATTTAAGGTGCTACCCCCTCCCATACCTTCAACCGTAATAATAGAGAAGACTGTGGAGCTGGAGAAGCACTACAAATATTTAGGGACAGTCATTGATAATAGGTGGTTGTTGGAGGCAGACGGTCTGTGGCTAAAAATAGTTCAAATATCTTAAACATAAGATTTTTCAAAGTACCAAATGGAGATTTAAAATCTGTGTTGAAGTTTCAAGCTAAAATTGTTGGCAATATTCAAATGTGATCTTTAGTGGATTATTGTGGCACTTAAATTTTAGTGTCGAGGAAATGTTGACTCTTTATAATATTTAGATAAGGCAGCCATGCGGTTACTTTTAGTGTAACGGAAATGCTGAATAAAGTTTAGTCACTGTAACAAAAAGTGTCACCGAGTCATCTTCATACATTTCCACATCAGTTAAGTTCCTTGCACTTTTTACTTTCATGGATATGAACATCATGTCACTTATCCGCTTCACTCTGAAGGACAAGGAGAAGTGAGCTGCTGTGACTGAGGTTCAAACAAGATTTCCTGAAGCCACAAAGGCAAACACAGGATGGGGCAGTGGCAGAAGCAGACTGTCAGTATATAATCAGAACTACTGCATTTGGCTACAGTAAGTGAAAATAATGACTAATAAAAAATATTTCTATTGTGTTGGGTAAATAAAGAATATCATGAACAGTGATTTGAATAAAAACACATCAAACGTCAAACTTTCCTTGTATGGTAACACCTGCTCATCCAACCCCACCTACATCTGACCCTGCCTCATCCCAAGTCCTGTAGCATTCACTGTTTTGTCATCAGTAGAGACTTTCAACCATGTACAAGAAAAAATATAAAAAATATTCACGTTGAAATAACCATTCTCAAGATAACATCAAAACAGTAAACTACTTAATTGTTGATTTACAAAAAATGTTTCTCTGTTTTAAGATAAACATTTCACAAATTCGTCAATGCTTTACAGTGGGAACTTTTCAAATTTCAAAGAATGTGTATAGTGCACTGAATTCAAGACGCCTCAGTGAAAATAGAACTGTTATGGCAAATTTCCATAAATAATAAGTGTGCAAAATTCAACACCATTAACCAATGGGGAGCCGAGTTGTTTCATGTGGACAGATAGACAAACAAGGCTATCGCATTTGGCGTTTTCTGCATTACAGTCAAATGCAACTAAAAATGAACGGTCCCTCCATACAAGAGTAAGCTATGATAAATCAGCATGTTCAGTCTGACTAAAGGTCCATCTTTAATATTGATGTTAAAATGTATTTAATAAATTGACATTACGTCATAATCTTCATTGTGTGGCTCCATAATTATTTTGATCTGTTCTATTCAAACATCATGTATTACTGTTTACTTTGTTAATTTATGAAATCTACTATAGAAAGTGGCTTTCCAAAATTTTGATATAAACCTGATATTCTGCTTCTTTGTATTAAAAGTTAAATATTGTTATCAGCCTTAATTAGTTGAAAATGTTATATGCAATTACAAAAAGAATTTGCAGTTGACAGTTTTGATGTTCAGTGATGGCTCATCGTTGTCTTCTTTAACTGTCTAATTTCAAAACAGCTTAGTAGCCTAAGGCTAAGTATTTCATTTTCTCACCACAGAGGATTACAAATTGCTAAAATTACTTTTATTTGATACAGTATGTGAGGTAGTGGCTGTGCTTTATTAAATTTTATAAGAATTTAAAAAGTAATTGTAAAAGAAGTTAACATGTTTTGACAGATGATTAATTGTTGCAATGATTTACATATGCAATTAATTAGCAGGTCATGTTAAATGTAAAAACTCAACTGAACATGCTACTCTGATATCATTAGATTTTGCATCAAGTGTCAAGGTTGATAAAATGCTTTCATTATGTTTTAAAATGGAATTAAGTTAAAAAAAATTCTTACATTAACTTTTATTCACCAGTGAATGGCAGAAAGTATTTTTCTGGCTTCTGCATATATATATATATATATATTTTTTTTTTACACTAATGCTAAAGAAGGTGCGTTACTGTAAACTACCAGTCCTCCATTTTGTATTCATCTTGGTTGAGGTTATGTAACTGAAGTGTGACATGAAATGATTTTCAACTTAATGTTGAAGATGGTAGATTAGTATTATCGAGAAGAGTTGAGAAAGTTAATGAGAAATCTTCTTTATCACCATCATAGTGTAGCACCCCTAAGGCCAGACCTGAGAGGGACACACTCCACAGGTGACCGTGGACTGTTCCATGAGCAGCTCGGTGGGATAGGTGCAGATATAGCACTAACAGAGCACCATGACCACCTGTCCCCATTGCTAAATCCAATTGGCATGAGTGTGTGATGAGCCATGGATGTAGACCCTGGCCTTGGATTGGCTCATGGAGCCGGAGGTTAGTGTGGTATTCAAGTTGTCACTGACCCCAGGGGAGTGGAGTGAGGCGGACATGGCTTGTATGAGCCATGTGTCCTTAAAGGCTTCATAAGCCATGCCAGGTCTTCCCAGCCTCAAACCAAGCAGTTAGACCTCCTATCTCCTATGGATGCTTTAACATATTCAGGCGCACATTTTCAAACAATCTCTTTAATATATAAAGATACAGAAAAATTGCTTTCTAGGGAAAGGAACCATCAAGATTTGCATGATCACTATATTGGATGCTTGCCTAAAGAGTAGTCAATAGGTTAGCACCTATATATATGGAGACACTTATGAGGACCTAAGCTACTTCTTAACCTCTCATGTCTACAGATAAAGGTCTGGTGATGCCACCTATGCATGGTATCTATCATATCTCCAGGCTCTTATTATTTGTAGCTCCTGAATGGAAGAATAAGCTGCCCACCTCCAACCAAATTTTTGACTCACTTGTGGTGATTATAGAACTTTTAATCAATACATGATCATTTTTACAATCTTAATACAAGTATATTCTTATATGAAGTTATGACAATGAATTATTAAACATAAGGACAAGAACTGAATGTAACTAAAGGATTAACTTAATGCGGCTTAAAGTTTGGGCATGTGAAGCTTTTGCTTCATTTTAGAGGAGCCACCAAAGTGGTTACTAAGGTTAAAAAGTAAATGAGTAATGAACACGCCCTTACAAAGCGAGGACAAAATAATGAGAAGGCCCAAACACCTCTATTGAGAAGTGGTAATAAGATCAATGAGAAATCGCACAGGACTTAATGAGAAAATTGACTTGTATACGAAGTTATTGGTGGCTGTAATTGATTAGTTAAGATGACAGAATTCTGCATATTAAGAGTCAGATAATGTGATGTATTAGATAAGGAAATGGTTATAGAAAAGTATGAAAAGGAATGAATGGTTGAATTAATTGCTCCTTCCATGGACCGAAACATTTGTGCAAATAAAGAATAGCTCTGCATTCTCATCTGACTTGTTTGAAAACAGAGGAAAGTTTTTCTCACAACATTTTCTAACCTTGTTCCCAAATAGTCCCCCCAAATGATGTTAACTCGATCATGTTGACCGCATTTTTCAAGGTTGGTTTTGGTAAAGGTCTGCTAAGTGAATAAATGTAAATGTAAATAACTGTGATCAGAGCCATCTCAAGTGCTGAGCAATTCCCATGGCAGGATTGGTGTCATGTTGCAGGTAAGGGTGACATTGGGTTTTTTGTGTGTAGCATTGGCAGTGCGTAGCATCAAGGTTGAAGAAGCTGGCCTGAACAATACAGAACTGAAAATAACAACTAAAGCAAGAAAAGGGAATGCCATTCAAGTAGACTTACTACTTCTTAATTTAACACTGGTATTTGGGGCTTTTTCTTTACCTTAGTGTGGATTCTTCTGTCATCAGCAATGGAGGTCTTCTTTGGCCCACCAGTCCTTTTGCGACTACTGAGCTCACCAGCGTGTTTCTTTCTTTGTAATGATATTCCAGACAGTTGATTTACTGTAGGTAATCCAAAGGTTTTATTGATGTCTCCAATAGTTTTATTCTTGTTTTTCAGCATCATAATCATTTCCAAAGGGTTGAAGCAAGCAGAGGTATCTAATGAAGCAATGAAACACAAACACCTGTGATTGCCAAATGGTGCCCTGAAATGGGGGGACCATGTAGAAAAAGCATTGTCATTTCTATTTGCTGTGACCGGCATGTATGCAAACCTCCTTTACGCTAGAATCTCTGAATCCTACGAAAATATTCATAATGCTGAGCCACCTTAATTTTACTCGCAGCTCCTCACCGATAGTGCCTTTTGTTTTGCTATCCCATCCCCTACTGAGGCAGCTGAAGTCGGACACAAAATTCTCACATCTAAAGTCTCTTTATCTGGGAGTGAGGTGTATGGAATTATATAGAAAAATAATATATCGTTATTTGAAATACATACAATTCAGTGTGTTCTGTGTCTACAATAATCTGTTTAAATATAGGATGGCGCTTCTTGCGAGGCAAGAAATGTTGAACGCATAACTACAACAGAAATATTTTTGATACATTACGTAATAATCACAAAATATTGATGTGAAGTGTGTAAGGTGTGAAGACTGAAGTCCAAATATAAAATAAACACTTTCAGAAAAGGTATAACAAAACAATTGAGCTTATATTAAAAAATAAAACCAAAGAAAAAGAATTTGTTCAATTTATATGTTGCTGTCAATGTGTGAAAACTGAAACCTAAATATCAATGAATACGAAGTAAAGACATTTGTATGCATGTGTGTGTTTGCATCTTTCACAGGGGAAACATGGCACCCTACCAATTATCTGCTTCGCTGGTGCAGGGGTAATCCAGACGTTGCCAACTCGATCCCAAGTCCTTTCTGCATTTAGCTCTTTGAGTGGTGGGCTGCTGTTATTGCTACTATTATATGATAAAAATATACTTTTGATTTGAGTCTATAACATAAAATAAGTGTGCTTTTATTCAAGAATATGACTGAATAAAAACCTAATTAAAAAATCACACATAAAAACACTTGTTTCATTATACCACATCTTTATTTGAAAATTAGCAATGTCAGATCGCAGGGAGCGTAAACGTACCATAACTTTACACAGGCTGTTAACACTCTAACTTATGTGTTATGTGTGTTATATTAAAGTCTGCAATGTGCACTTTAATGATGTATGAATTTTTGATTTGCAAGTTTAAACTGTGGAGTAGAGAGATATGAAGGAAAAATGTGTCATTGTCCCAAATATTATGGAGGGCACTGTAAAATCAGTTCCTATGAGTTATCAGATAATCTGAAACAAGCACATAACACGAAACATAATGGCAAGTCAGTCCATCATAATAAATACATGATTTCTTAAAATTTAGTTTCACACAACAGAAATATTATTTTATGATTTTTTTTTTCTGTTTTCCACCAGAATAGACTCTGGTTCCCCTCACAACCCTAAATTTGATTTTCATTATGTACAGTATGTAATCCAGTTTCTTTGGTTTGTCATACTGTGGTATATTGCATTTTATCTATATCTCAGTGTCTATCTTATTTCCCTACACCTATCGATGCACTTCCAGGTATCTTACACACTTTTATTTGTACTTTTTTCAATTAGAATTTATTCAAATATTGTTCAGTGGGGTTAAATACCAATACAACTTAAGAGAGCTGAACAGTTAGTCTCATTGAAGGTTTGTGGAAATCAATCAATCATTAAAGAAACCAATTAATTAGGTAATTGATGCCTTGAAATTTATTGTGACAGTAAATCTTTTTCTCTTATTCATACAGTACGCTTACGCTCTTTAGCTCTAGGGCAGTCTTTGATTTGTATCTGCTGAAAAGTAAGAAGTCGTGATAATGATTTATCAATGACTAAATGAATGTGTTCATTTGAAGCATTTTACGATTATAGGGTAAAGAAGGATGAGACCAATACCGTTGACATTTGCAATTAGCTGCAACCTGCTGAATGTATAGGAATAGTTAGCCAAAAGATGTGACATAGCAGGTTTATGATCCAGGGAGATCTGCCTAGACTATGGTACTCATACTAACCTTGTTTTTTATTATAAAAGTCATTTCAGACTGTCAGCTAAATTCATCATTTCGTATTTGTGCTTTTAAAAGCTTGATACAAAGTTTAGAGTGCTGAATAACTTTACTTTAAAACGCATTTTCTATTTCTTTCTTACCAAACTGTTAGATACAATTCCTATTTATGCCCATTAGAACAGATGGCATATTTTGGTATTTATCAATTTGTTAAAAATTCATTTTTTTAACCCATGCAGTACTTTGACCATATTATGTTATAAAATAACTTGACTAATGGCTTAGTGGAGGATGAACACACCAAAGCAGTCATTATGGAGTCTTCACAAAGACATCTTCAGCTAAGATAAGGTCCTTTAATTGAAAGGAAATACATTTGACAATGACATGCACATTTACTTGAATTAGTTCTAACTCTGTGAAATGAGCTGGCATTTCAGCCAGGGGTGTTTCCACCTGTTTTGTATCCGTGTGATTGGAGGCAGGGATGGATGGGCATCTCATTTGAGATGGGTGATGTTCCTTTTCGCAGCCTGGAGGCTGTCAGAGTGGACGGACAGAGGGAGACTGCTTCCCAGGTCCATGTTTCCCCCCAGGTAGGCTAGGTGGCACCATCCCTCTGGTGGGCTGCCCATTTGTGAAGCCCCAATGGGTGGCTCTACTGGGATACTTAAGTGCCTCCAGGAGGAGCTGCCAGGAGGAGACTTCCCTATCTTATGGAAATTCTGCCTAACCTGGAAGTGCATTGTCATTGCACCAGAAGTACTTCCAGGTCCCTTTTGAAAAGGAATTGCTACACTTCCCCCTGGAGAATTGGAGCTGGGAGTGGAGGAGGCTAATGCTCACCTGGGAGGAGGAGAAGAGAGATAGGAAGAAGAGAATTGTGTATTGTGGAAGAAGAAGAAGTCTGGTTGAATGTGTTTTGTCAAATAAAATTATTTATTTCAACCTGGTGTAGCACTGCCACATAGTGATTTTTTTTCTATTACTTATACTGTCGTCTTGTTTCATAGTTCTGATCAGAGACATAGTGATAGGATTGGCAAAGCAGGCCATTGCCCGGCATTTACATACTAATTGCAACGACAAATCTGCGGGAACTCACTTTGAAACATAGCAACGATATAATTGGAATCTCCCCAATAACTGAGGCCCCAAATGTCATCGTGAGAGTGTTTGTGATGAACGTTATTTTTTTAGTAACATTAAATGTAATCAGTGCTGTGTAATAGAAGAGGATTTAGATGTCTGGAAGCTAAAATGTAATTGACTCAGTTTGTTCAGATAATTTGGTTACTTCTGTTTCGTGTTCAGTCAGTGTCTCCAGGTCCAACTGTAATCAGTACAGGGCAAAAATCATGAGCACCAATTTAGCCAAAGGGTAAGTGGACAACAGCGAGACAGGGTTCTAAATACTCAAAATAACTACCTGTCATGTTTGCCTCTGGTGAGAGAAGTTTTTCATTTTTAAAGGTGATTAAATCTTACATGAGATCTATCATGTGGCAAGAGAAGCTTTCACACCGAGCTCTGATTTCAACAGAACGCAGTGGTCAAAAGTCTTTAGGCCTGAAGGACATCATGGCTGCATGTGCTGTAGACAAAGCCTGCAAAGAGTGAGTTTTAAATTTACAGCAATACCTTTAAAAGTCATTTTTATATTTCTATTATGTCCACTTTTTAAATTCATTTTTAAATATTATGATGTGCAATATGTATTTAGTTTTTATTACCTTGTGTACCTTAAATTTATTTGCATTTTCTTTGGTTTTTCACCGATTTTAATCTTTAAAATTTACTTTATTCTTTTATTATTGTTTTTCAATTTTCTATATAAATGTTGCATTTTTGTGGTGTTTTATTTGTGTAATCTTTTTATCACAATTAAAATAAATGATTTGTGTTTATTAAATTATTCCTGGTAATCTTGATAATTTAGACATTTTACCACTTTTAACATTTTTGTCCAACTTGCAACAACCTTTCACACAAATATTATGCTTTATTTACTGTATATTTACTATATATATATATATATATATATATATATATATATATAGCGCATGCTTGAAAGTTCTTGCAAAGGTGAGCCATAGTTTGTACTAATTGATATAGGATCAATTGTTTGCTTTGTATCTCTTTTAATAGCAATTTCAGCTACAGTTGATTCCCACAGTGGTCTCATTTGATGTTTAATCCTACATCATCCATTTTCCAAACCCATGTCACAGAGTTTATCCCAGAAGCATTAGATAAATTAGATAATAGACACACATCCGTACACATAAATGCACACTGTTATGATACTATTTTACTTTTTCCAATCATCTTTAAAATCATGGGTATAGGATGTCAGAGGAACATGTGATTGCTGGAGAACACCCAGACAGACAAGTCCAGAATTCACACCCTGACCCTTGGACATATAAGAGACAGGCTGTAACCACTGTGCCTCTGCTCAAAAGCCTCCTTTCTTTGTAACTTTGTTCTCCTTTTCTAAATCAGACAAAAGATTGTAAAATAATAGCAGAGAACTTATGGCTCACACTGTTTCCTGTCCTTTGAATGAAGTTATTTTATCATTTTGTCTTACCACTACCAGTGCCATTTTGTATTTATGTTACTATAAGGCCAGGTACGGTGGATTCAGGAAGTATTCAGACCCTTCTTCTTTCTTCAGATTTTATTTTGTTGCAGAATTTATTTTAAATGGATAAATTTGCCATTTTTGTCCATCAATCTACATTCAATTACCCATAATATTAAAGTAAAATCATGTTTTCAGAAAGGTTTGTAAATGTATTTAAAATAAAATGTTAAAACCTCTTATTCATTTATTTAGACCCCTTATTCAGTAATTTGCAGAAGCCCCTTTGGCAGACATTACAGCCTCAAGTCTTCTTGGGTTTGTCTCTGCAAGCTTTGCATACCTGGATTTGGGCAGTTTATCTCATTCTGCTCCTCTCAAGTTCCATTACATTGGATGATGTGAAGTGTCTGTAAACTGCCATCTTCAGGGGCCTCATGCATAACGCCGTGCGTAGAATTCACACTATAACTCGGCGTGAGGACAAAAGCGGAAATGTGCTTATGCACAAAAAAATCCAGATACATAAATCTGTGCATTCACCAATTTCCACGTTCTTCCATTCCATAAATCCCGCTCAGCGTGAAAAGTAACGCACATGCACACGCCTGCTATCCTGCCCTGTCTCCTCCCAGAATTACGTCTCTTTAAATATGTCAATCAATATAAATAGCCCTTATTAAGCTCAACGTTCTGTGAAAGACAATGGCAAATCCACAAGGAAAAATAGAACAATTTCACCGAATACCAAGTGGAGGCAAGGAAAAACGTACTATTTGTTGGTTTAAACAGTGGTATAAACAGGAAGTTGCACAGTTATTTAGTTTCGCTGGATGTCCTACTCTAGAAAGAGTCCCGGTGGTTCCAAACTTCTTCCATTTCACAATTATTGAGCCTCTGAGCTCCAGGAAACACTCAAAGTTTTAAAAATAGTTTATCCACTTGTCCTGATTTCTGCCTCACCAAAATTTGATCGCTGAGGTCTAAAAAAAGTTCCTTGAACTTCATGGCTTGATTTTTGTCCTGACATGCAGTGGGACATTATATATGCAGGCGCGGGCCTTTCTAAATGATGTTTGCCACATGTGGACTCCAATCAAGTTCTAGACACAAGTAGAAATAAAGTGAACAAGATTCATCTGAGGACAATTCGAAGTGACATGGCAAAGGGTCTGAATACTAGCAAAAATGAGAGATTTCAATTTGTGAATTTTAACAAATTTGCAAACCTTTTTGATAACATATCTTCATTTTGTTGAGCTGAAAAGCAGTGCAGTGTATTCTGGGAAAGCTGAATGGCAATGCAGGTAATCCCCAAGTTATGGACATCCAACCTACGACTTACGAACGGGGCTGCAGCTGCGACGCATGCACCTCACTAACTGCCACTCCGTCATCTTCAGCCTGGGGGCGCTGCAAGTGGTGGCTGGACGGAGGCTGAAGGGGGGTGATTTTGCTGCTCGTGCAGTGTAGTATCCCTCGGGTGGCTCCCGGCAGCAAGCGGTGACTTTTGGTCCATAGTCACCGGGGCCACAGCTTTTGCTCGTGTGCAGGACAGAGGCTTGATAGGGCGGTTCACTGCCCACCCACTATGCCGCCGCAGCTACTGCTCCTGACTGGATGCAGGCTGGATGGAGCCAAGGGAGGCGTTTCACCGCCCGCCCACCACACACGGTTGCCCCGTTCATTCTCGTTGGGCATCTGGTAATGCTGAAAGCGGTGACCCAGTTGTGGCTGAACGGGGCGGCGGGGGGTAGCATTGTAGTATGCCTCGGGTGGCTGCCTGTTGAATGGGGGTGGTGGCGGGCGATTCACTACCCGCCTTTGGCCGTACTCTGTTCGTTCTCGGTGGGTGGATGCTGCAGGCAGCATACTGTAGTGGAGGTTACTGTGTGGTGGGCGGGTGGTGAACTGCCCCTCGCCACCCCCAATCATTCTCAATAGCAAGCATGCTTGTACTGTTACATACATAGCAGGAAGTTGTCTCTCGTTCAGTACATCAGACGTGCTGATGACGGGTGCCTTCCTGCTGTGATAGCATGTACAGTGCTGTGCAGAAGAGCTCATCTTATCCTTTTGTCTTCACCCTTCAAGAATGTCTATGAAACACAAATCTGATGCAAGTGCTGGTGATAAAGTAAAGAAGAGAAAAACCATCAGCATTGACAATAAAGTAGAAATAATAAAAAGGTCAGAGAGAGGTGAAACTCCATCATTCATTGGTAGAGCACTTGGTTACAGTCGGTCAACAATAGCATTTTTTAAACTAATGTATCTGTTCCGACATACAAATTCAACTTAAGTACAAACCTACATCCCTATCTCGTACATAACCCGGGGACTGCCTGTATTTGTTTAGAAGTGCAAATTGTGAGTCCCAAAGAAAATTACCTTAAACGTAGTGATAATGATGTCTGTAATATTTTCAGTGTGTTTTGAGCAAATGTGAAAAATGTTGCAGCACTCTGCTAATAGAATTGAAAACAAGTAAACCAGGCATTCTGTGTATGAAAAAAGGGAGGCATAAAGTATCTGCTTATTATTAGACACTTTTCATTTCTCTTTCAGCTGCTGCTTGAAAATGGAACTTTCAGTTTGGTTCCTGTTTTTCTGACACTTTTGTGAAGAGCTCCGCTCATTTGCAAAAATCGACACTTGCAAGGAGCCTTTCTTTCTCTATTTATTTGCTGCTTTTAATGAACTGAAACAGACACTTAAATAAAGCTCTGTCTTAGCTGCTGGACATTTGGAAGAGAACTGTCTCCAGCATGGAATCTTTATCTTTTCATTTTTTAATTGAGGACATATATAATTTGTAATTTAGGAAAAGAAGCCATCTGGGAGTGGTCATTTTGTACTGAGTGAAGACTTGAGCCACCCATGTTCTTTGATTCTTTGTCTTCTATTTCCCCTTCGTCTTTTCTCGCTTGTGAGGTTGATGTATCTTATCAACCTGCTCGGTACTGCACCTCCTCCCCAGTCACACCCTTTTCCTTCAGGTCTTCTTTTACTTTATCCATTTACCTCCGCTTTGGCCTCCCTCGCTTCCTCTTCCCCTGTACTTCCATTCCCATCACTCTTTTACCCACATATTCATTGTCTCTCCTCATTACATGTCCATACCTACTTTCATGTACTTTCTTAGGTATCTCTAACATTTTTGTTTTACTTCTGATTGTCTCATTTCTTAATTTTTGTAACTCTACACTAACTATGTTCTCTTCTCTTGTTCTCTCTTTACAGCCCAGGTCTCAGCTCCATACATCATTTCTGGTCTTACCTTTATCTTAAAAACCTTATCTTTAACCTTCGATTTAATTCTTTGATCACACAATACCACTGATACCATCTTCAAACGGTTTATCCACTCTGCTCTCTTTGAGTTATTTCTGCATCTAATTTTCCACCTTGGGCTACCACTGATATTTCAATTTATCCATTTTTTTCAATAGCTCTCCCTGTGAGATACCTTCTGAATCCTGATCATCATTAAACTTCAAATATTTTGTCGTCTTCTTATTTATCTTCAACCCTTTTTTTCCTTCTAAAGTACTTCTCTACTCTTCGAACTTCCAGTTCTTCTTTTCTGGTGCTACACAACACAGTGTCATCAGCAAAAAAGCCTGCACCAGAGGGAACTGGTCTTTAATTGGTCATATTTGCTGCTATTGGTTTTAATGAAAATAGATATAATTTTAGAGTGCAAGCTTAAATCAAGTGTCTCTGCCATGTGTGGAGTTTGCATGCTGTCTCCACGTAATAATAATAATACGTTTTATTTATATTGTGTCTTCCGGGGATTTCCCCAGGTACTCATTTGTTGTTTCCCAGAATTCCTGAAGTCCCATTGAGCCTTTTCATTGGTGACTGTGTACATTTCCTCTATGAGTGAGTGTAGATGTGTGAGTAAGTGTACCCTGCAATTGACGAGTATCCCATTCAGAATTTGTTCATCGAGTCCAGTGCAGCTTGAATAAACTACCCACTCGCAATTAAGTAGGTTTGGGGATGGTTGGAAATTTTATTTCACGCAACATTACCCAGATGATTATCCAACGAGCCTGCACGTTCACAGAGGTTTCCTCCAGGCATTTAGCATTGACAGTGAGACTGTATTGTTGAATGGCATCTCAAATTTCTCCATAATTTTTACAATTCTTGCTCCTTCCTTCCTTCCTTTCACCTGTTGCAGCCAGCTTTAAATGATAAGGTAAAACATTGCCTTTATTTTTTCTCTTCTTTGTAGTTTAGTTTGGATTCAAGGGGAATATAAGATGATTCACAAGAAAAAAAAATCCCTGTTCTCCTTGTAGAGCATATTTTTCTGTGTTATTGAAGAATAATCCACTAAAAGTAGACCAACAACAAGCATCTCTTTCAAGTGTTTTTAGGCATCTTTTTCTTTCAAAAGGCTACATATACTCTTGTGTCAGAATACCATGAAAAAAACTAGACTTGCAGAAGTTGACTTAATGGGTATTATATAAGAAGGCAGTGAATCACAGGGAGCCTAAAGATCAGAGACGACTCGATCTGTTTGACAGTTGTTAGGAGTTCTTCTTTCAGTGATGTAGTGCACTGACCCAGCCTTCCAACAGAGCTGGGAATAGAGAGAACTAAAAAAGCTAAGAAATAATCCTTATATGTGTCACTTACACTTCACCTTGCCTTCTCCTTCATAAAGCACTACTGCATTCCCTTCATGTTTCTCTTTGTCTAATGCAGTAGCCTCCTGCCTCATACGTGGCAATGGGCATTGTATTTCCAGGTGTATTGAACCTTTAACATGTCACTGAGTACTGCCACAGCTCATTTTGGTCTTGCAATACATGTCTGAATGCCATCTTTACATATAATATGCTACCGTGGCTGTTTGTTTGTCTGTCCAGGATTTTAAATCACCTGTAGCTAGCAAACTGTTTGACCTATTGACCTGAAATTTGGTACACATATACTACGTGATGTCTACTATCCACTTTTGGGGTGATGAATGACCTCCAAGGTTATTCCTCTTTTTATTTTTATTTTACTGTAGAAACAACTCTCTGCAGCTGCCAGCAGGGCGGCTGTGAGGTGCATGCATATGGGCACTGTTCTCATTCCTACCACCTTCGCCATCACGTCTCCTACCTCTTCATATCTTAAATCATTCTTGAGGCAGATTGAACACTTAAGTGCTATCTTAATTGAAACATTAAGGAAAACATACTGAGTAACTGCAACACAAACACTAAGTTAATCAGTCTTAACACAAAAAGATGCCGATGAAAGAAGAGAAGTAGCGGTCCTCTAGGATGGAGAAAAGAAAGGTTTGCAAATTTATTTAAAATCAAACACTGAAATTTCTCATACACATAAGTATTCAGATCCTTAATTCAGTATTTTGTAGAAGACCCTTTGGTAGCAATTACAGCTTTGTGGCTTCTTTGGTAAGTCTCTATTAGCTTTGTACACCTGGATTTGGGCAGTTTATCCCCTTCTCCTTAACAGATCCCCTCTGGCTCTGTTAGACTGAATGGGTAGTGCCTGTAAACCTCCATGTTCAGGTCTCTCCTTAGATGTTTTATGGAGTTTAAGTCTGTGCTTTAGACATTTAGAGACTTATCATGAAGCCACTGCAGTGTTGTCTTGGCTCTGTGATGTAAAGGTAAAGAAAAACGTGCTTGAAATGTCCTGCCTATTAAAGTAGGACATCCTGACTTTATTTGTACCTGCACCTTTAAATTAGAAAATTAGATCATACATAACATGTCACTTTATCTTTTTGGTCTTTGATAACAGTACATACAAGAAGTGTAATTTCTTTTAACCAGATATTTACTTGGGACTTTTAATAAGTTTAACTAATTTGGGACATTCCTTACACATATATAAGGGATATACTAGAATTTACCCTTTATCTATGTCTTGATTGGTGTAAATTAAATGAATTTAAATATGTAAATTCTATTGAATGATAACACACTGTTCTTTTTTAGTCAGTCTGCCATGCTGCACTTAAAGACCACATGGGACCCCACCAATTAGTGTCAAGCCACTCTTACCATGAACGCCTGATTAATGGAGTGCTGATAAGATGATCAGTCTTCTGACAGGTTCAACCATCTCAGCAAAGGACTTCTGAAGCCCTGTTAGAACAACCATTGGGTTCTTGATTAGCTCCCTGACCAAGGCCCTTCTAGCCTGATTACTCAGTTTGGCCAGACAGCCAACTCTTGGATGAGTCCTGCTGGTGCCAACCTTCATGCATTGTACACATACATAAGCCTCAGATCTATGTCTTACAACAGTTTGATCGCAGAAGTTAGACTTTGTCCTGGACTTCATGGCTTGGTTTTTGTCCTGACATGCAGTGTTAATTGTGAGACCTTCTGTACACAGGTGTTTAGGGTGACTTTAGGGACTTTCATTAAGGCTTTAGGGACTTTCGAAACTCGACTTGATGTTATTTTGAAAGAAATAAGCGGATAGGACTGGCGAGCTTTGTTGGGTTGAATGACCTGTTCTCGTCTAGATTGTTCTAATGTGTGCCTTTCTAAATAATGTCCAGTCAGTTGAGTTTGCCACAGATGGACTGCAATCAAGTTCTAGACACATCTTAAGAAGAAGTAAAGAAAACATTTACATTTATTTATTTGGCTGACACCTTTATCCAAAGCGATTTACAGCATTTGAGATACAATTGGTTACATCTCTTTTGGTTTTCCAATTGTTGCACAGGTGGGTCAAGCAGCTTGCTGAAGTTCACACAGCGTCAGTGCCAGGATTTGAACCCACACTCTACAACAGATCATACACGAGCATAATTTGGAGTGCTACAGCAAAGGGTCTGAATACTTATAGGAATGCAAGATTTCAGTTTTTGATTTTTAATAAATATGTAAACCTTTCTGAAATCAGGTTTTCACTTTGTCATCATGGGTTATTAAGTGTAGATTGCAGGGATGGCAGACCGCCAGGGCTCTTACCTGGCTAGGATGCCTTAATCATAGAAGGACCAGGGGACAGAGCTTATTCTGGACACTATCTTCCCTGCAATGCTAGAGGGCAGCCCTCCCGGCTTGCAGCGGGGCCTCAGGCTTGGAACATGCAAGCTCAACCCTGCTGGGGCCTGTGGCCACCACCACGGGGCACCTAGACCTAGCCCTATGTAGCAGCACTTCCACCACACCCGGAAATCCTGCCGGAAGAAGCTCGTTGGACACCTGGAGTCTTTTCAGGTGTTCTATAAAACGTGCCAGCCACCTCTACACACGAGATGGAGGACAAAGCTTGTGAGGAAGAGTGGGGGCGAAGAAGAGAGAGAGAGAGAAGAAAGAGGGAAGAAAGAAAGAAGGTCTATGTTGTACGTATTGTGTTGTACTTGATGCTTTTTTTAATGTGCTGTGAAGTGGGGAGCAACAGAAAATGTTTCCCCACTGAAGAATAAAACGTGTGCTGTGTTGAACTTGTGTCTCAGCCTGTTTGTGCTGTGTTTTGCGGTAGCTGTATGCCCCAGGTGGTCCACAAAGGGCAAAATTGGCAAATGTATTGTTAAGCTTGAGTCACAAAGTTGCACAGGAAGAGTACAAGAGGATCTCCAAGTAGTAGAAACGTTACTGCTGTTCTGGCAGTTCTATACAAACACAACTCTCTTTCAGAAGCAATCTGGTCCCTGAAGGGTCAGCTGTCAAACTTGACACCTTGACCCCGGCTCCTGGTCAAAAGAACACAAAGTCTTCCTCTTCAAGTGGGTACAACGGCTTGGAAGCAACGGCCAGAGCAGAGGGAGTCTGGGGAAAGACAGGAGAGTGAGACGTCAGGATGGCCGTAACTTGGTCTTTTAAATGTCGTGCAGCAAGCCTGCAGCTGATCCCGCAAAGAGGAGGTATAAGAGTGGGTTTGTTTCCTATTGAAAAACTGTTTAAGAGGGGGTTTCTGAAGAGCATCCGCGTCTCCCTGCGGCAGCGGTTACATTATCCATTTAAAATTACATCTACAACACAATAAAGTGTGCAGGAAGGAAGGGGTCCGAATACTTCCTAAATTCACAGTACTTTATAAAAAATATATGTCATTTAAAAACAGAGAAACCTGACCTGACAATTCACCTGACGACCGGAGAATTGGAAAGCCCATGGACAGACAGTGACAGGGCAGGTGGTTGAAGCAATTCTCCTAAAGCTGTGAGTGGGTAATGCTACTCTCTGGGCACTGGTTTTTGTCTGACAACACAGGGAGGGGGGCAGCAACCATCCCAAGACTGGATGCCACGCAATTACAGAAACCTGATATTCAGACAATTTAGAGTCAGTAATTAAGGTAGCACACAAATAAGTAGAACGTACCTTGAGTACTGGAGAACACGCACACCAAATAGAAGCCTACCAGGCTGAGATTAAATCCTTGCCCCCTGGAGACATGAGGCAGCAATGCTAAGCCCTATGCCACCTTGGCCGCCCTTCCAGTTTTTTTCATTGTTATTATCATTATGGAGTCTCACACATTATTGACTGCCATTAATGGACTTCCTGATTCAGTAGGGAAGCAGACATTCTAAAATGCATAATTCTCAGTTTTGCTATTGTTCCAATTTAAACTAAAACATGCATTTTCAAATGTTCCATAAAGCCTTCCTATCCTATCAGCACTCCTCAGACGTGTGCTTTTACATCAGCTCTGTTGCTGCGACTTTGTCCCATTATATTTTTTTATTGAGGTACCTGACTGTCTCCGTCATTCTGCTGAAAATACTTTAAACAACATTCCGAGACGTGTTATGGGTTCAAAACGCTGTTCCCGAACAAAACTCAGCATATGGCTTCTAGTTTTTCAGGAAATGTTTTTGTGTCAGCAGCAAGCAATTTAATAACAGATTTTTAATGATAAAGCAAAGCTGCTTATTGCATATTTGCAAAAAAAAAATAATCTCCATTGTATTCTAAAATATGAGCATGATTGCGACTGTAAGGAAATTGCTGGCATTTCTGTCTCGAGCAATATAAAATTTATTTTACATTTTCATATGAAACACTTAATCTTTGGTTGGGGAAGAAGATGTAGAGGGGAAAAAAATATAGCAATAAAGCAAATATGGATGTGCTATTGTGCCATCCAAATGTGCAAGTCCGTTAAAATGCGGGCGACGGATTGGAAGTGGATACAGCATAACAGCAAGATCAGCACAATGAAAACTGATTAATGTCCGACACGAGCAAGCAGTCGTGATGAGTGATGCGCTCTGTGCGGTCCTGTAAATCACAAACTGTGGAGTTTGGAACTTAAAGGTCAAGTAGTGTTTTCCTGATGGCTGTCACATCTCAGTTAAGAAATGGGAGGCTCTCCAAAGTGTAGACATTTGTAATACGCGGCTTCTCTGCACCTTGCATGTTTTACCACATGAACCTTAAGTGGGTGGAATGTTTCTAAGGCACATAATGGGGAGTGAATTGTTCTCCTGTAATAAACTGGCCCTTTTTCAAATCACGAGCTGATACCAAAATGGGAAAGAGCGTAGGAAAGTGTAGAAGTCGTTGGCCTGAAATTTAAAACTGACTTCCTGTCTTTTCCCTTTTGCATAAGTGATAAGTGTAAAGAGATATGGAGCCGATATCATTAATGCTTCACCAAAAGAGTCAATCCATCAGTGTCAACTTACAAATAAGGGGAAGATGTAAGACATGGATTAGGTGACAAATCATAGGCCTCCAAAGTTCATTTCACTTGTGCCCAAATGATGAATGCACAAGCACCACAAGATGAGAGCTGGGGAGCTCATCTTAGAAACCATTTGGAGACCAAGGGCTCAAAATGACAGAAGGGGCACATTCTGGGGCAGGATTTGTTACCTTAGAGCAGGGGTGTCAAACTTCTAACCCTTTTACTAATCAGTGACCAGTTTTCACTGCTAATTAACTTCTTTTTCTTTCATTTTAATAGCCCAGTTTTTAAGGATTCAATACTCTGAATTTATTCCTTTCTTGTTTAAATGACAGCCAAACAGAAATGAGATGTGAAACGAGCCAACAGATGAGCAGCTAAACTGAGATTTCAAACTCCAACCAATCTCTTAATAAGAAGCCCATTCTCACTGTTAATTAAAAAAGTTATTTAATTCCATTGCTTATTGCTGCTATCGCTCTGCCACAGCAGACGTTTCCAAATCTGTTGATTTTTCTGTTTTTTCTAAGAACACCATCAAAATGTTTTGGTGACCTGAGAAATCAACCTTACTGAGACATTCACCTTTCATTATTTTCTGATATTGTGTGATGGGCACAGGTGAGCTGGTCACATGTCAACTTGTTTTGTATCTCATTAATTAAACCCTAATTAATGAAAAAAAGACAACTAAATTACTGTATATATTCACGTATAAGTCGGGTCTTGAAACCCAAAATATCGATCATAAAATCAGACCCGACTTATATGCCCATTCAAAAATGCGACACCTAATTTTATTTTTTTTACATCTTCTTGCCTCCTCCAATCTCACATCAGTTTCTCAGACGCATCGAATTTTGTTGCAGCAGCACTGTTACCAATTTCTTTCACTACTTCAATGTCGTTTAATTTAAAACCAGCTTCATATTTTCTTCTGTTCAAACGCTCCATCATAGGGATGCTTTTATGATAAAGGTGTATGAGGGTGTGAGATATAAAAAACACAAATCAGTGCAAACGTTGCTTCAGAATAGTTTGGGTATTACCGTGTGGTCACGTAGGCACAATAGAGAGAAAGAGAGAGGTTAGTAGCACAGACTGATATAGTGCATTGCCGCACCCACATAGAATAAAAAGGCAGTGTGCTCCGTGGTTATTCTCTTAGGTGGCCGTTAGCATATCATAATCCCTTGTACCAATATCGTGAGTTTTCCGCATTCGACTTATACGACCGACATTATAAAATACCTGAACTTATACTGCACAATCAAGGCCCAACTTATCCACAAGTATATACGGTAATTAAAACATAAGGCAAAAGAAGTTAATTAGCAGCAAAAAATGGTCACTAATGAAAAAGGTGGTTAGAATGAAAACCTTCAGCCACTGCGGCCCTCCAGGACCGGAGTTCAACGCCCATGCCCTAGAGTATCCTGAACACAAATCAGTGTTGGCTAGTATCTCCATATGTTTTCATTTTACATGGAGCTTGGATGTAACTCAAGGCAATTGGCATAAATTTGGTGGTCTACAGTGGCTGATTATGGAACATTAACAAACAAGATATTACAACACCTGCGGTGGGTTGGCACCCTGCCCAGGATTGGTTCCTGCCTTGTGCCCTGTGTTGGCTGGGATTGGCTCCAGCAGACCCCCGTGACCCTGTGTTCGGATTCAGCGGGTTGGAAAATGGATGGATATTACAACACTCTACCGACAACTACTACAACAGAAACATTTATTTCTATAGCACAATTTGTACAAACAATGTAGTTCAAAGTGCTTTGCAAGAGGTCAAAGAGAAAATTACAAGAAAAGAAAAATCTATCTATCTATCTATCTATCTATCTATCTATCTATCTATCTATCTATCTATCTATCTATC
>JANRMT010062857.1:26958987-26998444 GCA_026402145.1 Polypterus bichir lapradei | reverse complement strand
ATCTATCTATCTATCTATCTATCTATCTATCTATCTATCTATCTATCACTAATTTAACTGGACTAAAAGGCATATTGATGAGTTGGATATTTTCTTGTCTTTGCCCCCTGACTTGTGCTTTTCTAATCAATTTAGTGAAGTGGGGAAGCTTTGTTGCTTCAGCACCTGGATTCAGTTGAATTAAATTTAGTTTATTTTTGTATAGTATTCTTCACTGACTGTAGGCACTTAGTGCTGTAACATTTTAGAGGTAAGAGATAATTACAAACTTTATGAATTACATAATGCATACACATAACACTAATTTACATACACAGCAAAATAAAGCAGCTCCAAACTACTGAATATGAAAGTATCCTGATAATTTATGTCCATTAACATTATTATTGAGCTACGTGCATTTGAACAACAAAATAGAACACAAACAAATAAATAAATAAATAAATAAAGAATCCTCTGGTAGCTCCATCATCATTTATATGAAAAAAGTCAAAGACAAAGTCAAACACAGTCATAGGCTCGCAGACGTTTTTTGCTGGACAGTCTTATAAGAAGGGTGAATCCTTTCATTGTTGGATTCAGGAAGCATAGCATAGACTTTGTGGGTTCAAATCCCGCTACTGACACCGTGTGATCACAAGCAAGGCACCTCACCCGTCTGTGCTCTAATTGCAACAAAAAAAAAACATTAGAAATATAATTTTTTTTATCTTAGGTGTTGCCTTGGATAAGGGCATCAGCCAAATTAGTTAAAATGAATTCATCTCTATATATATAAAATCCAACGTCTGTCTGTCTGTCCATCTGTCGGTCCACTTTTCACAAGAGAACTACTTAATGGATTTAGATTGGGTTCTTTTCTATAATTTGTTTGAACATTACAGTTGATTTTTTGCTTGATGTACCGATTTATATGTGGAAATCTGAGAAAGACGCAGCGGACTGGGGGAGCAGGGGTTCAGGGCTCTCCTCACTAACGCGCCAGACTCAGGCCGTATCTTACATCCGTTTAGCTAGCGAATGAGAGAACTACTTAACAGATTTAGTTCAGGCTTTTTTCTAGAATTTGCTTGAACATTCTAGTTGATTTTGCAACTTTTCTTATCATGCTAAGAATCATAGTTCATTTGCAGGAGTGATATATTCACCCTAATCTGAGACAGAGACTGCAGGCCGAGGGGAGGGGTTAGCATGCCGCCAGGAGTAGGGAACCAGGCAGGGCCCTCCTCACTGTCCTGTTTCACTTCTACGCACGTGAAGCTGCAGGGGGATGGCTAGTCCTTTTATAATCTGGGAGTGCCAAAACCACATAAGCCCCATAAATACTTCTAAAGTTACCAACTGGAGAGATTCCAGTCAAAACCCCAACTAGAAACCAAAAGTGCCTTGAAGAATCTTTATAACATGAATGATTTATTTTTCAACAAAAATGCTTTGTAGCACAAGATGCTCCTTATACCTTTAGCAATAGGCAATCCACAACAAACAGAGTTCCAATATAGAATCCCAAAGCAACAGAGTCTAGGTTAAAAAATCCAGGAAATCACAATAAACACAAAAGGAACTCTAATCAACAATACTCCACTCCTTGGCGCCTTCAAAATGAACCACCATGAACTATTAAAGGCCCTCCAATTTATAGGGCAGAGGGCAGTTCCTGGTGGTGTGGAAGAAATTAAATTGGAAATATATTAAAGAAAGAAATTTTGTCCTCAACTAGGACCTCCTTGAGTCAGAAACCAGACAGGAAGAAGCTTGTTCACTATGTCTTTAATTTCTCTTC
This sequence comes from Polypterus bichir lapradei, assembly GCA_026402145.1. NCBI lineage: Eukaryota > Metazoa > Chordata > Cladistia > Polypteriformes > Polypteridae > Polypterus > Polypterus bichir. Next base: position 26,996,661 of record JANRMT010062857.1, on the reverse strand, counting down.
ATGAAGGGGGAGCGCCCCATCACAGCTGTCTGCTAAGAGGCTGCCACAGAGTGGTCACAGAATAAAGGCAGAGAGACACATTTATAAACAATTGAATTTGCATAGCAGAGTTAAATTAATGCCTACAAAACATGTGACATTTACTCTGGTTAGTTCATTAACTTAAACACCCAAATATATTCCCAAAATAAAAGTCTCATTTCACTACATTCCTATCCTTTCCAATACTTTTCAATACTTTTGAACTTATTCTTTTATGGAGTTTTCTGTATACGTGACACTGTCAAATCTTACTGGGAACATGACAGTCAGCCACTTTAGAAACCATCACCCAGACGTTTCTTGTTCCATGTTGTTCACTTGACCTTTATCTGGTTTTCCTGATATGCTTGAACAAGTATCTGATATTTATTAACTCTTTATGCTGCTTCTAAGATAGATGCTATATTTTTAACATGAAAAACAATTACACAATAACTGTATTAACCCTAAATGACTATGTGACCCCTAAATCTCATTTTCTTCCACAGTGGCTATTGGCAAGTGGCCCTGCTTCTTGGGGAATCACCACTTAAAACATCAGATACTGTAAAGGCTAGGGGGTGAACCCCAGATACACCACACTACTCAGTCTCAGGTGCAAAAATAAAGGTTTTTATTTTCACAAGATTCCTCAAACACCAGTCAATACAAAATTTTCTAATCCACAATCCTTCAATATACTACTCATTCAATAGACTTTTCTCCACAATAAATCCTCCATCTCTGCTCCAGGCAAGTTTTGTCCACCTTCTGCCAACTTTGGCTCACGTGGATGAAGCCAGCAGGCTCCTTTTATCTCAGGACCTGGGAGTGGTTGTGGTGTCAAGTGTCTACAGCCTGGCAGCACTTTTGGATCAGGTGGAATCTCCTTTGAGGCGTGCACCTTTCTTATAACTCCCTCTGTAGGCACCCACACATCCCGATAGAGTCGTTCTCTGAGACTACGTGTCCCAAGGTGCCCTGCGGGTGTATGAATGGGAGCTCTGCCAGAGGGAAGCTGTCAACTAGTGTATTGGGGAAACAAATAGGCCCAGAGGCAGCCCTTCCCTGTCCTTCCTGGAAAGATACTGAAAACACATCCGGCTGGGACACCTGTCCAGCCACCTGGGGCTTCCCATCTGGGAAAGGAACCTTCTTCTCTCTTAGTTGTGATGACTGTTCATCCACCTTGGGCCTCCTGTCTTGGTAAGAAGCCTTCCCCTCTCCTGGTCAGGATGCACATCCATCCCTTTTGGCACTTACAGTACATAAATTGAAGAATCAAAAATGAACAAAAGTGACATTGAACATGAACGTGGACCCCAGTCAAAGGAGGAGGAACCCTGGCTGAGATATGCCACCCATAATCATAGGTGTCTTTCTCATGAGCAGGAAAGCAGCTGTGACAAAACGAGACTCCAGAAATGATAAAGGTTTGGGGCAGCCACCCGTATAATATGTTCCTGGCAGCACAAGTAAAGAATTGTAAGACCAGAGTAGTTTACAAGACTGAGTCCAAAACAGAACTGAAATCCGGAGGAGGGAAAAGAGTTATTATAGGGAGTCTGGGGGAAGTGATGTCGTCCTCAGGCCCAGGGCCAGAAGTGACGTGCTCTGAGTTAAGGCACCAGTTACTGGCAGGATTTCCCGGGAATGGCCTGCAGGAGACTTAGAGAGTCAGTGCACCCCACCGCCCCCATGGTGGACGTGTTAACAGTATTCTTTAAGCCCTTCAGCTGCCTCCTATTCGCACGTGTGTGACACAGTACAGTAGAGGAGATACAGAGGAGAGAAACAGAATGTAGGTGGGTTAGTGATAGTTCTTAATTATTGCAATACTTATATTTTTGTACAACTGACTAAACAAACAGAGATGCAATATACAGACTCTATTTAGGGTATTAGGGCAACTTAATTGCTGAGACCGAAGGGGCTTCTCTTATACAAGCAGTCAGATGGTTCCATAGCATTGTAGCCTTGCAGCTAATGACCTGATGTCCCACTATTCTTTTATTAATTCTTGGGGTCTTTAGTAGGCCAGTATCATTCGATCTTAATTTGCACTCTGGTTAGTATGTAATGAAAAATTTGATTAAGTAAGCAGGGCCAATGTCAATTAAAGCTTTATGTGTAAGAAGAAGGATTCTGAAATCGGCTCTAAGCTTACATAGAAGCCAGGGTAAAGTCCACAGCATGTGGTTATACTTTTTAGTTCTTGTAATGGTTCTTAAAGCAGCATTTTTAATTAGATGAAAGCTGCATACAGAAAAGTTTTAGCAACCTATTGATAACCCATGGCAGTGGTCAAACTTACTTGAAACAAATATATGAATTACGTTCTCTGTATAATCCATACTTTTGTCTAACATTTGTAATACTTTTAAACTGGAAAAAACAGGTTTTGGATAGTATTGTAATGTGTGTTATAAAAGACAAATTGGTGTCAAAGATAACACCTAAGGCTACATCCATACTACTATGTTTTTATATAAAAAATATTTTTAAATGAAAATGATCTTCATCCATGTTGGTGTTTTTGCACCAACAGCCCACACTAAAATCACTGAAAATGATTTTGGCCTAGACAGTCACCTATATTAGGCATTTGCAGCAGCAGAAAAATCGAATTGAAGTTGTGGTAACACAGTAGCGGTCTAAAACCTCCAGCTAAGATTTACACTGCTCGAAGGCGGTGATTTGTTAATTTTTTGGTGGGGATCCAAGGAATGCATCCAGTCTTGGCCCGATTCACACACACACTCCCTCACAGAGACAAAAGGCAAATGGAATTAAAACAGAAATTCACAAATGTATTTAACAATAATAAAGGAAATCTAACCACATGAATCAAAACAATCCTACCCCAATTCCCTTTCCGGCAATATACAATAAACACAAATAAAGCCACAATAAACAACTAACAAAAACCACTCACGATGAAGTCCATAACAAAGACCACAAGAAACAGCATCCAAAATAGTGAAATGATGAAGTCTGAATAATCCATAGATCAGCTCGCTGTAAGTATATGTAAAGAACAGTCCTACCCGTATATCCTGATGATGATGAGTGATGGGATCGGGAGCGCTACTTCTCTGAAGGTCGACAAACAATCCAATTCAGTCGTCACGCAGCAGACAGACACCAGACAGTCCATACACACGAACAGGATATAATTCAGGACAAGAGCAAGAATCCACAGGCAAAGAATGGGAAGACGAAACAGACAGGTAACTCCAGACACAAATAAACTTTTCTTCTCTGTATAGCCAACCTCCTTTTAAAACTCATGCTGGCCTTCTTGTCCCCAGCAGCCCCTGCACCCTTGACAGTCCTTCAATCAGAACCACTGCAGGGACTGCTGGGAGATGAAGTTTTTACTCCCTGGTAGCACTGCTGCAACACCACCAGCCATTAGCTTTATTGCAAAATTGTAACAGCTAGTAAATTGTCTTTTCTGTATGTATGCAGCATTCAAGTTGTACAAAGTTCTGTGACGGGTGACCAATGAGGAATGAGACATTGGAATAAGCAGAATCAATTCAGGGAAGGGCTATTTAAGAAGCAAAAGGGAATCAGTCTTTGCTTCTGAAAAACAGCATTTTCAGCCAATCCACATTACATCACCGAGGCTGTGTTTTCAAAAGTCTTCATTTTGATTGGTTGAAAACACCACGATGGTGTGGATGAAAAGGCAAAAACAGAGACAAGTGTCTGTGTTTTTAAACAAAAACGCAGAGTGCCCAGGGCCTAAGTTGAATGCTGTTTCTCCAAAACTAATCTTTAGGCCTTGTAAAAGAGGACACAAACAGATAAAGGTCTGGGGTGACCCAGTGACCCAGTATATTGTAAACTTAAACATATTTGTTTCAGCAAAATTAACATCTCTCAAGACACAAGTCTAAAATTAGACTATACAGGCATGGCAGAAAGAGGTGAGTCCAAGTGGACGAACACCAGAAGTGATGACAGAGATGGTCAGTTGTCAATTTTCCAGTCTGCAGAGGGAGAAAGAGAAGAGGCATTCGTTTAAAGCACCACCCTGTGGATCAGCAAGGAATTTCCAGCACCAGAGCCTTTAAGCTGGCCACAAGGCAAACGTGTGTGACAACCTATTGAGTTAAAGAGAATACTGTTGCTCCCTGTATTACTCCCCCAATAAATAACATTTCCGTTATTTAATAAATGTGTTCTGGATCTTAAGAAGAACGTCTGGTCATCCGTCTTTGAGACAATTCTCCAAAATGTCCAAAAGTCCATATCAGAATGGCTGAAAAGAGACAAAATAAATGTTGTGGACTGGTGTATTTAAAGGTCAGACCTGCATTAAGCTGAGATGCTATGGCGGGACCTGGAACAATCAGTTTTTGTTTGAAAAACATCTAATGTTTTTAAATTAAAGCTCTTTTGTAAGGAACAGTGGGCTAGAATTCCTCCACAACAAAGAAATTACTGATATTGAATTATTCAAAGGGTGGGATTGCAGTGGCACAGCAAGTTATTAAGTATAAAGGGGGCAATTACATTTTCACAAAGTGCCAGTAGGTGTTATATAACTTTATTCATTCAATAAATGACAGTAAAGAAAAATAATATTTGTTCATTTTATTTAAAATTACATTTTGGTTGAAGACCTAAAAACACTCAGTGTCAAAAATTTGCAGTAATAGAAAAAAACAGCCCAGTAGTAGCCATGCTTTTCCCATTCTTCTTCTGACCGCAAGTTTCCACCTTCTTGAGTTGTGCCCATATGGAGGATAAAAAGGATTACTCTCAGTGGGAAACTGCAAGGGATAAGCTGTTAAATATTCATGCTGATCATATTCTGCCACTGCCCACTAGCATGCCAAAAATTTAGGTTTAAATACATTACAATTAGTGGCATTTCTTTCTGCTTAAATAAAGTTGTGAGTGGTTGAGCCAGCAGTGCTCCTAAATCCAGATGGTTGACATTTGTGTGAAATACAAATGACAGGGGGATAATCAGCCTAAACTAACAGAGAAAAAAAACACTTTCTGTATACTACCCCAATTCAGCAGGTGCAGCTTTGACTGTATTACCATTTGCTAGGCCTGCTTAATCCTGAACAGGGTCACAGGGAGCTGGAGCCTATCCCAGCGGGCATAGGGAGCAAGACAGAAACAATCCCTGGAGAGGGTGCCAGTCCATCGCAGAGTAAACACACTCACACACACCACACACACACTGAAGACAATTTCATGTTGCCAATACACCTAACCTGCATGTCTTTGGAATGTGGGAAGAAACCGGAGCACCTGGAGGAAATCCACGTGGACACGGGGAGAACATGCAAACTCATGAACTCTGCAAGGCAGCAGTGCTACCACTATGCCACCCTTGACTCTATTACTTCCATTTATATATCCTTTCTTTATTATGAGGTAATCCTTACTAAATGTACTTCTTTTTATCGAAAATACTTTCTGTTTGTCTGTTTTTTCTTAGCTTTAAGTATATGTCTTAAAAAGGTCACTTCTTCTAAGCAAACTATTAATGTGTATGAACTCCACTATGACTCCTCTCCCTCTCCTTCAATGCATGGGCAAAGAAATATCAAATGAAGGCTTTCAAAATGCTCTGCTTACTCTATAAAACAATTATTTTTGGCTCAGTTAAGAATATATTACAAAATTATTCAGCAAGCTCTGCCAGCAGTAGGCAAGATTGCTGGATTGCTTCCGTTAGGAAGCTTAACAAAATAGTTGCCAAATAACCACAATCTTGTGTACAAGCTGCAATAGCTGATTTTATTTCTAGTTGTTTAGTCATGAGTGTCCGAATATCTCTTGATAGATAGATAGATAGATAGATAGATATGTAAGGCACTATATAATACGAGATAGATAGATACTGTAGATAGATATGAAAGGCACTATGTAATAGATAGATAGATATGAAAGGCACTATATAATAGATAGATAGATAGATATGTAAGGCACTATATAATACGTGATAGATAGATATGAAAGGCACTATATAATAGATAGATAGATAGATAGATAGATAGATATATAAGGCACTATATAATATGTGATTGATAGATAGATAGATATGAAAGGCACTATATAATAGATAGATATGAAAAGCACTATATAATTGATAGATAGATAGATATATAAGGCACTATATAATATGTGATTGATAGATAGATAGATATGAAAGGCACTATATAATAGATAGATAGATAGATAGATATATAAGGCACTATATAATACGTGATAGATAGATATGAAAGGCACTATATAATAGATAGATAGATAGATAGATATATAAGGCACTATATAATATGTGATTGATAGATAGATAGATATGAAAGGCACTATATAATAGATAGATATGAAAAGCACTATATAATTGATAGATAGATAGATAGATAGGTAGGCATTGCACATCTTTAGTGATTATGCCAAAGGCCTTCTCTAAAAGGCTGCAGGGCTCAAGGTTTCTTAACAAATTAAGTGGCCATACAGATATATGTATGTATGTGTGTGGAAAATCCTTCTACATAAAAGCGGTCGGGATTGTCCTTCCGTCCCGTGAGTGCTACGCAGGCGCGGAGTTTTACACACGCCCTGTCCATTTTGCAATGCACAATGGGATTTGTAGTGTCGTTTTTCAGGTAAAAGATGATTTTCTACTCCAGACTGTGCAATATCTTCTTCTTCTTTCTTACTATATAAAAGCAGTCGGGATTGTCCTTCCGTCCCATGAGTGGAAAGCGTAGCGGTATTCCGCTTATCACAGACTTACTACTTGCAGCTTGCGGTACGAAGCGACATGATGTGAGCAGAGTTCTGGTGCTCCCATCGTTCCCTTGCTTTTGTGCGCGATGCGCTAGAAAAATAGACAAAATTATGTATCTGGAAATAATTAATGTTGATGGAGTACAAATGCCTCACCACGTAGTAAATATCAGGGGGGTTCAAAAGGGTGACCTCAATATAGAAAAAAAGTTTAAATTTCATCACAAAAATAACAGAAACCAGGAGTATTAAAGTAATACAGCTCAAATGCAATATAACCAAATTAATCAGTTTGTATAAAATATCAAATTGATCTACATATTGAATTGCCTTAAGAAGTGGTCAACTTGAAAGGCGGGTCAGCCTAGTGAAAGTCATAAACAGTGATGAGCAAAAAGGGTATATTTTGATTCACATACAGTTTGCAAAACTGACACTAAAATTTATTTTGCAGCCGACTTAGCAATTGCAATAAGTGAAACTCAGTTAAAAAGAGTTTTTAGTGATTTAAATGTTTTTTAGGGTGAAGAACAAGGAATATTGTTTCCCCATTTACACTGCTGGAGCTGTGTGACACGTCACCTGTCGCAAACCAGTAAATCACTGCAGAGCAGTGCAGCACGTTTTGTAAAAATCTGACATATTATTTTCTACATGAAGAAACAGCATAATGAACTTCTGTGCACATTGCTGTGTTTTTCTCACAAAAAAACTCAGTGCACAGAAAGTCGCTGCTGCCAACATCCTCCATTACTAAGCAATCACCTTCTCCAGGTTAAGGATATGCACAGTTCATGTGGTGTTGAGCACCAAGTTTGTTTTCTTTTCCAATGCATCTTTTTGATTGCGATCGGCGAAAAACATACCCTTAGAAAAAAGCTGTAATCCTGCGAGAGAATGAAACTATTATTCTGATGAATTCAACTTACCTGTGGTCAATGAAATTCTGCTTTGGCTAGTACAAAGCCTTACGCATGTTGATGATAATATTTTTGGCTGTCTGATAGGATTTTTTGGGTTGCTCCCCGTCCTGTTATAACCCCTGCTCTTCCCAATATGACATGTAGCCTATATTTTAAGTTGGACCTACAGCAAGACACATGCAAAAGTTTGTGAAAATCAGCCATTTCTGCATGGTTAGAAAACAAACATAAAGACAATTAAATGGCTTATGATTTTATTTATATTGATTACATTTCTGTTGTTGAAGTAATGGACATTTATCACTTTTTATGTATTACTAGCCTTTCCACCAGAACAATTTAAAAATATCTCTTGCCCTACGCTGCACAAAATGCATGTGCAAAAAACAAATAAAAAAATGTTAAATGCGAATTGTTCTACTTGAATTTAGCAAAAGAATCTGCCTATTAGATAAACAAAATATACTTCACAAGATTTCTTAAAGTAAGCCAAATAATCATAAATTCAAATTTTTGGATAAGTCAATAATTCTCACAATAAGGAAAACTAGACTTGAGGTCATGATTTAGATACTTTTCACTTGGCTTAGATTGCATTTATTGCAGTGTACGTGTACTTTCAGTGCCTTTCCTCTGTATTTGTGCGTGTGTGAATGTCTCTTCAATGGCACTCCCTCTCTCAAGTGTATTCCCGTAAATCCTGCTTCTCAAACTCTATCATTATTTTCAAGGCACCTTTTTCACCTCGTGTTTGGTTTTATATTTTCTGTCTTTGAAGGCAACTCTCTCTGAGTGCACCTTAACACCTCCTCATGTGCCCAGCACTCACATTACTTCTTCTTTTGTCACATCACCCAAGCCAAACTGACCAATCAGACCAAAGCCAAACTGGCCAATCAGATTGCTCTGAAAGACTGGAAACACAGACCTTAGTGTTCTATTATATAGTTGATTTATCGAGAAAAGCAAATGTATTTCCTCATGAAATATGCAAGGTGATTAAATGCTATCAGCACATTATGAATCTTTAAACTATCATTGCAATTTATGAAAAATAGAAGACATACAAGAATTATAGCAGATTATTTTCAAAATTTTTATTTTCAAATTTTTATCTTCTGTGCAGGCAGCACGGTGGTGCAGTGGTAGTGCTGCTGCCTCGCAGTTAGGAGACCCGGGTTCACTTCCCGGGTCCACCCTGCGTGGAGTTTGCATGTTTTCCCCGTGTCTGTGTGGATTTCCTCTGGGTGTTCCGGTTTCCTCCCACAGTCCATTGGCGATCCTAAATTGTCCCTAGTGTGTGTGCGCCCTGTGGTGGGCTGGTGCCCTGCCCAGGATTTATTCCTGCCTTGCATCCTGTGTTGGCTGGGATTGGCTCCAGCAAACCCCCGTGACCCTGTAGTTAGGATATAGCGGGTTGGATAATTGATGGATGGATCTTCTGTGCAAGATGCAGCTGATGAATTTAATGAACACTGAACTGAGTTTTCTGTACGTTTAGGTATATTCAGATGCTGATTGTTTTTCTGTAACCATACTCTCCCTTTTCAGGTTGTGGCTTTGTGGTGATCATTATGTGATTCCTTGTTTGTCATTTTATCATCAATCTTTCATTACAGACCTGCACAGACCCCTAACAATGGGGTAGCAATGGGGAAGAATAAGAAGACCATGAAGAAGAAGATAGCAATATTTTGCATGAAAATGGAAAATGCAGAATTAGGTATCTTTCATCTGTCCCAGTGTGACTTATACCATAATTGATAAAAATCTGTCTAACAAGAACACATGTTAAATATGTTGTAACATCTAAATAGAGCAGAAGAAACTGAATTAGCAGTTGTAATAAGCTTTCAAAATAAAGCATTTCCATGGTTTGGGGAACATCCCAGTATAATGTCCATTGGACAAAAGAAAACGCAAAAAAGACTTTGGTTTTGATCAAAAAGCATGTATAACAATTGACAACAGTTACAGACAAAGAGGACAAGGACAAAATGTAGGACAGAAATGAGTTGGCAGAAGATGACATCGAAACTGTTGGACAGATACAACATCATCAAAGGGGGACTGGAAGTGAGGTAATGAAGGAAGTGATGCCATCAGATGGAGCCGGAAGTATTGTCATCAGAAGGAGCCGGAAGTATCGTCATCGGGAGGTGTCGGAAGTGACATCTCGGCGGCCATCTTGGAACCCAGAAGTAAGGTATGTTTTATTTTTCTTATTTTTGTCTGATGAGAGAGAGAGAAACAAAGAGAGGCATTAGTATCGCACATCAACCCCTTGTCTCACGATGTTTCACTCACCTTTGGGCTTGTTAACTGAATCCTAAGAGCACGTGTGTGACACAGTGTGTTCCTACTCTTACTTTATAATAAATTCTTTAAAAAGAACATGTCCTGGGTATAACGTTAAACTGCATCCGACAGAGGACCACTTGCAGGGAAAGACAGGGGGTTGGTGGTAGTATTGGCACTCCAGCCACCGTAAAAAAACTTCATACAGCTCTGAGACGACAGACAGGACTCCTTTCTACTCTCTGTGGGAGTAGATCTGCTGAAGCCACCCATAGGAGGCCTGCTCGCATTATGAAGGGGATGGGAGAAGGCCCTCGGGAGCCTCATACCCAGAAGAGTCAAAACCGTCGGAGAGCCAATGGGTTTAAGTCTGTCGCGGATCAGAACTGGTGTAGTTCTGGCAGCACTTGGAGCCATGATCCCAAGCTGTTTCATTGTGTGGTGGGTGCAGCAACGTGATGTACCAGTGCATGCTCCGCACCCTGACCTGACTTGACCTATAGAACATGAGGACATAGCTGGAGACTTGATAGGGTAAATTTCATACAAATGTTAGAATTTATTTTGTTCACACAAATAACCATAGTCACTTGGAATAAATTACCGAATGGTGTGGTAGAGAATAGGACTTTAGGGACCTAAAAAATCTTGGCTTGATGCTATTGTGGAGATGGACAGGATGAATGGTTTCGGCTGAATGGCCTGTTCTTGTCAAAATTGTTTTAATGATCTAACAATGAAGGAAAAGTGGATTACTAACAGAAAAAAAGGCAAAAACTGCAATGGATAATTCATTTTTTACTAGGATTCTTTTTGACAGATGTCAGATTTTTGATTTTTGAGCATACAGTATGTTCAAGTGTACTTCTGAATGAACACCTCAGTTGCTTATTCAGAAGATGAGATGACACGCTAATATTGAACCAGATGTTCAATTTATTATTATTATTATGTAAAGCAAGTTTATAAGGTTCTGTCTCCTTTTTCAGTATTACTTTCTGCTTTGCAAATAAATATTTCCTTCTTAAGCAGTCAAAATAGAATAAAAATTGAAGTCTTAATATGCTTTACCTTTCTAAATGTCTAAAAAGAGACTTTTATTTCTTTGAATGAACTCTTTCAACTTCTCCAAAAGGTTACCATTGCTTGGAGATTTATTAGAGTTAAATTCAAAAAGTAGATAATGATCCCTCATGCTTCTTTTATCATCACCTTTCCCAGTGAGGAATACCTAACGGCACTTGAAATCTCCAGACTAGCTGAAGTGCCGCTTTAAGGAAATGCCTTTTTAGAGTTGGAGAAAATCATTTTAAAGGTATCATAATCATTTAGTGATGGGATGGCTGGAAGTGAGAACACTGAAATAGACAATTCCTGTCATTCAGCGTGTGTTTTGATCTGTATCTCATTTTCAATTACTTCTGCACCTTCCCAGAATGACAAATGTGTTGTGTTACCTCAGGGCCATGTATTATGTCACCTTAGCTGCAGATGAACATGGTATCTCTAGTTTTGCTACGGGACTCAGTCATTTCTCATTCAGTAAGAGAAATGAAACCCTCCAGGGAAGAGAAAGTGGAAATAAATTAATAAATAAAATTAACCCAGAGAAATCTGAAAATTCATGCCTTGGGGCCAAAGTATATTGCAGTATAATCTTTGGCCTGACACAAAAGGGTGGCAAACAAGATTTCAAAATGGTTTAAAAAATGCATTTCTGTTATAGCATGTTTGAAACAAGGAACAAATGCAATTTTACAAAAGTCACATTTTACATATTAGTTTTCTTAGAATTGAAAAAAAAACAAGGGTATGGTGATAACAGAAATTTAAAAAATAATATATATATTGGGACAAAAAACAACCTGCACACTCCCTAGCAGTTTTACTATGGTGCTTGCGTGTGCCACCTAGTGGCTGTGGTTGAGCGTGTGCAGAGCAGACTGCTCCATACACACACACACAGGTCGTTTATTTGTACGAGGTGCGATCAAAAAATACAGCAATTTTTTAAAAAAGAAGTGTTTACTGCAGTAAAAGATTTCCAACTACTAGTCACCCTCAAAATACTCTCCTCCACTTCGAATGCACTTATCCCAACACTCCTGCCACTTTGCGAAGCAGTTCTGGAAGTTTTCTTTCGAGAGTGTCTTTAGTTGGGCTGTCGTAGCTGCCTGGATGTCCTCAATGGATTGAAATTGTTTGCCTTTCATGGTCATTTTCAATTTATGGAAGAGCCAGAAGTCGCACGGTGCCAGATCTGGCGAATAAGGTGGATGCGGACATAGCGTAATGTTTTTATTCGACAGAAATTGTCGTACTAGAAGGGAAGTGTGACAAGGAGCATTGTCATGATCAAGAATGAAAGCGTTTCAACATTTTCCTCAGTTGTTGATGTTGAAAGATTTCTTTTCTCATCTTCAACCGAGTCAGATCCAATACGAAATCGATCAAACCACTTGTAAACAGTCTTAATTGTCGGTGCAGTGTCACCATAAACCGATTTTAACATCTGATGGGTTTCCTGAACTTTTTGCAATTTGAAATAATATTTCATGTTAATATATTGCTCAATATCCATTATTAATGACAAACTAGGCTCTAGGATGGACATGTCAGAACTGGCATTGAATTGTTTTGCGTTGCTCTTGGATGGTGCTCTGCATCAACATTCACCGTACTTTTTGATCACACCTCGTATATGTCTGATAAGGGTGTTTGAATTCAAACAGCTATACATTGTTTGTAAGAAGCATTCACTACGCTTGGAAATTCTCATAATTTAATTGTTATACAACATTATAAATCACAGTGGATTTAATTTGGCTTTTTTAATTCTTTAAAGTCAAAGTGAAAACAGATTAATTACAAATATAAAACAAAAAATCATTAATCTTGTAAGTATTCACCTCTTTTAATAGGACATCCCTTAAATGATGTCTGATGCAGCCCACTGGTGTAAGACAAAGGTGATCAATGTCGGTCCTGGGGTGTCCACAGTAACTGCAGGATTTTGTTCCAACCCAATTGCTTAATTACAAAACAATCCTTGCTATTACACCAGATGCACTGTAAAATGGCTGACCTGGCACTCTGACCCCCCAAAGGCCATGCGAAAAGACAATTTCCACTCGGAAATTAAAAAAGTATATTAAATCAAATAAAAAAACTAACAGATCTTATTTAATAATGTGACTTAGTGTTTTAACTCTGCCATGTCAGTACATTCTTAAATTGGAGATGCTTCTTTCCTTTCTAATGATCTTGATGAAACGATCTGAAGTCTAAAACCAATGAGTAATTTTCAGTTCTTCACTTTTGTAGCCGCCCGAGTGTAAGGCAGGTTCAGGCACGGGTAAAACGCGCGCCGAAAGAAATCCCTCAGTCCAAAAGTTTGTTTTAAAATATTTAGTGAAAATTCAAAGAAAGCAATCCACACAAGAATAAAGAAAAAAGTTGTTACACATGCAGAATAAAAGGCAAAAAAAATGAAAAATGTATCTTCTCTAAACTTAGCTTATCTTGTACAATTTTAGTTATTTCTGTACTTAAAAGTTCTTTACTTCTTCTTCTATACTTAAAGATTCTTAACTTCTTCTTCTGTACGCTTTAAACGTACAGCGCCGTACTTCCAACTAAGTGCTTTGTCTTACATGTTTCTTAGCACACAAAACATGCACACAAGGTACGCAATGCTCAAAAGGCACGAGAGGGACGGTTTAAAACCATGTACCCTCTACACCTTACACATGGCAAGGCTGATCACTAAGTGAGAATAATGTTTAGTCAGAGAAATTAGAAATAGCTAGAATATACCAATTCTATTCAGCTGATGGGGGTTATAGGAACCTCCCATAGATTATGCACTATCATATAGTAAAATATTTATGAATCTTATGTAACTAGGAAATGGCACTTCTCCTTCTGAGTGCTTCATTAAACCAAATAATGCATGATGAACAAGGTAGTTAGAGAATTGCTGGTTTCCCTTGTCGTTTGCAACTTATTGATAATAAGGAGCCATTAAAAATAGTGAGTCTAGCTGTTTAAGACTGAAATAAGCAATCCAGGGTGGAAAATGTTAAAAGTGAGGCCACTACAATGAAGCCTAAAAATATCACTTGATCAAAAAGTGCTTTGTCAGCAATAACTGACTTTGTATGAAGCAACTGGGTTGGAAGAAAATACAGCAGCCACTGCGCCCCTCCAGGACCGATGTCGCTCACCCCTGAATTATAAGGTCTAAGTCTTAAATAGCAAATCAAATAAATTAAGTTAATTAGCAGCAAAATCTGATCACTACTTAAGAAAATGGTTAGAATGAAAACCTGACGCCACTATGGCCCTCGAGGATCAGAGTTTTAGCACCCCTGGTGTAAGAGGTCACAGAATTACTTCAGTGGAGATTAATCACCACTCTGGGGTTTCATATAAATGTCCCTGAATGTGAAGGGTCCAACTTTATAGTGCGTCAGTATGGTGGGCTAACTTACACAATGAAGACAAGAGAACACTCCATGCAACTCGTGCAAAATGTTCAAGTCACTGAATACCCAGCTAAATCAACATTTAAGAAATGGAAAGAGTATGGCACAGCTGTGAATCAATAACTGAATCATTGTGTAAGAGGAAGATGAGTGAGGGAGAGATCTGTAAAAACTCTAAAGGAGTTACATGCTGCAGTGACTCATATCTGAGAGGCAAATTTGTGGAAGAGCGGCAAAGAGAAAGCCATTGCTTAAAAAAAAACTCACATGACCTCTCATCTAGAGTTTGCTAGAAGAAAAATGGGTACTTCTGGAATAATTTGGGGAAAGGTTCTATGGTTTGATGAGAATAAAACTGAGCATTTTGGCCATATTTGACATAGAACCAAACAATGTATATTATCAAAAACACACTATTTCCAACATCAAACATGGGGGTGGAAACATCATGATATGGGGATGCTTCTCTGCAGCAGCCCCTGACAGGCTTGTGAGGGTAAAATGAATCCTGTACTCTTGCACTTTGGAAGAAGATTTGTTTTCCAGCAAGAGAACAACCCCAAGCATAAAGCCAAATCTACACAGGAATGGCTTCAAAACAACAATGTGAATGTCCTGTACTGGTCAAGTTAGAGATAAGGGGCCTCATTTATATAACTTTAAGCAATAAAATATGTGCATGCCAAAAAAGCAGAAAAATGCATACACCAAAAAAAAATAATTTTAAAAACCAGGCATATGCACATTTCTCTGCAATTTTCTCTTTATAAATGACAATTATCTTGCAAATGTGTGTCCCTGAACACACCTTTTACACCGATCTGAAACATCAATATATGGAGCGTGCTAATCAACCTCATACATATGCAATCATGATGCTGCAGAACTTCATTGGCTGGTACAGCAGCCTCAAACCTGACCCATCAAGACCCCAGCACCCGCATTCAACAGTATCTGGCTGCAGTCTGCAACTGAGAAAGCAAGATTATTATAGCACTTCCTATCTATTTTTTGGGGGTCAGGGAAAGGCATAAGGCACCAGTGTCTGATCAGGTAGACAGTATCACCTGGTATATGTAATGACCTGATTGCTGTTACAATGAATAGTACAGGCCATATGAAACACTGAGGGTTCAACCAGTTACCTTGCCAATAAACCAGCAACCACATACAACACCATAATGTCTGCCAAAGCAACTTTGCCTTAAAACAAATGAATCACGGGTTGATCCAGGCCACAGAGCCACAACATTTTTCAGCCTGAACTTGGCATAGCAGGTAACTTGTGTGTTAATGGAAAGTCACTGCTCACAGTTAACAAAAGCAGCTTCATTCTCGCTAGATGCCCTTATGAAAATTGGACATTACTGCAAAATTCCTTTTTATGCTGGAAAAAACATGTTATGCTTTATGTATGTACACCCACACCATATGAAAACTGGATATAGTGCCTTGCTGGTCGGGTAATGGCTTCCATTATTACTCCATGATGGAGTGAAGCTTGGCTGAGATGCTCATGGCCTGTCCGCCAGTTCTCTGAGAAGTGACAACAGGTTAGCCTATATAAATTGATGAAAAAACAAAATTCTTCCGTTCCTATACATAGTACTTGCCCTTATAAAAAGGAACTAAAATACAGTCTGTACATCATATTCATCACTTTTGAGGTGTAACATGTTTGTCACCTCAATGCACAGTCTAATAATGGTTTGGTGATATGAATTATTATACATGTGAGTTGTCATTTAGCTGGTTTGGCTGCATTTCCCTACTTGATCAAGGGTGTCATCATTTCCCAGTTTCTCTGAAATGTTGGGTATGCAGGGGTCAGAGTTGCCGTAAATATACGAATGTTTCCTCTTTTAGTTTTCTTTTATAAATGCCAATATTTCTGTTGGAAGTTTCAAGCCCTTTTTGTGTGTATGCTGTGGCAGATGGTCAGGGCCCTTACCCAGCCGGGATACTTATGTGATGGAAGGAATGGGGAAGAGTTCAAGCTCAGGACATTATCTCCCCCGGGACACTAGAGGGCAGCCCCCCTGGGTTGCTGTGGCTCTATGGGTTCCCACAGGGCACGCTGGGAGCTGGAGTTTGCTGCAGCCCTGTTGGATTCTGTGGATCCCGCCAAGGAGAGCTGTAGGATCGGCAGAGCCCTTCATGATAGGAATGCCGCCACACCCAGAAGTGCTGCTGGAAGAAGATTACCGGACAATTGAAACACTTCCGGGTGCTCTATAAAAGGAGCCTCCTGATTCCGTTGGAAGAGCCAGAGTTAGGAGGTGGAGAACAAATCTTGCCGGGAAGATTGAAGGTGGATTGAGGGAGACAGAGAGAGAAAGAAAGGAAAAGAAAGGACTTGAGTGTGTGCCGTGTTTGGTACTTTGGAACGGTGTTGTGGAGGTGGGAAATGGGGAAGGTGTTTCCAATGGGAAAAAATAAAAATAAAATGTGTGTGCTGAACTTGTGTCCTGCATCTGTCTGTGTCAACCCTCTGCAGGCCACAACACACACATTTATAAATGAGGCCCCCAGGTCTGTCAATTTGAGAATTTCTGGCTGTATTTGAAAAGGAATATTCAGTCATAACATACACATTGACTCAATAATTTTGATTTTGTCTTGAGATGTAGAGGTAGGTCCTATGTATGCAAGAAGAGACAACAACTAAGCACTCACCTGAAAGTACAATGTACTGTATGTAATGCAGGTGCAAGGAATACGGAACATGGTTGTTTTGGACCTTCCATACAAAAGAGAGGCTCGTTCTGTTTGATATTTTGTGTTTGAAAAAAACACAACAGAATGAAATTCTCTGGTGGCAGGAACAGCTGCATGTGGAGCCTCAAGTCAAGTTAGGGAGCTTGCGCTGTACAGCACATTGCCGCACCCACCACATGATGAAACAACTTGGAATCCCAGTTAGCAACCCCCCACAGGCAGACATGTCCAACCCCTCAGAAAGGAACATTTATCTGTCACAACCAAGTGTTACATGGGCATCCCTTGGCCTGGCCCAGCTGCTTAGGTCCCCAACAATGAGGATTCTGCGAGCTGGATCACCCTCTGGGAATCGCACCACGTGGCCATAGTGCAGCAACTGACATTCCCTCACAATGCAGGTAATGTGCCTTATTCATGACTCCGTGAGCAACTGCTCATTTGACACAAAGTTAAACCAGCAGTACCCAAGGATTCTCGGAAGAGATGCAGTACTGAAGGAGTCCAGTCTTCATCTCAGGTCACTGGATAGCATCCATGTCTCGCAATCATATAGCAAAACAGGAAGCACCAGGACTCTAAAGACTTGGACCTTCACCCTTTTACAGAGATTTCGGGAGTGCCACGCACCCCTTTCCAGTGTCCTCATGACCCGCCCATGCTCTCACAATCCATCTACTGACTTCATAGAAGTGTCACAAGAGACATGAATGTTGGTGGTGAGGTAAGTAAACCTCTCGACAAGGTCTATATTCTCTCCGCAGACAGACACACTGGTGATGATTGTGCCCAAGAGGTTCTGCTGGCAGGATCACCAGCATGTGTAACATGAGTCGCTGCAAATCAATCAAAACAAAGTGGCACATCTGGTGTTCAACCAGCCTAGATGGGCACATGTGATTCCTTTCTTCAGATCGCGATTTTGGCTTCCTGTAGTGGCATGTATTAAGTTCAAATCTGTGATGCTTGCCTACAGAGAGGTGAGTAGGTCTGCACCTATATATGGAGACACTTGTGAGATCTTATGCGCCTTTTTGACCACTCAGATCTAATGATAAATGCCATCTGGTAATGCAACCTCTGCATGGTTTCAAATCTCAGACCAAACTCTTTTCATGTGTAGCTACTGGCTGGTGGAATGAGTTGCCCACCTCCATTTGAAATTCAGACTCCTCCCAAAGTGTTCAAGAAGCGTTTAAAGACTTTCTTGTTTGGAGAAGTTCTAAGTTATACAGTGTCTGTTTTGTAACTAGCTTATATTTTTTATTTTGAGCTTTTCACTTGAGGAAAATAATTTTTTACCCTTGTCCTGTAACACTTGTTCCCAAACAGTTCCCAGACTGATGTTACTTGACTTCTTTTGTAAGTCACTTTGTATAACAGTATCTGCTAAGCAAATAAAAGAAAATGGAAAAAAGATAAAGTGGGATGAACTCGCTGCATCTGCAAAAATTACATATAGCACTGGCTCTGTCACTCAGAACATTATGGGCAGTCAGAAGAAAAAGAAAGCTTTCAATATTTTACAAATGTGAAACTATGGGGGAAAGTCCTCAGGTGTTGTCTAATTTGTGATAATTGAATCGTATGTTCCTAGTCAACAATGAGGGAGAAGGAATGAAGGACTAAGTTACTTAAAAAAAAAAACATTTTGCTCCTATAAACTTGTGTTTTCGTTGCCGCTACGGAGTTGTGCAGGATTTTTTTTAATTTCTTTGCTTTTCTTTTACCTGCACAGGAGCAAAAGTAGCTGAGTGATTGGAGGTGCATTTGGAAAAGTAACTTATTACTTGTTATGTGTACTCATTCTTGTCATTTATATTTGAACTAGTGTTGGTGAGGTAAGGCAGTGAGCAGCATCTATAAGTAAACAACCGTCATCATAGCAATGAATAGTAAATAAGTAAGAGATACATACAACAATTCCTTAGTGGAAAAAAAGGCTGTGTCTGACATCAAAGCAGTAAAGAGGAAGGCTCAGCATTACATAGACAGGCGGCATTCGTTAAGATGCTGATCAGGCACAAGCAACAATAGAAGCAGACAAGATGGTAAAAAATTAACTAGCGGCAGATATTCACTAAGCAAGTTTTTCTAGATGGAACAGTTCTTAGCAACCAGGAAAGTACAGCAGTTAAGAGGGCGACAGTGTAAGGGTTCATTAATACTAAACAGTACAAATGGTGCAAGTGAGAGCTTTTAACTAAAGAATAAGAGAGCACTTAGGAGAGCAAATAGAGAAAGTTAAAATTAACCTCATAGAAGGATAAACAGCAGGCAGTTGAGGATGAGGATATTACATTTCCTTAAGGGGCCAGAAGATGTAAAATAACTATAGCAGTGCTTTAATTTCTTTGGCTTTTTTTTAGTTTTACTATTTAAGTTAAAACATTTAATTTTAATAAAAAGAAAGTTAAGGCGGTTTTAGTAATCGTAACTCAAAATTTAATAATGAGACCAGTGCAATGCTACTTCTGTTGGATGTTATGCTTTTTAGAGTACTGGTTGGAGGAGCCAGTCGTCTATGAGGGTTACATCTGCAGGAGATGCCAGCTGATCCAGCAGCATGAGCTCAGTGTCACTGAACTGGAGGAGTGGTTGGCTGGCCTGCATTGTAGTAGAGAACTGGTGGACCTGGCCCAGATGTCCTTTAGAGAGACAGTGTGCACCCTCAAGGTGGCGCGGAAGGAGATTCCAGACCAGACAGGTAGAGAGATAGGTGGGTTATGGTCATAAGGTGTAAGGTAAAGGATGCACACTATCTGGGGGCATAAACCCCAGAATTGGAATTGTCAAACTGTTTTCAGGTCCTTGCGGAGTTGGACAATGTCTCTGAAGTTGATAGGTGAGGAAGAGGAGCCCCAGCCGGCCTCCTGAAACCAATTCACAGAAAGAGAGTGGAAGTAATAGTTGGGGACTCAGTCGTTAGGGGGTTTGAAGCACATTAGGAAGTTTTTCTTTACACAGAGAGTCACATTCACTTGGAAAAAGCTACCAAGTAGTGTGGTAGGCAGCAGGACTTCAGGGACTTTCAAATCTAGACTTGATGTTTTTTAGAAGACTAAGGTGAATAGGATTGGCAAGCTTTGCTAGACTAAGCAGCCTGTTCTTTTCTAGATTGTTCTAATGTTCTAATCAAGCTGGTGTTTGGATCTTTACAATAATTATTTTAACTGATTTTCTGGTTTGTTGTTTTGGATTTTTGTTTATGGTTCAGTCTATTTTGATTATTTTGACTTTGGATTGCTTTGTTCTTATTTCTTGGCTTTCCAATTACTACCTGAGTGGCGCATCAGGATCAAGACAGGAACCAACCCTGAATAAGTTCCCAGCAGTCCATCTTAGGGCCTAATCACACACATTCACACAGACATACAGGGGCCAATTAAGAACCGCCGAATTAATCTAACATCCACATCTTTAGGGATGTGGGCGGGAAAGTCACACAGACATGAGGAGAATTATCAGACTCCACAGGGATATAACAAGTGAGCATAGGATTTGAGCCCAATATGCCTGTTCAGTGAGTTCAACATAGGAACCAAAACATAAATGTAGCTTAAAGGATATACAGGGGTTGTGTGTTAAAACTATTCAATGGATACCTGTTGTCAGAGGAAATGTGACAGGAAACTAAAGTGGTCGCTTCCAAGAATTAAATCCCTTCAAGACAGAATTGCTGCTGTCAAAAATAGAAGAGCACTAATGTAATCATAGTGAATACTGCTATTATTCTCAGCTGTGCTCTTGACAGAAAAGGAGTTTTGGCTGCCTAGCACTCAGAAAAATAAATAATTAAAATAAAGGAGTCCTTTAACGAATGTGACCTCATGAAAATATAACTCACTGTTAACAGTTTCCAACTGTAGCATATAAATTTGCCTGATGATCATGATGAATGCAAATATTTTGTACAATGCATGCTAATTAAGACAAAAACAATCTATAGAAAACACAAATGTTCAAAAAAAAAAAGGTTTAGATGAAGTGCATTTTAGGGCCAATTTGCATTAATAGCAATGACTTTAAAACCTCCATCTTTGTTTAGAGGAGATCAGGAGCCAGGCTTAAAAACTGCCATGCATTTCCTCATTAAATAATGATCTCACCTCTTGAGTTGCATTGCATTGCATGAGAGGAGTGTTTTATTATCACTTTGCAAATTAAACTTTAAATGGCGGTTCAGAAAAGAAAAGTGTTCCCAACTAAATAGGTTTTCTGAGAATGCTCACCTTTCAAGTTTCTTTTTGCACTGATGTGCTATCCACATTGGAAACTTAAATTGAGTATCTTAAACTAGAATATGGTAAAGACAGTAAACACTGTTTTATAAACTTCTTTTTTTGACTGCTCCTGTTAGGGGTTGCCACAGCGGATCATCTTCTTCCATATCTTCCTGTCCTCATCATCTTGCTCTTTTACACCCATCACCTGCATGTCCTCTCTCACCACATCCGCAAACCTTTTCTTAGGCCTTCCTCTTTTCCTCTTGCCTGACAGCTCCTTTTCCCAATATACCCAGCATCTCTCCTCTGCACATGTCCAAACCAACGCAATCTTGCCTCTCTGACTTTGTCTCCCAACTGTCCAACTTGAGCTGACCCTCTAATGTACTCATTTCTAATCCTGTCCATCCTCGTCACACCCAATGCAAATCTTAACAACTTTAACTTCCCACCTCCAGCTCTGTCTCCTGCTTTCTGGTCAGTGCCACCGTCCTCAACCCATATAACATAGCTGGTCTCACTACTGTCCTGTAGACCATCCCTTTCACTCTTGCTGAATCCCGTCTGTCACAAATCACTCCCGACACTCTTCTCCACCCATTCCACCCTGCCTGCACTCTCGTTTTCACCTCTCTTCCACAATCCCTTTTACTCTGAGTTGTTGATCCCAAATATTTAAACTCATCCACCTTCACCAACTCTACTCCCTGCATCCTCACCATTCCTCTGACCTCCTTCTCATTCACACACATGTATTCTGTTTTGTTCTTACTGACCTTTATTCCTCTCCTCTCTAGAGCAAACCTCCAACTCTCCAGGGTCTCCTCAACCTGCTCCCTACTCTTGCTACAGATCACAATGTCATCAGCAAACATCATAGTCCACGGGGACTAATCTAATGTCGTCTGTCAACCTGTCCATCACCATTGCAAATAAGAAAGGGCTCAGAGCCGATCCCTGATGTAATCCCACCTCCATGTTCAATGCATCCGTCACTCCTGCTGCAGTTCTCACCACTGTCATACTTCCCTTGTACATATACTGTACAACTCTTACATTCTTCTCTGCCACTCACAAATTCCTCATACAATACCACAACTCCTCTCAAGGCACCCTGTCATATGCTTTCTCCAGGTCCACAAAGACGCAATGCAACTCCTTCTGGGATTCTCTATACTTCTCCATCACCAACCTCAGAGCAAACAACTGTAGTGCTCTTTCTTGGCATGAAACCATACTGCTGCTTACTAATCATCACTTCCCTTCTTAACCTAGCTTCCACCACTCTTTCCCATAACTTCATGCTATGGCTGTTTTATAAACTGTATTTCAAGAACCATGCATAGTAATTTCCAAAAAACACAATCAGCAACAGCAATAACAACTTATTTCTTGTATGGTCCAAAATCACACAAGGAATGCCTCAATGGGCTTCAACGGGCCCTGTTTATGACTGCCCCTCTAAGCCTGGACTCCCTAAGGAGACAAGAAAAAATTCCTGGAAAAAAAAAAAACCTGTCTGAAATGAAGAAATAATCTTGGAAAAGGCAATTCAGAGAGAGACTCACTTCCAGGCAGGTCGGGCTTGCAATGGGTATCATAAAATGGGGTAAATACAACATACAAAGCAGAACAGAAGTAATCCTCTTCACAGAGGTAAGCAGTCAATCTGTCATTGCCACCTTCAGAAATACAATACAGTACTTCTTCTTTTTCCTCTTCATTTTTTCTCACTTCTATGTGGTGTTGATGTTCTTGATCAACCTTATCCATACAGCTCATTCCTGCAACTCCTCACCAGTCAAGCCCTTTCCTTCAGCTCTTTTTTGACTTTATCCATTCACCTCTGCTTTAGCCTCCCTCGCTTTCTCTTCACTTGCACTTCTGTTCCCATCACACTTTTGTCCACATATTTATTGTCTCTACTCATCACCTACTTTCCTGTACTTTCTTAGATTTCACTCCCATTTTTGTTGTACCTTTGATTGTCTCATTTCTTATTCTGTCCTTTTATGTAACTCCACACCCTAACCCTAACCCTTTATTGCCCATGTCTCAGCTCCATATATCATTGGTGGTCTTAGAACAAAATACAGGCATCTACTGATATAAAAAAACCCAACCAAGGCAAACATTTTTTTTTAAATTTGCATAAAGGCTTTTTGAATATTTTGGCCATTCATCTCTACATATCCACTCAAGCTCTGTCAGGTTGAACGGAGACCATTGATGGGCAGCTATTTTCAGGTCTTTCCAAAGATGTTCAGTTGTGTTCAAGTCCAGGTTCTGGACAGAGTTAACCCTGAGTCATACCTGTGTTGTTTTTTCTTTGTGTTTCAGGTCGTTGTCCTGTTGAAAGGTGAACTTTTGGCTCATTCTGAGGTCCAGGGCACTCCGGAGTAGGCTTTTCATTAAGGGTATCTCTGTACGGTACTTTGCTCCATTCAGCTTTCCCAGTCCCTGCCACTTAAAAGCAGTTCAAGTGCATTATACTACCATTGGAATTGTATCACACAGGTGATGAGCGGTGCCTGGTTTGCTCCAGACATTACATTATCATTGGTTTCATCAGACCAGAGAACCTTGTTTATCACAGTTTTGCCATTTTTGCAAACTTAAAGTGTGCTTCCATGTTTAATTTACTGAGGCTTCTGGCTGGTGACTTTGTCGTAAAGCCCAGATCAGTGTAGTTTTGCAGTGATTGTTGTCCCATATTCACACAGCTCAGCCAAACTGGCCATTGGGTTCTTTGGCACCTCTTTTACCAATGCTGTTATCTTATAATTGCTCAGTTTGGCCAAATGGCCAGATCTAAGAAGATCTGTGGTTGTTCCAAATTTCTTCCATTAAGAATTATGGATGCCACTGTTCTCTTGGAAACATTCAATGTTGTGAAATCTGTCTCTTGTTGTTTTGTGACTAATGACGGCATATAATATAATAGCACAAGACTGGTACCTACTGGGTGCTGTTACTGGAAAAAGAAAATCAGTGGAGACTTTAAGTAGTTACAGGGTAATACTGTTACTTTTCATGGCAAAATAACTGTAATATTATTTATTTTTCAAAAGAAATATATTACTCCTCATACAGAAAAGTAATACTGCTACATACAGCGTTATATTAGTCACACGTTACCTTAAGAAAAGCTTCTTTTGGTATTTTAATGACACCCACAAGGCATCAGTAAAGTAGTTATTCATCTATGTGGCCTTCTAAAATAAGTGCACTTTGGAATGTGCAGAAGTGTCTTCAGTTAGATGTGTTTCTCTTGATATGGCATACCTGTGAATCCTTGATATTCATAAATAATTTTACCAGCATATCAAATGCCACTCCAAACAGAGATGAATAGCCGCTTTACTGATGCTGTGTAATTGTTACTAACACCAAAAGATGCCTTTGTTACAAAAGAGTATAAGAGTAATAGATACATTGTTGCAGTACATAAACTAAAGTGTTTCCAGATCCCATGTTTGCCCTTATTACTAGCTGGGGTTTGATGGTAAAATCCCCCCCCCCCACCCCCAGTGTGGGCATATTTGGATTCTTTTGTTTTAGTAACTCTCAAGAACACAAAACTCCACTGCAAACATTAACATGGCCCCAGCCATGAAAAAAAACACTCATAATGGAAGTGGCTGATGGTGGTGGCATAAAAGTAATTAAAATTAGTCATAAAAATATGAACACATAAACTTGGGACATACAAAACTAATAAATCTTTACTAGAATGATCAAGCAAAACTCTCTCCTGGCCTGTTTAACACCATTGCTGTGACACTTGCCTCATTTAGCTTACTTGGCAAATATTGACATTCACAGCAATGAATGGCAAACCAACAAGCTCTGTCTCTGATCCTGGAAGTTGAACTCACTTGAATCAAGGAATTGGGAGAATAGAAGACTATCTGAGTAAATCAATTTTGAATGGGGAGGTGAGAAAAACATTACTGTGGCTTTTGTGTGTTCACATTGGTGAACTGGAAGAAAATCACTAAAGGAAGATGATCTTAGATGAAATGGCCAAAATGGCAGTTGTAGCTAAAGAGCTGGCATAATTTAGAACAAATATCAGGCAAGCATCCAAACAGAACGACTAAGCCAAAGTGATCTCGATACAGAATTAAAAGCCATAAAATACCCGAGAAAACAAAGTAAAGCTGAAGAAAATGAGAACATTCTTTGATTCAATTTGGGACTGCTGAGGTATATCCTGAAGATTTACTTAAGATGTACAGTTGATTCAGAAAGAACTTGGACCGCTTCAATTTTTTCACATTGTTATTTTGCAGTCTTGTGTTAAAATCGTTTAAATTTGGATTTTTCCCTCATCAAGAACCACTCAATACCAAAGAATGACAAACTGAAAATAAAATTTTGGAATTTTTTTCAAACTTATTAGAAATTAAAAAGCTGAGCTATCACATTAATACAAATATTCAGACTCAGTGCAGTGACACTTGAAATTTGGTGCAGGTGCATCCCATTCTATTTTTCATCGCTGAGATGTTTCAATACCTTCTTTGGAGTCCACCTGTGGTCAATTTGGTGGATTGGACATGATTAGCAAAGGCACACACCTATCTAAACAAGGTCCCACAGTTGAGCAAAAACCAAGCCATGAGGTTGAAGGAAAGGCTGGGAAGGCTACAAAAAAATCTGTGAAAGACTTGCATCCCCTATGGAATCAGCAGCTTTCAGAAACCTTACTAGCAAGATATTGCTTTCTTGAAGGGCGTCTCTTCCTCAGAGAAAAACATTCCACAAGTATCTTGACGATGCTTATAAAAAGATGGAACGTGAACTAAAAATAACTTTTGAGGAGGTAATTTTTTTATATATACACCTGTAGACATTTCGTCAGCGCGCAATAAAAGTTTTTTTGTGAATCACTGCCCATTGGATTGATTCTAAGCTACAGAGCAAAAGTCTGACACTGCGTGTAGGTGTGCATTTGGGGCCACCCCATCTATGATGCAATTGCTACTGAAATCGATCATCTACATACTGCATAATCTTGAATTTATTAGAAACTAGCCATCCCCCATGGCTCCACCAGTGTAGAAGTGAAACAGGACAAAGTTTAAAAATCAATAAACAAACAGGTATCGCCAGCTAAGTGCAGGCAAAGTACACTCCAAAACGCAGAGGTCGACCGACTCGAACGGAAGCTGGCATGTGAGTGAGAAGGGCCCTGTATGGCTCCCCACTCCTGATGTCCCGCTTACCCCTCCCGTTGGCCCGCAGCCTCTGTCTTGGATTAGTGCAAATATATCGCTCCTGCAATCGAACTATGATCCTTAGCATGGTGAGAGAAGTCAAAGAATCAACTGGAATGTTCAAACAAATGATAGAAAAAAACCCGATCTAAATCTATTAAGTAGTTCTCTTGTGAAAAGCGGACAGACAGACAGGCGTTGGATTTTATATAGAGAGAGACTGATAGAGGTGATCCACACGGAATGCAGTTTTCACAGAAATAAACACATCTTCTTACTATTACAACACACCAGACCCTTTTTGTGCTCCTCTTCAGTTATAGAAGTCTTGGGCTCATGCCAAGAAAAAATCATCTTTTAGCTTTTCACTTTAAATGAATGCTTCTTCTAAGATTTAATAAAGATGTCACATGTTTCAAGAAGTAAATGTGAACACATAGGCCTCTGCTTTTTAGGCAAACGTCTGGTAAAAAAATCTTTGCTTAGTTTTTACTTTTATTACCAAGCTAAGACTTCACTTGATTGCAAAAGTTAGGAAATCTGTCACATAATTTTAAGTTACATTTTTTTAACAATTGTATAATTTAATATAAATTAGTTGTGTTTCATATCTGTAGCTGCGTCTTTTCCAGGATCTCGAAACTGAGCAGCTAATGAGTTGGCAGAATCAGCATACAAAAGAAATTTCTCAGTCCAATAAAAGGGCACATTGAAAATTCAAAGCAAAACAGCTCACAAAAAAATAGAGAAAAACGTTGTTACACGTACACAATAAAAGGTAAAAAAGGAAAAAATGTTTCTTCTACAAACTTAGTTTTTTCTTGTTAAACTTCACTTGCTTTCTATACTTAAAGGTTGTGTTGTTTCTCTAGGGCAAACTTATATATGCTTTACTTAATATAATCAAGTACGTTCGATACATACGACACATTCAATACGGTGAAAACGATAAGCGATGCGATACGATGCATTAAATAGGTCACAGTTTGAAACTGTGCGAATTTCATGCCTTACCTACTACAAGGTAGATCATAAACTGGGACTAATCTGCAGTCAGAGAGACAAAAAAACACTAGAATATTCAATTTTAATTCAGCTTGTGGGGGTTATAATAGAACCTACTGTAGACTAGGCATTGATAGACAAACATTTTAACATAACCAAGAAAATATTTCAATCAATTTAAGATAACCTAAATAACTAACAAATGGCTCGTACAATATGTAAAAATGAGGACCCCTTTTTGGGTCAGAGGTCAACAGTGCCCATTTAATGTTGATAACTAAAAATACATGCCTTTACAATTGTGTACAGTCTTGTTGTGATTATATCAAAAGTTGACATAATTGCTACCATGTGCTTGTCTGTGAGTGCATAGTTCCCGATACTTTCACAAACATTGTGTTATTTTAATGGATATTCTTGCTGAATATTTTGGGACATTTCATGACTTATATGTGAAGTAACAAAAGAGATGTAACATGTAAAACAGTGTTTCCGAACCCTTGTGGAAACGACCGAGTTTTTCACATGTCAATATGTTCGTGATCCACCTCCATGAATTTAGTGTGCTCGTCTGAGTGAGGTGAGTGAGGTGGGCCCCGTCAGTGAATTGAATGTGATCGTCAAAGGTTGTTTTGGTGAGGAGCCCACAAGATCATTTAGAGTGTTAAATGAATCAAGTGCCATCATCAATGTTTTGCCTCCTTGGTGATTTGAGCATGATTGTCAGAGCAGGGTATGGGAAGGTCATCCAGGATCTGCTGCAATCAACCTGCGATGCTGCTGCTGTGAATCGAGTGTGATCATCGGACCGATGGATGGGGTTTCATCTTGGGTTAGCAAAAATCTACATGCAATATTTCCTCTGAGAATCAAGCACGATCGTTGGAGTGTCAGAGTGTTAGATGAACCATATGTGATTGTCAAAGCTTTTCCTCATTGGTGAATTGAGTATGATTGTCATTGCAGGGGTTGGGAGGTCATCCAGGATCTGCTGTGATCCACCTGTGATGCTGCTGCTGTGTATTGAGCAGGGTCATCAGACCAGTAGATGGAGTTTCATCCATGGTTGGCCAAAATCCACATGCAATATATCCGCAAGAGAATCAATCAGGATCGTTGGAGCATCAGAACGTCAGAGCATTAGATGAATCAAGCATGATTGTCAATGCTTTTTTTCCTTGGTAAATTGAGTATAATTGTCAGAGCAGGGGTTGGGGAGGTCATCTAGGATCTGCTGCGATCCATCAACGAAGCTGCTGCTGTGTATTGAGCACAATCATCGGGCCGGTGGATCGGGTTTCGTATGGGGTCAGCTGCAGCACATCTGCAGTGCTGCCATGTCCTACAGGTTGGGAAATGCTGATGTAATATAATATGCTACTTAATAAAAAGTAATAATGATAAATATGTTTTATTGCTGTTTAATATATAATGGTTAAAATATCACAATTTAAAAGTAACTTACTTAATACCGTCTGCCTGCCACTGTAAAAGTTAGCGGCATGCATTACCTAGTGTCCTAGTTTTGGGATAAATGCTGACTTCTTTTTGCAATCATTTTTGGGTTGGGCTAAAGAATTTCTAGCTTGGTGAAGACCTTTGTGTGACTACAGACTTTTGAATTCTGTTTCAGGTTTGACAGTCTTTGTTTTTGTCTCTCCTAGTATTTTTCACCCCTGACTATTCTTTATATTTTGCCTGCTGCCCCAGACAACTTTTCATCCCCTGGTTAGTAAGTCTCTTTTTCTTTCTGTGGACACCTGACCTTTTAAAGGTGATTCACCACAACTCCACCTATTCCTTATCTTATGTGCTGCTCTCAACAGACATTCCTGTCACATAAACTTGCAACACATAATTTATATAATAGTGTTTTTTTTTGTTTTATTCTGCCTGCCTGTAGGAAACAATAGGGAATTATATTAGAGACTTTCTCAGTTGCTCTTTCTCACTTCAGCTGCTTCTGGCCCTGTCATAGTGGACAGTGTAATGCAGTGGATAAGTAACTAGATTCAAAATCACCACACTGTTGGTTAAATTCCCAGTTGACCCTAACCTGCCTGTGCTGCAATTGTAAAGAATGTTTATACAGTTGTACAATGTATCTGTATTTATAACTTGCCTTGGAATGATGTTAAAGAAATACTCTTAAAAATGATTTTTTTTATATATGTGACTTACCCTCTGTGGTTTGTAGTGATGACCCAGAAACATTTTTAATCTCATGTTTTAAAGGAGATAACAAAATTATGGCCACCTACTCAGACCAATTCTGGACCACAGCAGACAATTTAAAACCATCCATGAAAAAAATCTGATGTTTTATGTGTAGCCGTGTTGACGTGATCCACATGTCAAGTCATGCAGTGGTATGCTGACAGCGAGCAAAATACGTGCATTTTTTGCCAAAATATTCTTAAAGAAATGTGTTCAAGTGAGATCGAGTTTTGGAGTTCAAGACCTGCCTCTTCCCTTCATTCATTGGTCCAGAGTCCTGTCTTGAACACAAATGATCATTTATGGGTAATTTTGCATCTCGTGCTTACAATGTGACATACAAGGCTGCTGAGACTGCATCTTCAGGGCTCTAGTGAAGTAAGCAGTACCACTGCAAGTCAAGAGGGTGTAGAAGAGAGGAAGGAGAAAAACCAACAGGGCTGGTGAGAGCTTAACTTTAAATGTTCTGAACATCACGCGACAAGCATGTTACATGGAAAGCGTGCAGCTGATCTCGCAAAAGGCAAGTGAAGAATGTGTTTGTTTCTTTTGGAATAATTTTTAAGAGAGTGTCAGTACACAGGACCCACCGCCAGAGACGGCAAATCAGTGGCAATAGTGGTCAAACCCCGTCTCTCAGTTTCGTTCATGGCTTTGTGAATTTAGTGAAATTCCAAATTAGATTTCAACTCTATGGGACAGAACATCTGCATTGAAGTGTGCAGAACCTGAACGATGATGGACAATAAAATTAAATGGGAGTAAGCTAATGAACCACCTAGTGAGCCGGGAGTTCATATCTTTCTGTCTGTAGGGCCACTGGAACGGAACATGATCAGTCACCTAAGAAAATCTCCGACCCCATAAGTAATAACGGAGCACTTCAACAGCCTATTTCATTCCCAGACATTCCTCCTCAATCATAATTAATGCTCTTTGGGAAGCAGTTTCCTACTCAGATACATGATGGAAGGTTCACCTTCATCGAAAACTTCAGAGAAAATGCACTCGTGTCTATCTACAGAATAAATTCCTTAGAAAAATCTGGATTTCTCAGGACTGGGTATAATGACAAAATAAAACATAATAACTCAATAATAGCAAAAATGGCAATAAAATACAAAAATACCCATGAAACCAAAACAGCATTAACATGCATCACAATCAGATGGCACTTGAACACTTTAAAAAAGGGAGTAAATGTGCTGGTGACAAGTCACACAGACCATGTTTAGATTTTGTCAGAAATGGATAGTGATTTAACAACAGTAGAAATGCACATACAACAATCAAGACAGCAGAAAAGACAAAATAGTCCAGTAAGGTGGTGTCAACAGTCAGGTAAATCAGCTTTATAAAGAGAGTTACAATGGCAGGAGGGGTGTGTGTGAAGTTGAGCAACCATCTCCTTCATGCGACTCTCGCATCTTTGGCATGTTCTTTATGGCAATGTGCTATTTCACTATCCTTGTTTGGTTAATTACGAGCAACATATTTCCATTCTACCCTCAAGTTAGTAAATGCGGTACTCTGAGCATCACAGATAAACATGAGTAGACACTGGACACGTATTTCAATGGCAGGTGTAAATGTAATCTAGCTAAATTATATACAGATAAATTCTATATACTGTATGAAATGCATGTTTGCAAGGGGCGTCTCTGATGAAAACTAATGACTATCTGTAACATGCGTTGAATACTGATGAAGCTGGTAGCTTTATGAAGCTCCAAGGGCCAGATCCACCCCATAGGCCTTGAGTTAGACACCCCTGGTTTAAAGGAGGATAACAATACGAACACATTGTGCTGCCTTGGAATAAAATTTGAAGCACTACCACTACTTGCCACTTTAATGCCACACCATAATAACAGTATAAAGGCTTATGACACAAAGCCATAGGTTTTATTGATTTCTGTTTTCATCTGTCATAACACTGAGTGCAACAACTTGTTGACTTTCAGTAAAAATAAATAATTAAATATAAGACGGAAATAAACAGAAGCTTCTAGCAGGCTGCACAATTGATTTTTTGCTAAATGTATCTAATATAGGGAATGCTGATGACCCTTGTCTGACATCTGAGCATTGTACTATTAAATGGAGAACAGGGGAAGAGAGACTGGGACAGCCTAATGTTCTCTGTGAGCTAATAAAGAGAAACTGAAGTTAATAAATTTACATTTAACCTTTTAACTTCAGCACTCATTTGCCTGGAGTCTGAGATATTATGAGCCTCATTTCCTGGTGTACACTTATAGTATTTCAGTAGTGTGGACCTTGCAGAAAGATAATTTAAAAAGCACATTTTGAAATTGATTTGTAATAATATTTAGTTCTATGGTGGACTGCCGCCCTGCTCGGGGTTTGTTTCCTGCCTTGCGCCCTGTGTTGGCTGAGATTGGCTCCAGCAGTCCTCCGTGACCCTGTAGTTAGGATATAGCAGGTTGGATAGTGGATGGATGGATAATATTTAGTTTAAGTAGGATATTTGCTTTTGGTGCACTGCTATGCCAATAGTTTTATTCTAAAGCACTCATCCAACTTGCCATGAAGGTTAACATACACCTAGAATAACATTCTCAAACCTATTGGGGAGGGTGGGCAGAGATAAACTGGCAGCATTGGCAGAAATGCAGGACATTTATATGTCTCAAGGCTGTGTCAACTTCTTTAGCACTGAAGCCTTTCTTATTTAATATCTTTGATGAGCAAACCCTGTTGATTTTGCTTCAATTTGAGTTTGACAAAATTGTGTAAGTGTTCGGCGATATTCATTGAAGCAATAGGGTAGGAGACACTGAACTAGTTTTTGAGCCGATTAAAATGGTGCAATGATCTTTTAAGCATCCCTAAGGGCCAGCCCTTTAAACCCAGCAGGACAATTTTCGTATACCTAAAAGGCCAGTATAACAGAAAATAGCAGTTCCCATTAAAAAATCAGGAGTGATCTCCCCTAGACTTTCTCGTATACTCAGATATGGAGATGGATATTTGAGGAGTGAACCGAAAGACAATGATTATATTTTTATATTATGTACATTAAAGAACCATCAACAATAAATCAAATCAAATTAATAATATATTGAACAATTATTATTAAAGTAAAGTTGAATAAATCGGACTCTGTAGCTGCATGCCTAAAAGGTAAAGTACACTTACAGTTAATGGAAATAGCCCAACAGTTGATATAAATTTACGTTTTGTACCTAATACTTGTATGCAAAATTTGGTTGACCTAAGTGAAAGTGTACCCAAGTTATCGTATTTACACACACACACACACACACACACACACACAGAGGCATAGTTCCAAAAATGGTATTTTTCTGACTCAGGGAGGTCTAAAACGTCACGATTCATCAAAATCTTGAAATGGAATTTTTGGATAATTCCAATACTTTCCCTATACTTAATATATGAGAAAGTAAAAACAAAGCCACAAAACGGCAAGGAATTGATGTCACTAAAATAAATCCACCATAAAAATAACTTCACATTTGTGGAAATTCCATTTTTTTATGAAGTGTTTTCCTGAAGTGGTTTATTTAACAATATTTTTGTAAAAAAAAATGTGTGCTTGGGGTGTTGTGATCTTACAACTGCAGGATTTGATGTGCTTTATGTGATATGAGTAACGTGAGAATTTTTCATGCACATTTTTGATATTGTGTAAGATGATGTCCATTGTTGGTTACTATAAACTTCTATTCTATCAGAACTTTGGAACTCCATTCCAAACGAAAACATGAAATTAAAAACTTTTCTCAGACATCGCTCCAAACTACATAATAACTAGTGGAAAAAAAAGCATATTATTTTTGGGTGGGGTATTCCTTTCGGGCGGCACGGTGGCGCAGTGGTAGCGCTGCTGCCTCACAGTTAGGAGACCCGGGTCCTCCCTGTGTAGAGTTTGCATGTTCTCCCCATGTCTGCATGGGTTTCCTCTGGCCTCTCCGGTTTCCTCCCACAGTCCAAAGACATGCAGGTTAGGTGGATTGGTGATTCTAAATTGGCCCTAGTGTGTGCTTGGTGGGTTGGAAAATGGATGGATGGTATTCCTTTCAGAAGCAGAAGTTGTCATGATTTAACTTTCATGTTTACAGTAATTATTTTTAATTTAAATATGCTATTTAGGCTTTTTGAGAACCAGGGGAATCCAACAATCTATTTTTTTTTTGCTTTGCAGCATATTTTCTTGTGTTAGTTGTCTCTACATTATCTTAGCAGAAATGATTTGTTTTTTTAAATGGGAACTGACATTCTGGGACTTTAGTGTTAATGATTACTTTGTTAGGGGTTAGGTAGGGTTACCAGACGTCCAGCAAAAGGAGGACATGTCCTTTTGTCCTTCGTCTGGTAGGCATTGCCTAAAAAGGTGAAAATGTCTGGCTTTCATCAATCACTGACTTGACCGTTTTATTGGCTGAAATTGCACACTATCATCTCTGCGTTTTACATAAATCATCTGTTTTACTGAAAACAAAACACGGCTACACGCCTACACCCACTTTGCTATTTTATGTTGTCCGCACTTGTTATACGAATATGCAGTAGTCTTTTGTCAATAAATGTCATTCAGCAGTAACACTAACAAGAGGAAATGCAAATTCTCAGACCACATGAAAACTAAGTATCTGTGCTTTGGTGAAGGACGCATCGAAAACAAAGCAAAGTGTTTGGTTCGTGATTCTTATGTGTCCGTTGCAAACAAGGGTACCACTGATTTAGAAAGACATGTTACCAGTGAAAAGCACAGAAACATGGTAAAGTACAATTTTAAGAATGTTTCTTGTCTGAAGTTCCACACCTACGCTGCCGGAAACAATGAACTGCTGCGAAAAGTCACCTTGTCTGAAAAATATGAAACGGCATAGTTATACTATAACTTGTAATTTTGATGACTCATTTTGGGGCCTGTCAAATATATTTTTTAAACTTTTTAATGTAACACGCGGTTCACACTGTGTTTCATGAATAGAATGGGACACATTCTCCTTTGTCTTCCTTTATCATGGCTTTGTCCTCCTTTCTGACCTTCGGTGTTCTCCTTTGGGTTTGCAGGTTTCTGGTAACCCTAGGTTAGGGGATAACTTCAAGGTTTTGCGGGCAGCATGGCATCACATATAAAGTGGTATAAAGGTCAGCCCTTCGGACTTCCTGGTTCTCCAAGTTTGGATTTACTGAAAAGATTCACCATTCTGTTTGTTTTGAGAGACTCTTTGGTTTTGACATCTCTTGTATTGGCTCAGTTACATGCATTATTTTTTTATATTATTTTATTATATTTTGGTTTAGTTTACTAGATTCTTACTTATCTGGTTGTGACTTTAGCTTCCCTCACTCCACTCTTCTGATTTCATTATTGAAAACACTTGTTGTCATTTGCACAAAAGTCTGTTCATTTTACTAATGACGGGAGACGCTTAGCCATTTTTTATCCCTTGTTGTTTGTGACTTACATTTTTGAAAGTGGCTAAAGGTGATGGTGCACCATTTTCATTTATTTTTTTCCCTTCATATTCTTCTATTATTTTTGTCATTCTTAAGAGCTAACTTTTTTTTTAAGTGTGTTCACATATAAAGAGGGAAGCACCTATTGTGACAGCAATGTCCCACCACAAAAAACAATTTGGCTACCCATGCACCCATCTTGTTGAAATTTGGCACAATTATACTTCAAATAAATTAATTGAGACAGCTCGATTTTTGTTGAGATATCTCAAGCAGATTGTGTTCTAAAAAGCTTTGAAATTTCAAAATCTCCCTTTGAAAAGCATTAGTGAATCTGCACACTAATCAGTAACACTTTAGTTTAGGTGCTGCAAAATTGAATCTATTCCTCATTTGCTCTTATGTAACAAGACCTCAATGAAGGCTTCATCCATCCATTATCCAACCCACTATATCCTAACTACAGGGTCACGGGGGTCTGCTGGATCCAATCCCAGCCAACACATGGCGCAAGGCAGGAAACAAACCCTGGGCAGGGTGCCAGCCCACCGCGTGGCACACACACCCACACACCAATCACACATACTAGGAACAATTTAGGATCGGCAATGCCCCTAACCTGCATGTCTTTGTACAAAGCATCTGTAAAGTGTTTATTCATCTATCCAATGTGACCTACTAAAATAACGTCAATTTGGAATGGTCAGAGGTGGCCTAAATGAGACATGGCTTTCTTAATATTGCATACCTAATTATAAAACCTGCAAATCCTTCATATTTACAAGTAATTTTA
Source organism: Polypterus bichir lapradei (assembly GCA_026402145.1). Taxonomy (NCBI): domain Eukaryota; kingdom Metazoa; phylum Chordata; class Cladistia; order Polypteriformes; family Polypteridae; genus Polypterus; species Polypterus bichir. The sequence continues at coordinate 26,960,532 of JANRMT010062857.1, read as the reverse complement.
CCAGCACAACGAAGGGTCTTAATATACCACACGGAAGAGTGATTAAAAATCTTTCTACTTATGTTTTGTAATTAATAATGAAAACCAATAGAAGCCTTTATTAAGGTCTTGTTACATAAGAGTCAATGAGTAAAAGATGCTTACCAACTCATCGGTCTTAAAACAGAAACATTCTGTGTGACTTCAACTACAATTTTGTTTACTGTTTCAGTTTTATCTTGGCCATGATTACATCAACCTATATATTTTGTATATTTTCCTGTTTCACTCGTCTCTCAGCCACTCGGATGCCCAATGGTATAAAGTCACATGACGGGTAGGGTGCCAGGTTGCAAGGAGCCCCCTTTTCCTGCTGGAATTAACCATATAATTTACAAAAAAAAAAGAAAAAGAGGCACTTCTCCAAACATGAATAGAAGAGGAAAGCAATTATGTAAACATATATAAGACTAGTGTAATCTACAAATGATTATTGTAAAATAAATGACATTATCTACCTGCAGCAAAATGGTGTCTGAACTAATTAATTACACAAGAAAGGTGCTGCTCGCCTAAGTGATATAAACAAAGGATAGGTTTGCAAATGGAACTGCAGTTGATTGAAGCTTCTCAGACTGCTCTGTGTGACGCAGCTTCAGAGGTGCCTGATTACAGTTGCATTACAGTTTGTGCCACGATGAAAGAGAGTCGCTTAGTGGTGTAACATACAACAGACTGAGTGCGGGTTATGACTTATCTGCACCTGAAGAGCTACTTTTGCTTCCATGTATTTTCAGACTGGAATTAAAATCTTTAAAATAATTTTCACCTTCGGTATTCATATTATGCAATAAATCTGTTCTTTTGCATGTTCATTGTTACTTACAAAATTTTAATTATTTATGTTTTAACTCATATTAATAGCTAGATGGGATGCTTATTTTGCTTCCTTTTCTTCATTCATTGGAGAATATTGATACTAATTTTATGCTAGTTTTTGTCATTTTGTATTAATAGATATTTTTCTTTTAGCAATTATTGGGTACTGCACTATATTTCAAAAATGTTATGTTTAACAAAATTGTACAACAGTTTGCCACAGACTCTCCATCACTAACACACATCAGTCAATTCAATTTCCACATCACTTGAATTGGAATCTGCTGTGTATGAAAGCTATTGAGACACAACAACAAGTTTGTTTAGGCTCCATAATTACAAAACACTATAAACTAACACATGTAAAGCATTCTATTATAGCTATTATTCCTGCATATGACTCATTGTTATAAATATAAATATATATATTGTCATGCACGTGCGAGTAGGAGGACGTTGTATGGACCAAGCGAAGGTAATTACACACCAGGCTAGGGGGTGGTGGGGTGCACTAAACCTTCTTCTGTTGTCTCTACAGACCAGCCACAGGAAATCCTGTCTGACTCAACATTGAAGACGTCAAGTCTGGTTCCAGTGCCCATAATATACGGGTGGCTGCCCTAAAAATTTGTAAGTGTGTCGGGTCTGATCATTTTAGAATATATATATATATATATATATATATAT
>JANRMT010062857.1:26874940-26950499 GCA_026402145.1 Polypterus bichir lapradei | reverse complement strand
ATAGATAGATAGATAGATAGATAGATAGATAGATAGATAGATAGATAGATAGATAGTGTGGCAGGAAGCTGGGGGCCAAACCCAACTGGGACGCCTGGAAGGACCGGGAGTCGGTTTATACATCCCCCGGGCCATGAGGGGGCAACCACCCTGGATGATGAGGGGACCACGGGGACAGAGCAAAGAGGCTCAAACCCATTGGGGCCTGTGGCCACCGTCAGGGGGTGCCCCGAGCATCGTGAAGCCCGAGAGACCTGCACTTCCGCCACACCTGGAAGTGCCGCCGGAAGGTCATCAACGAACGAACACCTGGAGCTCATCCGGGTGGACATAAAAGGGGCCACCTTCCTACAGTCGGGAAGCTAGAGTCGTGAGCTGGAGCAGGACGAAGCTCCAGGGACAGGAGGAAGAAAGGCAGATCACGGACATTGAGAGAAAGGCCCGTGTTAAAGGGTGATTGGTGCTGGGAGCACTGTTTGTTGTGCGGACTTTATTAGAGAAATAAACATGTGTTTTGTACTTGTGTTGGTGTCTGTCTAATGGTGTTCGCACAAGGTCTTACAATAGATAGACAACCCCACAAACAAACATAAAAACGTCTGGCTTGGATAATAGGAGAGATGCTGCTGTCAATAACAGGCCTGTAGTTGTCAGTAAGATGTGATCAGACGTGGCCAGGTATACCACAGGTTTACAGGTGCCGGTCATAAAATTAGAATATCATGACAAAGTTGATTTATTTCAGTGATTCCATTCAAAAAGTGAAACTTGTATATTAGATTCATTCATTACACACAGACTGATGTATTTCAAATGTTTATTTCTTTTAATTTTGATGATAATAACTGACAACTAATGAATATTAAAAGGGATTTTATACTGCCCTGTATATTTAAAGGGATTAACGTTTGAACAGAGCAGGTCCAGGTGCTTGTGTCCAAGAATGGAACATGCTGTCAGAAAACTGTTTGCCTGGTTGAAGTCATCAGCCCTTCCAGAGTCAGAATGATTTATTATTTGAATCTTAGTAACAGAGTAAATAATTTCTCTTGCCAAGTTAGCGATGATGATAGAACATGTCTCCTTGGGCAGTAACATGGACGAATTCAGCCACCATTTCAATGTCTCGATCACACGTGTAATTTTAACTGTAATGTGCTCTTCTTTTTAACCAATGCTCATTTACATAAATCTTCTGTCCCTCTCCTGTTTTTTCCCTCCATCTGATTGCATCAGTTGGAACCAGTCCAGCATTAAAATAGCATCGGAACTACACAGTTTTCCACAGTACCCAAGATGCCATTAATCGCCATAATCCTTGACAGTTTATTCGACTTATGTGAATGCTTCCGAAACATCCCTTATTATGTGGAGTCAGGCCAGTTGTGAATCCTTTCCTCTTTACTTGTATCCTTAGTCCAGATCTTTGCCCTTTCCATCCTCTGACAAGCTTGTAACTTTTATTCTTGCTCCAGATCTTCTTTCTGTCCATCCTCAGATGAGCTGCACCTCTGATAAGTGTGTTAGAGGGATCCTTAGGCAGCGGTGATTACAGTGCTACTAGCTGAGTACAGCATTATTCACGATATCCTACTTTATCTTAATCAGAGTAATTAAGTAATTTGTTAATTAATTTAGGCCACTTTGCAGAGCTATGTTTTCACTTTGACATCATAAAGACTTTTTTTGTTGATCAATTTCAAAAAAGCCAAATTTAATCCACTGTGATTCAAAGTTTTATAACAATAAAATGTGAAACCCTCCATGGAGGTTAATCTTATTTATAGCCACTTAAACTTTAATATAGAAATACTGTACTTTAATGTCTTGTATAATGCCTGTAAATGTCTTTCTGATTATTTGTATCCTCCATCTCAACTGTGCAATGTGTGTGCCGTACCTTCATCTTGCATTCCCTTCAGAATCCTCTTTCTTCCAAGCCAGCTTGAATATTTTTGATGTAATTAAGCTGTTTTTGGCTGTATGATATTAAAAAAATGTATAATATATCACTGATGTGATCATTTGGAGCAATACAAAAAAAGCCCTTAACTGACATGTGTAACTTAACCAGGGCAATTAACACTCAGGCACCTTTGAGAACGTTAAAATAAGTTTGTAAATTAGATACAGAGCCAAACAATCAACAAGCTTTAAACTAGAGCACTACAGATGCATTTTCTGAATGAAATCGGCAATCTGGAGGCACTGATCGGATGAATATTAATTAAGAAATATGGATATGCGACGCAGCTGTTGCTTGCTTAACTGCTTGTGATATTCGAGAGAGATTTTCAATATTAAAGGATTTATGAAATGTCAGTATCTTTTTGCAGGGTGGTTTATCTCAATATGATCATCTGTCACTCAAGGTAGAAACTCGCATATCTCAAAAAATTAGTTGCCCAGCGGGAAAGGGTGGTTTCTACCTTGTATCAAAAGATGCCAGGCAGGAAAGGCAGGGCCGTGGAAGGAACAGAAGATAAAAGAGAGGCACACAAGGGCAGTCGTCATCTTTGATGTTATGTAAATATAGAATGAAGGACACTGTTCAGGGACATTAAGCCTTGTGAATGTAATGGATGCACCAGAATGGCAATACACAGAAACTTAACAGAAAGAGATGGAGACGTGCAATCTGGGAGGAAACATGTAGTGCTCTTCCTGGATGTAGATGGCTGGTAAGCCGGCCGACAATGACTGAGTCTTTTCAGGGGGAGGAAAAGTGATATACATTTTCTCATGTGTCTAAGATAAAAGGAGTGGAACTAACCTTTAAGGGTGAGATTCAAAGGACTAGTAGGGGTACATCTATTTCTGCATAGCTTATTATCAAGTAGAAGATGGCTCATGTGTGGAAGTGGGACAATGTGGCTCTTAAGAGAGCCATAAAGAAGTTGCTGAAAGGACTTACACCCTTCAAGAGCTTCAGATGGCATGGGGCAGTGGTTTCAGATGTCATCTTAGGGTAATGTGCCATAGTGGTCCCGAAAATTTATATACCTGCACCTCGCACTAGGAAAACAGTTTAAAGCCACCAGAAGAACTGCTAAGTGCGGGAGGAGAATTCAGGTGAAGAATCAACTAATGAATGGATCAGGCTAGGGACAAGAAAGATGGATCACTAGGCAATGAAGAGATCTTAGTTTGGTGGGCAAGTGGATGGCCCAAAATCTGTAGGCCTGTATCCTATACTTGTTTTAGTCTTTTGATTTGTGCTTGGGGCTAACTCCAAAGAGGTCAATACTGCCTTGTGGATGCTTCTGATACCTGCATGTGCAACATTAGATACATGAGATATTTCTGTAGAACTACCATCATGAAGTACAGAATCTAACATTATTACAGACAATAACAACTTTTGCTTCAGTTGCACACCTTCGTGCTCCGCTCCCGCTTGCTTGTTGTGGTCACTTCCTTCTCTTTCACACACAGTCACTCTGCCTATTTGTTTTCCTCTTATATTCAACACTTCTTCAACCTCATTCTCTCTGATCCTGCTGATCTCGGTCACAATGCAGGTCTTTCTTCTAAACTCACTTTGATAACAGTCTGTAGAATCCAAGTCTGGTCAAGGCAGTCCTTTAACTCCATGCCACAGGCCACATGTACATCCATCCTGACAAGTTGCCTGCTGTTAATCAGTCTTCGTGGCAAAGTTGTTATAATGTTAGCATCCTTTCGTAAAATACATTTGTGAAATGTAATGCAGAAATTCACTAATGGGTGACTCTCATGCTCAAATGGTCCCTTATTAGATATGATTTTACCAAAGTGGTCCTCTACCCAAAAACACTTTTGAGTAACGATGTTCTACATGTATTAATTACTGCTTCAGTCAGGGCCTGTGTGGTGTCCTAGTGTCCATTCCTGCAACCTCATTCATCAGCAGCATCAGAGCTCAGTAAGTCCACTGTGGGGACTCACACATGAGATCAATCACTTTACAACATTCCAGAATGTGGATTTATGATGTCTTGCAAAACAAGACCACATGCGTCTGCTTTATTACCATATTACATGAATCAATTTCCATTACATTGACATATTTTACTCATTTTCATATATGAGGGAATGTTGTGAATCTAATGGGTGTAAACCTGCTGAAGAAACATTTAATATTAATGTTTACTGAAAATGGCTGACTGCTTACTTAAAGAATGTCATTTGTGTGTTTAGTATATAGAATGCTCACAATTTAAAATGTACTTATGGAAGTGGAAGAGAATTTTATCTCTTTTTTTATCTTTTATTGAATTTATTAGAATCAAGTTAAAACTTAACAAAACTAAATTCAAATCAACCCCGACCCATGAGAATGAGAGGAAGGCCAACAGCCAGAGTAAAACTATTGAGAGTAGTAAAGAGGGAAAGGAGTCTTTTCCCCCCAATATAAATGCTTATTCTAAAACATTATTGATTAGGTCCTACCAGGTTTTAAAAAAGTTTTGAACAGATCCCCTAAGTGAGAATTTCATTTTTTCTAATTTCAAATAGTATATAAGTATAGAATATATATAGTACAGGCAGTCCCCGGGTTACCTACGAGGTAGGGACTGTAGGTTTGTACTTAAGTTGAATTTGTATGTAAGTTAGAATATATACGTTATTTTAATAAATGCTGTTGTTGACCGACTGTAACCAAGTGCTCTGCCAATGAATGATGGAGTTTCACCTCTCTCTGACCTTTTACTTACTTACTTACTTTATTTTCCATGGTGATGGTTTTTCTCTTCTTTATTGTATCACCAGCACTTGCATCAGATTTGTGTTTCAGAGACATTCTTGAAGGGTGAAGACAAAAGGTTAAGATGAGCTCTTCTGCACAGCACTGTACACACTATCACAGCAGGAAGGGACCCGTCGTCAGCATGTCTCTTGTCAGTACATCAGACAACTTCCTGCTATGTGCATAACAGTACAAGCAGGCTTGCTATTGAGAATGATTGGTGGCGGCGAGGGGCGGTTCACCACCCGTCCACCACACAATCACCTCCACTGCAGTATGCTGTCTGCAGCGTCTGCGAACTGACAACGAACAGGGTGCAGCCAAAAGCGGGTAGTGAATCGCCCACCACCACCCCAATTCAACAGGCAGCCACCCGAGGCACACTACAATGCTGCCCCCCACCGCCCTGTTCAGCCACAACCGGGTCACCACTTGCAGCATTACCAGCCGCCCACCGAGAATGAACGGGGCAACCGTGTGTGGTGGGAGGGCAGTGAAACACCCCCCTCGGCTCCATCTAGCTTGCGTCCAGTCAGGAGCAGTAGCTGCGGCGGCATAGTGGGTGGGCAGCGAACCGCCCCATCAAGCCTCTGTCCTGCACACGAGCAATAGCTGTGGCCCCGGTGACTATGGACCACAGGTCACCACTTGCCACCGGGAGCCACCCGAGGGACACTACACTGCGCAAGCAGTGAAATCACTTCCCTCCAGCCTCCATCCAGCAACCACTTGCAGCGTCCCCAGGCCGAAGAGATGATGCAGCTGCAGTTACTGAGATGCATGCATCGCAGCTGCGGCCCCGTTTGAAAGTCGTAAGTCGGATGTCCGTAACTTGGGGACTACCAGTATATAGTATAGTATATATATTTCCAGAGAAGAGTGGCTAGGCTGATTCCAGGGCTACAGGGGTTGATTTGTGAGAAAAGACTAAAAGAGCTGAGCCTTTACAGTTTAAGCAAAAGAAGATTAAGAGGAGACCTGATTGGGGAGTTTAAAATTATGTAGGGAATTAGTCCAGTGGATCGAGACTGTTATTTTAAAATGAGTTTATCAAGAACATGTGGACACAGTTGGAAACTTCTTAAGGGTAAATTTCGCACAAACATTAGGAAAGTTTTTCTTCACACAGAGAATGATAGACACTTGGAATAAGCTACCAAGTAGTGTGGTAGACAGTAAGACTTTAGGGACTTTCAAAACTTGACTTGTTTTTTTGGAAGAAATAAGTGGATAGGACTGGTGAGCTTTGCTGGGCTGTATGGCCTGTTCTCGTCTAGAGTGTTCTAATGTTCTAATGTCCTAATAACATCAGTTACCCACTGACTTAAAATAGGTGGGCTAGGATTCTTCCAGTTGAGCAAGATAAGTCTACGTGCCAATAGTGAAGTAAAGGCAATTACAGCTTGTTTGTCCTTCTCCACTTTAAGTCCATCTGGACGTACACTAAACCCAGCTGTTAGTGGATTAGGAGGGATTGCGACACCTTTTAATTCTCAATTCCATATTCAAGTTCTGTCAATGTAAATATGGAATAGTTTCTGAATTCATTAGGCTGGGAAAAAGCAGATCTAACTTTGTTTAGTCACTGTAATTCTGATGAGTTTTGTGATATTCTCTTTAGAAAACAGTAGAATGAAAATACAAAACGCAGAGGTTTCAATATGGATTACTGGAATCAAGTAGTAAATGCTGTTTCACCTTATAGCAGTGCGGTATGTATGTTTTGTTTGTTCAGGTTTCATTTTGTCTTCTCTGTTTACTTTTAAAATGAGTGTTTGGCCTGAGTTGATTATTGTGCTGCTACGTACTTCAACAGAGGTGTCTCCCCCACCACCATTATGATCTCTTTTAACTGCAATATGACAGACACTCATGAAATTCGAGGGAAAAAAATGAGAGGAAGACAGCAACAACAGCATAGTGAGGTCAGTGAGCAGTGGTGAAAGTGGCAGTCTACAAAAGAATACTGCAAGCACTGTTCAGTGGGTTTGCTGCTCATGAGACTTTGTGCTTTAGAAAATAGGAGTTTAAAGGAAACCTTTAGTCCATGACAGGGGAAAATTAAAGTGACGCATTCCCATTCTGGCCCTAGCCCAGTTGTTTTGAAGACAACCTCAGGGCTCATTTTATAATGTAACCACCAGAGGGTGCCACTGAGCCCCAAACTCAGACAAAGTAATGCCCAAAATGCTTTTGGGTTTAAATAAATGATATTTATCAAATCAAATCACCTCTCCAACAGTCACCTTGCTAAAGTTTAGCCACAATACAAATAAAACAATCAATTTCTTCCCCCTTCCTTCCATCTTCTTGCTGTTTCCTTCTGCCTTCCAACTCTAACTCCCCAATGTGAGGTGGTCGACTCCTTTTTAAGCCAGACCCAGGAATGCTTCCAGTGCCACAGTATGTCCTCTTGGAAGCACTTCCGGGTCATATGGAAAGCAGGGAGGTCCCCTCCCAACATCATCCTCAACTGGCACTCAGGGACCCCCGACAGGATTGCTATTCCAAACTCCAACTCCCAAGCACCTTAGCAGGTGTCCAAACTGGGATTCCACAAGACAATCACTGCCACCTGCCATATGGGAGATGGAATTGTTCCTGGCTTTCGGATCCTGCTGGTCGAACAATTATATTACTGTAGCCGGGCACAAAGTTATTTCCTTGTCCAGTCGGCCAGCTCATCTGTCCTTCCATTCTGGCCTCTAGTCCAGGCAAGAAATTACATTCCATCCCGCCTGGGATGCTTGTCCATCCTCTTGGGCACTTACAATAGTTATTACCCTCCACACCAGGGGATGGCACTGTCATCTAATGCCTCTCTTCTACCTCCCTCTTCAAAAAGAATGATTGGCAGATTGGCCTCAGGGGATGTCACTTCCAGCGTATGGTCTATCAAACCCGCCTCTTCCGATGAATGTCCTACTTAAATTGCCATCTTGGAACAGTACTATGACAACTGTTTGAAGAAGACTTGTTTTGTATGTTGTGTGATTTATTTTTTTCACCATAATATACAGCGATGACTTCAGTGTCACAAACCCATATGATCTCTCTGTTTATTCTTTTACAACCTTTACTGATGAAATCTGAGTTGGACGATTTAATTATTCTGCTTTGGGAGCTGTTTAGTCTGTTTTTTGTCCATCAGGTCCTCTGTTAGCCAACTTGGAATTTGTTTTAGTACAGGGACAGTCACTCGAAAGAGGCCCCGAATATTCTATTGTAAGTCCCGTTAGTATGAAGCAATCTGAACCAAAAAAATACACTATATACCTTGACGTATGTTTAATCGATTGCATTACATGCAGTACTGGAAGTGGTTTACATTTTCTGGTAGACATTTTTCAACATGGCGTTCCATGTTCCTAAACGTATCGGCAAACGTTTTGGGGGGAATAACAGCAATTTCACATTGGATGTTTTCCTTCATATCTTCCACAGTGTGAAGCGTGTTCTGATAGACTTTTCCTTTGAGCATACCAGAAAGTAAGAAGTCTGGTGGTGTCAGATCCGGCAACCGTGGTGGCCAAAGCCCCTTTGAAATTACCCTGTTGCTGAAGAAGGACTCAGTTTCTGCCATGCTCCTTGCCGATGTGTGACATGTTGTTCCATCTTACTGGAAGTAACCTTCCGTTAACTCACAATCATCCAGTTGATTCTGGCATCGCTTAAACGAAATGGTGACCCAATTCGCTCACATCATGAAGATGTGCTGTTCAATACTGTACACCACCATTCTGATGAGAAGTCGAGTGACTGAGTGAAAGGGTACGGGCAGTATGCACCCAGAAATTGCGAATGGGAGTTAAACGTCACAGCGGCTTTTTGCCACCTACCTCATTGTTCCGATGCAGGGTCATCCCGGCTTATTCGAAGCTCTATATACCGAGGAGCACATTGCAACTTGGTTCATTCAGATTGCTTCGTCCTAGCAAGAGTTATTACAGAATATTTGGGGCCTCTTTCGAATGACTCTTCCTGTATATTCTTAGACTTTGCAAATTCTTTATGGGCTTGTGGTTAGAGTGAAACAGCTTTCTTCTTCACTTGCTTAACATTCTGACAGCCCATATTCAGCTGTACTGCAGCCCCAAACTATTCCAATAGCCACTTTCCATCACTACCTGCATTTCATTGGAGAAGAGTAACTTTGGTGATGACGGTGAGCGTGTGACTAGCAAATAACCTCGGAACAGTGCATGCAAGTTCACATGTGTATGTGCACCAGTTTGGAACCTGTACATTCTGGGACTCACAATTATTTATTATAAATGTGCTTCTCCACCGACCTCTTATCACAATATATCTTTGTATGTTTGCTCTGGTATCACTCAAAACCAGCTCTACATATTTCCTGAAAACAGAAGGACAATCTTATATTGTCGGGTTGCTGTACTTGAAAATTAAGTCCATCCTGTATGATGACAGAGGTGAACATCAAGACTGCTTGGTTGATGGTGAATCGTGGGCCTACTGAGGTGGCTCAGAGACAAAATGTGTGGAATGCAATAAAGGAGAATCGGTACTTATAACTTTTATCCTGTCCCCTAACGTTCTAAATATCTGCAGTTAACCATGTGTGTTTATTCTGTAGCCAGTTACCTCTCGTCAAACTGTTCCTTTAGTGGACTACTGAGTGTCATTTGCTCTGACAGTGTAAAGTAAAGGTTACAGTGACATTTTGACAACAAGGAAAGGGCAACCCCGACTCAGAATATATTTAGACCCCTTTACTTTTTTCATATATTATGTTTCAGCCTTATCCTAAAATTGTTTAAATTCATTTTTTCCTTCATCAACCAACAGTCAATAACAAAGAATGACAAAAGCATTTTTGCAAACAAACATAAAATAAAAACCTGAAATACACGATGTTTCAATCTGCTCAATCATACACAACTTTTACTCTATAGTTAATTGAAGCCCCCATTTTTGTTTTATCATTTTGCGGTATTGTACATTAGTGTATTAGGGCCACAGAGAAAAAGATAGGGACTCAGTAAAGAAAAAGAAAATCTATTTTAAGATTAAAATCAAAATTTCTACTTTAATCTCAAAGTTTCAACTTTAATCTTGTAGATTATTTTGTGAATATGTTCGAAATATCAAAATTTCATCAAAATTTCAACTTTAATGTTGTAGTTGATTTTGTGATGAACATCAAAATGTCAGAATAAAATGTGGTCATATGATCCATAACTTTGCGACCTTTGGAAACAGAAGAGTGACACCTAGCGTGCCATGTGCAAACACTAACTGAGTAAGATATACACCGACGTTTTCTAACATCTGTTCTGAGCCTTATCTCGGTACCTTCACGTGTTTCGACCTCTCTTACTCCACGTGTACCTGCAGCATTCCTTCCTGCACCTCTCCTCATTATCTTCATGTGTCTCAATGTCTGTTGCACTACATGTACCCTCAGCATTCCTCCTAAACCTTTTCTCAGTATCTTTGTGGGTCACAAATTCTTCTTCTCTCAATCACATTCCAATAAAGTCAGCTTCACAGACTCTTTCATGTCAATGTGCTTTACTAATGGTTTTATTTGTCCACTTTTTGACTGCTACCAATAGGAGATGGGCTCCCATTCCCCACCTGTGAAAATATCATTCATATTCTTGCAAATCTTTACTGTCTTTGAATGTGACTTGGGCATTACCTCATTAGTAGTTAGAAACCCATTGTCTCTCAGTAAGTTTATTAAGTTATTTGCTTTGTTGTCATTGTCATTTTGTAAAAAAAAAAAAAAACAAACATTTTCACTATCAGCAATTGACCTTTGCACCCCTAAACTATCACACCATCAATCCTACCTCTAAGCAACCAAAGCCAATCAGATTGCTTGGAGAGACAGGACAAACAGACACTCAAATGCAGACAGTAGCGTTTTATTATATAGTAGATAGGTGTGCAGGGAATGAGTTTAAAATAGTACAGTTAAGTATGCGGTGTGTTGCACATTTAAATTATTGAGTATGATTCAATGAGTGGCCAAGAGCAGTACCAATCTGACCACATGGTGAGTGTGTTTGACTCAAGAAGGGTCCTGTTTTTAGATCCTAAAAATGAAGCCTTCTCCATCCACTTCCAACTCAAAGTGCAATCATCAGCTTCTCTGATGTTGCTGAAAATAAAGTGCTCGTATTTGTGTATTCTGTAGTTGAAATGTTCAAATCCCTCTTAACATTGCAAGTTATGTGTTTACCAGGTTGCCAGGGTTTCTGACATTGAAAATAAATTAAATGAACTTGCTGATGATGAAATTGCTACCTTGAAATTGCATAGCAGCACTGATGACATTTGCTTTCAGCAATCAGAGGTATTAAAGAGATATTTCATGTTTATACACACAAGCTACAAGAAAATATCCAAATTTAATTCTGTTTGGACACTTTGAGGATTATATAATGGTGATGTATTGTAGAATAGGCTGATGTCCTACTGGTTAAAGACCTGGACTTATCTAACCGCACTGGGTCATCAGGGATGTCTTGTAGCTTCCACAACCCCAAAACAAGCCTAACAGACCATAGAATTGATGTTTATTATACAAAAAATAGACACCAGGCAGTGGTAAACAAAAAGGCTAAAGCACAGTACCACCACCCTTTAACTTCCTTTCTCTCTATCTCTATCATTCTCTTTCTCTTCACTCCAACGTCACTATTTCTCCTTGCCTTAACTGACCCCCTAATTGCACACTCAATGAGGTAGTTGAGTTTTACCTCAGTCTGGAATATCTTTCAGAGAAATTCCCGCAACCAATTTCTGAGTGATGAATACCCTCAGGAAGTCTCATGGCCTTCCACAGAGCTTCTGAAATTCAAATCAAGTTTTCCTATATCCCTGATTTCCACTTTTGTGGCCCCTGGTTTTCACTGAACGTTCTTTATAAAAGGGCACAGGGCTATACCCATACTCAGTGAGGTCATCTGGCAATGGGAAAATTAATTTAGCCCTCTACCACTACACAATAATCACATATGAACCAGAAGGCCAGGCATTTCCAATGTCTGCTGGACTACCTGACCCCTGCTTTAAAAAGCAATACATGCTGAAGCCCTAAAACATTCCTCTTCCATTCTACCCACTGTCAATAGTTTATCCACTGTTTCATTGTAGAAGGGTTTTGGCGTCCCCTATCCTAACTGTTATGTAGACCCACAGATATGTCTTCCACCCTAACTGTTCTCCTCCTATCATTGTGCTCACCTTGCGAGACAACATACACCTGGGACTCTGGTTCAGCTTCACCCAGAACTGACTGTTATGGCAACTCTTTCTGTTTTCCCTAATGTCTACTTGCCAGGAGTCAACATAGAATAACAAAGCATGCAGGGAGCAGGATTTGTTACTTTATTCAGTTGTTACAGTCTTTAATATTACTTAATATGGTTACTGTGCCAAAAGTAGAAGCAAAATCAAATGGATGTGACAAATCACCATACAACCTGGATATTTCAGAAGCTGTCATAGACACACCAAATATGATCATTTTTTCCATCTTCTCTGGACCAGTTTCAGAGATCTCACACTACATTTGGGTGTTTCAGGGGGTCATAGATTATGAGTCTGAAGTTTAATTTTGAATTCCTCATATCTTTAAGTTTTAGTTTCTATCTTGATACGGTTCAGCTGCCACTCTGTTTTTTTGTGATCATCGCTGCTCGCTTTTGGGTAGCTGCCTGTGTTGTTAGAGGAATGTCTTCTGAGGCGCTGACATTTGAATAGTGATGTGACAGGTTAAAAAATTCAGCTAAGAGATCATTTCCTCATCTAAGTTGTTAATAACAATCCTATTTTTCTAAGCACTTGCTATGATCACTTTTTGACTATCTACTTCTGGTTTTAACTTTTGCTCAACTTATTTTTGTTTACCTACTTTGTCTCTCATTTTGGCTTTGATAGACATATTTTTGATCTACCAATATTGCCCCTTTTCTGCCTAGATGTCATAAATTCTCATCATTGTCCTGACATAACACTCAGCAGTCAGTCTCTTAAAAGATAAGTTCATTATTTTTCAAGTCAAAGTTATTTCTTCACAATCGTGGTGTACAGTATATTATTTTTTCACATAAGACTGTGTTTCTAAATTGAAGCATTTCTTTATATATTTTAAAAATACTTTGTTCTTGTAACTTACAATAGGGATCTTTGGAACCCCACATCCACACATGATAGAGAAACCTCAAAACTTACCAAATACGTCCATTTTTCAAGCCAAAAATGTTATAGAATATTGACCCACATCTTGAAATTACACACTCTGGCGTATGGCCGGGGACCTTGCCCACCCGGGATGCCTCGCAGCTGGAAGGACCAGGGGAGGGAATGTATCCAGAGCATTACCACCCCCGGAGAACTAGGTGGCAGCATGGTGCCTTGGACTTCCACAGGGCTCCATGGAAGTTGAAGTGTGATACCAAGGGGGTGCTGCAGCTGGTGCTGAGCGCATATGGGCTGTAAATAGGTCAACAAGCACCTGGAGCACTTCGCACATGTGTGCCTTGAACTTGTGTCCCACGCCTGTCTGTGTCGGGTTGGGGTGGCAGTACTCCCCCGGTGGTCCACAACACATATTGCAAAACAACATATTTCTTGCTGTTTAAAGAAGGAAAAAAGCAAAAAGAAAACAATTGTTATGAGATTCAGCAATTTTAAAAGAAGATTGGCTGTGAGTCTCATGTCTTCACTAACTTTCCTATTCGTCTTACTCCACAGTAACTTTGCTCTGTAGACAGCTAGACAATAATAATGGAAAAAACACACTTTTCATTGTATATATTCTTTCACTACATGAAAGATAATTTCTGCTCTGGCTGGATTGATAAAGCATGCATGTGCTTTAGTGAGAAAGAACATCAAGCTTGCTTAGCAGGCAATGAAGTGACAAGAACTAAACAGGCATTATAAGCATTCATTCAGTGCTTGAACTTGAGGAAGCTGACATATCGGTGCATACTGCCCCACTTTAAGCCCTGCATACATCCATGCATCCATCCGTCCTAATCTACTTATCCAGGACAGGGTCACAGTCCAGCTGTAACCCTATCTCACCAAACATTGAATGCAAGGTAGGAACAATCCTAGGACAGGGACAACCACTCTATCACAGAACAATAAGAACAATCCTAGGACAGGGACGACCACTCCATCACAGAGCAATCCTAGGACAGGGACGCCATTCCATCACAGAACAATAAGAACAATCCTACGACAGGGATGCCAGTCCATCACAGAACAATAAGAACAATCCTACGACAGGGATGCCAGTCCATCACAGAACAATAAGAAGAATCCTAGGACAGGGACACCAGTCCATCACAGAACAATAAGAACAATCCTAGGACAGGGATGCCAGTCAATCACAGAGCAAACACCCACATACTAAGGGCCAGTCTAGCAATGCCAATTAACCTAAGTTGAATCAGATTGAGGTTTAGTAATTTCTTTCTAGATGTTTTAACATAGGCAGAGTGGGCTGTGATTCCTACCTCACAGTGCCAGGTTCAACATGGAGTCTGCATGTATTTACAGATTAATTGGCATCTGGGTCAATGAATTTACTCATTTAAAACACTGTGGTCTTTTCTTTCATTACTGTATCTTTAAGAGACAATTATTTTACTTACAGTTTACATTTATTTATTGAGATAATGGTAAATTCATGTACAGTTTTGCTTAGTTTAAATTTGAATACAGTGTAACTTTCAAATAGATAATAGAAGATTCTGTTTTACACTATAAGGTAATACGTTAATAGAATGATCTTAATGTTCAGCTATATACCTGTGTGATAACATAATGCTTGCAGATTATAGTTAGAAATTTTGAAATGCTAGATGGAGAGGCATTAAGGGCATTTCCTTTTCTTTGTAATATCAGTTTTTCTCTTTATTTTTGTGGGAAATGTTTGCTTTGAATTTCACTTAATTTTTAAAATGAAGACATGTGAACCGTGGAGCCTTTGTTTCAATATAACTGCTGGAATGACTTTCTAATAGCTGTATTTTGAACTGTTTGGAAACCCGTGACAAACAAGCTACAGTATCAGCAGCAAGAGTGGCTTATCATGCATTAAAAGAAATCAGAAACAGGTTTGCGATGTTTCAATCTGCTCAATCATACACTCTGCTTTTTTTCTGAGGGCTTTTTTTAAATTGATTATGCACGTGTAAGACATGATAAGGGAAAAGTGGCTTAGCTCTTTCAAAAACTGAAAGCTTTTATTAAAAATAAAAATAAAAAAAAAATACAATGCAGCATAATCAGTTCCGATTAATTGTTATGTGTAAAACTAGGGGGCTTTGCCCCTGGCCTGCACTACGTGCCAGCTACTTCGTGTCTCTAGCTGCTCTCATATGTGGATTTCACTTTCACCAAACAACCAATCTTTTAATTCTCACAGATATGCCTCTTCATTGGGAAGAAACTCCACTTTTCCCTGATGGAAACACAAATTAGACAAGCTACAGGTCTCTGACTTAAAGTTTAAATCCGAACAATATATTCAATCTAATTTCCGTTTGTTTGCGTTAATGCGATCATTGCTATCATTTTTTTGAGCCTTTCGAATTTTAGTACTTTCATTATCTCTAACCTGCTCTGCATGTGTATCATGCCGATGTTTTTGAATTCTTTATGACGTTCTACTTTGTCATCTACTCTTTGTCTTTTATTTCCGGCTCGGGCATGGTTAAATCTCTTGACACAAAGTCTCATCTCACATGACGTGAAAGTATCTCTCTAAAAAAGTCACGTCTCGTCCCAGGCTAAAAAGTCTTGTCTTGTCCTATGATTTTTTTATATAATAGAGAGATGTAGAATGTGATGTGTACTATGTGCTTTTTCCACTGCTCTGTTGCTCACATACTGTACATCCCGTTTTGTAGGCAATGAAAATAACTACACAGATTGTAACTATGGGGTTGGATTGGGTGCAACAAACCACAAACAAAAAAGTAACGTATCCTTAACTCAAGAAAATAGTACCAAGAATATGTGATAAAATTATTATTTCTAGTTTCATTCCGTTACCACAAAGATGCTTTATAAATGGGGAAGGTATGCTTACTTAAATGAAAACCTTTGCTGCTTCAAAATGGATGCATTTTGTTAAGTTTTAATTTTTTTTCTATCATGTATGGATGCAACATTCCATAGAGCTCCATTGTGTGTAAGCTGCAGGAACAAAGTATTTAAAAAAAAAAAAAATGCTTCACTTTAATACACAACTTTATGTGGCAAAATACAGTAACTCTGATTTGAAAAATACCAAATTATCCTTCAAGGTTATATTGCTGTAGCTTAAATATCATACAACATGGATGTTCGGGTCCTTGTTCTTCTCTGTTCCTGATTCTTCTTCATGTTGCCAAGACCAAGATGCCATGTGGTGGCTGTGGCAATGTTCTGTACCAGTGTATGCTCCCCAACCTGACCTGAGTTGACCTGACCAAGACCAAGATGAACACTGCAAGGCCCCTGTCTGTCCAGTATCATCACACAGATCATGTCAGCCCATGTAAATGTCAAGAATCTCACTTGTACTAAGTAGCAAAAATGCCCATTTTACTGTCTCAAAATCCTGCCTATCTGTAAAAGTTCATTCTTACAGTTGAAAGATTTTTCTTTAGAAGACTGTCTCCTGCTGCTAACTAACATTTTCTGGTTTATGTGGTTAAGATTAGCTGCTGTTACAGAGGTCAGAAGTTCAAGTAAACCAAAAATAAAAAAGGTGAAAAAGTTACTGGTCTATGCTGCATCTATCATCCAAAAATGCTTTTAACAATTTATCAATCTTAGAATGAAAAAAGAGATCATTAAGACACATTTTAACAATCTTGATTACTTCCACTTCTTCTTTCTTTCTTCTTCTTTTGGCTGCTCCCGTTAGGGGTCGCCACAGTGGGTCATCTTCTTCCATATCTTTCTGTCCTCTGCATCTTTTTCTGTTACATCCATCACCTGCCTGTCCTCTCTCACCACATCCATAAAACTTCTCTTAGGCCTTCCTCTTTTCCTCTTCCCTGGCAGTTCTATCCTTAGCATCCTTCTCCCAATATACCCAGCATCTCCCCTCTGCACATGTCCAAACCAATGCAATCTCACCTCTCTGACTTTGTCTCCCAACCGTCCAACTTGAGCTGGCCCTCTAATGTACTCATTTCTAATCCTGTCCATCCTCGTCACACCCAGTGAAAATCTTAGCATTTTTAACTCTGCCACCTCCAGCTCTGTCTCCTGTTTTCTGGTCAGTGCCACCGCCTCCAACCCATATAAATAGCTGGTCTCACTACCATCCTGTAGACCTTCCTTTTCACTCTTGCCGATATCCGTCTGTCACAAATCACTCCTGACACTCTTCTCCACCCATTCCACCCTGCCTGTACTCTCTTTTTCACCTCTCTTCCACAATACCCAGAGTCTGTACTGTATTTAAACTCATTCACCTTCACCAACTCTACTCCATGCATTCTCACCATTCCACTGATCTCCCTCTCATTCACACACATGTATTCTGTCTTGGTGGTCTTACTGACCTTCATTCCTCTCCTCTCTAGAGCATATCTCCACCTCTCCAGGGTCTCCTCAACCTGCTCCCTACTATTGCTACAGATCACAATGTCATCAGCAAACATCATAGTCCATGGGGACTCCTGTCTAATCTCGTCTGTCAACCTATCCATCAACACTGCAAATAAGAAAGGGCTCAGAGCTGATCCCTGATGTAATCCCACCTCCACCTTGAATGCAGACCTCACCACAGTCACAAGTCTCTCATACATATCCTGTACAACTCTTACATACTTCTCTACCACTCCCGACTTCCTCATACAATACCACAACTCCTCTTGAGACACCCTGTCATATGCTTTCTCCAGGTCCACAAAGACGCAATGCAACTCCTTCTGGCCTTCTCTATACTTCTCCATCAACATCCTCAGAGCAAACATTACATCTGTGGTGCACTTTCTTGGCATGAAACCATACTACTGCTCACTTATCATCGCCTCCCTTTTTAACCTAGCTTCCACTACTCTTTCCCATAACTTCATGTTGTGGCTCACCAATTTTATTCCCCTGTAGTTACTGCAGTCCTGCACATCCCCCTTATTCTTAAATATCTGCACCAGTACACTTCTTCTCCACTCCTCAGGCATCCTCTCACTTTCCAAGATTCCATTAAACACTTTGGTTAAAAATTCCACTGCCATCTCTCCTAAACACCTCCATGCTTCCACAGGTATGTCATCTGGACCAACGGCTTTTCCATTCTTCATTCTCTTCATATCTATCCTTACTTCCTCCTTGCTAATCCATTGCACTTCCTGATTCACTATCTCCACATCATCCAACCTCTTCTCTCTCTCATTCGCTTCATTCATCAGCCTCTCAAAGTACTTTTTCCATCTGCTCAACACACTCTCCTCGCTTGTGAGTACGTTTCTATCTTTATCCTTTATTACCCTAACCAGCTGCACATCTTTCCCAGCTTGGTCCCTCTGTGTAGCCAATCGGTACAGGTCCTTTTCTCCCTCCTTAGTCTCCAATCTCTGATACAACTCATCATATGCCTTTTTTTTAGCCTTCGCCACTTCTCTCTTCACCTTGCGCCTTTTCTCCTTGTACTCTTGTCTACATTCTGCATCTCTCTGACTATCCCACTCCTTCTTTGCCTTCCTCTTCCTCTGTATACTCTCCTGTACTTTCCCATTCCACCACCAGGTTTCCTTTTCCTCCCTTCTCTTTCCAGATGTCACGCCAAGCACCCTTCTTGCTGTCACCCTTACTACATCTGCTGTAGTTTCCCAACTGTCTGGTAATTCTTTACTACCACCCAATGCCTGTCTCACCTTCTACCTAAACTCAACATTGATTACTTCCACTACATAATAAAATCATATTCCCAAACACCCACACTGGAATCTAAAAGGAACTACCTTCTTACAGTCTCCCAACTGGGTTTTGCTCGTATCCCTTATTCCCCCTTTTCCCCTGCCATCTCCTTATCATCCATTAGCTCAGCAAGAGTGTGTGAACAATTCTGGAATTTTTGGTGAAATGGCTTGGTTTTTGATACTCATCGTAATTGGAGGAGAATATATTCCAAAATATGCCAACAAAAGGGCCATTTCTGTGATTGTAAATTGTAACATGTCTATTATCCCATGTTTAGCTTTTCTACATTTGCTAACAGAATATCTCAGAATGTCGAAATCCATCCTGTGGATGCACTTGAATGCTTGTTCAGTGATGTATCCTGGGGTCAATGGGTGTTTTGGGACTCGCAACATCAGTCCCCGACTTGTGTCCCAGTAGCTATAGTCCATGAATCACTCCTGTTTATCCAGAGCCATCTTGAAGCTCTTTCTGTGGTTTCTGTGATAGCTCTAATTGCTCTTCTTTTTTCGACCGCTGTCATGCCAAGCAGAGTGAAGGTTCTCCAGAGTGAGTAACTGGCAAAGCCCCTACAACCCACTTCCACTGGTAAGCATCTCACTCGCCATCCTTGTCTACGGCACTGCTCCAGAAGGTCCTTGTACTGAGCATACTTCCGCTCGTACAGTATGACTCTTTTCTGTGATCCTCCCAGGGAACAGTGAGCTCTATAATTACTAATTGTTTCATTATTTCTGACAGTATAAGTAGGTCTGCTCATTGTAATGTTATTGTGATGTGTCCTGGGAATTTTAAGTTGTTTACCTACAGTAGGTCTACCATTATCTGCCAGACCTGTGCAGAGTGAAGAGTGAAGTAAGCCTGCCCTTGATGTGACCTGTAAATGGGGCTCTTCACCTGCCATCACAAAAATGATGTTCCTGCTTAGGTGGGTATTAATCTTTACTGGTGAGGATGGCGGATGAAACAGCATTTGCCACTGTTCTTAACACATGATAATGTCGCCAATGATAGCGACTGTCTCCCAGGGCTTTTGGGCAGCTGCTGAGGATCTGTTCTAATGACCCCCTTCCTGAGCATAAGGAGCAAGTCAGTGTCTCACTCTTGCCCCAGGTATGAAGGTTTGCTGGACTTGGTAAGACATCATACATTATCTGGGTCAGGAATTTTATGTACTGAGGTTCTGCCTGCCAGATATATGACCAGGTGACCGTCCGCTCTACAACACTCTCCCCTAGTTCAGTCCCCCTGCTGCCACATCCCTACCATTCTAATTATGCGTGTCTCTTCCAAGCCTGCTCTCATTTCTTCCTGGATGAGTTACTGCCTTTCTTTACCCTGGGGCTTCTCATACAGGCCTTGGGGATGTGCCCTGTCCTGCTTGCCCAGCTGCTCCCAGCAGTGCCCTATGCCTCAGCCGAGACACTGCCAATTCCTGCTCTTTGTGGGCCTTCCATTTCCTGCCAGTCCAGACCTCTATGTCTGCTTTTGAAACCTTGGGATATCTGAAGTTCTTGTACTGCACTACGTCCCATGTGCAAGAGACTATGAATTCCTCAGAAATACTACTGAATGGCAGCTGTAACATGTTATTCTTCCCATACAAGGCTGCAATAATCAGACTTCGTTGTAATACTAACCATCTACACGGGAAGCTGATGATCTTTTTCTCCAAAGTTTCGATTGTAGTAATCGGCACCTCATATACCAAAGCAGCCACAAGATTTGGTGCTTATACAGTATATCCAGTCTTTAAATTTACTATGCAAACCCAACTTGTCCACTTTTGCTAGCTAGGCCTCAGGTTCCCCGATAGTTGTCTTGATGGCGGTTGTGTCTTTGAGGCTACAATCAAAGACTTTTCCCAGGCTGTTGACGGGCCTTTCATTGTAGGAATTGTACTGCTGTCTAAGACAAAGTGGAACTTGTCTGTAACTCTGCCCTTATTTAAGATAAGGGAATGGGACTCGGTTGGCTTAAAGCTCACCCTTACACAAGAGAAAAGCTTTTCAAGGACCCACCTGCAGCCTAGGACTGAAGTTGTTGTAACTATGAGGTCATCCATGCATACTCTTATAGGGGGTTGCCACACACCAGAATTGGTCTGGGGTCCTCTGCATTCTACCTCCGCTGCTTTCACTACCATATTCATGGTCAAGGTGAACATGATGGCTGAAATTGTACAACCAGTGATGATGCCCTTTCCTACCTGATGTCAATCTGATGTGGTAGTTCCAGAGGTGATCCTCATCCAAAAATTGCCATAGTAATCTTTGATGATGTCTTTGATTTTCCTAGATATATGATGATGGTCTAATGACAATTCCACCAGCTTATGTGATATAGACCCACATGCCCCCCAACCCCACGTCCCATGCCTCTCTGATGAGCTGTGTTATCACATCAGCATGTTCTAGGCAGCCTGGCATGCGTGAAATGACACCTTTCTAAACAGATGTATCAGCATAGTTGTTTCTGAGGAGGAAGCCTGTCAAGCGACAGGAGAGGATGCTGAAGAATATTTTTCCTTTGATACTACGGAGTGAGATAGATCTAAACTGCTCGATCCATTCTGAGTCTTCCTCAATCCATACTCCCTCTGCATATCTCCACTGATTTGCAATGCTCCCCCTGCACCAAATGATCCCTCAGAATTTTCCACAGAAGTCTGAATAATTCTGGGTAGCACCTGTACAGTTTATAAGGTACTCTACTAAGTGCTGGAGCAGAGTTTTCTCTGGCAGCCAAACTACCTCCATCATTTCCCTCCAGTTGGGTTCCCTCAAACTCCACCTCAGGAGATGTGAGTGCCCAAGCTCCTCTTCTCTCACCGGGTCATTCGGAGTTTGGTGGAGGAAGTCATCAGGCTCATCTGAGTATACCACTGTGTTTTTTATCAAGCAGTTCTCTAGTTTTCCCAAAAGGATTGACAGTAAAAGCTGCACCCTTCCTATCTGTCTCCTTACCTCACCTCCTTTAACACTCTGCCCTGCACAGGGACATTATTCTCTTCCTAAGAATATGTCAGAGCTCCACAAATGGGGCCTTCACCTCCGCATCTGCTCTCTTATACTGCTGTTTCAGGATCCTAAGCTCCTGTCGCCAACTGATGGATCTTCATTGCTCTGAAATTCATAGTGTAGGAAACTGGGGTGTTTTCCATCTCTGGTTCCAAACCTCTCTAGAGCATAGCTAACAGTGATTGCTGACATTGCCTATTTGCATCTCCTTTTACTGTAGCTGTGATGATTTCTGCTACATCCTTGTTGAACTGTAGCCACTCGCTTTGCTTGCTGACTAGGGGCCACTTAACCTGCAGGTCTTTCTTTGTAAAGCATGGAAAAGAAGTTTCTTGTGCCTGGTGATTCTGGGTTCTGTGGAGTGACTCCAGGCCAGGCTCCTCCTGTGTCTTATTAAGGTTTGTACCTGTATTCAGGACACCTCTCTCCTGCTCAGAGATTATTATCTGTAATAGTTTCAAAATCAATTACAAACAAAGAGAGAACAGAGAGAACCATAGAAACTTGCAATAAGCTACCAATTATCTTGATAGACTGTAAGACTTTAGGGACTTTCAAAACTGGACTTGATGATTTGTTGGAAGAAATAAGTGGATAGGACTGGCAAGCTTTGTTGGGCTGAATGGCCTGTTCTAATATAGATTGTAGCAACCATATACAGTACAGACCAGAATATAACCTGAACCTAAAGCAAAGAACATTCTGGATGCTTTCATGAAACATTAATATATTACAATCTCAGAAATAAATTAGCTGTTTCACATCAACATATTCTAAAATGTTGACTATTAATCCATTTTTGTGAAGAAATAAAGCAGTTCAAGGTAATGACAATAACTGAAACAAATTCTGCTTCCTGTTCTGTCCTCCATTAATTTACATGAAGTCTCCATTCTGTTTGATCAAGTTGCAGGAAAGTGGTGACGTGTTGCATGTTAGTAGGACAAGTAATTAAGAATTTCATTGGACTCTGTACACGTAACAATACCACTACCA
Organism: Polypterus bichir lapradei; assembly: GCA_026402145.1. Lineage (NCBI taxonomy): Eukaryota > Metazoa > Chordata > Cladistia > Polypteriformes > Polypteridae > Polypterus > Polypterus bichir. Next base: position 26,927,843 of record JANRMT010062857.1, on the reverse strand, counting down.
CCACTCAATTAGTTGACACCTTTACTGAGTGTTCTACCCATCTCCATAAATCATGCATTAGAGACTGAAGAAGTGGCTTGGAGTGATTTTCAATGAAGTACTTTCAGTATCAACAAACCGTCTAGATAATATTACATCTCTTGAGGCCCTAATGTTAGACATTAAAATTGAATATAGCATAGTTATATTAGGCATTTATCTTGCCCCATGGTGCTTATTCAACCTTCATAAGTGAGGTCAGCAAATTTTTATTTGAGTTAGATGTTAATTATGTCAAAGTAATTTGATTTGGTGACTTTAATATGCACAAAAACATAGAAAACAATATATTTAGTAAACATAGATTTTCTCTCACTGATTTATTCGATAAATGTATTTCTGCCATACACATTCTAATAATCATACTTTAAATTTAATTACCTGTGGCGTTAGCATTCAGAATTTAATTGTGTCTTCTATTAATAAAACCATTTTAGATCTTTTATTACCTTTAATTTTCTTCTTGCCATGCTAAAAAGGGCTAACTCTTGTAAAACTATGAAACTAGAAAGTATGACACACTGAAATTCTGATAGTGTTTTAAGATTTACGGATGTTATGAAAACTTTCAACTTGAACTTAGAAACTAATAATAGAAAATGATCTGTCAAAGAACTACCAAACTACTGAAAAGGATTTAGAGAGTTACGTTAACACAATATTCTCATCATCTAAGGAATGTGCAAAAGTAATTAAAAAGGCAAATAAAATGTTAAGTTACATTGTAAAAGCGGTTCATTGTAAATTGAAGAGCATTACCCTCAGATACACTAATACTCTAATAAGATGACATTTTGAGTAGTGTGTGCAACAACAACAACATTTATTTATATAGCACATTTTCATACAAACAGTAGCTCAAAGTGCTTTACATAATAAAGAATAGAAAAAAAAAATAAAAGACACAATAAGAAAACAAAATAAGTCAACATTAATTAACATAGAATAAGAGTAAGGTCCAATGGCCAGGGGGGACAGAAAAAACAAAAAAAACTCCAGACGGCTGGAGAAAAAAATAAAATCTGTAGGGATTTCAGACCATGAGACCGCCCAGTCCCCTCTGGGCATTCTACCTAACATAAATGAAACAGTCCTCTTTGGAAGGACTTGATGATGATGATGGTCACGTAGACTTTTAATCCATCCATCATTGTTGGAGCATCATGAAGCTTTGAGTAGGTGGAGATGGCGCAGGCCACCACCACAAAGAAACCGGAAAAAAGAAACAGAAGAGAGAGTAGGGTTCAGTACAGATTTTAGAGCCACAAACTGTGGGTACGCACAAAAATGTTGCGTAAGAACGTTTCCACGTTCAAATCGTGATGTATAAAACCTACACTTGGCGTAAAGCCACGCACTTTTCCACGGTACCTCATACCCTGTCATACGTCAGTTCTCCGCTCGGTTTTGCAGACTGGCGGCACCCAGCGTCAAAACAGTGCTACTGTTCCTGTGTGGTTACTCTTTATTTTCCTGACGCAGCTTTATAAATACACTGAAACTAACCGCATATTGTTTATTAGTGTAATGCATCTGATTGTAATTAACTTGTAACAATATAATGGTCCAGGGAATTGCCATAGTATTCTAAATACCATAACTGCTTTATTGTTGTTACTCTCACTGCACCATCTTCTTCTTCTTTTTCTTCTTTCATCTGCTCCTGTTAAGGGTTGCCACAGCGGATCATCTTTTTCCATATTACTCTCACTGCACTACTCAGAGTATTTATATCGCTGTATCTAAGTGGGGAATCACAGCAGCAGCTGATCGGAAAGAGAATTATCGGTATACAGCATCAAGCACACGCTGCCTCAGCCACGGCAAAATGCTTCAGAGACTTTCCTGTACAGACCTCGCGGTTCAGAAACAGTTTCATCCCAAGAACTTTAAACGCACTCAATCAAATGCTCCTTGTAGAACAGTTTGTACTTATAAGTACAATCACCTCACTGTAAACTTGCACTACAGTTATAATATTGCACAACCTGTGCCACTTTATAAAGCGTGTATTTACATATGATGACAGTATCATTTTTAAGATGAAATGCAGCAAAATATGTTGGTTATATTATACAGATAAAACTTTAACTTCATTTAAATAATCTGTATTATTAATTAAACATGTGAGGACATGGTGCCGCAGCGCTAGCAAGTTCACTTATTGTTCCTGCCTTGCGGTGTATATTTGCTGAGGCTGGCGCGACACTGGAAGGATAGATGGATAGAATAATTAAACATGCACTATGAAGATATTTCAATGTTCCTTAACAGTTTTGAAGAATCATCGTTGTAATCTTACAGATGGCTTAACGTCTATTACAGAGCTGATTGTGTGGTGATTGGTTATTTGGGGAAAGAAAAGTAAGGACAGGAATTGAAGGTTAGTACGTTTGAAAGAGACAGTACTGCTACAATAAATTATTTCATCGAAGGTCGTGCATGGCGCAGCAGCATCTTGTGTGAGACATGAACAATCACTGCGCCATCGTTTCCATGTTTAATAACATGCTTTCATTCCAATCATCATGAAAATGATACCACGTATACATCTCAGTATTTTAATTATTCAGAGAGCTGTAATATCACGAATGTAATGGATTCTGTGTCCTGTTGGAGAAAGAGAAAGAACGCAAACACGTAGTGATTCACACACATAGAGCACATTGAAGATCAAATACAAAACAAATCATTTAACATGCTACTTTAGTTACGATGGGATTTGAGAAACTAGTAAATTAAATGATTTTAAGGTGAAGGTTATGATGTTCTACTATAATGAAAAAATAAACTACGTGATTAAAGTGGAAATTTCAAGATTAAAGTTGACATTTCATGCTTTTTCCCCCACTGTGTGCCTTTTTTTTTGTCTGTGCCCAAATAAGCTCAGACAGTGGGCTACAACTCGCCTTTTCACTGCGACTTTGATATGTGACTTATTTTTTATTTTAGCACTGTGTAACTTTGTGAACTTGAGCTTTCGAGTTTCTCTGACACACTACGTCACTCGATCAACTTCCTTTTGTTGATTATACCACTGTTTAAATCAACAAATAGTATGTTTTTCCTTTGTCTCCACTTGGTATTCACTGACATTCTTATGTTTTCCCCTGTGCTTTTCCCATTGTCTTTTCACAGAAGGCTTAGCTTAAGGGAGATTTATATTCATTTGCATATTCATAGAGGCGTAATTCTGGGAGGAGTTGGGGGTGGGACAGAAGGCGTGTGCACGAGTGTTACTTTTCACGCTGACCGGGATTTATGGAGCGGAAGAACATAGAAGTTGGAGTACGCACAGATTCCTGCATCTAGATTTTTCTGTGTGTAGGCACGTTTCGGCTTTTGTGCGTATGTCATGTTATAGTGCGAATTCTACACACGGCGTTATGCATGAGGCCCCTGGTCACCACGGTACAAGAAAGACATAGCAGCACTAGAAGCTGAGTAGAGGACAGTAACCAAGTGCATCCCAGGACTTTGTCAGAATGCCTGTGTTGATCAGATACAGGAAGCTCTGCAGTCTACTTGTGACTTTACACTGTAGGAAGATAAGTAAATAAATTAAGGTAAGTAACATTCGATCTGACTTTTATATAAGTCGCATATAAATGTTTTTCATATAAAGACCATCACAAAACATAATCATAGATGGAACTTTGCACGATATCTTGGCGAGCTCTGTATGCCCTGCTGTTTCATTGAAGGACATCCATGTGTCAGATTTACTGGCAGGATGACACCCAACTTGTTGCTGCATCCAAACGGTGCCATCTTTCGCCTTTACGCCTGATGCAGCTGCGTTGTTCTTATGTGTGACTGGAAGCTTCTGTTCTCTTTCTCTGATGTAGAACCCACATCTTCATCTGAGTTCACCTCTGTTATAGCACATCTTTATTTGAAAACAGCAGTGTCAGATAGTTTGTGAATGTGGCTGAGAGAACGAAAAAAAAACAACTCTAACCTTTACAAGTACCATAAATTTACAATGACTGTTACAGACTCAGATCAAATCTATGTTTTTATTCTATGATAGTAACAATAAGTGCAGCTCACTACTCAAAATGGTAATTCTAGGAAGCACCCGGAGTCGAACCAGCAACCTCTTGAATATGAGTCAGCAGTTCTTACCGCTTCATCACCCAAGTGGTCATGTCAGTGTCATACACTAATCTGATTTCTTTTCCTTTGGATATATTCTTGAACTTGTTTTGTTATACATGTACCATTAGTGAAAGTGTTTATTTGATATTTGGACTTCAGTCTTGATACATTATACACTTCATGTCAAAATTTTGTCATTAGTACTGTAACATGAAAAAAGTTTCTTTTTAAGGTACTGTATATGTTCAACATTTCTTGCCTTGCATTTCCTGTCATCCTTCTGTACATTTACCCAAGATCGTTGTAGACATGGAACACACATGAAATGCATGTGTTCCAAATAACAATATTATTTACCCTATACATCTCCAGGCACCTCACACCCAGATAAACAAGTCTTGAGCTGGGAGAACTTTTTGACTGGCTTGAGCTGTGGCAGTGACAGGGGATGGGATAGCAGGCTGCTTACTTCTTGTGCTGATCGACACATTCACAAAACAAAAGACGCTAATGGAGAGGTGCGAAGGAATTTAAGCTGGCCCGGGATTACAAGTTTTTTCGTAGGCTTCAGGGATTCTAGTGTTAACCCTTAAACCAACATAACTGGCTATATTCGGTTCTCAATGCAATTTGCCAGCACGCCGGAGCCAAGTATCTTGTTCATCTATTTTTGTCCAGGTTTTTATAGCTTGTATGTTTGCTGCCCAGTAATAAAACTGAAAGTTAGGTAGAGCCATGTCACCTTCTGCCTTAGGTCTTTGTAGGGTCGCTCTTTGGATACGTGGATGTTTTGAGTTCCAAATAAATGAGGTTATTGTTGAATCAAATTGGTTAAAAAACGATTTATTAATGTATACTGGAATGTTTTGAAATAAAAAAGAAGCTTAGGAAGAATACTCATCTTAAAAACGTTGATTCTTCCAGCTAGAGTGAGATGAAGGGTTGACCATCTATGCAAGTCTTGCTTAATTTTTTCCATACAGATGGAAAAATTTTGTTGATAGAGAGCTTTGTGTTTACTTGTGATGTCTACCCCTAGGTATTTAAACTGATCTGCAATGATAAAAAGTAGGGTGTTCAATCTAATATTATATGCTTGAGAATTCACTGGAAAGAGTACACTTTTATTCAAATTAATTCTGAGACCAGAGATCTTTTGAAATTCTGTGAGTGCTGTTAAGACTGCAGGCACAGAATTTTGTGGGTCTGATATATACAGTACCATATCTTCTGCATATAGAGAAATTTTCTGTTCCAGTCCCTCTCTGATAATCCCCTTTATCTGATCTGTATTACGACAGTGAACCGCCAGTGGTTCAGTGGCAATTGTAAATAGCAGTGGTGACAAGGGGCATCCTTGTCTGGCACCACATTCTAGTTTAAAGTAGTCTGAGCAAATGTTGTTAATACAGACTGGTGCTTCTGGATTGGTATACAGTAGTTCCATGCACAAATGTTGGGGCCAAACCCAAATTTCTCTAATGTAGTGAAAAGGTATTTCCATTCAATCATGTCAAATGGTTTTTCTGCATTCAGTGATAATAATATTTCTGGGGTGTCTGGGGTGAGTATATTACATTAAACAGGCTTCGAAGATTTGAAAATAAGTGTTGACCCCTGATAAATCCAGTTTGATCTTGTGATATTATCGAAGGCAGCACTTTTTCCATCCTTCTAGCTATGATTTTTGAGAGTATTTTAACATCATTATTCAAAAGTGAAATTGGTCTGTATGATGCACATTTTAATAAGTCCTTATTTTGTTTAGGAAAGACGGTGATTAATGCATGGCAAAATGTTTGAGGTAAAATTTGATTGTCTCTAGCTTCTGTAAATGTTGCTAATAAAAGGGGAGCTATCTGAGTGGAGATTTTCTTATAAAATTCTACAGGGTAGCCATCAGGGCCTGTTGCTTTCCCGCCTTGAAGTGACTTTATAGCGTCTAGTATTTCTGATAGCGCCAACGGTTTATCGAGTTCCTCCACACTAAAAGTGTCTATTTGTGGTATCTGTAATGTATCCAGAAATACATTAGATTGTGTGTTGTCTTCTTTAAACTCAGTAGAATATAAGGATTTATAGTAGTCTCTAAATGTGTACATTATGTTTTTATGGTCAATGATTTCATCTCTGTTCATGTTGGTGATTGCTGGGATTGTATTGTGAACTTCTTGCTTATGGATTTGTTGAGCTAAAAGCTTATTAGCTTTCACTCCGTGTTCATAGTAGTGATGTCTTGATTTATAAATTAGTTGTTCAGTTTCTTTAGTTGTCAGGAGGTTGAGTTCTGAATGCAGAGCCTGCCTTTTCCTATGTAGAGCCTCGCTTGGACGCCTGGCATGTTCTTCATCTATTTTAGTAATTTCGCCTCTTAGCTCTGATACTTTCTTGGTTTCTAACTTATTCCTGTGAGGATCTATTTGTCTCTAGAAAGAAACTGATTTTTTTGGATATGAATTCTGTACAGTTCTCGTCTGCTAATAGAAGCAGGTTAAGACACCATCAGCGAGGTGAGAGTGTTGGGCATAATGACTTTAGCTCCAAGATCAGAGGTGCATGTTTGGAGATAACAATAGCGTCGTACTTGCAAGAATTAATCGTAGGCAAGAAATTATTATCTATAAAGAAATAATCAGTTCTTGAGTAGCAATGATGTACTGGTGAGTAGAACGAATATGTTCTTGAGTTTGGGTTTAGAAACCTCCAGGGGTCTGATAAGTTGGGGTTAGTTAGAAACTGTTTATTTGTCTTAGCTGTGTTAGATGCCATCCCCCCTGTGACAGGAGTCCTATCTAAAAGTGGGTTTAAAACACAATTAAAGTCCCCAGCCATTATAATTTTATGAGTGTTCACATTGGGAATGGATGCAAATACATTTTGCATGAATTCCTTATCATCAATATTAGGTGCATAAACATTTATCAAAATCACTTTACAATTAAATAAGTTGCCCATGACAATCACATATCTCCCTTCAGGATCAGATACTACATCTGATGCTACAAATGAGATGTTCTATGTATGAGAATTCCCTCTCCTCTAGTTTTCTTTGTAAAGCTAGAATGGAACATTTTGCCAGTCCAGTCCTTTTGCAGCCAGAACTGATCCTTGCTTAGTAAGTGGGTCTCCTGTAAAAATACTATTTTAGCTTTTAAACCTGTTAGGTGAGACAATACTTTCTTTATCTTTAATTCATGATTCAGGCCTTTACCATTCCAGCTAACAAAGTTAACTGTCCCATCATTGAGACATTGATTCTAAATTTTTGATCTCATTTTATAGTCTTAACTGAAAGTGAGACAACTTTAACCTTAATTTCCAATTTCCCCACAAACTATTGCCATGCAGCCTATTGTTACATTGATAGTTGTAATTATAAGGGTTAAAAGGATAGATTAGATATAGCCTGCTGTCTTTCTCTTCCTCCCTTATCCCCCCACCCCCCCCCCCCCCCTCATTTTGCCTCCCCACATGAGGCTGGACTCCACTTCACAGAGTCCCAGTCCTCTGAGATACCTAGAGACAGAGCACGTCCAAAGCGAAACAAGCCCCCACGCAGCGGTGTTTTAGGATTAAAAAGTAGAGATATCTATTGACAATATAGTCTAAATACTATATGCCTAAATATAATCATTAACAAACTATAAGCATAAAATATAATCTTCAGCAATCTTAAAGTATTAATATAATAAAAACCCAGGGAATGGTGTTAAAAAGTGGTCCAGAATAAGCATAGTAAATCCAAATGCAATAATAACAGTAACAATAAACCAAGGGTATGATGTTAAACAGTCTCCTTTAGGGCAGTAAAAAAAAACAAAAAAAAAAAACAAATTATTAATTTCTTCCACACCCACGTCTATAACTGTAAGTAAAACATAAACAGAAAGCGTCCGAGTAATGAAAAGAATACATAATTATAATATCCGTATCATTACAAGTGGATCAGACAGCAGGTGATATCTACAGTACTTGCCATGCCATGACAGGATGTGACTCACTATTGTGTTTCAAAAAAGTGTTGGGATCAGCTTCCTTAATTCATTTTCTGCTTCTTCCTTGCAGGCGAAGACATAGAATTGACCTTGGAATTCCACTTTCAGTTTGGCAGGATACAAGAGGCTGTATTTGATATCGGCTTGACGTAACCGCTGTTTAATGTTGTAGAAGGCTGCTCGTTCAGTAGCTGTTGCCAGAGAGAAATCCGGAAAAATACGAATGTGGTTATTTTCAAATATAATCTTTTGCTTGTGTCTGAGATGTGCCATCACATCTAGCTTAAATCATAATCTCTCGAAGCGGACAATAAAAGACCTACGTCTAAAGGTATTAGATCCGCATATGCGATAAGCTGCTGCTATCTCGGTATCTGATTTAAATTCTTCTCCAGTTATTTTAGAGAAAAGTTCAACTGCGAATTTCACTGGGGTTGGACTTTCATGATTCTCAGGTAGACCTTCGATTCTAATATTATTCCTTCTGCATCCATCTTCCAGAGTAGCAAGTCTGTCTCTGAGTTTCTTGCATTCAAAATTCTCAGCTGTAGCTTTTCCATCGGCGTTAGATGCCAGTTGTTCCGCTGTTTCAGTTCGGGCTGTGAATAACTGATTAACGTCATCCAACTGATCAGCAAGTTTCTTCAGTTTAGACGTATTTTCTTGGATGTGATCCTCAATTTTCCCCAGCATACCTTTAAAGGTTGCGTCAAAATGGTTGTATAGACGCATTTCCAGTTCTTTAATATCTTTCTTCATATTTTTCTGAATGTCTTTCTTAAGCTCACTTATGGCCGTGGCCATGGCCGATGTTGTGATCATTTCCTTCAGTTCGGAGAAATCGTTTCAGCTTTCGTGCTCCGCAGGTGGAGTGGCAACCCCGGTTATAGCCAATGTTTCAGGCTCGCGAGGAATGAATGAAAGCACGGACGGCAAGGCCATTTCTGGCTTCATGTGATCTACTAGTTTTTGACTAAACTGTAAATCACATACTCAGTAACACTGGAGGAAATTAAGGTGGTGTACATTTAGGATTGAAGCCAGGAAGTACTTTTTTACTCAGAGTTGTGGAAATCTGGAACACGTACAGTAGTTGAAGCAGAGAAGGATCTGGATGAAATATTTAGAGGACTTATTTTATGGACTCAATGGTCTCCTTGTGTTTGTCAAATTTCTTATAATCTTGTATACAAAATTATTAGATAAAGCTGCTTTTATCAACAAAAAACTAAGCAAAGTAAAAATTGTTCAGCTTGGTTTTGTTGTGGTGGTGGCATTGTGCATCATGACTTTAGGTTGTCAGTTATTAGCAATGGTACACAAAATCCAACACAAATGGCAGCACCCACAGAAAACCAATACCTTAGCACATCAAGACATGAAATAATAATAACACTCTCAGAACAGTTTGAAATCGACAAAGTAATAACTCCTGTACCTCTTAGTGTTGAAATCAGCCAAGGTGCTCTCCTCTGGACTTTCTGTAGTGCTGCTCTGTCATTTTTGTAATATGGTATCCAAAACCACATGCAGAACTCCACACTCTTAAAAATAAAGGTGCCAGAGTGGTTCTTCAGAGCGATACCATAGGTGAATCATTTTTGGTTCCCAACAGATCCATCCACATGAAGATTCCAGAAAGAACATTTTTATTTTCATATTTTCAAATAACCATGGACAGATGGTAATATGTTTTTGAAATTCAAATGGCTCATAATTTTTGGAGGACTGTTGCTGCATACAATAACACACACTAAGTCCTGTTTATTCTTAATCTGTTATTGTCCTGCTAGGTAGCCTAATAAACATTAAAGATTTAAGCTGTTTTTTTTTCTACATATTAAGAAGTTTTTGAAAGTACAAACCACCAACTTCATATGCAAAGACCCCTTCCCAGAATGAAAGTTTACTTTGTCAAGCAATAGTTCCACAAAGAACCATATAACCCGGTAAAGAACCATAAAATGCCAGTAAAGAACAATTATTTTTAAGAGTGCAGATGATGATCAAAAGTGTATGACTTGTACCCTTGTGATATGTAACCTAACATCCTACTAGCCTTCTCAATCGCTTCTGTACATAATCTGAATGTACATAGTGATGGGTCCACTGTGACTCCTAGATCCTTCTTATAAGGATACTTTCAAGTGCTACACCTCTCATTGTGTTATAAAGCTTAAGCAGAACCTCCTTGGACTTGTATTCCACACATCAGGGTGCTATATAACCTGCAATTCTGTTAGCCTTCTTAATGTCTTCTGAACACTGTCTGGCAGTTGATAGTGTCGAGTCAACTATGACTCCTAAGTCCTTCTCATAAGGTGTACTTTCGAGTTTCAAATTTCGGGTGCTGTTCTGTTTGTGATGAATCTGAGTTTTTGGCCTGCAAAATTTTGTATAATTAATTTTTCGATTAATTAAACTTAATTTTCTTGTTGTTCATTATTTTTTATCAGTGTTCTTGTGATGCAATTTTATTTATTTTTTATTGTATGTTGCCTTTAGGGATCATAATATTTGAACATTAGAACATAAGAAATTTGACAAACGAGAGGAGAACATTGAGTCCATCAAGCTCGTTTATATAGCTAATAGATAAGAAGTCCCAATATCTGATCCAGATTCTTCTTAACACTAGAATTACCAAAGCTTACGAAAAAGCTTGTAAATCTGGCCCACCTTAAATCTGCTCGCACCTCTCCGCCAGTGTTTTTTGTCTTGTAAATGTGTTGATAAGCCTAAGCAGTAAGCAGCCTACTATCCCATCCTCTCACCAACGCTGGAAATGCAAAAACCTCTCCCAGCTCAAGTCTGGTTCATCAGGGAGTGAAGTAGTACATAGAGCTGTATAGGCTAAAAAATATATTGTTATTTGGAACACATGCATTTCACTTGTGTTCCATGTCTACAAAGATCTATGTAAGTGTAGGATGACAGGAAATGCAAGAAATGTCGAACACATACCTAAAAGACAACCTTTTTCCATATTTTAGTACTAACGACAAAATGTAAACATGAAGTGTATAATGTATGAAGACTGAAGTCCAAATATCAAATCAGCACTTTCACAAAAGATATAAATATAACAGAACAAGTGTGCTTTTATTCAAGAGTATAAACGAAGAAAAAGAAATCGGGTTATTGTGGGTCATTGTAGTGACTTCTTTGGTAGTACAGCAGAAAGAGCTGCTGACTCCTATTCAAAGGGTCACTGGTTCAATCCTCCCCCCGTCTCAAATTAAATGTTTTGAGTAGTGAGCTGCTCTTATTGTTGCTATTATACAATAATAACACATTTGATTTGATTTGGTGTAAATGTAAGGTACTTGTAAAGGTTAGAGTTTTTTTTTTTTAATTCAGTTTTATTCTCTCAGTCGCGTACACGGTTCTCCTGATCTGACACTGTGAGTTTTCAAATAAAGAAGTGCTATAACAGAGGTACGCTTTGGTAATTCTAGTGTTAAAGATTGTCAGTGTTTCTGCTTCAACTCCACGTCTCTGTAGCTTGTTCCAGAGTCCCACAACTCTCTGTGTGTAGAAATGCTTCCTGGTTTCAGTTTTAAATGCATTTCCCCTTAAATTTCCAGTGATGTCCTCGAGTATGTGATTCACCCTTAACACAAGAATCCCTGAAGCTTACAATTTTTTTTTAACTATGCCAAGAAACTCACTGCTCCTTATCACTGCGCTGCTAGCCCGCTTTTGTTTTGCAAATGTGTGGATTTGCAGAACGCAGCCTGCTACACCTCCCACTCCCCATTCAGCCAGATGAAGGCATCGCCCTTCAGGGATTCTAGTGTTAAGCTGAAAGAATGTTGCTGGATCGACTTTATCAAGGCCTTTGAGGGTTTTGAAGACAGGATTAGGTGCCCCCCGCTGTCTCCTCAGTCCGAGAATAAACCGGTTTAACTCTCCAAGTCTGTCACAGTAGGACATGTCCTTAAGTCCCACGATGCACTTGGTTGCTCTCCTCTGCACAGCTTCAAGTGCTGCTATGTCTTTCTTGCACTGTGGTGACCTGAACTGCACACAATACCCCAGAGGTAGTCTCACTAATGCATTATATAATTTGAGCATAACATCCCTTGACTTAAATTTAACAGTATTTTCCTTTTTAATTGCTTCTGTACATTGCCTTGTCAATGATAATGTTGCATCAACATAAACCCCTAAATCCTTTTCAGAGGTTGCTCCCTGTATGACAGTGTCTCCCATCTTGTATTTAGAGCTGATGTTCCCTTTGTCCACATGTAGTACTTTGCACTTTTATTAATTTTCTTCTGTATGCTAGAAGATAACTTTATATACTGTACCATTTACATCCAATAATACTTACTCAATTACGTCATTAATTATCTGCTTTACTGAAATAAAACCGTGAGAAAAATATTATTTGTGTTTAAATTTAGAACAAAATAGAAGTTCTTTTAATAGATGATAACTCTATGAATAGTAAGAAAATAATACCCTTAATTCAAAAATCTTTCATTTTAATTTAGTTGAGTCCATTAAAAATTTGGTGTCATGGTGGCGCAGTGGGTAGCGCTGCTGCTTTGCAGTTAGTAGACCTGGGTTTACTTCCCGAGTCCTCCCTGCGTGGAGTTTGCATGTTCTCCCTGTGTCTGCATGGGTTTCCTCTGAGTACTCCAGTTTCCTCCCACAGTCCAAACATATGCAGGTTAGGTGCATTGGTGATTCTAAATTGTCCTTGGTGTGTGGGCTGGCGCCCTGCCCAGGGTCTGTTTCCTGCCTTGCGCCCTGTGTTGGGTGGGATTGGCTCCAGCAGACCCCTGTGACCCTGTAGTTGGATATAGTGGAATGGATGGATGGATTCAAAATTTGGGTGTTACATTTAACAATGTTTTAGCCTTTAATTGTCAAATATCTGAGCTTTATAAAACCTGTATTCTCCCGCTTACAAATACTGTAAATGTGAGACGGATTGTTAAGCATGTTCATTCAAGTCAAGGAGAACGGACTATTGCAATGTTTGAAGGTCAGTTTGTTTGAATAATTCACTTAGTACATCACAGTTAATTCAAAACATGACAAAAGCTGTAGCAGTATAACCATATAACTCCAGGTCTTAAATCACTTCACTGGCTTCCAATTAAGTTTACAGCCGATTTTAAAATCCATCCTCCTCCTACTTTAAAGTTTTAAATTGTTCAACCCACCCTCATTCTATGGAACACATTGCAATCTCAGGATGCAGACTTGTTTAATGTTCCAGAGAGAAATAAAAATGGAATAATAGGCTCAGCTTTTAGACCCAAACTATGAATTGACCTATACGTGGATATTATAGGAGCTGCTGGAAGATGTTTCATATTACTTGCTCTTTTAAATGTCCATCTCTTTTTGATGTCCATGGTGGCATTTGCTCAGCATTGACCTGGATGCATTACCATATATGATGGACAAATTTTCAGTTTTCTCCTATTCAAAGGAAAATGGCATCATTTGCATGCAGAACAATCATTTTTTAAATTATGGTTGATTCAAGGCAGTTGGAATCTGGTCTTAGAAAATCCCTGTATTCAGTACATGTATATAGTTGATGATTTTTAAACATTTCCCTATTTTAGCTTTTAACATTATATTTTCCCATTCTTTATTTGCAATTATTATACAGTTACTGTATGCTAAGCTCATACAGTGTATTCAAAAGGTATTCACACCCCCACACTTTTTGCACACTGTATTGTGTTGTAGATTTAATTTTAAATGGTGTCACACACATGTGCATGGGAGGCAGCTAAAGGGCTTGAATGAGGGTAATTCCAAGCCAGACCGGCATCTAATAGTGCACTGACTCTTTTTCTCACTTCTCTACAGACCGTTCACGGTAAATCCTGCCTGGTCCTGATGACGTCAAGCCGACCCCTCTGATGTCATTTCCGGGCCCAACACTATGGAGGAAGACCCTTCTGGTTCCGACCCCTCTGATGTCATTTCCAGGTCCAACGCTATGGAGGAAGACCCTTCTGGTTCCGACCCCTCTGATGTCATTTCCGGGCCCAACGCTATGGAGGAAGACCCTTCTGGTTCTGACCCCTCTGATGTCATTTCCTATATTGGCCTTTAAAAGTCGCCACTTTTCCCCTATCCTTTCAGTTCTATTTTGGACACAGAATCGTGCACATCAGCGCTATCATTTCTCTCAGTTTTGCAGCCAGGAAACAATATCCATAAAAACAGTGAAAAATTCAGATATTTAAAATCAGGCTAAAAACAAGACTAAAAACTAACAGTCACTTGGTCATACAAGCCGAGCCCAACTCCTTCCAAGTCTTCCAGTTCAACCATTGCTCATTCAGCTGGTGAGACTTCAGTAGCAAGGGTCCTCTCAATCTCCTCTTGTCATCCTTCATGCCCACGCAGTCGTTCCTTGAATCCCTGGAGAGGACACCCCCTCGATTGCACCCACTCCTCAGCACTATCAGTGGGTACAATACGTCCCTAGAGCGCAGATCCATCGCTTCATTGTGGGACACCTGACCATGCTGCCTTCTTTCCTTCTCTACCCCAATGCTGCACATTCGTTCTGAAAGCCTTTCACTCTCTTTTTGTTTTTCCTCTTCCATTTCATTCCTTTCTCTCGTTCCTGTGGCAGCCCATACTTACACGGCTCCGTGGGTGCAGCGTCTCAATCTCACAGCGCAGGAAGCCAATGAAGCAATTGACAAACCAATTACCTCATCAATCCCTTCAGTTGCTCAAGTGGGCCAATGGAGACTGACACGACCAAACGGATTATTTATTATTATTATAAAACTGGTAATTCATTCGGAGCCACAAACCCACTATATCACATAAAGCCACTTCAGTGTTCTCTTATCTGTATGCTTCAGTTCATTGTTTTGCCAAAAAGTGAACCATCATCCCAGTCTGAAGTTGCATGCACTCTGGAGCAGGTTTTCTTCAAGGACCTCTTTGTATTTGGCCTCATTCATCCTGCCCTTAATTTTGAACAGTCTCCCTGACCTTGCCACTGAGAAGCAAATATATAGTAAGATGATGACACATTCATGCTATACTTTATTAATATTAGGAAGGTGATGAGCAATATCTGGCTTTTACCAGATGTACTGCTTGGAATTCTGCTCGATGAGTTAAAGTTTTGCCACATTACACCAGGCAATCTTTTTCCTCGCACTCTCGGAGTCCAAGTAGGCAGTCATATGGCTTTAACTCAGGAGTGGCTTCTGTCTAGACACTCTACCACAAACGATTAATGGAGTGCTATGAGATGGCCGTCCTTCTGACAAATTCTCCTATCTCATCTAAGGACTTCTAAAGTTCTGTTAGAGTGACTGCTAGGATTTTGGTCACCTCCCTGACCAAGGCCATTCTTGTCCAAACTCAGTTTGGCCAGACAGCCAGCTTAAGGAAGCATCCTGCTGGTTCCAGACATCTTTCATTTCAGCCTGTACTTTATCTGATACAAAAGGTGTAAATCTGACTTGAACTGACATCTTTGCAGTGGCCTCCTCACAGAGACTCATTCAGACTAGAAAACCACAAAGTAGACACCCAAACCCAAAGAGCTGTAATCCCACAAATTCAACAACTTCAAAGCTGAGGAGTCACTCCGTTCCTTAGTAGTTGAAAGCTGACAGTTTCGTCTCTTTATGGAACAAAAAGCTGAGATACAGTTTCTCAAGGCAAGTACTTTGCCAGTGAGCTCAAAAGACCAAGAAGCAATTATTACCTCAAGCAAGGAACTTTCTGTGCCAGAAAGAGGAATGCTTTTCCCTAAGAAGTTGCAGATCATACAGCAAAGGGCCTAACTGTGCAAAGTGCTGCACATCACAGACAAAGGACCATGTTGCAAAGAGAGAGTGCCCTGCAACGCAAGAAGAATCCTCTGCTTGAACATGAATCAACAACAGCAACAACTCCACACAACATCAGACATCATCTTTCAAGATGCTGGGCTGCATCTGCTGGAGATGTGTTACAGAGCAACACCCAATCAGCAGCAAGGAAAAATGAATAACACTCTCGGATTGGCTACTTTAACCATCACAAGCCGCCTTTTCCTCTACGGTTGCTTTGTGTTCTCTCTAGGTAAAGTATTGCCACGAAAAAAGCCATAACAAAATTGTAGGGGATATTTGTGGTTTCTGCTAACAATTATTATTTAGGTTCTAAGGAAAAATCCTCGAACGACTGAGGCCAAGAACTCTGAACCGCAACTTCACAGGGGTTTACTGTATTGTAATAAGAGACAAGAAACAATATGAAAGTTTGGGGATTCCACCCAGTATAGTGTCAGGTTTGTACAAAATAACTCAAAACGAGTAGTCATTAAGTACAGAGTCATAACATAGACTGACACTTAAAACAAGTGCTCCAGTTTTATAGTTGAGGAAAAGGAAGAGGTGTGTCTTCAGAGGGAAGTGAGGTCAACAGGGTTGTGAAATGCTGCTGGAAGTGGGAGGAGATTTAGGCGGGTCTGTCTTCTGGACGTGTGCAGGAGAGGGAGAAGAGGCATTAGTACAATGAATTAACCCCACACTCTGTGGTTTACTCCCACTGAAGCCCTTAGACTGCACATGTGTGACTATTATATATATATATATATATATATATATATATATATATATATAAATATTAAATATATAAATATATCTATATCACATTTCTGTAATCTTTGTGTTTATAAATAAATTGTATTATTCTGTTTTTTAAAAGAAGTGTGCTTCAATTACTTTGTTACAAGTCTAAAGGCCGGAGACTCATCTCCTCAAACAGAGAAAGGTAAGGTAAATAAAGTAGGAGTCTTGCTGAATAACCGGCATTGCAGAAGGCGAAACTGATAATTGATTAACCATGTTAAATCCCTTCCTAGACATTCCTACAGCATCTTCAGGCAGATGTCCAATAAGTAGCAGCCTTCTGTACTGCTTGCACGGAGCAACAGCAGTATTGAGAGAGAGAATGGAGACAGGAGATGGCACAGACAGATCAGAATACAAGCAGAGGTCATAACCGCGAAGAATAAATAAGCAAAGATAAGCATGTGTAGGCAGAATCATGGGCAAAGAACAGAGCTGTAAATCATAAGGCAACAAAGGAACATGTAATCGCAGCCAAAAAACAGGAGACATAATTCTTTGTCAGATGGCAGAAAAAGTAATCATAACCAGTAACTCAGAAACTAACAACAAGAAAGATGGTAAAGGTTATACGTTCATGAATCCAAATCTTGTATGACTTGGAAATGTAAAATTCTGACTGTTGCGCTAATGACATTACACGTTGCACAATCCCAGCTGACAATGGCATAGCAACCATCAACACAATTGTCCGAAAATGGTGGCACCCATGAAAAAAATCAGCATAGTGCTATGGGAGAATGTGAATCATATTTAACAAAAGTACAAACACATCGGAACAATAAATAAATATTACAAAATGATTATTTGACTTTCAAAACCCTAAGAAAAATACTTAAATAATTTCTAATGGCTGTGGAAGCCTGATTGTGACACATTTACTCTTTATAATAAGATCAAGTCCTGGATGCTCCCAGCATAGAGTTTTCATGTTTTTACAATGTCCATGCTTGGTTTCTTCCCACAGTCTAAAGAAATGTAGGTTAGGTGGATTGATGATAAACTGAACCCTGAAGTGTGTATCTTGTTGGGATCATTTCCAGCTTCCCTGAGCCACTGCTTTGTGACACCCTGTGCAGTGGCAAGGCTTTCACCAGACCACACAGTGGGTGTCTTGCAGTGCAGGACTGACCAGGATCAAATTTGTGAGAAGTCAGACATGGAAACACAGACACAAAAAGGTGGTATTTCCAAAAACAAGTGTGGGTTTATTTACAGGTGCAATAAAATAACAAAGATAATGTTTCAATCAAAAATAGTGTGCAATATATACAGTGAAGTTTCAGTCCCCAAAAATGAAAAATAAAGACAAAAATGAAGAAAATGAGTTCAGTAAGAAACTAAACACATAAAGTCCAAAGAATGCCAAAAATATTTACAAGAAAAAAATCCGAAATGCACCAAAACCCCAAATCAAACTACAGCTAGGAGTTATAAACAAGGAAATATTTATAAAATCATTCACAAGCTGCTGTTTAGTATACTAGATTATTGAGCTATACCAACACACTATCCACACCAGACTGATTCAAAAGAAAATCCTTAAGAGGCAGGAAGTGCCTCTTATAGTCGGGCACAAATCTTTACCCAGTCCTGCGACACATTGCTCCCTTTCAGCAATCGTGACAGACGCAGGTGCTTTCTGCACAGGTGCTCCTCACAACCTTTGCAAGGCCAGTAATAAATATGGCTAGCGACCTCACGAGCACGAGTGCAGACTGGGGAGCATCCCGACACACTCCCTCGGAAGAGCAAATACACACTACAAAAGTAAGTTTTTCTTCTTGGGAATTCCCTCCTCACATGTTCTTAACTAAAATGCTTTGCACTTTTGGCAGGACTAAAGAGACGACTGCCTTTATGACGGAATACGCGCAGCGTCTTCCATGCAAGCCTGACCCGTTGCTGGCGTCCTGCTGCTTGAACCTGCTGAAGACAAATTTAAAATGACTGCATAAGTTCACCCTGCACTTAACGACTTAAACAGGTAAGTACTTTAACGCTTATTTTGAATAAGTCAACTTTACCCTTTTCTTAGGACTTTCTTTCCTTTAAAGTGGTAATGCCTGGTAGGCGGATTACCACATGCTCTGGATAAGTAGATTTAGAAGATGGATGGATAAAGTAGCTTCCACCAAACCACAGAACATACTGTACATTTTATTAAGAATGGATGAATGTTTCCACAGGTATCGTGGATGATATGGTTACATAATGGGTAGTGTTGCTAAGTCAAAACTTCAACAAATTAGGCCTGAATCCCAGGTCTGATAACTGTCCATGTGAAGTTTGCAAGATCTCTCTTTATCTGTGTTTGTTTTTCAAAGGACACTCTGTTTTTTCTCCCACATCTCAAAATGGTGCATGCTATGCAAATAGGCAACTTTTAAGTTTACTTAATGGATGTGTGCATGAGTGAGACTTGTTTTTGCCTTGTGGTCGATCCTTCCAGGATATTAGCCTGTTCATATAAACCCAAAATGGACAAAATAGAAGGAAAGATGATAGAAGGAGTAGAGTAGAAAGAAGGATGGATAGATAAAGCATTAAGACCAAACACACAGAGCAGATGATTTGATTTCAAGTATCTGCTTGAAATATTAGGCACTGCTTAGCTATTAGCTAACCGAACAATCTTGATGGATAGCATGATCACCTCTCGTTTGTCAAGCATCTTACATTCATATGTACGTTCTAATGCTTTTTTGTAGAGACCAATTTTATTATATCATCGCTGCCAGGCTGAATAGTGGAGTCACCATTTTTATTTGATTAGATATTACAACAGCAGTTTCATCTCCCCTCGGTGAATAACATTCAAGTTCTTCTTGTGTCAATGCAACTGGCGGCACAGTGTTAAACTGACAGTCACGATTTGCAAGACATCATATCTGTTTAGTGTTATCCTTTCAAATTCCATCCTACTGTAGGTTACACGGATATTAAATCTCAGGACACGTCTTGGTTCTGTTGACACATGAAAATCAATCAGTCAAAATATTTTTCATAGTCACTCTTGTTGCAAGGTGTTTTCAGCAGGAATTAACCCTGCACAATGAAGCAAGAAAGAAATGCATTTTTACTGGTAAAATTATAAAAATAGAAAATGTATGTTTTAAATTGTATAATACAGTATATAACATAAAGCACCTATTTGTAAAGAATATTATTTTGCACTTTATATTTATTTGTACTCCTACACTGAATATTTAAATACTGCCTCTTCTTTTTAACTATTGTGACCTTGCAGGGCTGCTCCTGAGCCAAGCGTGTTCCCTGAATAATCAGCACCACAAACCTAATCACACAAACAAGAAGATTTATGAAAAATTAAGTCAAATATCAACTGGAGAATCTTTATGAGAGAAGCATCATTCAAAATACTGGAAAACATTTTTTTTTAAAAGTTCTGAATCTTGAAAAAGCTTTGGTGATTGTGATAAGCAACCTTTTGCTGAACACAAATATATTCTCAGAGCGACTGTATGATGTTGGAATTTGGAGAAACATGAAATTAACTTTTATTGAATTTAGTGTGTTTAATCACTTAATGGTCCTGAAACATTGCATTAGTTTAGTTGATGCAAAATGTTATTATGCTGATTTTCATTTGTTCTCACCATCGAATGCTTTTCATTTCAGTGTCCAACAATACTCGACCAGGTTTGATGGATTCTGTTTGCCTTGTTACCGCTTTTTCGCATCGTTGCAATATCCTGATGCAGACTTTCACCGTATTCATCTCTTATTGCTCCAAGATTAGCAGAGAAGAAGTCCAAAAGTTAATGTAGAAAATGAATTTTTAGTGACATGTTGGCTTTATGGTTTTATACACTTGGGGCACTTTGTCAGCCACCTGGAAGTAATTTGTTGCTCTGTAGTTGCCATGAAAATTCTCAGCAGCATCTTTGAATGCCTTCATTATGAATTTCTGCAACCCCACTAAGAGATCTTTGAATTGCTTGTCATTAACTCTTTCAGGGCAGATGTCGGCTTTTGTCGAAATTCAGGAGTACAGGACGGTAATCAGCCATAAATGGCGTCAAAACTCATCGTTATGTTTTAGTTCGACTCTCTTTGCTAGAAGAAAAGTTAGCTTCATTGAGTTGACCTTGATTACCTGTGCATGCATGAGGAACGAAGAGCAAACGACCTCTAAAATGTAATCGACATCTGGTGAGAGACCAAAGCGAATGCACAAAGCAAAATACTCAAAAATTAGGTAAGTGAGTTGGAGTTGTATGTAGCAGAGCATAATTATGATATTATAGCAATAACGGAAACCTGGCTAAATAACAAAGATGGGGATGAGTGTAACATAGAGGGATACACATTTTTTAGGAAGGATAGACAGAACAGAAAAGGAGGTGGGGTTGCTGTTTATGATAAAACAGGGTTTAAATGTAAGACCTCTTCAGTTGGATGATGAGCCCCATCTTAGTGAGGACATGTTGCTTCGCCTGGAAAATATTAGTGAAACAGGTCTTATTTTAGGGGTGTGTTATAGACCACCCAATTCAGACAGTAATTTAAACACACATCTTTTTAGTAATATCAAAAAGGCAAGTTTACAGGGAGATATTATAGTCATGAGGGACTTTAATTATCCAAATATTAACTGGGATAACCTTGCAGATGAAGGAGCACAAGAACAGGAGTTTTTAGAAGTAATCAGTGACTGTTTTTTAACACAGCATGTTAAAGCACCAACACGGGGTGAAGCCTGTCTGGATTTAGTATTTTGTAATAATCGGGATAGAATTGAGGGTGTAGAGGTGAAAGATCCACTAGGGTCAAGTGACCATAATATAATACAATTCTCAGTATTTTATAAGAGTACAGATGCAAAGACTAAAATTGTTAAGTTGAACTTTGGTAGGGCTAATTTTGAGAAGATGCGACAAAGTCTAAGTAGGATAGGCTGGGATAAGCATTTAAGTGTGGAGACAGTCGAGGAGCAGTGGAACAGGTTTAAAAATGTTTTACATGTAATGCAGGACAGATACATACCTAAATTTGGAATTAATAGGAAACTAAAAAAAACTCCATGATGGATTAATAAAGATTTAAAAAAGAAGTTTCAAAGGAAAATACTGCTTTATAAGGCATATAAAACTAATGACTGCAAAGTGAATCGTAGAGCGTATGAGAACATGAGGGCAACCATTAAGAAGGATATCAGGGAGGCTAAAAGACAGTTGGAGAGGAATATAGCAGATAAGGTGAAAGAAGACCCCAAGAGATTCTTTCAGTATTTTAGTAGTAAAAGAACAGTCAAGGAGGAGGTCAAGTTCATCAGGAATAGTAAAGGGGAATTAAAAGATACTGACAGTGAAATAGTGGATGCCCTAAACTTACATTTTTCTGAGGTGTTTACAAGTGAGCAAGAGGATAACCTCCCAGAGGTAAATGCGACTACTAAGGAGGTACTGAGGGATTTGGAAATTGAAGAGGGAGAAGTGCTGTTCAGATTAAATAAGATGAAATCAAACAAATCACCAGGCCCAGATAATATTTATCCTCGTGTTCTTAAGGAGGCTAGTGATTACATATATAAACCCTTGACACATATTTTTAGGAAGTCACTGTGCACTGGAGAGATTCTGGAGGACTGGAAAATGGCAAATATCATCACATTATATAAAAAGGGTGACAGGGCAGATCCAAGCAACTATAGGCCAGTAAGCTTAACATGCATCACAGGAAAATTAATGAAAGGAATTATTAAGGATAAGATTGAGCAACATCTGGCAAAGACAGGAGTTATTCTAAACAGTCAGCATAGGTTCAGAAGATGGAGGTCGTGTTTTACTAACATGCTGGAATTCTATGAGGAGGCAACAAAAGATATTATTTATCTGAACTTTCAGAAAGCATTTGATAAGGTGCCACATGAGAGGTTGGCCATTCAGTTAAAAGTAGTGGGAGTTCAGGGTGATGTTTTTAGATGGGTGCGGAATTGGCTCAGACACAGGAAGCAGAGGGTGATGGTGTGAGGAACCTCATCAGAACTGGCCGATGTTAAGAGTGGTGTTCCACAGGGGTAAGTGCTAGGGCTGCTGCTATTTTTAATATTTAAAAATGATTTAGATAGGAATATAAGTAACAAGATGGTTAAGTTTGCAGATGATACCAAGATAGGTTAACTAGCAGATAATTTGGAATCCGTTATATCATTACAGAAGGACTTGGATAGCATACAGAATTGGGCAGATTTGTGGCAGATGAAATTTAATGTCAGTAAATGTAAAGTATTACACATAGGAAGTAAAAATGTTAGGTCTGAATACACAATGGGCGGTCGGAAAATCGAGAGTACACCTTATGAGAAGGATTTAGGAGTCATAGTGGACTCTGAGCTGTCGACTTCCAGACAGTGTTCAGAAGCCATTAAGAAGGCTAACAGACTGTCAGGTTATATAGCGCCTTGATGTGTGGAGTACAAGTCCAAGGAGGTTATGCTCAACCTTTATAATGCACTGGTGAGGCCTCATCTGGAGTCCTGTGTGCAGTTTTGGTCTCCAGGCTACAAAAAGGACATAGCAGTGCTAGAAAAGGTCCAGAGAAGAGCGACTATGCTGATTCCAGGACTACAGGGGTTGAATTATGAGGAAAGATTAAAAGAGCTGAGCCTTTACAGTTCAAGCAAAAGAAGATTAAGAGGTAACATGACTGAAGTGTTTAAAATTATGAAGGGAATTAGTACAATGGATTGAGACTGTTATTTTAAAATTAGTTCATCAAGAACACAGGGACACAATTGGAAACTTGTTAAGGGTAAATTTCGCACAAACATTAGGAAGTTTTTCTTTACACAAAGAACGATAGACACTTTGAATAAGCCACCAAGTAGTGTGGTAGACAGTAAGAAGTTAGAGACTTTCAAAACTCAACTTGATGTTTTCTTGGAAGAAATAAGTGGATAGGACTGGCGAGCTTTGTTGGACTGAATGGCCTGTTCTCGTCTAGAGTGTTCTAATGTTCTCACTTTCTAATGTTCTCACTACATCAATGACATTTTGCATATTATTACTGAATCGGACTCTGACTTGTCGGACTCTGATTTTGATGCAAGTCATCTGAAGATGGGAATTAAAAATGAAAGTGAGGTCCCGAGCTGATCGTGGTGTTGAGAATGCTTGTGTAGCTGATGCGCCTACAGTAACGTTTGCCTGGGAGGACTGCCACTTACAATGACGAGAGTATTGTGTCACACTGCCACACGAAGACAGGCCAGGTAGCCGGCCTGCCATGCATTCCTACTTGCCATTGAGCTGCCCATACCCATCCACCAGACACGCTGCACAGGCGCCGACAGCAGCCACAGCAACAGACATTTTATGTTGATTTACATGTGAAACCTTTGCTTTGTGTGTTTTTCAGAAAACTGAGGTGTCTGCAAAAATACTCAGCCCTCAAAGAGTTAATAGGGTGTCTGATTTGTGGACCAACAAAAATGCCTTCCTGAATCTTAGCATCAGTTATACCTGTATATGGAAATACCTGTCTCAAATATCAAAACCATTCACCTTTCTTGTTCACAGCTTTCATTAATTTTTTTCACTAGTCCAAGTGTTTATATGAAGAGGTGGCAAAAATATCTTTGTTGGGTTGGTAAGCGGTTTATGTGCCACACTTCTCTGCCCTGGAAATAAATACTCAAGGAGCAGCTAGTTCTTTTAACATAAGGAGACTCTTTAGCATGGCTGTTCCATTCACAAATAAAACAGGACATGGTATATCCAAGCTGCATTCCTGGCAGCAGTGCCACTACTTTTAGATCATCATGTTCCAGTTCTAGTTGTTACACTGTATACACTCACTTAAAGGATTATTAGGAACACCATACTAATACGGTGTTTGACCCCCTTTTGCCTTCAGAACTGCCTTAATTCTATGTGGCATTGATTCAACAAGGTGCTGAAAGCATTCTTTACAAATGTTGGCCTATATTGATAGGATAGCATCTTGCAGTTGATGGAGATTTGTGGGATGCACATCCAGGGCACGAAGCTCCCGTTCCACCACATCCCAAAGATGCTGTATTGGGTTGAGATCTGGTGACTGTGGGGGCCATTTTAGTACAGTGAACTCATTGTCATTGTCAAGAAACCAATTTGAAATGATTCGAGCTTTGTGACATGGTGCATTATCCTGCTGGAAGTAGCCATCAGAGGATGGGTACATGGTGGTCATGAAGGGATGGACATCGTCAGAAACAATGCTCAGGTAGCCCGTGGCATTTAAACGATGCCCAATTGGCACTAAGGGGCCTAAAGTGTGCCAAGAAAACATCCCCCACACCATTACACCACCACCACCAGCCTGCACAGTGGTAACAAGGCATGATGGATCCATGTTCTCATTCTGTTTACGCCAAATTCTGACTCTACCATTTGAATGTCTCAACAGAAATCGAGACTCATCAGACCAGGCAACATTTTTCCAGTCTTCAACTGTCCAATTTTGGTGAGCTCATGCAAATTGTAGCCTCTTTTTCCTATTTGTAGTGGAGATGAGTGGTACCCGGTGGGGTCTTCTGCTGTTGTAGCCCATCCGCCTCAAGGTTGTGCATGTTGTGGCTTCACAAATGCTTTGCTGCATACCTCGGTTGTAACGAGTGGTTATTTCAGTCAAAGTTGCTTGAATCAGTCGGCCCATTCTCCTCTGACCTCTAGCATCAACAAGGCATTTTCGCCCACAGGACTACCACATACTGGATGTTTTTCCCTTTTTACACCATTCTTTGTAAACCCTAGAAATGGTTGTGCGTGAAAATCCCAGTAACTGAGCAGATTGTGAAATACTCAGACCGGCCCGTCTGGCACCAACAACCATGCCACGCTCAAAATTGCTTAAATCACCTTTCTTTCCCATTCTGACATTCAGTTTGGAGTTCAGGAGATTGTCTTGACCAGGACCACACCCCTAAATGCATTGAAGCAACTGCCATGTGATTGGTTGATTAGATAATTCAATTAATGAGAAATTGAACAGGTGTTCCTAATGATCCTTTAGGTGAGTGTATATCTTCTTCTTCTTTTTTCAGCTGCTCCTGTTAGGGGTCACCACATTGGATAATCTTCTTCCATATCTTTCTGTCCTCTGCATCTTGCTCTTTCACCCCCATCACCTGCATGTCCTCTCTCACCACATCTATAAACCTTCTCTTAGGCCTTCCTCTTTTTCTTTTCCATGGCAGCTCTATCATTAACATCCCTTTCTCAATATACCCAGCATCTCTCCTCTGCACAAGTCCAAACCAACACAATCTTGCCTCTCTGACTTTGTCTCCCAACCGTCCAAATTGAGCTGACCCTTTAATGTCCTCATTTCTAATCCTGTCCATCCTCGTCACACCCAATGCAAATCTTAGCATCTTTAACTCTGCCACCTCCAGCTCTGTCTCCTGTTTTCTGGTCAGTGCCAGCGTCTCCAACCCATATAATATAGCTGGTCTCACTACCGTCCTGTAGACCTTCCCTTTGACTTTTGCTGATACCCATCTGTCACAGATTATTCCTGACAGTCTTCTCCACCCATTCCACCCTGCCTGCACTCTCTTTTTCATCTCTCTTCCACAATCATAATATTAGAGGAAATCACACAAAAATAGGCAGTTGATATGTGAAAATTAAAAGAGTCATTTGTGATAAGCAAGCTAAAATCCATAATATAGCCCAAAATCAAAATTCTTCTTCCACTGATATCAGAACAAACCTGCTTGTGCTCAAACAAACAAAAAGTGTCTTTATCAATGGCTTAATTATTCTAAAATGATAAGCTTGCTTCTCACCTCCTGATACCCCAGGTTAGCTTCAATGATGGACACTCTGTTTCTTCCTTGGGATAGTACCAGATTCCCCATTGTCAAATAAAAAATAACATTTTCTCTAGTGAAATGTCTTCAAAGATGCTCTCCCTCCTACTTTCCCCTCACCCAGATTCCCTGGTTGATGATAGGAGGCCTGGGAGTACTGCTGACATGGTAGTTACGAAGTCAGAAAGTACTTCTGGGTCAACTAGAAGCCCAAAAACATAAAGGGTTCTTTTTCCTGCAGCTTCCTTCAGTGGTCCTTGATAACTTTGCTACTGGGTTATCCCATAAGAACTACACACTACATGAACCCTTGGAGGAGTTTGACCAATACTCTCCTGGATTTACTGGCAGAGATGCTATAATGGGGGGAGAAGTGAGGAGAGCTTTAAGGGCCCATATCTGACAGGGGCTCAGATAAAATATTAGAAAATAATTTTCCATCCATACATCCATCCATTCCTCTTGCGCTTATCCAAGGTCGGGTTGCAGGGGCAGCAGCTTGAGCAGAGATACTCAGACTTCCCTCTCCCCGGCCACTTCTTCTAGCTCTTCCGGGGGAATCCCGAGGCGTTTCCAGGCCAGCCGTGAGACATAGTCCCTCCATCGTGTCCTGGGTTTTCCCCGGGGCCTCCTCCCGGTTAGACGTGCTCGGAACACCTCACCAGGGAGGTGTCCAGGAGGCATCCTCATCAGATGCCCGAGCCACCTCATCTGACTCCTCTCGATGCGGCTCTCTGAGCCCCTCCCGGATGACTGAACTTCTCACCCTATCTTTAAGGGAAAGCCCAGAAACCCTGCGGAGGAAACTCATTTCGTCCGCTTGTATTCGCATGGTCCTCAACTGGAAAAGGGTGGAGTGCCCTCTCAGGGTTGGGAGCGAGATCCTGCCCCAAGTATCTCAGGGTCTTGTTCATGAGTGAGGGAAGAAAATAATTTTATCAGTTTTTATTGGACAGTTAATGTAAATGCATTTAAAAGAATAATTTTAGTATGAATTATAAACTTTTTTTTTTTTTGCCAGAAGTAGAAATCCATACTCAAGTGACTTTGTAGTTCCTCCCTCCCTCTCGTTTAACCAGAATGGCTCAGCTCAGTCTTCACAGCATTAAATCAGAGTGTCAGTCTTCCTTCCACTTGCTAGCCAATGTTAGATGCTTTTGGCTTAATTAAAATGTCAAAGCCAAATTCCAAGTTTTATGAGGCCCAGAATCTCAAGATGGGCCTTTGGGAATTAGGATATAACATTTGATTTTCCAATGACCTTCCAGTGTTTTTTTTTTCCCCCCAAATTTACTTCAGAGTTTTCATCCAGGAAAGGGCAGGAGCTTTTATACTGTAGTTTATTCAGCATCTCCGTGATTTCTTACACTAGGCAATGTGTTATTCATATTTGTTTTTATGTGATTTAAGTCATATGGTTTGCTGCAGCAACCAGAACATTAAATTCGTAAGGAGGTTATCCATCCCAGACTTTGGAATGACTTTATTAAAATGCTGCTTTCAAGCAAATAGGACAGATGATTTGCAGATGCTACCAGTGCACTAGTAAAATCAGAGTCGATCACAGTTTGTGGCATCTAGTGTCCCTCATCATATCCAATATGGTCTTTCCCATGCCCCCAACTTTGTCAGATTGAGCAAACAGTGACATCAAATTATACATCTATTCTTAGAATACTTAACATATTGTTTTTTAATATAATATGAGTTTTACAGTGCCCATAAAAGGTATTTTCCCCCATGGAAATGTTCATATTTTCTTGAATCACAGTGGATTTAATTTGTTTTTTTTTGACATTGTTCAACAGAAAAATACTCTTCAATGTCAAATGGAAAAAAGATCTCTGCAAAGCAGCCTAAATGAATTACAAATATAAATATATAAATATTCACCCCCTGTAATATGGCACCCCTAAGTCAAATGGTTTTCAAAATCACATCAATAGTTCAATGGAGATCACCTGTCTGTGGCTTCAGTTGATTCTACTGTGCCTGTAGGTATCTGGAAGGTGAAATGTGACTGTAGGTCTTAGTAAAACTAAATAACTGAGCTTCTGCATTCTGAATCAACTGAAGCCTGATTAGTAGCTTATTTGACAATAAATGGTCTTTTTCTGTTGATCAGTGCCAAAATGGACAAATTAAATGCACTGTGATTCAATGTTATATGATAATAAAATGTGAAAACTTCCAAGGGGTGAATACTTTCTATAGGCACTTTAGTTTTCTCAAACCTGCTCAATACACATCCTTATCTGGATCAGCTGGACAGAAGCTAATACAGATGGAGATAGAATGTGCCAGCCACTCACACTCTATTGTATTAAATTGTTGTTAAACACAGAAGTTTAGAAAAAATCTCAGAATGCCCACTTGGGGATGGGGGGAAACCAGAAAACCCCGGCTTGTCACAAAAAGTCAAAACCTTTATAAATAAAGGATTTATTATGAATAAAAATGCCCCCAAAACCATGAAACTCCAAAGAACACAAAATGCACAGTTGAAGTTGCCTGAAAAGGAAAGACAATCCTAGGCAAACAAGTCCCAATTCCAGTAGATGGAGTCAAAAACAGAACATAAGGTCAAAAATACAATCATTTCACAAAAGTACAAAATAATAACAAATAGAAACTCAACACGACCGATGCATTCAATGAACCACAAGGGACTGTGGGACTTCCTCAGCCTTTATGGGGCTCAGTGCATTCACTTGATGGTCATAGGTGGGCTATTGGGGAGCCACCCACAAAACACATAGAAAAAGATAGTTAGACATAAAGAAATTAAATTATAAAGTAAAAATGAGCAAAAGAGACATTGGAACCCCAGCCAAGTGAGAACACTGGCTGAAACATAACATACATACATACATTACAGAATTTAAACCCAGGATGCTATATCTGTGATTGCAGTACCATTAGCAGGAGAAGTTAGGGTTAATTATAGATTCTTTTTACAAGACCCCTTTAATTCATGCGTTTACAGTCAACAAAGCATTTCAGTCAGATTGTCTTGGCAAGAATTCTTTTCTTTGAGCAAAATATCAAACTAAACATGGTCTGGACCAATTCTTTTCAATTTTAACATTAATTGTGTATTTAGACCACTAAATTGTCACAGTTCCTAACTCACTGCTGTATGAAAATAAATAAATCACATCTGGTTGTGAACTTATCTGTCTATTTCACATTTACAAAAGTGTATGTAATTATTTTCCAAGGTCAAACGTAGCAATATACTGTACAGAGGTCTTGAATTTCTAGATCATCTACTTAATATGGCAGCCTTGAGATGAATGATTACCGCATGTATTGCAGCCAGACCCAACCGTGGCACACACTGAAATAAAAAAAAGTGTTAAAGGAGACACATTCAGGCAGGAAGGGATTTACTTATCTCATCTGCCAGTCTGCTTCTGAGAACATTATTTTCGAGTGACAATTTCAGTTTTGCCTCTGTTAGTGCCACCATGTTTCATGATACTGTATTTAACATTTAGCATAAAAATAATGTAATATACTGTAAAATACTGTATATAGACTTAAATACTGTGTATGCAAAGTGAATGGGTGTATGTATAGTGAGAGATCGCTCAGCTGGTTATGAAGGGGCATAGGTGATGGTCCTTTCGGCATCTTGTTATGTTTCAGTCAGGGTCCCCCATCGGCTGGGATTTGAACGTGCCTTTTATGTCTATTTTGCTAATTTTTTATGTTGACATTGTTGATTATTTAGTTTTTGGATGTCTAAGCATCTTTTCCTATGTGCCATATGCTTTGTGGGTGGTCCCCCCAAGAGGCAGGGCCACCTAACAATCACTGCCAAAGAACTACCCTGCAGAAAACAGAAAACCTGACAGTCCCCTGCGGTTCATTGTAAATGTAATTGTGGTGTCGGTGAGTTTTGATCATACTGTGCTTTTGTGAATTACCAGATTTTTTTTTTTTTTTTTGCCTCTGTGCTGTTTTTTGACCATTGTTGGATTTCATATTGTGACCGTGATTGCTGTTGGGATTGATTATTTTGAAGGCATCATCTTCTGGGCCTTTTGTTAAACTTTAACTTTTTGTTGAACAAATTCTTTTGAAAAATAAATCTTTTTATTTATAAACAGTGTACATTTGCCCTTTATTTTCACTAGACAGGGTTTAGCAGTCTTTCCCCCTCTAGTGGGCATTCTGAGATGTTGATAAACTTTTTTGTTTAGTAATTCTCTAGCTCATAATACATTTCTAGTTTAAACAAGAGACAACACTTGTAATATCATGGAAAATAAAACTTTTACTCTGATGGCTAGAATACTCAATTTTGGTTTCATCAGGCCACAGAACCTTCTTCTAGCTGACTTCTCCCCATGGATCTTCTTACAAAATGTAAATGCCATGTTGGAACACTGCACATTATCAAAAACACACCATTCCCATTGTGAAGCATGGAAGTGGTAGCATCATGCTTTGCTCCTGGAAGGCTTGTGTGGGGAAAATGAACGCAGCACAGCAAAAACCAAGGAAATCTTGAAGGAAAAACCTGATGAAGTCTGCCAAAAAACTGTGTCTTGGGAGAAGATCTGTGATCCAGCCAGGCAACAATCCTAAGCATAAAGCCAAAGCTTCACAGGAACAGCTTAAAAATAGCTTGGAGTGGCAGAGTCAGAGTCCAGACTTCAATCCAATTGAGAATTTGTGGCTGGACTTGACAAAGGCTCTTCACTTGCCATCAACATGACACCTCTTAGAGCTTGAGAAGTTTTCCGAAGAAGAATGGTGCAGTGTCCAGATGTGCAAAGCTGATAGAGACAGAGACCTGAGCGCAGAGACTCCGTGCTGACATGGTTTCAATGATGCGTTTACTAAAGACTTAACTTGAAGTGACTAAATACGCGGTCAATTATTTGGTGTGTAATATTTGTAATTGATTTAGACCACTTTAAAGAGATCTGTTTTTTACTTTGATATTAAAAAGATTTCTTCTGCTGATCAGTGTCAATAACAATAAAAATGTGAAAGCTTCCAAGGCACTGTAAAAACATAAGACAAAGTTTAGAATGCAAAGAAAATATTTTTACTATAAACTGAATCAACTTTTATAAAACATATTATCATTCATCTGCTTCGCCACCCAGGGGACCGCCTCAGGGGACAGGTTAAAGCCCATTCCTGAATCCAGTTTATTGAAACAAATGGATGTTTGCATTCCAAAGGCTGATTCGGTAAGTCCCTAACACTGAAAATTACCTAGGATTTTCTGTTTAGCATTGCTTCTCTCCCATAACATAAAATAGCATTGATAAATTCCACAGACATTGTAACAATCAGCGCCATGTCGACTTTAATTTCAGTGTTTACCTGC
Source organism: Polypterus bichir lapradei (assembly GCA_026402145.1). Lineage (NCBI taxonomy): Eukaryota > Metazoa > Chordata > Cladistia > Polypteriformes > Polypteridae > Polypterus > Polypterus bichir. The sequence continues at coordinate 26,895,914 of JANRMT010062857.1, read as the reverse complement.
TGGTCAATAAAGAAGTTTCAAGCTTAATCACAGGCAACAAATGGCTGGCAGTCTAAGACACTGAGGCTGATAAAAAGTAGATATGTCATAATTGTGGAGGTCTAAAATGTAACACACACTAGTCATTATGAGTGAAAGTTATTAGCTAATAATGTTTATTGAATGGTGAATTACTGGGCAGTTACAATGCTAATGTCAGTATAGCTCAAAACTTAAAGCTTTCTGTTAAACTACAAATACACCTAATAATCACATGTGGTAATGTGCCTAGTCAGGCATTACCAAAGTAAAAGACAAATAGCTTACTAAGTATCCTTCAATGTCAGAAAAGGAGAACAGAAAAGAAACAAAGGCATTTATCTATTCCTTCAGCAGAAATAAAGGCAAAACAATGTTCGGTAGCATTTTAGCACTGATTCAGTGATGCAACATGGCAAGCAGCTGGCAGTCCGGCGGTCTACATACAGTAGCTTCACCTGGAGCCCAGCTCCAACGCTAGTAGCTTTTGGTCACCTACTAATGAAGTAAGAAAAAAGTTGTGGAGCGTTTACCATGGAAAGGAAAAGGGATTCCGAAGGTTAACCTAATCATAGGTTTAAAAAGAGTGGTATTAACTTATATTCAGTACGCAGTTGGAGAGCGCTTGAGCTCCAATTCCTGTGTGTGTTTGCTCGCTCACGTGTACCTGGGGCCTCATGTATAAACAGTGCATATGCACAAAAATATTGCGTACGAACATTTCCACGTTCAAATCGCGATATACAAAACCTAAACTTGACGTAAAGCTACGCACATTTTAACGGTAGCTCCAACCCTGGCATACACAAGTTCTCTGCTTGGTTTTGCAAACTGGCGGCACCCAGCATCAAAGCAGTGCCACTGTTCCAGTGTGGTTTTCCTTTCTTTTTTACATCCACCTCCCTGACGCAGCTTTATAAATACACTGAAATTAACCGCATACTGTTTATTAGTTTAATGCATCTGATTGTAATTAACCTCTAACAATATAATGGTCCACAGAATGGTCAAACTATTCCAAATATCATAGCTGCTTTAGCGTTGTTACTCTCATTGCAACTTCTTCTTCTTCTTTCAGCTGCTCTCATTAGGGGTTGCCACAGCGGATCATCTTTTTCCATATTACTCTCACTGCACCAATCGGAGTATTTATGTCACTGTATCTGAGTGTGAAATCACAGCTGTACAGCAGCTGATCGGAAAGAGAATTATCGGTATACAGCATCAAGTACACACTTCCTCAGCCATGCTGTCTATTGAACTGGTCTCAACCTGCTCGACAAACGCATCAGAGCCTTTCCTGTATGGACCTCGCGGTTCAGAAACAGTTTCATCCCAAGAACTATAAACGCACTCAATCAGTCCATCAAGTGCTCCTTGTAGAACTGTTTGGACTTATAAGTGCAATCATCTCACTGTAAACTTACTATACTGTTATAATATTGCACAACCTGCGCCACTTTATAAAGCGCGTATTTACATATGATGACGATATCATTTTAAAGATGAAATGCAGAAAAATATGTTTATTATATTATACAGATAAAACTTTAACTTCATTTAAATAATCTATATTGTTAATAATTAAACATGTGAGGACACAGTGTCGCAGTGCTAGCGAGGAGCTGGCGCTCCGTTCACTGATTGTACCTGCATCGCGCTGTATTCTTGCTGGGGCTGACGCAACACTGGAAGCATAGATGGATAGAATAATTAAACATTAAACAAAGATATTTCAATGTTCCTTAAAAGTTTTGAAGAATCGGCGTTCTAAGCTTACAGATTACTTAATGTCTATTACAGAGCTGATTGTGTGGCGATTGGTTACTTGGAGAAAAGGAAGGACAGGAATTGGAGGTTAGTACGTTTGAAAGAGACAGTACTACTGTAATAAATGTTTCATCAAAGGTCGCACATGGCGCAGCAAGCATTTTGCGTGAGACATGAACAATCACTGCGCCACCGTGTTCCCATTTTTAATAACATGCTTTAACTCCTATCATCATGAAAATGATATCAAGTATACATCTCATTATTTTAATTATTCATAGAGCTGTAATATCACAAATGTAATGGATTTTGTGTCCTGTCGGAGGAAGAGAAAGCCTGTTTAAGAAGCACATACAACCGAGCTGAGAAAAAAATGTCAGTTCACAGCCCTCGAAAGTAGAACAGAGCAGAACTTGCAAGCAGCAAAGCACTAACACTAGCACAAACTACATGTGCAATGCTACTTCAGTACGCAAATGACTTTAGCTGCAGGTGGAAGCTCCTGTCGCACTTTACACAACCGTTGTTATGGTTTCATAAGCTTTATGACCTTAGTCTCAGAAAGTCTTTCTCCCATAGGACGACTGGGATCTTTTCCTGAATAAGGAATGGCATTGCACATGTATTTTAGGTAATATAGGTAAACAACATTTGATGTGGCTTTTACATAACTAACATATAAATGTTTTTCATATAAAGACCATTACAAACAGAACTTTGCATGATACCTTGGTGAGCTCTTGTTTTATTGAAGGACATGCGTGTGACAGATTCACTGGCAGGATAACGCCCGACCTGTTGCTGCAGCCAAACGGTACAATACAATACAATACAGTTTATTTTTGTATAGCCCAAAATCACACAGGAAGTGCCACAATGGGCTTTAACAGGCCCTGCCTCTTGACAGCCCCCCAGCCTTGACTCTCTAAGAAGACAAGGAAAAACTCCCAAAAAAACCTTGTAGGGAAAAATGGAAGAAACCTCGGGAAAGGCAGTTCAAAGAGAGACCCCTTTCCAGGTAGGTTGGGCGTGCAGTGGGTGTCAAAAGAAGGGGTTCAATACAATACAATACACAGAACAGAACAAATACTTAATACAGCATAATAATAAAAATTTTAGAAGTACAGAGCAGAATTTAACAGTAGATGATATCATATAATAAGATTTTGATATTTTTAGAGTGCTGGAGACCTCATCCGTCAAGCTGCCTCCCCATTTGGCCATTCCACGGCTGAAACGTTGCTCGGCCAGCCAATCCGATGAAAGGGCCCCTCTTTCCCATGATTCCTGTGATCCTCCACCAGGGATGACTTTACCATAGGCAGGCAAACAACTTGGCAGGTGGGCCGTGGCACCAATTGCCACATTTGAGTACCGAGAACAGAAACAGAATAGGTGAGGGTTAGTTTTCAATTATACTTATCATGTTACTTATGTTTTAGTGCTAATGACTAACAACAGAGATGCAGTATGTACAGTTAATCAGCAGCTCTAGTCAGGATATGCTAAACTGAAGTAGTAAGTCTTCAGCCGGGATTTAAAGGCTGGGACCGAAGGGGCATCTCTTATAGAAGCAGGAAGACCATTCCACAGTTTAGGGGACCTGTAACTAAAAGCTCGACCTCCCACTGTTATTTTATTAATCCTTGGAATCATAAGCAGACCGGCATCTTGAGATCTTAATGTGCGCTCAGGTTTGTAAGTCATGATAATTTCAGACAAGTAAGCCGGACCGTGGCCATTTAATGCTTTATATGTTAAAAGGAGGATTTTGAAATCTGCCCTAAACTTAACCGGGAGCCAGTGTAAGGATTTAAGAACTGGAGTTATGTGTTCATATTTTGTTGTTCTTGTAATAATTCTTGCAGCCGCATTTTGGATTAACTGGAGGCTGTATAAAGAACAGTTTGAACAGCCAGTTAACACCGCATTACAGTAGTCAATCCTACTAGAGATAAATGCATGAATTAATTTCTCACAATCCTGTTTATTTAGAAAGCACCTTAATTTCCTAACATTTTTAAGATGGAAGAAACATGTTTTGGACAACTTTGTAATATGTGCTTTAAATGACATGCTAGAATCAAAGATAACTCCTAGATTGCGGGCTGATTCAGTAAAATTAATTGGGATTCCAACTGAGTTAAATGTCGACAAAATATTGCTGTGATCAGCGTCATTCCCTCCAACAATTAACATCTCTGTTTTATCTGTATTTAAAGACAAGTAGTTCTCATTCATCCATTCCTTTAATTCACTAACACAACTAATTAAAGACAACATCGGAGAAACTTCATTTGATTTAAATGAAAGGTATAACTGGGTGTCATCTGCATACGAGTGAAAATTAACATTATGTTTCCTAATGAGAGATCCCAGTGGAAGCATGTAAAGTGAAAACAGTAAAGGTCCCAGTACTGAGCCCTGTGGGACACCATATTGAACTTCTGTGTATAATGATGGAGTACTGTCAGCACATTTCTGTACATATTGGAATCGATTTGATAAATAAGAACTGAACCAAGCGAGCACGTGGCCTGTAAGACCAACATCATTTTCTAGCCTGTGCAGTAAAATAGAATGGTCAGTGGTGTCAAATGCTGCACTTAAGTCTAATAACATAATAACAGTGGAGTTTCCTTCATCAGAGGATATCAGAATGTCATTTACAACCCGTGTTAGTGCAGTTTCTGTACTATGACCAGTGCGAAAACCAGACTGGAATTTCTCAAATAAATTGTAATGCATAAGGTGTGACTGAAGCTGACTGGCGACTACTTTTTCTAGTATTTTAGAGAGAAATGGTAAATTTGAAATAGGCCTATAATTATTTAGTATGTGTGGGTCTAGGTCTGACTTTTTAAGTAAAGGTTTAATGACTAACACTTTTAGTGCATCAGGTACTGTGCCATGCAGTAATGAACTATTGATAACGGTTAGAATAGGTGCTGCAAGAACATCCATTGCACTTTTTACTAGTGCCATCTTTCGCCTTTAAGCCGGGTGCAGCTGCGCTGTTCTTATATGTGAGTGGACGTTTCTTGCAGGGAGGGCTTCTGTTCTCTTTCTCCAATGTTATAGCACATCTTTATTTGAAAACAGCAGTGTCAGATCGGGTGGAGTCTTGACACATCATATACTGTACTATAACATGAAAAAAGTTTCTGTTTTAGGTATGTCTTCAACATTTCCTGTCATTCTACACTTACAAAGATCACGGAAGACACATGAAATACATGTATTCCAAATAACGATATATTATTTACCCTCTACAATTCCAGGCACCTCACGTCCAGATAAAGAGCCTTGGGCTGGAAGAACTTTTTGCCAAGTTGAGCTCCATCAAGGGGGGTGATGGGATAGCAGGCTGCTTGTGCTGATTGACACATTTGCAAAACAAAAGACGTTAATGGAGAGGTGCAAAAGAATTTAAGGTGGCCCGGGATTATGAATTTTTTTGTAGGCTTTCAGGGATTCTACTGTTATTGGTTTTAATCTTTAATTATTGTTATCTAATAGCTAGTGCCTTAAATGAAAGCAAATACAAAGCAGCAATCCACACCGTACAACCTGGATTGTCCTCTAGTTTTAGAAGCAGACAAAGATCAGCATCACATTCACTACATATGTTGATTCCAGGTGGTGCCCATCTTTTAATTATTTTTTAAAATCTAGGCCATAACTTAAGGCATTGTGACTTGTACTCTTTCTCTTTTCTCTCTCTCTTCAGTCAGCTTAAAAAGTTTACTTAAATGTGTTTCTCTCCCTGAAGACGACCTCTTGTCTTTGATCTAACCCCTGTCCTTCTTATTCTGTAGGTTCATAAAATCTAAAACCCTTCCTGTTCCCACCACTATGGGTGGAGGTGTGTGGATGGTATTCAAACATCTAAAGTCTTCCCTGTCTCGACACTTATGAAGTGTATTTACACTAACTTTGCACTCTTGAAGCAGTGATGGTAATTGTAAACTATTTCAGAAGCTCCACACACAGACGTGGCACTTCAAAAGCCACCTAGAAGAGGTCTGTCATCTCACATTCAGCAGGGGGTTACAGCAAAACACACTAGAAAAACTGTAAAACACAGCAATTCTTATCAGTGAAAACACATATCATGAAAACTCTGGACTTACAATGCCAAAGACACTGTGCAGACAATTATCACAAAATGACAAATGTTACACATACTGCAATGAACATAGCAAGTTTCAGAAAACAAATGTATTTTAAATAATTCTTAATTCAGTTTATTTCTCTTCATTTCTGAGTCTCCATTACATAGCTCCCGAAACGTAGGGCCAAATACCAGCTCAGTCCCTTTCTGTGCAAAGTTTGCACATTCTCTTCATGTCTATCTCAGGTATTCTCTGGGTTCTCCACTGTTACACCTACATTTCAAATAAATGAAGGTTATATTAACTTGAAATTTTAAATTTTCTCCGTGTGAGTGAAAGTGCTGTGTGATGGACTGGCATTCTTGCCCAACGTAGGCCTGAGCTCAAGTGGCCCCAAACTGGAATAAGCAGATTTAGAAAAGGGCTGGCTGAATGTTGAGTTCATCAAGCTAATGCTATTTCCTAATGCCTGTCTTTTCCTTTGAGGCTGTGTTTATTGGTTGGTTTAATGTGATAAATTAGAAAAGTTTACGACTTCAAAGTGACTGTCACAGATATTGTAAGTCAAGCTCCCAGTACTTTGCTAATACAGACAGATTCTGAGATAAAAAAAAGTTACATCTACCTTACAGATTTGCATAAACACTTCTTCTTTAGAAATAATGCAAAGAAATCAAGTGGCATTGTTATGCTAAATATCAGTAATTTAGCAACTCTGCAAATCCATCTTTAAAAATATACTTTGCTCAGAATGTCACATCATAAGTTGTATTTATTTATTTATTTATTTAAACTGAAAAAGGTCCCTGATTACATCCCATCACTGAAACAGTGCGCTCATGGATGTCTTTAACAAAATCAAATGAAAACAAGTTAAAGCTGAATTCCAAAAGTGCCTTTGCAGCTGCTTTAAATTTACAAAATTAAATAAATAAGTCAAGTATAAAGTCTGTTTAGTTTAATTTGGATTATTGACACTGAACAAATCCCCACATGCAATATGTTAGTGGGTTTCACTGATAGTCTGTCCCGCAAGGCTTACGTTTTTGCTGGAATTGTGGTTTTGCATTTGTCAATTAGACATACAATAAAATGGGAAGAAGAGGGCTTGCCTGATGAAATTAAGGATTCCTTAATTGGCTATGGTGCCATATATACTTTATATGTTACAAGTATTGAGCTGAAGTGCTGACATTTAGATAACACTCACTATATACAGTAAATTATAAATAAATAGAACTTTATTTGTCCCAAGAGGAAATTTGGCTTTTTATAGAAGCTTTGTAAATTGATAGATAGATAGATAGAAATACATAAAAACATAATTTTTTAATGTTAAACTTCATCTTTGCCCTATAAATGTCACTGCTGGTAATTCTTATCTCTCTTCATACAGCAAACACGGTAAGCTAAAAACTCATTCATAGTTGAAGCCAAATTCAGAAAGCCTGCCATGATTTATTATTTCACTCAGAAAAATCTTTTTTTCTCCACAATTTCATGTTATACAATGAAAAGATTCTTTTTTAGATTACTGTGACCCCAGGGCTTAGGGTCTCGGTAATCCAAGAAGTACGACGCTTTGTCTTTCACGGTTCACCACATTAGCCCTGAAAATCAGAGTCGACTTGTTGACAGAGCTGCAGACAGGCTGAGCTACAAAAAGCTGTTCTCTTCTTACATCCAGTACTATTTCATCTTTAATAGTGGAATAAAGGTAAAAGAAATCATTTAAAAAAACTGATACATAATGGGTCACAGAAATGCTAATTAAAAAGACGTTCTTGCTTATGTGAATTTACAAACTTCTGTATCCGCATATACTAATTATATATAATGAAAATGCAAACCTCTGAGTAAACATTGACATGCAACATTGGTGTGGATAAACTGTGCTACAATCCATCTCACAAACCTGCCCTTTGAACAGCTTCAGACCAGCAGCCTTCCACTCTTTTTTCTTTTATTTTTTTGTCTTCATTATTAGTCCTTAACCTGCAATTGCTTGGTCCTGGGTATGATGTTAATCTGCATCCAGCCCTGAGAGCAGGCCCTCCAACTTGAAGGGAAAACTTGGGGGTGGGTGGCAGGATTGGCACTCAACAGCCACTGTAAAAACCTCACACTGTTCCAGTGTGGTGCTGAGGTGTCACCCACTGCACTCGGGTCCCAATCCAGGTGGTCCAGTGTGTGGTGGGTGCGGCAATATGCTATTAGCACATGCTCTCAACTATTAAACAATATGGTAAAGTAAAATATCGGGAGCAACCCATGAAACCAGTAATGGCTTTCCACAAATCTAACTATTTCTTGTCCCTCTGATTACAGATTATTCTCAGTTAGTGACCTGCCTTGCCGTGTGTAAGGCATGGTATGGTTCAAACCGGGCCTTAATGTGTTTAATGAGCTGTATGTTTAGAATGTACTGAATGTGAAGTAGAGCATAGAGAAATAACTCATCCTTAAGTATAGAAGCAATTGAAGTTTAAAAAGAAGAAACATTTTTTCTTTTTTTTTTTTTGCCTCTTATTCTACATGTGTAACAACTTTTCTCTATCCTTGTGTGGACTGTTTGCTTTGAAATTTCACTAAATCTTTTCAGAACAAACTTTTCTGGACTGACAGATGTCTTTTGGTATGCATTTGGCTCATGCTTAATCCTGCCTTACTCACCAGTAGCTACAACCACTACAACACACTGCCAAATGTGATACTAGATAAAAAATAATAACATGTTTGCACAAATAGTTAAAATATGTTTTTTCTTGCTTATATTTTGTCATGCCTGCATGTCAGAGGATTACCCTCCAAGTTGCTCACAGTAATGTGATACCACCCCAGGTCAAGAGGGGGCACTGCTGCTAACCATCTTGTTTTTTTCTTCCTCCGCAGTACAGAGAAGCTGCCCAGGCAACTGACTCCACCCTTTCCAGTCCATGGGCTATAAGAATGTCAACGCCCGGAAGGACACGTCACTTCTACCCATTTGGATCTCCAAGAATAACTAAAGGCAGACCATATAACTTGATTAACTGCAACCACTTTATCTGTATGGTGATTGTTTTGTTTCCTTTTTATATCATCATGTATTTGTTTTACTTTGAACAGAGAAATAAATGGGACCACCCTGTTGGCATTCCAAAAATTCTGTCTTTTCAAGCATGTTATTCCCTTAGATGACCACAATGTATATTTACATTATATTATTAAATTATTATTATATTATATATTATATGCTTTTTGTTCTTTATTTCTTTACATATTTCTTTAATTATTTTTTTCATTTATTGATTTCATTAATAACATTAATACATACATAAATATGAAGATAAACATAATAAACATAATAAATAAATTAACATGATAAATTGGACTGGACTGCCACTACTGATGCTCTGTGCAAGAGAGGACAAAGCCGACTATACTTCCTTAGAAGGCTGGCGTCCTTCAACATCTGCAATAAGATGCTGCAGATGTTCTATCAGATGGTTGTGGCGAGCGCCCTCTTCTACACAGTGGTGTGCTGGGGAGGCAGCATAAAGAAGAGGGACGCCTCACGCCTGGACAAACTGGTGAGGAAGGCAGGCTCTATTGTAGGCACGGAGCTGGACAGTTTGACATCCGTGACGGAGCGACGGGCGCAGAGCAGGCTCCTGTCAATCATGGAGAATCCACTGCATCCACTGAACAGGATCATCTCCAGACAGAGGAGCAGCTTCAGCGACAGACTGTTGTCACCGTCCTGCTCCACTGACAGACTGAGGAGATCATTCCTCTCCCACATTATGCGACTCTTCAATTCCACCCCTAAATGTTAACATTATACAAAGTTATTGTCTGTTATATCTGCATTTTTATCACTCTTTAATTTATTGTTTATTTATCAGTATGTTGCTGATGGAGTATGTGAATTTCCCCTTGGGATTAATAAAGTATCTATCTATCTATCTGACATATCGTAAATTTAATTATTTCTCCACTTATTGATTTCAGTGGCACTGCACACAACATGAAGCACATAATAAAATAAATACTGTAATTTTCATCTGTCAAAGTCGAGAGGGTGGACTCTAGCGAGTGTTGTGTTTTGATTGGTGAATTTTTGTATAATTTATGAACCGGGAGCACTTCCAGTGCTAGGGCATCACCTGCTGGAAACACTTCCGAGTCAAATGGAATCTCCTGAAAATAAGGATTGCCAATCCCAGCAGCTCACCACAGGTGGCCACCCAGAACTTTTTGACATTGATAACAGAAAAAGACTCTTTAATGAAAAAGTGAGAATAGATCTGTGCAAAATAGTATAAATTAATTACAGTTTAATAACTGTTATGTATCCTTCTATATAAAAGCGGTCGGGATTGTCCTTCCGTCCCGTGAGTGCTACGGAGGCGCAGAGTTTCACACACGCCCCGTCAATTTTGCAATGCACGATGGGATTTGTAGTTTTGTTTTTTCAGGTAAAAGATGATTTTCTACTCCAGACTGTGCGAGTAGCAAGGAGTTTCACACATGCCTTGTCCATTTTGCAATGCACGATGGGATTTGTAGTTTCGTTTTTCCAGGTAAAAGATGATTTTCTACTCCAGACTGCGATATCTTCTTCTTCTTTCTTAATATATAAAAGCGGTCGGGATTGTCCTTCCGTCCCCTGAGTGGAAAGCGTAGCTTATCACAGACTTACTACTTGCAGCTTGCGGTACGAAGCGACATGATGTGAGCAGAGTTCTGGTGCTCCCATCGTTCCCTTGCTTTTGTGCGCGATGCGCTGGAAAAATAGACAAAATTATGTCTCTGGAAATAATTCATGTTGATGGAGTAAAAATGCCTCACCACGTAGTAAATATCAGGGGGGTTCAAAAGGGCGACCTCAATATAGAAAACAAGTTTAAATTTCATCACAAAAATAACAGAAACTACGAGTATTAAAGTAATACCGCTCAAATGCAATATAACCAAATTAATGAGTTTGTATAAAATATCAAATTGATCTACATATTGAATTGCCTTAAGAAGTGGTCAACTTAAAAGTCGGTAGCCTTAAAAGGCGGGTCAGCCTAGTATATAAGAATTTAAGACTAAATATAAGGTCTATTTAATGTTAAATATATTTGCATTGAATGTGTGTTGTGCCTGCACCTTTGTATTAAGGCGCACGTTACTGCTGGAACTTGTTACACACATAAAATGATGGAAGTTTGATAATTGCTGCATTTGTGTCTATCTTTATTAATATATTAGTATAGTGGTACCTCGGTATACGTCTGCTTTGGAATAAGTCCAACTTGGAATACGTCCTGTTTGGACACGAAAAATTTTGCTTGGTATACAACCTTTGTTTGGAATACGACTCGCGTGCTACCCTTGTTTACCTCTCTCGAGACAAAGCCACGACTGCCGTCGAGCGTCAGTGTGCCAGTTGCTAGCATTCAGTGAACAACCCGCGCTATAACTCTCTGTGAATTTTCACGTGTGTGGTATAGCAGGTCCACAGCTCCTGTCAAAGGCCAGCTTTAAAATAAATAATTACCGCTCTCGTGGCTTGGTGAGGGGGCGTGGTGGTTGTGTGGCTGAAGGTTCTCAGGGCGATTCGCGATGTTGCTGTTTCTCACCAAAGTGCACAGGTGAGAGACCATCCGTATTCGTGATTGTTCCTGGGGCTGCTTATCTTGATAAACAGAAGTGCGAGTCGGCTAGAATGGGAGGAAAAAGAAAGAACGGACGGGAGGCTGAGAGAGAGAGCGAGCGTGCATGAAGTAGCTGAAGTAGGTAGAGTTAAGGTCAGCTGCAAGTAGGGCGACTCCCCTGTTGGGAAGCAGGGGGGCCGCCAGGTAAAAAGGCACCGGGCTTCTCCTTGTTTTTTTTTTTTTTTTTTTTAAAGAATGCTTCCTGCCGTATTTTAACCTCGTTGTTTTTAAGACCTCCACGTTTCACTTCTGATTTTATGGATTATTTATTGGAACTTTGGAGACTGCACTTTAATTTGAACACCTTGTTTTGTTGATTGTTTTAATAAAAGCACTTTGCACTTTTTCACCAACCCCTTGCTTTGTTGTTACCGATGAGCTTAGCAGTGAGGCACATTACCGACGGTGTAGGGTTCAAGGGCTCCCCAACAGCAGATGGGAGCATACAGCAAACTCGCATCGTCACAACGTGGTTTTGTGTTTTTTCACGTACGTTTGAATTGATTGTTGAAAAGTATGAAGGTGGCATGCGTATCCGGGATATGGCTGTTGCATACCGTTTGCCAAGAACGATGGTATCTATGATCGTGAAAAACGGACGTTATTAAAAAGTGAGGTAAAATTTTCATTTATTTCATCTAATTGCTTTTGTATTTATGTACTTTAGTATTAAGCAGTGTTTAAATTATTTTATACAACCCCATTAATGTATAATATGCCAATAGCAATAGGATTTTTTTTCATGAGAACGGATTAATCATTTTCCCATTATTTCTTATGGGAAAAATTAGTTTAGTATACATCCTGTTTGGTATAAGTCCAAGGACCTGGAACGGATTAAGGACGTATACCGAGGTACCACTGTATACTGTTGGTTTAAGTGTAAAAACACAATAATTACCAATATAAAACAAAAAATAATTGATCACATAAGTATTCAGCCATTCCAATAATGGAGCCATTCCATTATTTCAAGATTAGTCAGAGTCAGTTGGGGGCAGAGGGCAACACTCATCAGGAGGAGCAGAAGGAGAAGAATAAGGACTGTTTTATTATTTGTGTATACTATGGCACTTGGACGTTATACATCAGAAGATGGTAATTGATTAAGGTGGGCCGAATTTACGAGTTTTTTCGTTGGCTCTGGTAATTCTAGTGTTAATAAAGGAACTTTTATTTAGACTTAGAACTGTGTCTGGGATTCCGGACTCAGTGGCACCCCATTGTGGTCACTATAAGTTTATACAGGAGTAAGCAAAAGTAGGTTTACAGTTGTTTGTAAGGAAAAAGACATGCAGGATGAGATTGCTACACTCAAGCGCACTTTAATAATAATAATAAGAAGAAGAGAAATAATACATAAAATTAATACAATAATTAATAAATAAATAATAATACAAGAATAAACTTTCTGCTTTGCCACTTTATTAGTTACACTTGATCAACTGCTTGTTAATGCAAATATCTAATCAGCCAATCACAGGGCAACAACTCAATGCATTTCAGCCTGTAGACCATGTCAAGATGACCTGCTGAAGTTCAAACCGAGCATTAGAATGGGGAAGAAAGGTGACTGAAGTGACTTTGAACGTGGCCTGGTTGTTGGTGCCAGGCAGGCTAGTCTGATTATTTCAGAAACTGCTGATCTACTGGAATTTTCACACACAACCATCTCTAGGGTTTACAGAGAAAAGTCTGAAAAAGGGAAAATATCAGTGAGCGGCAGTTCTCTGGGCAAAAATGCCTTGTTGATGCCAGAGGTCAAAGAAGAATGGCCAGACTGGTTTGAGCTGATAGAAAGGCAATAGTAACTAAAATAATCACTCATTGCAACTGAGGTATGCAGAAGAGCATCTCTGAACACACAACACGTCAATTATTGAAGCAGATGGACTACAGCAGGAGGAAACGACACCGGGTTCCACTCCTGTCTGCTAAGAACAGGCAACTGGGGCTACAATTTGCACAGGCTTAGCAAAATTAGACAATAGAAGACTGGAAAAATGTTGTCTGGTCTGATGAGTCTTGATTTCTGCTGTGACATTCAGATGGTAGGGTCATAATTTGACATTAATAACATGAAAGCATGGATCCATTCTGCCTTGTATCAACAGTTAATGTTGTTGTTGGTGGTGTAATGATGTGGAGGATATTTTCTTGCCACACTTTGAGCCCCTTAGTACCAACTGAGCATTGTTGAAATGGCACAGCCTACCCGAGTATTGTTGCTGACCATGTCTATCCCTTTATGACTGCAGTGTACCCATCTTCTGATGGCTACTTCCAGCAGGATGATGGGGCATGTCACAAAGCTCAGATCATCTCACACTGGTTTCTTGAACATGACAATGAGTTCATTGTACTCAAATGTTCTCCACAGTCACCAGATCTCAATCCAATAGAGCACTTTTTGGAAGTGGTGGAACAGGAGATTCACATTATGGATGTATAGCCGCCAAATCTGCAGCAACTGTGTGATGTCATCATCTCAGTATCAACCAAAATCCCTGAGGAATATTTCCAGAACTTTGCTGAATCAATGCCACAAAGAAAATATGCCAGTTCTGAAGGCAAAGGGGGGAGGGTCCAACCCAGTACTAGCAAAGTGTACCTAATAAAGTGGCTGGTGAGTATATATGTTTGTGTGTGGTTAGTTTGCAATCATTAGTTGGCAAATCATCTAGTATACCTGAATCCCCTCTTGCTTCTCACCCGACTGTTATAGGACTTGCTCCTCACCCTTTGCCCTTCAGGTTATGAGGCCACAGAGCAGCTAAATGCAGAGTTTTGAATTAGTAATTCAATCACAGTGATTAGATTAAAATTATTTATTTTTGGCCACTATGCTTAATTCTGAAAATTAATTTTTGCTGTTTGTAAAAGATATCTTCAATGAACGTAAGTCACATATTGTTTTCTTCAGCCTTTATTTTGACATTCAGCAGTGCTGGAGTTGAATGAGCACCCCATTGTGCCCAGAGGGAGTGAAACGTTAAAAATTATCTCTAATGACATTTTTAGTAGACAACATATAATTGTGAATCTTACAAATATACTCAATAAAAGAAACAAATCAGTGCACATATTGTGCAACCATTATTGTATTAGGATGTGGTTGATAAAGTAAAGCATAACAAAGTTCTTGTTTTCATTTTTAAAAAAAAACTAAAAGTCAACCTTCCCAAACCCACTCAATCCAATATTGAGAGGGTCTCTTCAGCCTCCTCTCGGTCTTAGACATAAGGTAGGGACCACATGAGGAATAAGCACCGCTCCATCATTGTGTCCATTTATGCATACACCTTCACTGGGACTACCAAAATGACAATTTATCCAACAGTCCCCGTTTAAAGGAGCAAACTCCCAGCATGTCTACCAAGGCTAAATAAAGGTACAAGACAAGGGGCATGAACATCAGTAGCTTGTACCCAGGAATTCTGGACCATAACCTAACATGTTCATGAAAGGAGCTTTGGAAACAGTTTTATATCACCAGTAGACACAACATATCTAAATAAATGGGGGTTTTAGATTAGTTACAAGGTCAATGTCAAGCGGTATCAGATGTCTAACAGTTTACTCAGGACAAGACACAGCAGCATTTACTTTAGAATGATGAAATTTACAGCTTGATAAATTAAAACTGTGTCAACATCATTCTTACATTCCTTATTCCAAAATCACTTTCAGGGTCAAATGTAGCAACCCACCTTCTGCTTTGTGGTTGCATTGCTTTGCTCTTTAAAATGTCACTCACCAAGAGGCTCATCCTAGAGGTCTTTTATATCTTTTGAAGGTGGGCTTGCTAGGTGAGTTTTAAAATACGGAATGGGTCAGAGAGCCTTTGAACATCAGCATTGAAAGGTGCCACTCATAACAATATGTAAGAAGGTGCCATGGGCCAGCTCCTCTAATCCTTTCACCCATTGTTTATAACACTCCACCTAAGAGTTTGGCCTTGAGTTGGGGAGTTGAGCTTGTGTACCTCAGTGATCCTTCGATGATCGGTGTTGTCTGGAGATCTGTGCTCCTGATTGTGCAAAAAACAGCACAGCAAAAAGGTAGAGATATCAATATAAATTTTATTGGGGACACAAAGAACACTTTATTCATCCCAAGTGGATCAGAATATATCAACAAACAACTACTACCACTTTTTTACAAAGACATGTTTGTTCCGCTATGTTCATGACAAACATGTTAAACTAGTACAACAGAGTGGATGAATATGAATTTCCTTACATTAAAAAAGGAAAAAACAGAATTGTTACATATTAGCCGCAATTAACAAAGCAAGAATCTTAGAAACAACATTAATCATCTTGCCCTGCAAATCAAACCAAAGATGAAGAATATAGGTGTCAGTATTGATTCTGACCTTAATTTCTGATTGCATATTAATAATATAACCAAGACTGGTTTCTTCAATCTAAGGAACACTGCAAGGGTGCCATCTCTTATAACATTTAAAAATGCTGAAAAATTAATATATGCGTTTGTATGTAGCCAACTAGATAACTGCAATGCTTTCCTATCTGGACCACCCAAAAAGGACATAAATCTGTTACAGCTTGTTAAGCATGCACCAGCAAGAATTTTAACCCAATGGAAAAAATATGAGCATATATCTCCAATACTAACATCTTTACATTGAATTGATTTTAAAATACTTCTACTTGTATATAAGGTTTTAGACAGTCTTGCCCCTACCTACATCTCAGAATGCCCACTTACTTATGTACCAAATCAAAATCTTATATTTGCAAATAATGGTTTGCTCCTTATACCAAGATCTAAGCACAAAAGACCAGGGGCCTCATGTATAAAGGGGTGCGTCCACACAAAAATGTTGTGTACGCCCGTTTCCACGCTCACATAGTGATTTATAAAAAAGAATAATAATGTCAGGATAAATCTATGGAACATTTCAAAACAAATTCTAAAAAACCATTTTTTAATTTGGCTTTCCAGTAATTATATCATAGTAGAGTGATCTGATTATAAGTGTGGCCCTTTGATGTGTTAATAAGTACCCAGCATTAATTCATTGCTTTTTTGTTTTTTTGTCTCACATCCTGTGTAGTGGCACTATGTGCTACCCACTATTGCTCAAAGTGCTCTATTCTTTAGTCACCTGGGGTACTGGAGGAAGCAAGGAGGCCTTGTAAACTTTTATTGATGACTGTATCATCTGTGTCGAGTGGAGGGTGGGCAACCAGCTTGCCAAGGTCATTCTGACTTTCATGATGCAGAAACTGATTACCATTGGACCTAACTATTTGATTTGCTCACTTCTGTCTTCCCACCGTGGCCCTCCAGAGGTTTGTTTTTCTCCTATGGCCCATCGTAGGAGATTTTTGTTTTCCTCTTCCCTGTGTCAGCTGGTCAGACAATCACATTCAGGAATCAAGAACTTCATCTACATCCTAAATCAACAAAAACACTATGGACTGTTTTATATGCTTTTGTATTTTTTCATTAACTTTAATAACATCAAACTGTTTCTAGTAAATGAGTTGCCATGTACATATGCCTATTTAAAATGAAAATATATACTGTATATATTTATTTTTATATAGATTAATTAAATCTGGTTATTCTATTGCCAACCTTAATGTATAAATATTCTTATTAGAAAACCTTTATCTGATAAAAGTAAAGGTTTATTTTGCACTTTAGTGGTTAATATTTGCTTAATAATACCTGGGTGATTTTGTATTTAGTATACTTACATTTATTAGAAATGATCACTGTATTAATTAAAGATAATAATCCAAGTAAATATGGTATATCTTTGTTTTTGATGATTAATCTGTGGAAAGCACCTTGAGTTGCATGAAAATGTATGATAAGGTTCTATATAAATGAATATATATAAATATATAAATATATATATATATATAAATTTATATTCTAAATAAATGAATATTATTATTGTTATTATTATTATTATTATTATTATTAAATACTCTGTCTCCTGTGGCTGGGTCTCCAGACAGTATGAAGAAGGTTTCGCGCGCAGGCTGAGTTATTAAAATTATTGTCCATGGACAAAGAAAAACTAAACAATAAGAGGAATTGCTATCTAGTGTACATCCCATACCCGGGGATTCAAATAACAGAGCTTTTTAGAAGGAAACAGTCTCTTCTAGCAGAGCTGTGTCCAGCATATTGCTCTGGTGTCATATAGCAGCTGGACCAGAAGGGGCGGGGTCAAATGCCTTCACCGGGAGACTTCTTGGCACTGTGGTAAAAGAAGTAGGTGATGACATCAGCAACAGCGCCCTTTCTTGGCTCGGCAGGTTATTACATACCTCAGCTGAGCTGTTAGGAGGTCTTCCCTCATTGTCATCTTCATTTTTCTTGGACATTGCAGTGGATTATGACAGCTACCAGCAGACAAAGGACTGAAATCAGCATTGGATTAAAAATTATGTCAAGGCATAAAGTACAGTAACAGTGGCAGTCCAGACACAGTTAAGGATTTGTAGATAAAGAACATACTACTACTACTACTTTTAATTATAATCATATGTTTTATTTATTTAGCACCTTTTACAATCTCAGAGCACTTCACCAAAGTTAAAAATGAACAACTGGGCACATACAGAATGGAGAGATGGTATCAAGAGCAAAACCTCCAGATAAATGAGAGGAAGACAAGATAGCAACTCAGTGATTTTAGGAAAAAAACAACCAATATAACCACCGGTCCTCAAGGGAGAACACACTGAGAAAGTTAGTAGCTGCAAGTAATTTGGAGCCATATTGGGTAATAGCTTGCACTTTAATGAAAACAGAATCCTACAAAACTGTTATGCATGTTATAATAAGAGTGTACTGACTGGAATGCTATTGGGGTCCATCTCAGACTAACAAAAATAAACCGAAGAAAACACTCCAAGTGTTTTCTCTGGACAGTCGAATTCAGGCACCAAGAATTGTATAACAAAAGTCATTTTCTAACACACTTAATCTAGACCAGGGTCACTGGGGTTACTGGAGCCTATCTCAGCTGGCATAGGGTGCAAAGCAGTAACAAACCCTGGATATGGTGGCAGTCCATCATGGCGAACTCAAACACACACACACACACACGTCAATTTAGCAATGCCAATTCAACTGATTTACCTGCAGACATGGTATGAATGTGCAAATTACATGCAAGGAGAGCCGGGGACACGGACCCTGGTCTCCTTACTGTAAGGCAGCAGCGATACCACTGTGCCATCTTGTATAACAAAAGTGTGAAAGGAGAAGCAGATAAAATATATGTACATATATATGTACAGTATATAGGTGGGAATTTGTTTTTGTATGTTGCTGACTGGATCAAAGCAAATTTCCACTTCTGGACAATAAAGGTAAACTAACTAACAAACTCCAACAGAGGGTACAAATAATATCCACATTAAATTCTAAATAAAGGTAAATACAGGAAACACGAAGCTTTGAACTAGAATAAGACACACTAATTCAGAATAAAAATACAAGCTTAAATAATCCTGCTTACTTGGATAGAGATGGTAAACTGATTACCTGGATAGACAGTAACAGTAAATTACTGTAAATGTCTTCCTGAACTGATGATTTCTAAGTTGTTTTTTAAAAGAATGAATTAAGTCAGCTGATCTTATAACTTAAAGAGGTCATTTCAAAGTTTGGGTGTAATGGAGCTGAAGGTCCTGTCACCCATAGAGCCCTGATTAGCTAGTTATCAAAACTGGTCGACCTTAGTGGGCAGAAAGGAGCATAGTGATGGAGAAAGTTATGTATTTAATCTGGTACAAGGCCATTTAAAGCTTTGTAGATTAATAATAGAAAGTAATATTCATTCCAATAAGATACAGGGAGCCAGTGAAGGTGAAGCAGGATGGGTGTGATGTGCTCCCTGTTGCTGATCTGTGTAAGGACTCTTGCAGGAGAGTTTTGAATCAACTGGAGATTGAATAACAGATCAGAAGGGGCACCTGGCTGGAGGGGGTGACATGATGTAATAAAAGCAAGAACAAATTTCTCTGCTTAACAAAAGGAGAAGAATGAGTAAACATGGGATATGTTTCAGAGGTGGAAGTATTAAAGTATGTTAATGATATATATGTGGTTGTCCAACATGCACGTTGGAAGACCTCATTGCATGCTAAGCTGAGGTATATAATAACTCACCAAGATGAGATGGGGTGATGCCCCTAACAATGTAATCTCCTTTTACCACAGTGCAGAGAAGCTGCTCTCTGAGGGCAACTAGTCAGTCCAGCTGCCATAAAAAGCTGGGCGTCTCAGAAGGAGACGTCGTGTACTGACTCGAGCAATCTTCTGCACAGAGCTCCGCTAGCTATAACTTGGCTACCAAGCCCATCCTATTAATAATTCCCCAATTTTTCCACATAATTGGACTTACACCAAGGAGAGTTTTCTTTTGTGTTGGTTTTTTGCTTTTGTTTTCAGACAATAAAATGGATGACCCAGTTGGCACCCCAGAATTTCTTGGAGTCTGTGAACTGTCCTTCCTGCACCCAGCCACAGTGGTTTGAATAAGAAAAGGGAGGATCAAAAATGATACCAAGATTCCTAACAGAAGAATAAGGTCTTACCATATCAGCAGCAAGAGTGATTGAAGAGGAGCTCATTTTCTTAAACCTAGCTTTAGTGCCAATAAGCATGGCTTTGGTTTTATTGCAATTTAGTTTTAAAGAGTCATGTTCCTTTCAGGTTATAATTTCACTGAAGGAAGTTGCGAGCTGAGAAAACAATGATGAACTTCCATTTTTAACACTAAAATAGATCTAAACATCATTCACATAAAAATGAAAACCCAGTCCTAAGCTAGAAATAATATGGCCAAGGGGAAGCATGTAGACACAGAAGAGCGGAGGGCAGAACTTTGAGAAACCTCTTATGTGATTGGCACTGACCTAGACCAACTGTTGCCAAGACTAACCAACGTTTGCCTATCTATCAGTCAGGTAGGTCTAAAAACACTGGAGGGCAGTGCCAGAGATACCCAGAATGATCACCATTCTGGATAGTACAATATCAAGCTTGACAGTATGAAATACTACACTAAGGTCGAACAGATTTAATATGCTGGTTAGCACAGAGTCTTCTACCATAAACAAATCATTAGGTACTGAAAGCAGAACATTGCTCTGAAGCCAGACTGAAAGTGTTCCATCATCTTATTACAGGTTAAGTAACTGGTGAGTTGGGAGGCCACAACATACTTGAAAACTTTTGACAGATAAGATAAGTGAGAAATAGACCAAAAATTGTTGAGCTTGTCGGCATCAAGACCAGACTTTGTTATTATTGGAATTACAAAAGCCATTTTCAAAGAAGATAGATAGATAGATAGATAGATAGATAGATAGATAGATAGATAGA
>JANRMT010062857.1:26857459-26874930 GCA_026402145.1 Polypterus bichir lapradei | reverse complement strand
AGATAGATAGATAGATAGATAGATAGATAGATAGATAGATAGATAGATAGATAGATAGATTATAGCTGGCAAAAGTATTATAGACATAAAAATTTCCCAGAGTACAAGCATTCAGTATACATATATGCTTCCTTTTGCCTCCAGAGTGACTTTAATTTTTTTTTAATAATAATAATAATTTTTTGCATTTATATAGCGCTTTTCTCACTACTCAAAGCGCTGAGCAATTGCAGGTTAAGGGCCTTGCTCAAGGGCCCAACAGAGCAGAGTCCCTTTTTGGCATTGTACGGGATTTGAACCGGCAACCTTCTGAATGCCAGTGCTTATCCCTAGCCTCAGACCCACCACTTTAGTTCTTCAAGGCCTAAATTCAACAAAGTCTATGCTGACTTAATAGCAGCATGCAGATCCTGCAGATTTGTAAGTCAAGCATAACTCATCACAAAGGTACTCTAATGGATTGAGATGGGTGGCGGGGGGAGTGCAAGCCATTGGAATGAACAAATGCAGCCCTCAAGCTGTTAACATCAAATTCTGACCCCACCATTTTACTGTCCTGACAGAGATTCGGCAGACCAGGAAGACATCAAACCTTTGCATGGAACTGAGCGTGAAAATGTGCATATGCCAAGAAAAACAGGAAAATGTGTATTTCAAAAAAAAAAATCAGATTTCTAAAACCTGGCTATGTACATTTCTACGTAATTTACCCTTGATAAACCACAATCATCTTGTAAATTTGTGTATGTGAATGCTGCTGTGAAACATTCTTACATGGACCATACTAATCAACCTCATACATATGCAATTACAATGCAGCTGCTAGAGCAGCATCCCACCTGACACACTAGTACCCTGTCACCTAAATTCAAGGGTATCAGGCTGCACTCCACAACATAGACCACAAGATCATGACCAGAATTATAGCGCCTCTTCTCTGCATTCTGGAGGTCCAGGAAAGGCGTAAGGCCATCTTAATCCATCTTAATGGATTGCTACTATTACCTGCCATATTTAATGACATGATTGTTGTTATAATGAATATTGTAACTTATGAATATGAATATTATAAACATTATTATATTATAATATAATTATAATATTCTGAATACTATTACAGGCCATATGAAACACTAAGGGTTCAGCCAATTTCCTTACCAACAAGTCATTCACCACGTACTCTACAGTATTGTCACATCTGTCAAATTACTTTGCCTCAAACTAAATAAACGATGAGTTGACCCAGGCCACTGCTCACAGTTAACAAAAGCAGCTTCATTCTCTCTAGGTACCCTTATTGCAATATGAGTGCAGTAAAGTGCTCTGATTACTTTAAGAGAACCAGACACTTCTGAAAATTGCCTTTGAATGGTAGTAAAAACATACAAAAAAACACCATACCAAATGTGGATGTATTGTCCCACTGGTCAGTTAATGGATTCCATCACAATGGGCATGACTTAATGAAGCCTTCCTGAGATATTCCTGACCTGTCAACCAGTTCCTTGAGAAGTGACAACAGGTAGCCAATATTAACTGATGAAAAAAAAAAGCTCTCCAGTGCAAATACGCAGCATTGGCCCTCTTAAAAGAGAATTAAAATACAGTCTGTATATCTGTAATGATCAGTTTTGAGGTGTAATATGCTTGTCTCATCAACGCATATTATAATGGCTCAGTGATATAAATTATTATGCGTATGTTTAGCTAATTTGTCTGCATTTCCCTACTTTATCAAGGGTGTCGTCATTTTCCTGTTTCTCAAAAATGTAGCGCGAGTCAGAGTTTCCATAAATGGTCACACGTTCCCAGTAAATTTTTCTTTTATAAATTCTGACATTTGCATGGAAAGGTTCATACACACATTTCGAGCCTCTTTTTGTGTGTACACAATCTTTATAAATGAAACCCCAGGTGTGGTGGTCTGCTGCTTTAGCATGTCAACTTAAAAGTCTGACCCGCTGTGCATTTAGAGATGTATATCTATGCACTTCTACTGCAAAGAGCTCTGGCAGGAGTATCTATGGCTTTTTGTTAGTTGGAACAAGTCTGGCAGTTTTCGTCTGATCACTCTAATTAGCAGAACTGCAGCTCATTTAACATAGTATGAAGGGTGGGCACTTTTTTCTAAGAATTTGGAACTACAAAGTATGTCATAAACAATTACAGTAATACAGTCAAAGTTACTTGCTAGTCACACATCCTGCTAATTTTAATGTCTGGTTGAACGACAAGTTAACTCCTACATGTTGGAGTTATATAAACACAGGGATCTCCAGTTTCCGCATTACATCTTGCCTGAAGAAGGGGCCTGAGTTGCCTCGAAAGCTTGCATATACTGTAGTAATCTTTTTAGTTAGCCAATAAAAGGGGTCATTTTGCTTGACTTCTCACTACATTCATAATGGCTAACACTGTACAACACCCTTTTACTACAGACATGGCCTTATTTTTGAAAGCTTTCCTGCTCTACAACATTTTTTTACAGATATAGTGAGAACATGCAAACTCCAAGCCTACGCTCACCAAGTTTGGATGTCAACTCAGTCTCCTGGAGCTCTGACCCAGCAGTGCTAACCACCATACTTTATCATATAGACAATTTTGGTAAAATGTGTCAAGACCTGGTGTACATCACATGCAAGGGGTTTAACATAACTTTTATTTTACCCTCCATTTTAACTCCTTTTAACTATTTTTTGGATACAAGAGAACATATTGACCTCACACAATGGGCAACTTATTCCATACTAAACCAAATTCCATTATAATCCTTTATTATCACCCTTCATCTTTCTAAACTCGTTCATTTCTCATCCACCTGTGACTTTGCAGTTTTTTCCAGCTCTTCCCCATGACCTCACGTCCTCTAATTTCTTTAAAGCTCATTTACTTTTTATCTACCTCTTATTTTTTTTAACACATTTATTTGCCATAAATGAATGCTTAGAGTAGCTCAAATCCGGAAAACACATAAATATATGTCTTAAAAAAGTCAAAAAAGAAAACTTTAAAAACGTTTTCTTTCTTGAAGAGTAGCAATCAGCATTTGACATCCCAAAGACAGCTTTTCATTACGTTGCACCAAATCATATATTACATTGTCAGGATCCATTAAATGGGAAATTGCAACTCTGTTTGATTCGATTCCTTTCAGGCAGAGAGGCACCAATTTATTTTGATTTCTTTAAACACTTATAATGGCAGGCAGAAGGGCCCCATTTCTGGATGCACTTGTTTTCAGAGTAAAAAAAAAGAAGAAATGTCTTTGCTCAGTGTGCAGTTAGTAAACAAATGAAAAGTCTAATGTCTCCTCATCAGGAGCTCCATAGTGGGGAATTTGTTCAGTCAGAAAGAAAATACAGTGTTTACTTCACATCGATGAGCTCCATGCATGTTGTGTTATTTCATTTTTTGTCAGTTGTTAACAATTTTTAATTCAGCTTTACTCGGAACATGATGGACTTGTGAACCAGGACTCTGAGCCACTTGTATGGCTAAAACAAACCCCCAGTTGCCGATCAGTGGTTAGTCTTCCTCCCCACCACACTCGGATGGCGATCACAGGATATTCTATATGGAAACATCCACCCCAGAGGAGCCCACTAGATACACTTCTTCTTTCTTTCTCATTTGGATTTACCATAATGGAGGCACATCCCTCTTTTTCATTTCTTTTTTTTTTTAATTTTATTAATTTTATTTCAATCATTCCATACAAATCAATCAATTTTTACAAAAAGTAGAATTGAGAACAAGTCAACTTGTTCCTCTTTTTCATTTCTAATTCCCTTTATGCCCAGTCTTCTGAATAGTATATCAAGGTGCAAGAAAACATGTGTGTACCCTTTGGAAATACCCGCATTTATGTATAAATGTGTCCTAAAATCTGATCTTCATCTAACTTACTGATGTAAACAAACTGTCTGGTTTAACTAATAACACACAAGTTATTGCATTTTTCTTGAACGTATTGAATAAATCATTCAGATATTCACAGGTGTAGGTTGGAAATAGTCAGCAAACCCCTAGGCTGATGAATTCAACAAAGTTTAACTGGAGGTTCAGCCAAGGAAATAAGAAGGGAGGTGTGGCTTAGGGCTACTTTGACCAATAAAAAAAATGACTCAGACATTTCACATTTATTATTCACAAGAAGAATCTGTTGATGTGAAATGGGCCTAGCAAGAAATTATGAAATTGTTGATTTGCATAAAGCTGAAAAAGGTTATAAAGTAATTTCAAACAGTCTAAATATTCATTGGCCCACAGTTAAATGGACACTTAATTTAATACTGCAGTTGCCATCTCTAGAAGTGGGTGCCAGACAAGGTGACTTAAAAGGTACAAAGCAGACTCCTCAATGAGGTAAAAAAGAACTCAATGTGCGGTTGGGTGTGGGCAGCATGGGCCTTCCTGACATCAACAATCATCTCTTTTGTCTTGTCCACGATAAGAGACTGATTGCTGCGCTTGCACCAGTCTAGCAATTGTTGTACATCTGTTCTGTAAGCTGTTTCATCTCCATTGCTGTTGAAACCTACCACTGTTGAGTCGTCAGCAAACTTAATGATGTTATTAGAGCCATGCGCAGCCATATGTGTTAGCAGAGTGAACAGAAGTGGGCTGAGTACACAGCCCTGGGGGGCACCAGTGATAAGTGTGAAGATTCTGGACAGGGACTGTCTGAGTTTTCTCTGTTAGGAAGTCCAGGATACAGTTGCATATTGAAGTGTTATAGCCTAATAGACATACAGTAACTTCCATAACAGCTTCTGAGGGATGATAGTGTTGAATGCAGAACTGAAGTAAGTGAAAAGCATTCTTGCATACGATTATCTTTCAAAGTGATGGGACAGGGCCAGATGAAAGGTAGAGGATATGGTATTCTCAATGGAATTATTGCTATTGAAGCCACACAAACCATCTGACAGGGAGAAGCATTACTGACATTTAAGCAACCTGACTAGGAGATGGGAATAGACAAGTGGAGACAACTCAGGCAGACTATTAAAAGAGAGCAGGTGTACCCCGTGGTCTGACGGTCACTTTACGGTCAGCAGTTACTGTGTATTATTTCCATTTACCTTACGCCAGAAAAAGATTGTTTGGCAAATGCATGTTCTTATTTTGGAAACAAAGACTGCAAAAAAAGTGTAAAGCTCTGACAACTTCACTGAACATTAGAGCTCACCTATGGGCAGATGGAAGACATCACTCCTGCTCGTACCCAGGAAAAATGTCTCTCGCACTCTCGAAGTGCACTCTTGACTTCAGGAACCTCACAACTGCATGATGGCGATTGTGCTGTCAAATAGGGCCCTGTAAAAGTCCAGGCAACCCCTGGCCCTGCTGGAAACCAAGGGGACTGTCTTCTGTCAGTCCGGGGGAAAAACTGCTCGCCATAGTATATATCTGTAGAATGTCACCATCATCAAAAGGAACATGTTCAGCTGTTGGTTCAAATAGATAACTATAGAGATTAAACCACAGTTCTTTCTTAATTTGTTTTAGAGAAACATTAAAAGCGATAAATAAATAATAAGACAGCCCGATTCCTACTAATTTTCTGAAATGGCACTCCTCAAGAGTGTATTTTTCTGAAACAGTCTTGTAAACAGACGTTGCTATAACTTGACATTCTCAAATTGTGAATTTGAGGTCCTAAATTCTTTGCTGTCCCCAGTCCTGTCTCCAGGTCTCAATGTACAGGTCTGGCAGTGATGATTCCTCTTAAAGTAAAGAGGGTAGCAGGGCGTCATTTACAATCTCACCTAGGGCAGCAAAAATCCTAGAAACGTCTCTGTGCAGACGCATTGCTGTTGGTATAAAGGAGCCCCCATTGTGTTTCTTCACACACATCTACTGAATAATTCATTGGTGAAAGTCCTCAGTGTTAGTGTGTCACAGAGAGGATGTGCAGCATTGCTCATACTGGCAATCCATTTTGTTTTAATTCTCTCCTTTGCTTTTACCTCCAGGGGGTCCAGAGTGTAGCCTATAACTGAGCCTGCCCTTTTAATTAGCTTGCTGATTAGGTGGGCCTCTCTTGAAGTGATGTTACTAGCCCAGCACACCACAGCATAGAAAATCACACTGGCCATCACAGAGTTATAGAAGATGTTAAGGATGTCACTTCCCACATTAAAGGAACACAGTCTCCTAAGTAAGAAGATCCTGAGCTGCCCTTTCTTATATAGTTCTTCTGTGTTTTGAGACCTGTCCAACCTGTCATTAGTGTGGACCTCCAAGTACCCAAGTAACTGTAGGAGTGAACCACCTCTACATCCACTAATTGAATAGTGACCAGGCATGAGACTCCTTGGTGAGGTGAAAGTCAATAAGCAGTTCCTTGGTTTTGCTGATGTTAAGATGCAGACAATTCTTTTTATACCAAGAAACAAAGTTTTCCACCTGACTCCTATACTCTAGCTCATCCCCTTTATCAATACACAACATGAGTGCAAAATCATCTGAGAATTCCTGCAAGTGACATGATCTGCTGTTATAGTTATACAGGAAGTGCACAGAGTGAAGAGAAAAGCAGGCAGGCCTATTCCTTATGGTGCTCCAGTGTTGCTCACACAGTCCTTGAGTCTCACAAAATGAGAGATACTCCATCATCCAGGACACCGCAGGATTATCCATCTGCATATCTCTGAGTTTACCCCTTACCAGGGATGGCTGTTTAACTGTCTAACTACATTCCATTTACTCCTGTGGATATTCATCATGAACTATCTAGTTTAATAAAATATTTGGAAAGAAACTGAAGAGAAGAAAAGTGAAGGACTGAGAATTACTGATCCATTTTAGGTATCAAATCATTAGGATGGCACCCTTGGAAAGGAAAAAAGTCTACAAAATAAGTGTGAGCTGACATGGCAGAATTAAAACAGTAACAAGCCATAACATTAAATAAGGTTTGAGATTAGCAAGGGTTGGTTTCTAATTTAGTAACTGGGTTGGAAGAAACATCTGGAGCCACTGCAGCCGTCCAGGACCAACTTGATCACAACCTGTTCTAAACTCTAACAAAACCCAACATAACATGGCAGGGAGGAAAGTCCAGTAAAGATGGAGATTACTTAGCCAATGGGCTTCTGAGTAGAAGAGTATCTGTTTGCTTTTGAATAATTTCAAGTAAACTTTAGAATATAAATAAAGAAAACAAGGGTTGGATACTCTGGCTTACCAAGGAACCTATTGCAGTTTGTTTAATAAAAAACATGTCATAACATTTTTGGCAGGGCACAGCGTATGGCGTGCAGTTTTGACAGCTGTCACCAGAAGTGAAAAGGTCAGCTGTATCAGGTGATAGACAAGGTTACAACGGCCGCTGAAGACAGATGTCACTTTATCTCTGAAATGTCTCGTCATTATATTGGAATAAAGAAAAAGAGAAACAGATGCTGAATTATAACTTTATAGTTACATGAAATTATTCTAGTAGCCCTTAAGACAAAATCTCAGTTGTTTCTGTCAAGAAAGGTTCAGCAAAGTGGGGCCACTTTTCTTCATCTGGTTAAATATATTGTTTGTTTTTCTTATATGTCACAATATCATACATTTATATGTCAGCCACAGGTGCTTGACTAAAGATCATTTCCCAGTGATGCATTGTTTGGTGATGGCCCAGGAGGAACTACTGGATTTAGAAAGTATTTAGGCTCCTTCACTTTCTGAATGCTTTATTGTGTTATAATATGTGCCATTTTTGCCCATCAATCTAAACTCAATAACCCATAATGACAAAGTCAAATTGTGTTTTCAGAAATGTTTGCAAACTCTCATTTATATAAGTATTCAGAACATTACTTCAATATGCAGTAGAAGCCCCTTTGGCAGCTTTGAGCCTTTTTGGTCAAGCCTCTACACACTTTGCACACCTGCCTAACATGAGTGTTGGTTGGCCCACTTGCTTAACCCACAAGTACAAAAACATTTCCTTTATCTTTCGCTCGCAAACACTCCCTCTTCTATGCCCTCTGTTATATCGAATGAATTGTATATGTGTATTTGGTGTATTATGGGTTTGTGTCGTTATCAGGATTCTGTTTTCAGGTTTTGGTTTGACAAAGTTTAATGTCCTTCCCATCCATTCATCCATTGTCCAACCCGCTATATCCTAACACAGGGTCCTTCCCATTTTCTTGTCTTGCTTGTGACATCATGGAAGTGTTGCTATGAATATGTCAGTGGTTTCATTATGTGTTATCCCTCATTTGAAATCACTCTAGTGTAGTTAGTTTTAATTCAAATAATCCCTAACGTCAGGTTTTGTTTTTGATTTTCGTCTTTCTTTATACCTCTGACTTTTAAATCTTGGATGCCTATTATATTTGATTTTTCATTTCTGACCCCTTGACTGCCTTCACTACTTTTAAGCCTGCACCTGTTTGTCTCCTGGTCTTCATCCTACCTCTCACAATAATCCTTGGACAATAGCATGTCATAACGGTCTTCTCTATTGAGTCCTTGCCAATGTTTTACTGTGCCTCCAAGCTTAACTACTGTAGCCGCCGGAGTAAGGCAAAATCAGGCATGGGTAAAACGCATGTCTAAAGAAATCTCACAGTCCAAAAGTTCGTTTTTAAAATATTTAGTGAAAGTTAAAAGCAAATAATCCACACAAGAATAAAAGAAAAAATAGTTACACGCATAGAATTAAAAGAAAAAAAAAAGGAAAAATGTATCTTCTATAATCTTAGTTTTTCTTGAGAAGCTTTAGTTATTACTGTACTTAAAAGTTCTTTACTTCTTCTTTCTATACTTAAAGGTTCTTAATTTCTTCTTCTATATGCCTTAAGCATACAGTTTAACACTTAAATAAGTGCGGTTTTACGAGTTACTTCACACTCAAAAGGCCCATAGGCCGGTTGGCACATAGGCAAGTGGCCAGGCACGGTTTAAAACCTTATGCCTTTCATATCTTATTCAAGGCAAGGCTGTCATTAACTGAAGAATAATATTTACTCAAAGCTGTTAGAAATGGCAGGAATATACCAATACAATTCTATTTACGGGGGTTATAGGAACCTCCCATAGATTATGCATTGTCATCTAGTAAAATATTCATGAATCTTATAGAACTAGGAAAATGACTCTTACAACTACTTTGTAACAAGAAACAGCTTTTAATCCCTGAAAAGTAACTATTCTGGATATGCCCCAAGAATCACTTCCAATGGAATTCGATTACATTAAGAAACCATGGAACAGTTTGCTTCTTCTAATGGCCCGAGATGTTCCTGCACTTCTTTGCCATGGCCACCATACAGGGGGATAGGTGAACCCTAGATAGACTTTCCTCCCTAATTGCTCAGAGAAGTTCAGGAATCCCAAACTGCCATAGAGCTAGAAGGGAGACTTCCATTTTGATAATGGCCATTAACTACTGTCTTTACTCATGTTTTTTTCAATCAAACTTTTATAAAATACAACAAATGAAAGACATAAAAGAGAGAGGGCTGCTTCTACGTGAACTCACAGCTTTCCATGGTCTGCAACTCTTTAAAGGAAGGCAGCAGTTGTGGTCTGAGCCTTATGGGTCAGCCAGT
Organism: Polypterus bichir lapradei; assembly: GCA_026402145.1. NCBI lineage: Eukaryota > Metazoa > Chordata > Cladistia > Polypteriformes > Polypteridae > Polypterus > Polypterus bichir. The sequence goes on along the minus strand of JANRMT010062857.1, from coordinate 26,865,370 downwards.
GTTTAATCCCTGACTGTGTATTTTCTTTTTGTTTGACTTTTTTGTTTTATTTTTTCAAATATTATGTTGTAAGTATTTTTAATGATTGCATTTTTGTCTTCTTGGTGATGCATGTCTTAATGAGTATTTTTTTAATGCAACGTATAATACAGGGTGAGCCAAAATTAAGTACCACATTTCTCAAGATCATTGCGCGAGGTGGGGCAGCTGAGTGGGTTGGGGTGGGGCTCCTTTGATAGACAATCCCTTGTAGTTTTCAGTTGGCAACACGCCTTGGTCCACTGTGTACTGTGCTTTTGCTGTCGAAGCGTTCTTCAAAAACAATGAATCCATCATCACTATGCAACACACCTTCTACCTTAATCATTTCCAACACGTCTCTGACGAGGATTTTGCATATGGCCCTTCATTTCCATCCATACAAAATGATGGTAGTGCAGGAACTCACTGAGAGAGACTGGGAGAGCCATAGAGAGTTGTGTGCAAACATTCTGCAAACCGTCCATCGAGATGCCATTGTCATGTGCAGCGACAAGAAACATTTCCATTTGAATGGTTGCGCAAATATGCAAAACTTTTGCTATTGGGCTGAAACCAACCCTTGTGAACTTCGTTAGAGACCCCTGCACAGTGAACATGTTACAGTTTGGTGCGCCGTTGCAGAATATGGTATTGTAGGCCCTTACCTTTTTGAGGAGGGGGTAGCAACGGTCACCGTCACTTCAGAACATTACATTAAAATGCTACAGAACTTTTTGCGGCCCCAACCAGAAGAAATGGATGTGGTGGGTGCCTGGTTTCAACAGGACTGCTCATTTGGCGGGGAGATCCATGCAAGTTTTGCAGGAGATGTTTCCATGGAAGCTGATCTCCCTGCGCGGTGATTTCTGGTGGCCATCACGTTCGTCTGATCTTGGTCCGTGCAATTTCTTCTTGTGGGGCTATCTCAAGTTGAAGGTATACAGTCACACCAACCTCAAATCCTTGAAGCCGTCAAGCACACTATTTACCACGAAATCGCCGCTATTCTCCTTGAAATGGCCAAACGAGTCATGCGAGCATTCAGAAATTATCTCGAAGAGTGTATCGCTAATGATGGCTACCATCTTGAAGACATCATTTTTAAAACACAGTGAAAAAAACATATTTTGTATACCCTTTCTTGTGTCGAAATGAAATTTATTTTATCTTGTAGTGTTTTTGTAGGGTAAACATTTGAAATGCGGTACTTCATTTTGGCTCAAACTGTATTAACATTAATATTAACATATTAATATGTTTTGTGCCTTGTTGACTAAAAGTGGAATCAAAGGCAGTGGGTTTCCCCTGACGCTGATGCTGGAGACAACCTCCAGGGGCCTCATGCATAACACCGTGCGTAGACTTCACACTAAAACATGGTGTACAGACAAAAGCGGAAATGTTCGTGCGCACAAAAAAATCCAGATGCATAAATCTGTGCGTTCGCAAACTTCAACATTCTTCTGCTCCATAAATCCCGGTCAGCATGAAAAGCAATGCACGTGCACGCACCTGCTGCCACTCCCCAAACTCCTCCCAGAATTACACCTCTTTGAATATGCAAATCAATATAAATAGCCCTTAAGCTCAGCGTTCTGTGAAAAAGGCAATGGCAAAAGCACGGGGGAAATAGAAGAATTTCAGTGAATACCAAGTGGAAGCAAGGAAAATCTTACTATTTGCTGGTTTAAACAGTGGTATAAACAACAAAAGCAAGTTGATCGAGTGACATAGAGTGTCGGAGAAACTTGAAAGCTCAAGTTCACAAAGTCACACAGTGCCCGAAATAAAAAAGAAGTTGTCAGATATCAAAGTTGCCATGAAAAGGTGAGTCGTAGCCAACTGTCTGAGAGTCATATGAAAGCTTATTAGGGTACAGAGAAAAAAAATAGGCACACGGGGGGAAAAAAGCACGAAATGTCAATTTTAATCTCAAAATTTCCACTTTAATCACGTAGTTTATTTTGTCATTAAAGTAGAACATCATAAACTTCATCTTAAAATTGTTTAATTTACTAGTATCTCAAAACCCATCATAACTAAAGTAGCACATTAAATGTTTTGTTTTGTATGTGATCTTCTATGTGCTCTATGTGTGTGAATCACTACGTGCTTCTTAAACGGGCTTTCTCTTCCTCCGACAGGACACAAAATCCATTACATTCGTGATATTACAGCTCTCTGAATAATAATACTTGATATTATTTTCATGATGATAGGAGTTATTAAACATGGGAACACAGTGGCGCAGTGATTGTTCATGCCTCACACAAGATGCTTGGTACACCGTGCGCGACCTTCGGTAAAATAATTTATTGCAGCAGTACTGTCTCTTTCAAACGTACTAACTCCCAATTCCTGTCCTTACTTTTCTTTCTCCAAATACCCAATTGCCACACAATCAGTTCTGTAATAGACGTTAAGCCATCTGTAAGCTTAGAATGCTAATACTTCAAAACTTTTAAGGAACATTGAAATATCTTCATAGTACATGTTTAATTATTCTATCCATCTATCCTTCCAGTGTCACGCCAGCCCCAGCAGGAATACAGCGTAAGAGAACAATCCGTGAACAAAGAGCCATCTCCTCGCTAGCGCTGCGGCACTGTGTCCTCACATGTTTAATTATTAACAATATAGATTATTTAAATGAAGTTAAAGTTTTATTTGTATAATGTAATAAACACACTTTAATGCATTTCATCTTAAAAATGATATTGTCATCATATGTAAATAAGCACTTTATAAAGTGGCTCAGGTTGTGCAATATTATAACTGTATCGCAAGTTTACCGTGAGGTAATTGTACGTATAAGTACAAACAGTAGTACAAGGAGCACTGAGGACTAATTGAGTGTGTTTATAGATCTTGGGATGAAACTGCTTCTGAACTGTGAGGAAAGGCTCTGAAGCGTTTGCCATATGAGAGCAGTTCAAATAGACACCATGGCTTAGGCAGTATGTGCTTGATGCTGTATCCTGATAATTCTCTTTCCGATCAGCTGCTGTAGAGCTGTGATTCCACATTCAGATACAATGATATAAATACTCCGAGTGGTGCAGTGAGAGTAATACGGAAAAAGATGACCCGCTGTGGCAACCCCTAACGGGAGCAGCTGAAAGAAGAAGAAGAAGGTGCAGTGAGAGTAACAACGCTAAAGCAGCTATGATATTTAGAATAGTTTGATCATTCTGTGGACCATTGTATTGTTACAGGTTAATTACAATCAGCTGCATTAAACTTATAAACAATATGCGGTTAATTTCAGTGTATAGTATTTATAAAGCTGCGTCAGTAATGCAGATCTATAAAAGAAAGAGAAACCAGACTGGAACATTAGCACTGCTTTGACGCTGGGTGCCACCAGTTTGCAAATCCGAGTTTTAGCTAGCATGAAAATGTGTGTGGCTTTACGCCAAGTTTAGGTTGTATACATCGCAATTTGAGCGTGAAAACGGGAGTATGCAACATTTTTGTGCGTACGCGCCGTTTATACATGAGGTCCCAGGTCTTTGTAAACCTGCAAGCAAGGCTGTAGACCACTTTGATGTTGCAGTTACAGTACTTCTGTCTTTTGGCTCTGTCATTTGGAAGATTTATAGATATCTTTTTTTTTATGTTTTGGTTTTACAGGTCCACTCAAGTCGACTGTCATTACTATTAATTTCTAACTAACTCCAAATGTGATCTGTGTGTTCAATTACCAGAGCGTTTACACCTTGGGGAGCACCGGGGCAAGTACAGCCATGCTAACCTGACACAGACAGGCAGAGACACAAGTGTTGCACAGCACATGTTTTTATTTGCGAGGGGAAGTCTTTTCTTTCACTTCCCACAGCAAAACATTTCAAAGCACCGAGCATAAAACACACTCTTCTTTTCTCTTTCTTTCTCTCGCCTCCATTACTCCTCCACCAGCAAGCTTTGTCCTCTTCCACCTGACTCTGGCTCTCTGAATGAAGTGAGGTGGCTCCTTTTTAAGGTGGTCCTGGGAGTGTTGCAGGTGGCTCATTAATCAGACCTCGAATCACCCACAGGTGTGGTGAAAGCCAAAATTAGGGTACTGCTGCTCCCCTGGTGGCCCACATGGAACTCCAACTCCCAGCATGCCCTGCAGGAATCCTTGGTGCTGCTGCCGCACAGGTGGGCTGCCCTCTAGTGTTCTTTGGGAGGTAATGTGTTGCAGATGCCCTCTCCTCCGGTCCTTCCATTCAGCTGACATGGCTGCCCATCACAACCTGCTATATAAATTTAATCAAGTGGCATCTGGTCGTGACACATAATAAAGGTGTAAACAGAAGCTTTAGCAACAAATTCCTGCATGTGTCCGACGGCTGAACTCACTCAACTTTACCCACTGCAGTATCCAAGACAGAAAAGCTAATAAAGAGGGAAGACAATTTCAGAAAAGATAGAATACAGAAAATAAATTAAAAACTGAAGGCAATTTGATAATACGCAGTAACAACAACAACAACATTTATTTATATAGCACATTTTCTTACAAATAATGTAGCTCAAAGTGCTTTACATGATGAAGAAAGAGAAAAAAAGAAAAAGTAAGAATTAAAATAAGAGAACACTAATTAACATAGAGTAAAAGTAAGGTCCGATGGCCAGGGAGGACAGAAAAAACAAAAAAAACTCCAGACGGCTGGAAAAAATAAAATCTGCAGGGGTTCCAGGCCATGAGACCGCCCAGTCCCCTCTAGGCATTCTACCTAACATAAATGATCTCAATCAGTCCTCATTGTATTCAGGGTTCTCATGGAAGGACTTGATGTTGATGGTCACGTGGACTTCTGGCCTTTAATCCATCAATGGAGAGACATCACGGTGCTTTGATTAGGTGGTGGTCGTGCAGGTCGCCACCACAGAACACCGGAAAAAGAACAGAAGAGAGAGTAGGGGTTAGTACAAATTTTGCAGCCACCATGAATAGTAATGATAATTAATTGAATATACAGAGCATCAGGATTAAACTAAAATGAAGTTATGAGAAAGCCATGTTAAAGTAATGTGTTTTTATGAGTTTTTTAAAGTGCTCCACTGTATTAGCCTGGTGAATTCCTACTGGCAGGCTATTCCAGATTTTAGGTGTATAATAGCAGAAGGCCGCCTCACCACTTCTTTTAAGTTTAGCTCTTGGAAGTAGATACTCATTTGAAGATCTAATGTTACGATTTGGAATGTAAGATGTCAGACATTCCGAAATATAAGATGGAGCGATATTATTTAAGGCTTTGTAAACCATAAGCAGTATTTTAAAGTCAATTCTGAATGACACAGGTAACTAGTGTAGTGACATCAAAACTGGAGAAATGTGCTCGGATTTTCATTTCCTATTTAGGATTCTAGCAGCTGCATTCTGCACTAATTGCAATCGATTGACGAGTATTTGCAACAAATAGTAGCAGACACAATACAGCACATTCATCATGGCTGATGCATAGTTCAAACACTTACCGTGTCCCACTCTACCATTAGTTTAGTTGAAGCCAATTTCAAATGAAAATGGTTGCTCCACTGCAGGATTGCACCATTGTTGAACAACACACCATAGTAAGATGGAGTGAAACCTGCTGAAATTCACCGAAGGAGGCTGTCACTTGTACAGATCAGTAAGCTGTTTGGGTATCCATCATAAACTTTACGGTACATCAAGTCATCATGCACTATGACATGTACAGATCCCAAATGTGCAGCAACAGTCAGTCAGTCAGTCATTGTCCAACCCGCTATAACCTAACACAGGGTCACGGGGGTCTGCTGGATCCAATCCCAGCCAACACAGTGAGCAAGACAGGAACAAATCCTGGGCAGGGCGTCAGCCCACCGCAGGAAACACACACACCAAGCACACACTAGGGACAATTTAGGATCGCCAATGCACCTTGCAGCAACAGTGGACAACGTAATACGTTGGTCTGCTCTGATGAAGGCATCACAGTGTTGATGTGGCTTGCATACACAGCGTTGATGGTCGACCAAATTGAGCTATACAGGTTAACTTATTTTTCTTAAAATTTTTTGTCGAGTCATGCAGTTTTTCACTTCCATACTGAGCCAACATCCTATGGTGAATTTCAGCAGGTTTCACTCCCACTGCCCAAAGAAATCTCACAATGGTGCCATCTCGCAGGGTAATGTCCATGTTCATTTGACCTTGCCTTCAACTAAGTTAATGGCTGAGTACTTCTCTGTGCTTATTCAAACTACCCATAAGCCATCGTGAATGTGTTGTATTTGTGTCAACTTCTGTCTGTTAGCGGTTACCGTGTAATTTTCAGATTGTCTTTTATTTTTGATTTACGCTCATATAAATGTGATGAGCAGACAGTTACCTGTTTGTCTTGCTAGTAAAGAAAATGTGGCATTAGTTGTTTGATGATAAATTCTGGCCCATGTTGGATATATAAAGTGTTAGTTTTGGCCTTCAATAGAATTTAGTTTGACGTCTATGGCCTGTATACAGTAACTAGCTGTATGGGGAGCCAGAATAATTGTGTGAATTCAGGACTCAAACTCTTTACAGAAGTGAATGTTATTTAGATGTTCAGTAGTATGTGGACACATCTGGCTATTAAAATAACCTCTGGGATTGAGCAGGTGCCTCATGGGCAAAGGATTTCTGGATGGGTTTAGTAACACCTGCAATAACCAGCCTTTAGCTGGAAGGAGTTGAGACAAAGTTTCATTAATTGTTAGAAATTGAAAGCTGAGGGTCATTCACTATATAAATATTGGGGTTATAAATGTACATACAGGTATAGTGAGTCATTGTGAACTCTTTGGAGTTCAGAAGTGTGCGTACATGTGTGCATGTACGAGTGCTTGAGCCGCATCATCCTCTTAGAATGCCTCAGGGCTGAAGCTAAATGGCAATTGCAAAACTTTCTTGCTCAGGAGAAGAGGATATAAACGATCACTCTGATGAAAACGGTCATGAATCTGTTGTTCAGTGGTCCTGAAATGAAAAATGTACATTATCACCACTGCAAATGTACCTACAGTAGAAGTATTATAGACATTAAACTTTACACAAAACAATTCTTTTTATACCATATACTCATTATGCACAAATTAGACAGCATATTTCTAGAGAGAAAAAGGTAGGGATAAAGTGCTGGAGCTCGATTACATACCAGATAAGAATAGGAATCAAATAAAAAGTAAAGATAACATTTAGCAGTAAGGCTAAAAAGGGTAAGTGTTTTATAATTTATTCTGAGCTAACTTAATTCCATCAACGATAATAAGAACTTTCTTTTGCTGGAAAAACATTTAAATTCTGCCTTTATATATTTGACAGGAAGCTTGAAGGGTCTTGAATGGAGAAACCACAAACTATTTATTAAGTCTCAATACCCATGGCTGGTGTATTCATCTTTCTTACTCCTCATTGTTTCCATTTAAGCCAAGATGCATGTATATTCTTGTGTGTCTTCATGTTTTAATTTGAGATAGCTATAACTTCTTATTCAATTTCAGTTGAAATGTTTTAACATTCAGTTAATGTAGAAGCTAGATCCAGTACAAATTATCATGTTGTACCAACTTTCTTATAAAAATAAATTGTACACGCTGCATGCAAAAGTGACATGGGGACAGCATACACCTTTAAAAAAGATCTAGATGATATATCTGTTATATGTGATACTAGCAAAATACCCGCGCTTCGCAGCGGCGAAGTACTGCCTTAAAATTTTTATTAAGAAGAAAATTTAACCTTTTTAAACTGAGGGAAAATATGCCAATAATTATTTGTTAAGGATCTCTTTGTATACCATGTTGTCAGTTCGGCCCTCCGGTTGTAACATGACCAAGCTGTGCGCTGAGCTTACTCTTGAGCATGTAACTTACAGTTGGCCATGTGAACAGTAATCTTGT
>JANRMT010062857.1:26823447-26857059 GCA_026402145.1 Polypterus bichir lapradei | reverse complement strand
GACGTTGGAAAGTTCAATATGGCGGCCGACAGTGGCGTCATACCATCAAAATAAGTAAGTACATCGGTTTCGGTTAGCGCAGGGAAGCCGCCTACCAAATTTCGTGAAGATGGGGCCATAAATAAGAAAGTTCAACATGGCGGACGTCGTCGACCGTTATCGACCGTTATGACCGTTACGTGTAGAATTTCAAAATGAAACCTGCTTAACTTTTGTAAGTAAGCTGTAAGGAATGAGCCTGCCAAATTTCAGCCTTCTACCTACATGGGAAGTTGGAGAATTAGTGATGAGTCAGTGAGTGAGTGAGTAAGTGAGGGCTTTGCCTTTTAATAGTATAGATTTCCCTCTACTTATCCTTTGCCTGTTTTCTTGAAGGATAAGTGTACTCATCAGGTTTGTTGCCGGGATGGTCTACTGTTGCACCTTAAGGTTAACACACACATACATAGATATACACAGACACAGAGACCCTAACCACAACAGTGCCCAATGAATGACACACACACAGCTGGTTAATCTCTAGCACTTCAAACCTTCAAAACAAGTGCCTTATGAATAACACATACACAACTTGTCACTCTCATAACACTTCAAGAGACTTACTTATTATCGACACGAACAACATGCGATGTTTAAAATATATCTCAGATCTAAATATCACTTTGGTCTCTAGGAATACATTTAAACATAGAAAGGCTCAACATCCTTGGCTATATGCCATTTATCAACCAAGAATGCCTGACTTTACGTACTGTTCCCTACAATTAGATGGAGCTCTCACCTTCAGCCTTAATAAACCTTGCAGATCAGAGCGTATTGCAAACTTCCGAATGCTCCAGGTGCTCTTTATAAAAATTACCATATTACCTCAATCACTTTAAATATGAAGTAAAAGTATAGAAAGCTAAAAGTAGTGTGGTATTTATTATATGAATAATAACACCAAATAGAATAAGGAAAATAATAGAAAATAAGATTGAATAATAAGTATGGATATAGTCATTAGGAAAAGCTTATGAAAAAGTAAAGATGTCAAAGATGAATGTCCCAGGTGGCTTGTGATCTATGTGACAGGTGTCAGGTCACACTTACAGGTAATCTAACTTAGACACCATTTAAATATCCAACTACGCCACCCAGTTTTATCAAGAGACTGGGAACTCCTGACATTTACCAATAATAGCACACAGGTTTCTTTAAATTGGGCAGTGAGTAAACACACAATGAAAGACACAACAGTAATTTCAGGAAAAGCAACAGTAACTTCTATTACATCAGACAATAATAAGTACATTAAAAAGATGAATGAACATAAACCAAATTTAACAGTATCATGAAGAAAATTTCTTTTTTAGAAAGGAAAGCACACAGTCCACACTCTAAAAGTCCATTGAAAACAAGAATTGGATGATACAACCTTTAGTGGTGCAAAAGTCCAGTTTGTTCTCAGTGTTACCCCAACACTTAATTGTTCAATTGTCCACGGATGCACTCTTGTTCACCGGACACTCGTTTCCCAAGAGAAGTTTTTGTCAAAATCGTGGAATCCCTATCGCTGTCTCTTTGTCGTTCCTTTTTTTCCACTCTGAGCTCCTTGTATTGCTGTGACCTAGGCACGCCTTATTTCTTGTCTGCCAGCTTTGCTCGGTCCTTTCATGCGGCTTCCCTCTCTCGCTGGACCCACAACCAGCGTCTCCTTGTAGAGCTCTCTCTTCCTCCCTGGAAGTATTGCCGTCCTTGTGCCTCACGTCGTGCCAGCCACGTACCCTTGTCAGCCTGCGAGCCCCTGTGCTCTGTCCAAGTGTCTTGGCTGTGTTCTCAGTGGACTGTCCCCCTCTGCTTTCTGCTGCCAGGAGTTTTTATCTACTTCAGTCCCTGCCATTATCAGTTCTGGACAATCAGATTAAACAATGGTACATCTGCATTTCCTGGGTTTAACAATTAATGAAAACACAAGTTAACAAAATCTATTGTTACCAACCATTAATGAGTACAGATCTGCTGATTAGAAGCCAATATTGTCAAACATGTTAATTGCCAAGTCTGGTAAATACAGACATCCTCCAAGGAAGGAGCAGTTCTGTTATCACAACTTGGTATTGTTTGTAATCTGAACCAGCCAAACGTCAAAGTGGTGACTCCTTTGCAATACAGCAAATACCTACAATCTGCAAACAGCCTTTTATCTTCTCACCCCCTGTGCCAACAATGGGTGCCTATTGCCTGTTCATCTGCTGGGTTTTAAATGTAATATTGACATGTTTCTTTTCCTAAGAGAGAAATGGAATGACTCAGTGTACAAAAAATGTCCCCCTCTGACATCTAACCCTCGAAATTGTTCATGAGATGCTTTTCTGACGATCAGATGAAAACAGACACATGTTGCTGGTGCTCTCTAGTGATGTCGCTCTTCTGTAGTCGCTGTTTTCTCTTCTTCTTCATCTTCTCTTCAGACGAGGCATATTTATTATAAAATTGTACACGGGAGTTTCACAGCATGTGATTGTTAGATATTCCGATTGGCTGGCCGTCAATATGATGAGTAAATTCACTCAGACTCTTTAATCGATTTGAGCATATCTGTTTTCCCAAGCAATAAAGTTTTTGATGTTTTAACTATCTCCTGTCTCAATGTATAAACCAATTTGATCCTGGTGCCCTTCCCTTTGCAGGTGACAAAATCATCAATACAGTTTGATGCATCTCCTGAATTTCTGCTCAGTTCAAACAAATGGTACTGTAATTGATACTGATTCAATTCAGGAAAACAGATTGCCTTGATGTTCAACTGTCCATGTAAGTGGCCTATATTTAAGTTCACTTGTTTTTGTCTTCAGCAAAATATAATGAAATTATAGAACAAAATTTACAGATGTTGGACACCACAACATATGACAGGGTCATAACAAGGCCCACTTCTAGGTCTTCTAAAGAATGGCCTCTGGAGTTCCCACTGTCATTCTTGACCTCGGAAATGAACCCAGGACCTACCCCAGAAGTAGTTTCTGGTTGGATCTTAAAAGCCCCTTTTGGTTTCCAGTTTAGGAAACTTGGAGTCACCAGGATTACGGTTGGCAAGCAGTAAGAAGAGATGCCAGGGAATGAAAAAAGGAGTGGACAGAGGAGATTCATTTAGGTACCCCTTATGGTTAATGTGATAGGAACTTCATATGATCATATCTATCATTCATAGCATAGCAGCTACAGAGAGGGGAAAACAGGTCTAGGGACTGGATTGAAAGAAGTAAGACCGTCAAGCGAGGTGAGTGCTCTTTGGAGGACCTTCAGGAAGATGAAGGAAAGTGGGCAGAGTCCAAAGTCAAGCAGAAGAAAGGTAAGAGCCAGTATGGAAAAGTAAAGGTTTTCTTCTGAGGGAATTGGGATATATAGGAATGAGATATTCAGCAGTTAAGGTGAATTTGTTACTTCAGCGGGTGTTTCCTTTGACCTTAGCCAAGGAGATTTAGCAAGTGCTTCAAGTTATTGTCTTGTTGGCTTGCAACAAAGACGCCAGATTTCGGTTTATCTACGTTGGTGTGTGTGTCTTGTTGCTGTTGTCCTAGACCTCACTCCACATTTGGGGTATTTAGAATATCAGCTACAAAGCTGGAATGGTAGCAGTCCATCTCAAGGCATAAGCAATTCAACAACATAAGCACCCCATATAGTAGCATACAGAGACCCCTCTGTACTCCATGTTGACCTATATCTATGTGGACAAACACATCTTCAGATCCGTCATTAAATTTTCTGATGGCACCACCATCAAAAGCCTGATCACTAACAATCACAAGACAGCTTATAGAGAAGAGGTTTACCTCTTGACTCAGTGGTGAATGGACAACAGTCTAACCTTGATTTCACCAAAACCAAGGAGCTGGTCATAAACTTCAGGACACAGTCTGTACCACTTTACTAATTTGCTTCCTAATTTTTAAAACCTTCACTCCTGTCATCTCTTAATCTCTGTTTGCTTCAATCTTTTCTCATAACTGATATCTCTAAGTTCTGGAGTCTGCCTAGCTTGTCTTCTCTGGACTTTCTCTAGCACTGCTATGTCCTTTTTGTAATATGAAGACCAAAGCTGAACTCAGTACCCCAAGTGAGGGCTCACCATTAAGATACACTATATGGACAAAAGTATTAGGACGCCTGACCATTATACCAACAAGGACTTGAATGACATTACATTCAAATACATAGCCTCTAATATGGAGTTGGTCCCCCTTTGCAGCTTTAACATCTTCCACTCTTCTTGGAAGGCTTTCCACAAGAATTTGGACAGTTTCTGTGGGAATATGTGCCTATTCATTCAGTAGAACATTTATGAGGTCAGGCACTAAAGTTGGACACGAAGGCCTGGCTCACAATCTCTGTTTCAGTTAATCCATGAAGTGTTCGATGGGGTTGAGGAGAGGACTCAATTCAGGCCAGTAAAGTTCTTCCACACCAAACTCATCCCACCATGCCTTGGGGCACAGTCATGCTGGAATAGAAAAGGGCCTTCCCAAAACTGTGTCCACAAAGTTGGAAGCATAGTGTTGTCAAAAATGTCTTGGTATGCAGAAGCATCAAGATTGCCCTTTCCTGAAAGTAAGGGGCCTGACCCAAACCCTGAGAAACAGCCCCACACCATAATGCACCAAACTTCACAGTTGGCACAATACAGTCAGACAGGTAATATTCTCCTGTCATCTACCAAACCCAGACTCACCCATCTGACTGTAAAACAGAGAAGTGTGATTCATCATTCTATAGAACACGTTTCCACCACTCCATCCAACGCTTGGCATTAGACTTTGTTATGTGAGACTTGTCTGTGGCTGCTGCTGTTTTTGTGCTTACATTAATACTAGTTGAAGTTTGGAACTCTTCAGCTATGGAATCAGCATAGTGCTGGTAACTTTTATGTACCATATACCTTAGCAGTCGTTGACCCCAGTCTGTGACTTTACATGGTCTTCCGCTTCGTGGAATAGTTGTTGTTGTTCCTAAACACTTCCACTTTCCAATAATACCACTTACAGTTGACCGTGGAATATCCAGCAGGAATTCAGTTTCATGTCCTATTGCAAAGGTGGTATCCTATCACAGTGCCGTGCTTGAAGTCACTGAGCTGTTTAGAATGAAACATTTTGTTTGTAAATGGAAACTGCATGGCTAGGTGCTTGATTTTATACACCTGTAGCAACGGATCTGATTGAAACACCAGAATTCAATAATTAAGATATGTGTCCCAATACATTTTTCCATACAGTGTATATAACTTAATCATAACCTCATTTGATTTACACTCCACAATCCTATTAGCCTTTTTGTTCACTTCTACACACTGTAGATAGTGTTGAAGTAGTCCATTTAGAACAGGTTTGGGTAGAGCCCCAATAACTGGGCTGGGTGAAAGAGCATCAGGATGGAGCAGACTCCATTATTATAATCACCAGTGTCTGGTATGAAGGAGATTTCTTCTGGGAAAAGTGCCCCCACATTACATATCATTGACTTAAGTGTTATGGACTGAGAGTCCCAAAGCACACTTCCAAAAAACCCCACTAGTGGGGAAAATCCTATCAAAAACCCCAGGTAGATACAAAAAGAGCAATGTAGAATCTTCATGAACTCAAATATTTATTATTACAAAAATGACCTGTAGGTTCAAAAAGCTCCATAGAATACACAAGACAAAAAGGAGTTGCCTGCAGCACATCCCAATCAAAGCAAACAAACTCCCAAAGCAGAAACCATAGCAAAGTCAAAAAACATAGTGCAGATTCAAAATATCCAAAAAAAATAACAAGCACAGAAAAATCACAGTGATTCGCCAAACATTCCAAAGCTCATTCAAGATGAACCACCAGGAACTGTGGGAATCCCTGGGCAGTGATTGGCTGGTGGCCCCAACTCTTGGGGAAACTACCCACAAAACACAGGGCACATAACAAAGTCAGGTTATACACACAGAAACCAAACAATACTCCAGACCAACAAAATACCAAATTTCTAACATAATTCATGATCCACCTTAATAAAAGGATAAGTGCCTGTGTGTCTGTCCAGCTACTATGTTTCTGTCATTCCAAAAGCTGGCGCATCACACACATTGTTAGTAATAAAATGCATTGCATTTTTCATTCCAATAGATGGGTGGATCACACACATTAATACTGCTTTTGTGAATCCCATACCAAATGGCATACAATGGAGACATATGCATTGCTTGGGACACTGCAAATGGTAACTCTGAGGTCTACTGCGTTGATTACTTAAATTTCAACCCCCAGCTAGTATTAACATAAAAATAAGAAAAGAATCCAACATAGTAAAGAAGACATATAGCAAAAACTTGAACCCCATACAGGAAGCTAGAATTTATCTAAGAACTTAGGTATGGGGTCATAATCTGTTATTTGAAATGAGTTTACAGAAGAAGGTTATTTAATATGCACCAAATTCATGAGAGGCCCTAAACAGGGATACTACTAAAAGGTGCTAATGTTTTCAATGTTCCTGCACCTTTAAGCTCCTTGGCATTGACTCTGAGATTTAGAGACTCTGAATTTTATGAAGAAATGGTTAAGTCTGAGTGTCTTTTGGGTAAAGCAGTTATAAACTGATGTACACTGTTAAGCTTGAATAATGTTCAGGAGAGCATTCTGCTGCCATTTAGTGGATAAAATAACATCATGCTTCAAAAAAAGAAAAGAAAATCATCAATATTTCTATGTACTTTCCCACTCTACAGAAACTCATCAATATTCATGAGGGGTGGAGCCATCGACCAAAATATGCAGTAGCATGTAAATGAAAAGCTGTAAAGTCAGTTATAGAACAAAGTGAAACAGAACCATTAGTGTAATGAAATGATAGTGATGACAATGTAGATTGGACAATGTAGATTAGTGAAACATCTGGCACTTTATGACCAAACTGGCATGATATGCAAAGTAATAAGTAATAATTATTTATTCATTGATAAAGCACTTTAAAAACAACATCGAGGCTGACCATAGATAGGTGTTGTACAATAAAAACCCAACATATAAGACACACAATAACCAAAAGGTAAAAGAAACAGAAACACATAAACACATAAGAGCTGAAGAGATTAATAATAAAAAGTACACAGACAGCCAACATACAGTATCATACTGGGTTAAAGGCCAGGGTGTAAAAGTGTGTTTTTAAATAAGATTTAAAGACAGCAAGTGAAGGAGCCTGCCTAATGTGCAACGGCAAATCGTTCCAGAGTTTTGGAGCTGTAATTGAAAAAGCCTGATCACCTCTAAGTTTGCATCGTGCCTTAGGAACACGTAAAAGCATCTGGTCTGCTGACCTGAGAGAGCGAGATGGTGCATAAAGGTGCAGCAGTTCCGACAAATAAAAAGGGGCACAACCATTAAAGAATTTAAAAACAAATACAAGGATCTTAAAATGGATTCGAAAACGTACTGGAAGCCAGTGAAGGGATGCCAAAATCAGGCTAACGTGCTCATGCTTGCTTGTACCAGTTAAAAGTTGAGCAGCGGCCGAGAGCAATAGAGGCCAGGCTAATTCCAAAAAGAAGCGAATTGCAGTAATCTAGATGAGAGGTTATAAAAGCACGTATCACTGTTTCAAGGTTGTGTTTAGTCACATGAAGGTTCATCATAGTGGAAGTAGTTGTACTGTATGGCAAAAAGGTAAAATGATTGAGATCAAGCGGAGGGACAAGGAAGATGTTAGTCCCCCAAGCACTGCTAACAATGCAGCAACTTTCATGTCAGGGAAAATGCAGACTAAGCTTTGTACTGTGGTAGCCCACAATAACACAAGGGAAATGTCAATCGCCCAAATGTCTAATTGCACAAACAACGGAAAAAAAGTTTAGAAGAAAAACTGGGCAAAGAAACACACTTCTGTTATCCCGATTGTGACATCTTGCTGAAGGTTGGTGACAAACGTGTCTACTGCCCCAATTGTGACATCTGGCTGTACATTGGTGACACACAAACAACAGAAAAAATGCGTGTGCAAAGAAACATACTTCTTCTGTCCAGATTGTGAAATCTGTCCAGATACATTGGTGACACTTTCAAAACATATCACAGGAAGGACGTGTACTACAGTCATATGAAAAAGTCTGAGAACCCTTCTCAGCCTGCATAATAATTTACTCTACTTTGAACAAAAAAGATAACAGTGGTATGTCTTTCATTTCCTAGGAACATCGGAGTACTGCGGTGTTTTCCGAACAAAGATTTTTAGTGAAGCAGTATTTAGTTGTATGAAATTAAATCAAATGTGAAAAACTGGCTGTGCAAAAACGTGGGTCCCCTTGTAATTTTGCTGATTTGAATGCATGTAACTGCTCAATGCTGATTACTTGCAACACCAAATCGGTTGGATTAGCTTGTTAAGCCTTGAACTTCATAGACAGGTGTGTCCAATCATGAGAAAAGGTATTAAAGGTGGTCAATTGCAAGTTGTGCTTCCCTTTGACTCTCCTCTGAAGAGTGACAGACAGCATGGGATCCTCAAAGCAACTCTCAAAAGATCTGAAAACAAAGATTGTTCAGTCTCATGGTTTAGGGGAAGGCAACAAAAAGTTATCTCAGAGGTTTAAACTGTCAGTTTCAACTGTAAGGAATGGAATCAGGAAATGGAAGGCCACAGGCACAGTTGCTGTTAAACCTAGCAAGTCTGGCAGGGCAAGAAAAATACAAGAGCAGCATATGTACAGGATTGTGAAAATGGTTACAGACAACCACAAATCACCTCCAAAGACCTGCAAGAACATCTTGCTGCAAATGGCATATCTGTACATCGTTCTACAATTCAGCGCAATTTGCGCAAAGAACATCTGTATGGCAGGGTGATGAGAAAGAAGCCCTTTCTGCACTCACGCCACAAACAGAGTCGCTTGTTGTATGCCAATGCTCATTTAGACAAGCCAGATTCATTTTGGAACAAAGTGCTTTTTGACTGATGAGACAAAAATTGAGTTATTTGGTCATAACAAAACGCGCTTTGCATGGCAGAAGAAGAACACCGCATTCCAAGAAAAACACCTGCTGCCTACTGTCAAATTTGATGGAGGTTCCATCATGCTGTGTGGCTAGTTCAGGGACTGGGGCCCTTGTTAAAGTTGAGGGTCGGATGAATTCAATCTAATATCAACAAATTCTTCAGGATGATGTTTAAGCATCGGTCACAAAGTTGAAGTTACTCAGGGGTTGGATATTCCAACAAGACAATGACCCAAAGCACAGATCGAAATCTACAAAGGCATTCATGTAGAGGAGAAGTACAATGTTCTGGAATGGCCGTCACAGTCCCCTGTCTTAAATATCATCGAAAATCTATGGGACCATTTGAAGCAGGCTGTCCATGCTGGGCAGCCATCAAATTTAACTGAACTGGAGTGATTTTGTATGGAAGAATGGTCAAAATACCACCATCCAGAATCCAGACACTCATCAGAGGCGTCTGTTATATTTACAAAAGGAGGCTCAACTAAGTATTGATGTAATATCTCTGTTGGGGTGCCCAAATTTATGCACCTGTCTAATTTTATTATGATGCATATTACATATTTTATGTTAATCCAATAAACTTAATGTCACTGCTGAAATACTACTGTTTCCATAAAGCATGTCATATATTAAAAGGAAGTTGCTACTTTGAAAGCTCAGCCAATGATAAGCAAAAATCCAAAGAATTAAGAGGGGTTCCCAAACATTTTAATATGACTGTAAATCAGCATCGGCACAGCAGTGGACACTCGACATACAGTACCTTTCCTTCTATATTTACATTAACATCTGTTACATGTAATAACATTTTTTCTTTGTTGAAAAAAAAAAATCATAATTTTTGCCTCATTGTTCAGGGGTTAAACATAACACTAAGGAGGTTAAGGAGCTGTGCTTTATCCTTTCTTAATGACTGAAGAAGACCAGATGGTCAGGCAGCAATGCAGCAATTATTGTCACTTTAAATGCTATGCTAGGGGACAGGTGTGTGATGTGCCCAGGAGCTGCCTCAAGGCAACTTAGTAACATAAGAAAGCTTCAATATCAAATTATTTATATATTTAGCTGAAGTGAGTATTCAAAGTGACTTTTAATTTAAAGTAATTATTTTATTATTTTTACAACTAGAGCTGTAGCATAGCGGACTAAGTGAACTTACCACCTAGGAAGTCAAAGGCAGAGAGTGTTGACCATTCCCTTAGCATTGCTTCATACGTCTTGATTTAATTTGTAGTGTCTTCATAATATCACCATACATTTACTGTGCCTGTCTTTACTGCTTCACATAGCAAGCCACTCATAGCTTTCAATGCAGAGCAATATTTCAGATGCTGTTGTCTCATTTTGCATATTTGAAAAGTGCGTATTGTAGTTCAAGTCAGGTTTTCAGCATATATTTGAGCAATATCATGTCTTATTTAATTGCAGCTTAAATGTTTTAATATTGGACAAACACAGAAGATTTACTCCAAGCTCAATGCATCAAAAATGACCACAATGTAGCTACTTTCTTATGAAGTTCTAGTCACAGTACCTGTCAAAGACGGTAACGGAATACTTAAAAAATATCTGCTACCTCTTGCCCTATGGATACCGTCAGTGCCTTTAATCCATATTTGCATGTGTAAAACTCTCTAATCGGCACTCCCCCTCTCGAGCGTGTTCTCATAAAGCCTGCTTCTCAGTCTCCATCATTATTTCTAGGCACCTTTCTCACCTCTGGTTCGGTTTTATACTTGCTGTCTTTGAAGGCGACCCTTTATTCCTCCACACTTGACTTAAACTCGCACTTCCTCTTTCGTCACATCACCAAAATCAAATTGACCAATCACACCAAACCCAAAATTATCAATCAGATTGCTCAAAGGGACTGGGCACAGAGACCTTAGTGTTTTATTATATAGTAGATATGGTCATTGATAACACACTCTTCATGGGTTTTGATGTGAAAGATGCTGTGCTGACTGGTGTCACAGATGGCCAGGTTTCTTGTTCATTGTATGGACCGGGTAAACAAGACTGGTCAGGATAGTACTTCCCCCTCAATGCTAGATGGCAGCCCCCCTGGGTTGCAGCAGTGCCTGGGACTCCCGTAGGGCTTCATGGTGCAGCCCTGTTGGGATCCGGGGGTGCTGCCAGTGGGTGCTGCAACAGCTGCTGAGCCTTCTTGGGCGGGTTTTCTGCCTCATCCGGAAGTAGGTCAACGAGCACCTGGAACACTTCATTATAAAAGGAGCCAGCAGTCACCACTCCGGGAGCCATTGCCTGTGTTGGGTAGAGCGCTGGTATAGTGCCACCTTTGTCACACTGGTTGCCATTTTGGATGTGTGCTATAGTGTGGACATCTAACTATTAATTCTGTGGCACATAGAAAGGACCAGAAAACAGCAACAGCCATCCTAGGCTGTACCAATCAGCTGATGAATAAACTGAGGGATACCAAATGATGCGATCACAACATATTTTTTTTTGATTGAAATTATTTATTTTGATTTCAGTAAGTTAAAGCAACCATCAGCAAACACAGATTAAAATAATTTGTATGAACAGTGCCACATTTGTAGCATCATATCCCGTGACGTCAATAGCACGAGTAAACTAGTCACTGTTATGGTTCTTCTTGTTTAAGTTTCTTTTATATGTCTTCTTTGTTTATTTTCAAGTATTTTCTTTATGTTCATTATATTTACTGTATTTATGTATTATGTATAATTTCTCCTTATTGTGTAGTTATGTTTTTATGTACTGTATGGTCCTGTATTTGGTCAAGTTCCTTGTGCTTTGTGGGTGGTCCCCCAAGAGCCAATTGCCTGTCTTCATGTTTCAAACCTGCTCCTGTTGTCAGAAATGTTGGTGTTTTGTTTGATTCATCACTTAACTTTGAGCTACACATTAGGTCTCTTTCCAATATTTAATTCTATCATCTCCATAACATTGCCCGCCTCCGTCCATGATGCTCAAACTCTGGTTCATTGTTTCATAATGTCTTGTATTGATTACCCTCTGCAAAATCTATACAGAAGCTACAGTATATTCAGAACTCCGCAGCCAGAGTCCTTCCCCACACAAAGCATTTTGCTCACATCTCCCCTGTTCCCTCCCAGCTTCACTGGTTACTGGTTCCATCAAGGATTAAATTCAAGACTCTGCTTCTCACCTTCATAGCCCTACATAACCTTTGCCCCCCCTCTACCTCACTAAGCTCATAGCTTCTTACACACCTTGTCGCTCTCTCAGGTCCTCGAGCAGTAATCTCCTTACTGTCCCACGCACCACACTCTCCAATCTGGCAGGCAGGTCCTTCAGTGCTATGGCCCCTCAACTCTGGAACTCTCTTCCTCAGTCGCTCCAAGATGACTCCTGAATTCTCAACTGAAAAATTTCCTCTTCTACAAACTTTTGTCATCTGTGTAATTTTTATTTTTTTTTTTTATTTTTTACTCTGTATGTAAAGCAACCTTGGGTTTGTGAAAGGCCCTCAATAAATATAACTTTTATATTTTAAGTTGTTTCCAAAAGTCAAACAACGTCTGCATAAGAAAGTTTTCAAACCTTGTAATTTGCGAATTGTCTGAGGAGGATTTTCTGTCCTGTTTTGAAGGCCCTGCAAAAATGCATCGACCTTGGTATTGACTACAATGAAAAGTTGTGAATAATTCTCTTTTCAGGTTATTTTTCCTTTGAACGGCTCAGGACTTCCTGAATACCTCTCATACACATACTGTAAACACTGTCCTAAAACACTGTGGATGTTAGCGTGCTGGTTATTGATGACAAACAGGATGAATGGTCATGGTCACTTCCTCCGCCATTGTGTTTGAACACGTTGTGGTAGATAGGGGGCGCTCTCGCTCCCTTGAACCCCTGTCCACGACTCCAAACACCAGGTAAAAGTCCAAAATCTGACTTTATTTAATCTCCACAGTGCACAAAGCACCCTCTCCTCCACTATACTCATAAATCACAATACTACAATAAACAATCCTCCACTCCCAGACGCGTTGCCACCCTTCCACCCAGCTCAGCTCGCCGTCTGGGAGCTCCCACAGTCCTTTTATACTCCCTGACCCGGAAGTGTTCCCAGCCAACAGTCCACAAGTCCTTATTCCTTCCAGGTCAGGGTAAATAGTACTTTTTTTACACCGGAAGCCCGTCGCTCCTCCTATGATGAACTTCCGGGTCATAGGGTATAAATGAGTCCTCGGTCCTCCCTGCAGCACCCTCTTGTGGCCCCTGAGGTATCCAGCAGGGCTGAGGATAAAAACTACAGCGTCCATAATTCCCTGCTGGTGTTCGGGGCACCTCCATACTGCAGGGAGGGCTCCATCTGGCGGCCTGGGGGTATTGGCCGGGATGATAAGCCGGCCAAATATCACAACGTGTTATGTTTAAGCCAGGGTCCCCCATCAGCTTATGCTTACGTTCCTTTTTATTTTCATTTTTCATTCTTTAATTAGTACTATTGTTTATATTAATATTGTACAGAGTAATGGGGATTTTTTAATATTGTACAGAGTAATGGGGATTGTGGAAGAGAGGTGAAAAAGAGAGTGCAGGCAGGGTGGAATGGGTGGAGAAGAGTGTCAGGAGTGATTTGTGACAGACGGGTATCAGCAAGAGTAAAATGGAAGGTCTACAGGATGATAGTGAGACCAGTTATGTTATATGGGTTGGAGACAGTGGCACTGACCAGAAAGCAGGAGACAGAGCTGGAGGTGGCAGAGTTTAGATTAAGACTTAGATTAAGATTTGCATTGGGTGTGACCAGAATGGACAGGACTAAAAATGAGGACATTAGAGGGTCAGCTCAAGTTGTACGGTTGGGAGACAAAGTCAGAGAAGCAAGATTGCGTTGTACAGAGGAGAGATGCTGGGTATATTGGGAGAAGGATGTTAAGGATAGAGATGTCAAGGAAGAGGAAAAGAAGAAGGCCTAAGAGAAGGGTTATGGATGTGCTGAGAGAGGACATGCAGGTGATGGGTGTGACAGAACAAGATGCAGAGGACAGAAAGATATGGAAGAAGATGATCCGCTGAGGTGACCCCTTACAG
Source organism: Polypterus bichir lapradei (assembly GCA_026402145.1). Taxonomy (NCBI): domain Eukaryota; kingdom Metazoa; phylum Chordata; class Cladistia; order Polypteriformes; family Polypteridae; genus Polypterus; species Polypterus bichir. The sequence goes on along the minus strand of JANRMT010062857.1, from coordinate 26,842,996 downwards.
GAGCAGCCGAAAGAAAAAGAAGTTTATGTTTATATTGTCATTTATGTTCATTCTTTCTATAATTATGTGTTTTTTGCCAGTTTTGTTAATTGTTTGGTTTCTATTTGTGAATGCTTGTTCTGCCATGCCACTTGTGTTTTGTGGGTGGTTCCCCAAGAGGTGGGGCCACCTGTCAATCTCCGTTGATGGAATACTCCCAGCTAATAAAGGTTCATGGGATTTGCAGGCCCTCAATTGTACATTGTACACACTTGGCATTGGAGAGTTTTGGCAAAATCTTGTGTTTACTGACTTTTCAAATGTTTTGCTTCTGTTTCTGTGATTCTGATCTCTAGTGATGATTGGGTCAACCCAGTAACACTTCTTCCTGATTGTGACAAAGCTGTGACACTTCAAAAATAGATGGTTTACAGAAATCACAGCAGCTGTGAACATGAGGCAGCCAATGAAGGAAGTGCATATACAAGTCCTCAGTGATGACTTAGTTTGATTTGGTGTACTAAAGTAACATCCTGAACATCCCCAGAACATCCTGTGCGATCATTTTGATTTTATGATAATCATTTTGTCAATAAAATGCTTCAATAAATATATAGTATGAATGACAATTTTCTACAGTAAAATTGCAACAGCCGACCCCTTACCCAGCCGAAGCCACACTACCAGGACCTGTGGCCTGGATGAATTACTGAGAAACTTACCTATACCAAGCCATACCTCTGACAATATTTTCCCTCTTCCCCAATCGACGGTTTAAAGACTAGTAAACAAAGGCAAATATGTAAGAAAGTGTAGAAATATATTAAATGAAGCACATTGACAAAAACAATAATACAAATGCCCAATGTAAAATATATCAATATACAGTGCATCCGGAAAGTATTCACAGCGCATCACTTTTTCCACATTTTGTTATGTTACAGCCTTATTCCAAAATGGATTAAATTCATTTTTTTCCGCAGAATTCTACACACAACACCCCATAATCCATCCATCCATCCATTTTCCAACCCGCTGAATCCTAACTACAGGGTCACGGGGGTCTGCTGGAGCCAATCCCAGCCAACACAGGGCACAAGGCAGGAACCAATCCTGGGCAGGGTGCCAACCCACCGCAGACACCCCATAATGACAACGTGAAAAAAGTTTACTTGAAGTTTTTGCAAATTTATTAAAAATAAAAAAACTGAGAAATCCCATGTACATAAGTATTCACAGCCCTTGCTCAATACTTTGTCGATGCACCTTTGGCAGCAATTACAGCCTCAAGTCTTTTTGAATATGATGCCACAAGCTTGGCACACCTATCCTTGGCCAGTTTCTCCCATTCCTCTTTGCAGCACCTCTCAAGCTCCATCAGGTTGGATGGGAAGTGTCGGTGCACAGCCATTTTAAGATCTCTCCAGAGATGTTCAATCGGATTCAAGTCTGGGCCCTGGCTGGGCCACTCAAGGACATTGACAGAGTTGTCCTGAAGCCACTCCTTTGATATCTTGGCTGTGTGCTTAGGGTCGTTGTCCTGCTGAAAGATGAACCGTCGCCCCAGTCTGAGGTCAAGAGCGCTCTGGAGCAGGTTTTCATCCAGGATGTCTCTGTACATTCCTGCAGTCATCATTCCCTTTATCCTGACTAGTCTCCCAGTTCCTGCCGCTGAAAAACATCCCCACAGCATGATGCTGCCACCACCATGCTTGACTGTAGGGATGGTATTGGCCTGGTGATGAGCAGTGCCTGGTTTCCTCCAAACGTGACACCTGGCATTCACACCAAAGAGTTCAATCTTTGTCTAATCAGACCCGAGAATTTTGTTTTTCATGGTCTGAGAGTCCTTCAGGTACCTTTTGGCAAACTCCAGGCGGGCTGCCATGTGCCTTTTACTAAAGAGTGGCTTCCGTCTGGCCACTCTAACATACAGGCCTGATTGGTGGATTGCTGCAGAGATGGTTGTCCTTCTGGAAGGTTCTCCTCTCTCCACAGAGGACCTCTAGAGCTCTGACAGAGTGACCATCAGGTTCTTGGTCACCTGCCTGACTAAGGCCCTTCTCCCCCGATTGCTCAGTTTAGATGGCCGGCCAGCTCTAGGAAGAGTCCTGGTGGTTTCGAACTTCTTCCACTTACGGATGATGGAGGCCACTGTGCTCATTGGGACCTTCAAAGCAGCAGACATTTTTCTGTAACCTTTCCCATATTTGGGCCTCGAGGAAATCCTGTCTCGGAGGTCTACAGACAATTCCTTTGACTTCATGCTTGGTTTGTGCTCTGACATGAACTGTCAACTGTGGACAGGTGTGTGCCTTTCCAAATCATGTCCAATCAACTGAATTTACCACAGGTGCACTCCAATTAAGCTGCAGAAACATCTCAAGGATGATCAGGGGAAACAGGATGCACCTGAGCTCAATTTTGAGCTTCATGGCAAAGGCTGTGAATACTTATGTACATGTGCTTTCTCAATTTTTTTATTCTTAATAAATTTGCAAAATTCTCAAGTAAAGTTTTTTCACGTTGGGGTGTTGTGTGTAGAATTCTGAGGAAAAAATGAATTTAATCCATTTTGGAATAAGGCTGTAACATAACAAAATGTGGAAAAAGTGATGTGCTGTGAATACTTTCCGGATGCACTGTATATATCCCTTCACCAAAAGTGAAAACACTACATATATAATAACAAGAAAAACCTCCCTTGCCCCTGCAAATGTATAACAAACACAAAACACAAATAATACTGAATAATCTGAATGTCAATGACGTGAAACTGAGTCTGGTTAAATTACTGTCCAGAATATGGATGACTGATCAAAAATAGATGTGTTTGAATTGAAAAATGGAACAACCTCACCTTGTTTCCTCGGCGAAAGGCGGATAATAATGTCCAACCCGGGGTTTCTGGTGATGATTGGGCTGTTGTGATTCACACATTAGTTTAAACGGGGTGCTGAGACGAGACATGACTGGGTGCAAACACAATAAACACCAATACCTATGTGGCCCCGCTACAAAATCATGTTTAACTGTGTTGTCCTAAAGATGTACTTTGTTGTGTGAGGTGGTCGAACACGGGTTCAAGCAAAGCCGGAACAACTCAAAAAGGTTTGGGACTCCAGCTGGGTAGTCCCTTTTAATTCCTTCAAATTTCACAAACTTAAACAGGTGCCATCGTATAATACTTAACATAAGGCAAAATCAAACTACTATAGCGCTTGGTAAGCAAACACAACATCAGAAAGTATTCTCAGAGCTTTCACTCTCCAGAACTGGTCTCATCGAGACAAGATTACTTAATGGAGGCACCCGGTCTTTTTCTAATGGGAGGACTGGAAGGGGTGGAGCTAGTTTCCTTCACTGGGAGGTTTCTGGGAGCTGTGGGGAAAAGGGAACAAGTTTAGCGACAGCACCCCCTCTCGCCCTGGTGGGTTACCATTTATCTCGAATGAGTCTTCAAAGAGATCTTCAGACGCACATGCGTGACAGTTGCCATTAATGAATATTGTAGCAGAGCGCCAGTGCTCACCTGCGCAGAGTACTGATGGCTTCTTCACTCTTACCATCACTCTTTTATCTAGGAACAGGACAGCTCACAGTTGCCACACTAGTTAGAATTCTTTTGTGGCTTTGACAGACATGACATTTTTATATTTTTATTGTAACCCCTGCAGTTGGACACAAAAAGCTATTCATTTTTATGTTGGAGTGCCAACTAACAGTGTTGTCCAAACCTAAATTGAGAAGCGAAAAGCAGAGGCAGAGGTCAGTAGCAATAAGATCAAAGACAAGCTTTGTAATGTCATGTCATTGTTTAATCCGCTTAATCCAGACCAGGGTCATGGTTGCTGAAGTCTATCCCAACTAGCATTGGGCACAAGGCAGGAATAATCCCTGGGCAGGGCACCAGTCCATTGCAGGATGAACACACACACACACATACATACAAACTAGGACCAATTTAGCTTCACCAGTTCACCTAACCTGCCTGTCTTTGGATTGTGGGAGCAAACCTGAGCACCTGGACGAAGCCCTCACAGACACGTGAAGAACATGCAAACTCCACACAGGGAAGACCCAGGACACAAACCCTAGTCTTCTTACTTTGAGACAGTAGCGTTACCAGTGCACCACTGTGCTGTCCAAGACAAGCTTTTCACTTAGGAAAAGAGCTTGAGGCCAATTGGATTTAGGAAATCCGCAAACTCGGATGAGGAAGCAAACTTTGAAGGACCTTTTCTATCCTATTTTTTCGATCCCGAAAGATCATGACCACTGAAAATACATCCATAGAAACACTACCCTGATAAGGGGGCAACAAAATGGCAGTGGCCAATAATCTGGTCAAAACAGTGATGCGTTGTCACCTCCTTTGACTATTTGAATGAGGCACAGAGGGCCTTTTCACAAATCTCCCCACTACATACCTTCTTTCATACTCTGCAATGCACAGACTAATTGTTCTTACTTTCCATTAGATGACTAATCTGTCCCTCTGTTTAATGTTTTTCAGACTCACCCTGTGGCAATGCGAATGCAGTTCCAGTTTATCTAATATACATTTCAATAAAATTAAAATTAACAAAAAAAAAAAAACCTCACCAAAATGACACATTCATATTGAATGTTGGAAGCAGCAAGCCATGGCAGTTTTTCTTGTTTTGAAATCCCCTATTACAGTTTGCTGGGAGCATTGCACAAGAATGAATCTCCTTCTTCAAATATGCATGCTAACTTATCACAAAAATAAAGCACTTTTGATGAGTCAGTCTAGTAGCGCCCAACACTCTTTTTCTTTTCAATTCCAGGGACACTTAGCCAGCCTGAACACATTTATTGCACTGACAGCAAATTTAGATTACTTCATGCGCTGTGAAAGAGCTGCAAGCACTTCACTCTCTCTGTGTACGTCCCCACTGCTCGACAATGAGGCGTTCAGAGCACTATTAAATAAGTTTACCCATGCAATATTTTTAAATTTGCTGAAAAAAGCTCCCCCACCTCAAATGAAGTCCAGTGATACACAATATTCCCATTATCAAAAGACACACTGCTTCTCATCAGCCCAATGCTACGTTCTCCACAAGTGAGCATTAAATCAATATAACTAAAAATATACTTCAAGAAGGCAAATCTCAACAAGAAAGACTCCAGCATTATTATTTAGCTTAATGTATACAGATATATCCTCTTGCAAAAGAATTAACTTCAGTTAAGTACTCAGGCAATCAAGACTATCGCTCCCACATTCGATCTGGCAGGCTGTAGAGAAACGGCTTTAAATTCCATTATTGCTGAGCCCCAGTTTACCATAACTTGAATTGATTAAGTGGCACCGCTAATTTAACTAGCTGTTGTCGACCCTGCTGCATATCTGTGATTTCTTTATTTTCTTTCTCTTTCTCTTTCAAAATATTTGTCTGGGATCACCATGAAAGTTGATGTTTTGCATAAACGAACTTGAAATTACACGGAGAATTTTTTTCTTTCCCCCTGTTATTGTGTAGCACTGACATTTAATTTCGGCTTTAGTCTTTTTCATTATTCATTCGATTTTGCCCTATAAACTTCTGCCTATTTGATTTCTTTTTTCATATGAAGCCAGAGTCCACACAGGGATGGAAGCTGTGACCTGGTCCTGCCAGCACAACAAACACTGACAGCCCAAGAAACAGAAATCAGCGTTACATAGCCTCAAGGTGACAGGATCTCTGCGAGTTTCAAAGGCTCTCAGGTGTTTTAAACAGGACCTCTGGCAGCGTCCGGAAAAGATACACTCATTAGCTACTGGTAACTGTCACATGGAGTAAATACACCGCTGACCCACAGCGATTTGCTCTTACGCTTAAAAAAAAAAAAATAAAAGTAATTGATTCTGTTATTTCAGCTGCTTGCAAATTTCTTTCTGGAATAGCCACTAACTAAATGTCATCTTAGATTGCATTGCTTTTAAATTAATAATAAGAGTCATACATATACAAAACAGAACTGCACCTGCAAGTGAAGCAATGTAAACCAGCACATAAAATAGATTCATTAACCCGCAAGTGGAGCGAGTGCGGCACTCGTAGGATGTGTGCTATGTGCCGCGACACAAACCGACAGCCAACGTAAAGCTGAAGAGAACAGAGCTCAGGCTGGCTGTAGATGATCAATCACAACCAAAAGAAATTATAGCGAGCTATTCTCTCTGGCTCTAATTTAAAAGAGCCCTCGTGTCTCCAATTCCTTTTCTACCAAAGTATAACATCTATTATGTGCAAGTACATAACTTTGTGTTTATGCAAATTATCCAGCTGTTATATTAGATCTTCTAGAAAGAAAAATTTCCTTGATTGCAGCATGTTTATCTCTGTCTATATAGATAGATAGATAGATAGATAGATTCATGCATTAGCTTCCGAGGATCCCCGTCCAGGCTGAGATGCAATGAAGTATGCAATACCCCGTCGGTGCAAGATAGGACACCAATGCTAACAATGCATTGTCTGTTCTCCTCCGTAGCACTGAGAAGCCACCCAGTGAGGGTGCCAGAGCCATGCCCCCCAAGTAAACCATGCCGCTTCAGTTCAGGATGGCATAAATTTGAGGGCTCCCAGAGAATTGCGTCTCAGTCATAGGAACAAAGACTTGGATGATGGAGCTTAGCACTGTCCCTGACTTGCTCGAGAGAGACGATTGCTTAGAGATGCCACAGAAGCTAAATAGGCATTTCTTACACCTTATTTTTGTTGTACTAGGGCACAATAATTTTTTTTTTTATTGTTTGAGGCTTTGCCAGTAAACGGAGTAGCCCGGTTAGCACCCTAACTTTTTTTTTGTTCTCCTCTCCCTCATTTGCACTTCACAACCAATAGATAGATATGCAAGTCGCTGTATTATAGATAGACAGATAGATAGATAGATAGATAGATAGATAGATAGATAGATAGATAGAGTATTCCGACCCCTTCTCCTTTATCATATTATATTATGTTGCAGCCTTGTAATAAAATCCTCTGAATTAATTTTCCTCCTCCTCAAGCATCCTTCAAAACCCCAGAATAAGAAAATGAAAACAGGAATTCAGAACTTTTTTTTTCTTACAAATGTAATACATTTTTAAAAAATATCATGTTGACACATTTTCCAGTTATCACAAACTGGAGTCTTCTTGGGTTTGAGGTGACAATCTTCACACAGATGGATTTAGGTATTTTCAGCCATTCTTCTTATCTTAGCCTCTGAAGATGAGTGCAGCTGGAACATCTTTTTTGTTTCCCATATATCTGCACTTTCTTTGCACTTGTAAACAGCAATAAATCTTTCATTATAGTTATTATTCACAGGGTCACATTTGTTTAATTTTTCAGAGTGGGGGGTTCCTTTAAGGCTAGTTTAACTGCAACACATAGCTAATTATGCATTCAAATTAGCCATGCGGTGCTGCAGCACACATGGATCAATGTTATATATTGTCAGGCATGTGCATTGGAGGACTCCCTCATTGGCTCTGTCAAGGTATGTAATAACCCGGAAGGATGAGAGGAGGCACTGCCGTTAACATTGTCTTCTCTTTTTTTCCCTTACAGTGCAGAAGAAACCACCCAATGAGGGCATCTAGTGCCACCCCTTCCAGTCCAACCACCGTAAATTCTGGACGTCCCAGAAGGAGGTGTCACTTTTGGCCCAAGCAAGCCACCAAAAGAAGCTTTGTCAATCCAGACTATTATTTGGGAGAGATGCGTTAAGGCATGCCTTTTTCATTCTGTTTATTATTTTTCTCTCGTCCTCAGGTGAATAAAAGGGATAACCCAGTTGGTGCCCCAAAAATACACATTGCTTAAGTCTATCATTACCGCAACTGACTGCAATATCCAGTGGCAGTACTCTTAATATTCTCACTATGCCAAGTAAATGTACTCCTCAAACTAAATGTTTTTTTTTTTAAATGCATGTGGTTTGGAAGGCTGGTGCACAGATCAGGTCAGATCGTGACATCACTCAGAACTGCAATGATCTAACAGTATACATGTGTGAAAGTTTGGTGCATAGTTTCTAAAGCTTTTTAATATCTCATATATCTTGAAAAGCATCATGGGGCATTGGGAAAAAAATGTTTGCCTGTGCAGGCCACACAATGAATTTCCAGGAAAATATTTTCTGAACAAGGTCAGCAGCGAATACTATAATAATGCATTTTTTAAGGCCCTTAATCCACTGGTCATAGCATGACATAAAGGTCTCCTCAGTAAATTAGACCAAATACCCGTTCACAGATTTAAAGTGCTCATCACAAGTTTTCAAAAACTTTCTCATGCACAAGTTTATTAATCTCTCTATTATATAAAAAAAATCTTTGGACGAGACGAGACTTTTTCAGAGAGACGAGACATGGCTTTCTCAGAGAGATACTTTCACGTCCCGCGAGATGAGACTTTGTGAAAAGAGTTTTAACCACGCCTGGGGCCGGAAATACAAAGAGTCGATGACAAAGTAGAATGTCGTAAAGAATTCAAACACGTTGGCACGATACACATGCAGAGCAGATTAAAGATAATGGAAGTACGAAAATTCAAAAGTCTCAAAAAAATGAGAGTAAATATCGCATTAGCACAAACAAACGGAAATTATTACTTGATGAAATAACAGAACAGCGAAAAGAGATTGAATATATTGTTCCGATTTAAACTTTAAGTCGGAGACTTATAGATCGTCTAATTTGTCTTATCACCAGGGAAAAGTAGTGTTTCTTCACAATAAAGATACATATCCATGAGAATTAAAGATTTGTTGTTAGGTGAAAGTGAAACCCACATACACTGTCACACTTGGGTCACAGAGTTGCATAGATACAAAGAAGATTTTAGAGAAAGAAACGTTATTTAAACACTTCAAACAAACATATGTCTCTTTCAGGAGTGAATTGAGCTCTGTGTGTAGTCGGAGGGGACAGTTCCATCTCTCAATTAAAAGAATAGAAAAACTTCCTCTTCATATGGGCTTGCCTCGGGAGCATGACCCCAACAGGAGCAGAGGATATCTGGGGGAGAAGAGAGACAAGGCAGTGAGACAAAAGGACAGCTGCTGTACAGGCTTTTAAATATTCGAAGCGACGTGCAAGATGCAGATCACACGGCACAGCAGCAGCAGCAATCAAGTAGCTGATCAAGCAAAGAGGAGATGAGAAAAAAAAAACACTGTATTTCTTTCCTGCGGTGGGCTGGCGCCCTATCTGGGGTTTGTTTCCTGCCTTACACCCTGTGTTGGCTGGGATTGGCTCTGGCAGACCCCCGTGACCCTGTAGTTAGGATATAGCGGGTTGGATAATGGATGGATGGATGTATTTGTATCACCGTTTAAGAGGGGGTTTTGGAGGGGCGACTGTGTCTCCTTGGGGTGCATTCAGCCCCCCTCTTCACAACGCTAGCAGCAGAGACGTGAAGTGGCTGGTGAGTAGCACAGGCCAGGTGGGGGGGGGGGGGGGGGTGAATGAAAGGAGCAGGGGGCTAAGCCCCCTAGTTTTTTGTAAAGAAAAAAATAAAAGTGTCAACTGACTTGATGCTGCTTCACTTCTTCCGTCAGCAAACAAAGCACCTAAAAGGTAGAAAGCTTGGAAAAATCTCAGCTCCATGACTTCCTGTAGGTATGATTTTTTTACACCCAGAAGTAGTGGCGTTCTCCAGGATAACTGACGTGAACACCAAGAAAGCCTGAGGAACACTGGCTCAAGACTTTCTGTACACCCCTCATGTGTGATTCTCCAAGGTTTACAGAGATGTTCTTCTATCTGCTGATGCTCTAGGTTATTTCTGGTAATAGCCACCTTTCTGTCATTTTTCACTATCAAAACTTTCATCTAGACATTTAGCAGTAATGAAATAACAATGTGTGTCTCTCACAAACACACAATCTTTGCCATGCAACCTGTTTAATAAAGCCTGCTCTGTAAGCCAAGATCCTGCCCCAGCTGACCTCCTGACTCTAAACTCAATGGATTATTGACAGGCTCACAATGAGGATAGGTGGTCAGAATCAAGTACACAACAGTCAGCTAATCTGTAAGAATATTTTTTTTGTTTAGTACGGGCCATTTAACAACAACAACATCATTTATTTATATAGCACATTCACATACAAACAATATAGCTCAAAGTGCTTAACATGATGAAGAAACAGAAAAAATAAAAAATAAATAAGAATTAAAATAAGGGAATGCTAATTAACATAAGGTCCGATGGCCAAGGACAGGATAAAAAAAAAAAACTCCAGATGGTTGGAGAAAAAAATAAAATCTGCTGGGGTTCCAGGCCACGAGACCACCCAGCCCCCTCAAGGCGTTCTACCTAACATAAATGAGCTCAATCAATCCTCATTGTATTCAGGGTTCTCATGGAAGAATTTGATGATGACGGTCATGGGGACTTCTGGCATTTAATCCATCAATGTAAGGACATCACGGTGCTTTGATTAGGTGGTGGTGGTGCAGATCGCCACCAAAGAAAACTGGAAAAAGAACAGAAGACAAAGTAGGGGATAGTATGGATTTTGGAGCCACCATGAATAATAATGATAATTAATTGAATATACAGAGTAGCAGGATTAAACTAAAATGAAGCTATGAGAAAGACATGTTAAAGTAATGTGCTGGCAGTAACACATTGGCTAATGCTGCCACTTCACCTCCCCAGAGGTCTTCGTTTACATTCAAGCTTGATAATGGCATATTTTGCACATTCTTCCAGTATCCTGATGTTTTTTCAAGTTTGCCAGGGAACATCCAGGCCTGTACATGTGCCTTCATGATCAGGGGGACCTTGTGGGTGCTGCAAGATATCAATCCATTAGGGCGTAATGTGTTACCAATGGTGTTCTTGGTGACTGTGGTGGTCCCAACTGCCTTCAGATCATTAACAAGCTCCTACTGTGTAGTTTTAGGCTGATCCCTCACCTTTCTCATGATCATCCTCACCCCATGAGGCAAGATTTTGCAAGGAGCTCCAGACCGAGGACGATTAATGGTCATTTTATATTTCTTCTATTTCCGAATAATCGCATCAATCACCTTCTCACCAAGCTTCTTGCTGATGGTCTTGTAGCCCATTCCAGCCTTGTGCGGGTCTACAGTCTTGTCACTGATGTCCTTTGACAGCTCTTTTGTCTTGCCCATGGTGGTGGAGAGGTTGGATTGGAAGAAATTGATCCTGTGGACAGTCGTGCTTTATACACATAACAATTTGAGATCAGGAGTATCTGTAATTGATTTATTGATTGATTGATTGCAATCTGTGTGCCAGTCTGTGGGAGCCAGAATTCTGGCTGGGTTGTAGCAGATCAAAACTTATTTCTCTCAATGTCATGCAAATCAATTTATAACTTTTATGTAATGTGTTTGTTCTGGATTTTGGTTGTTATTCTGTCTCTCTCAATTAAAATGAAACTACCATAAAAAATTAGAGACTGTTAATTTCTTTGCAAGTGAGCAAACTCACAAATTCAGCAGGGAATCAAATACTTATTTCTCCTGCTGTATATTTTTCATTGTTTTTTATTTTATTATTATTATTATTTTATCATTTTATAGGAAAATAAATTTATGGAGGATTTTCATATTGAATCTCACTGTACCATACAATGACAATAAAGGAATTTAATTCAATTCAATAGAAGAGAGCATGTGTCTACAGGTAATGATGACAGGCTTCTAATTCTATTCAGATTTCCAAGAGCTATCTTCTTGGAGCTGTGGGCTGTTAAAATAATAGGATGTACAGTTGATATCATTTTTCAGATGAAATGCATTAAAGTATGCATATTACATCCATCTATCCATCCATTATCCAACCTGCTATATCCTAACTACAGGGTCACAGGGGTCTGCTGGAGCCAATCCCAGCCAACACAGGGAGCAACTTCATTTAAATAATGTCAATGTCATGTAATGTATATTATTAATAATTAAACATGTGGTGGCGCGATGGTGCAGCGGTAGCGATGAGCTGGTGCCCCGTCCAGGGATTGTTCCTGCTTCATGCTGTATGCTTGCTGGGACTGGCGCGACTCTGGATGGATAGATGGACGGAATAATTAAACATGTACTATGAAGAATCAGCGTTCTACGCTTATAGCTGGTTTGACATTTATTACGGAGCATATATTGTGGCGATTGGTTACGTGGAGAGAAAAAACGGAATGGACAGGAATTGGCTATTGGTATGTTTGACAGAGACTATACTGCTGCAATAAATAATTTCATCAAGGGTAGCACACACCGTAGCAAGCATCTTGTGGGAGGCAGGAACAATCTCTGGACAGGGCACCAGCTCATCACTATCACTGCATCACTCTGCCACCATGTTTAATGTATGCTTTAATGCATTTCATCATGAAAATGATATCAAGTATACATCTTATTATTGTAAAATGTTCAGACAGCTGTAACATCATGAATATAATGTATTCTGTGTGGAGTTCAGTGCCTGCATGCTCCTGTCTACAAAAGAGAATGCCCGTTTAAGAAGCACACATACATGTACATGTAATAAATTAAACATTGATTTTAAGATGAAGTTTATAACATTCTTCTTTAATGACAAAATAAACTATGAGATTAAAGTGGAAATTTCAAGATTAAAATCAACATTTCTGCCTTTTTTTCTTCACTGTGTCCCTATTTTTTTCTTTCCTCTGTACCCTAATATGCTTCCGTATGACACTCAGACATGGGGCCACGACACGTCTTTTCACAGCGACTTTAATATTTGACCACTTATGTTTTATTTTAGGCACCGTGTGCCTTTCTGAACTTGAACTTTCGAATGTCTCTGCAGCTCTGTATCACTCGATCAACTTCCTTTTGTTGTTTATACCACTGCTTAAGCCAACAAATAGTACGTTTTTCCTTGCCGCCACTTTGCATTTACTGAAATTCTCCTTTTCTCCGTGCTTTTGCCATTGTCTTTTCACAAAACATTGAACTTAAAGGGTTATTTCAGGAGGAGTCGGGGTGGGGCGTCAGTCTTGTGCATGTGCACATGTGTTACATTTTAAACTGACCGCAATTTATGGAGCTGAGGTGCATGGAAGTTGGTTAACGTACAGTTTTCTGCAACTGAATTTTTTTGTGTGTACTCACTTTTCTACTTTTGTACGTACGCCATGTTTTAGCGTGAATTCTACGCACTGCATTATACATGATGCCCCTGGAACGGTGCTTGCAGTGTCACTTCAGGCGGAAAATGGCAAAAAGACTGGAATATCTGCAGTTGCACAAAAGGAGGTTCACCTTCTTGCTTATAATGGACAGATCACAATACAGAAGTGCAGTGTTTAATACTTCTGCTTTACCGCTTGAGTATAGAACATTCAACATCCATACTGAGTCACCTAACAGCAAACATCTCAAGAGCCCTACTGATGTGTTTTTTGTCACTGAAATGAAGACCACTTCACCATTTTAAAGAGTTGTTTGCTGTTTCAAGAAATTGGGAGAGATCGCTGAGGACAGGGACTTCAAAAGGATGTGGTCTGTAGTATGTGTGAGGGGATCTCAATGCCCCAGTGCAGTGATGGGGACACTGTGCTGTAAATATGGTGCCATACTTCAGATGAGACTGAAATCTGAGGTCCTGACTCTCTGTGGTCATAAAAGATGCCTGGGCATCTTTCAAAAAGTGTAGGATCTTTCCTGATATCCTGGCTAAGTTTCCCATTGTGGCCTAACCCATTCTGGCATCCCAAATCAACACCTGCATTCACTACACTTTTGGCATGTAGACTTATTCTCATAAACTGCAAGAACCCAAACTCTCCTCTTTTAAGTCAGTGGGAAACCGATGTGTTATATTATTTGAAGTTGGAAAAAATCAAATACTCAGTTAGAGGATCCGTACAGACTTTTTTCAGAACATGGCAGGATCTAATCAGTAATATTTTAAAATAAGTTCATAAGGCACAGAGAATTTATTAATTTAGGTATGTTTACAAGCCTTAAATTTAACACCGTTTGGCTTGCTCTCTCTCTCAGGGGTGGGGATCGATCTGTTCTTAATTTTTCTCTTTGTAAAAACTTGATTGCTTTGTATGGATTGTAATCAAATTAATAAAAAAAATAAATAAATAAATAAAAAAAAAAACAAATCAACACCTGTCTCTAATTGGCTATCTCTCACAACCCTTCACCACCTAATAGCTAATGTGGGGCACAGTCATGGCAGCCATCACATTATTTAGGTGAGTGCTACACATTGGTGGTGGTTAAAGTGATCCCCCTTTGTCTATGTAAAGCACTTTGAGTAGCAAGAAACGTAATTATTATTATTTTTATTATTGTTATTATTATTATTGTGTAACAGTGTTGGTATCAGCCAGGGATGAGTCATCTACACTATAAGCATACATTCTATCACCAGCGGCAGGGCCACCTATGAAACTGGCAAACTGAATTCCATCTTGGTGCAGTCATTTTAAGGATAGCAAGCCACCTGAAATAGCCATGTAAAGAGCAAAACAGAATCCATTTTGGCATGTGGCGCCGGCACTACAAGACAGTACAGAGTAAAACAAAGATAAACTAATATTACAACTGCTTTTTGTTACACCTTATTTTTCCCAAAGCTCATTTGCTACTTGCTGTGGTTTAAATCCTGGTAAAACTGACAATTGCTTCTATTTGGTACTTGACTTGCAGAAGCTGACGTCTTATGCTGTCGTTTGCACATTTGAAGCTTTTGCCTAATACTGGATGGGAAATAAATCTGTTTGCCTTAAATAGCATACAAATCTCCCTTCACACATTCAGCCTAGCTTTAAAATTCAACGCTGGCATCTGGCAAGGCACATTTCCCAATCAGGCCTGTGCCCACACATTATGCAAATTCTCATGTGCTTCAATGACAATCTGACTTGTAACATGACTTAAAGCTCATGGAGAATAGCCGTTCTCCTACATTAAAACTGCCTTCAATTGCACAGTGTAGGCCTTCTGTTTTATAAGGTAGACTGATGAAGAGGCTGGGGGAGGCGCTATTGTAATTTCTTGAAAGAATAAATAGCTGAGATGGAACAAGTTCATAATGTAATTGCTTTTAGATTGCTTTGCTTCCCCACACTGAATATGAAATCTCTCTTCCTAAATCCTGCAGGAACAGATTAGACGTAAAGTCAGATATAGTCGTTATGTGAGTTTATACAAATGGAAACGTCAAGCCCATTAATTGTAGGAACCGCCTATGGTATCACAAAGTCTTTGTCTACATAACGGGCAGGATGTGTTATTTGGTGACATGCAGCTACACACATGTGACAAGTCTGCACTGAAACATTCTTAAGTAGAAAATATCAAAGCCTCAAACTTTATATTTGTTGAACGCTCTGTGGATGTTTTGTTTTCATCTCTAAAGCTTCCTTTCTACCAGCGGAACATACACTGTAGCTGCCTGAATGTGAGCTACTTTATTTATAAGATGGTCACTGATGCTTTTATGGAGTATAAATAGAATCTTGTCACGATTACTCCTTTCAGCTTTTATTTCTCCTTAATTAAACCCACATTTAAGCATTAATGTCTACTTACGTTTAATGGTAGATTACATTACTGATGTTGGGACAGATTGCTTTACTAGCTTGAAGTTGTCAGGTGATGAGAGGGTATCTTGCTGATACATAAGAAGGGGTGGGCAAGGCAGAGTCCATTTTTCACACCGGTAACTTGAAATCCCCCTTCCAACTACTAATCATAGTGCGATATCTAGAAGGTAAAACATTAAGTTTTAGGAAATGTGGTTAGTGAGTAAAGCATTGGACTTTAAGCCACAGGGATACAAACTCAGAAATAAGTTATGCACAGTGGATTCAGAAAGTATTCAGACTCCTTTGCTTTTTTCACTGTTTATTATATTATACCAGTAACGGCTCACTGCATGATAACGTGCCGCGAATACACTTGACATCACGTAGTATATGTATACCATATTTCAGGTCAATAGGTCAAACGGTTTGCGAGCTACGAGTGAATTAAAATCCTGGACAGACAAACGTTCAGCCACAGTAGCGTATTATATAAGAAGGTTAAGCTTAATTTCAAATGGGTAAATTTGCCATTTTTCCCACAAGTCTATACTCTGTAACCCATAATGACAAAATGACAACTTGTTTCAAATTTATTAAAAATCAAAAAAAAAAGTATTCATACCCTTTGCCGTGGATCTCCAAATTTTGGTCAGGTGCCTCCATTGCCTTAACTATCCTTGAGATATATCTAGAATTTGGCTGGAGGCCACCTGTGGCAACTTGAATGGTTGGACAATGTTTAGAAAAACGCTCACCTGTGCTTAGAAGGTCCCACGATTCACACTGTATATCAGGACAAAAACTGTGAATTGAAGTCCAAGGAATTTTCTGTAGACCTCAGTGATAAAACTGTGGTGAGCTATAGATCAGAGCAAGGGTATAAAATCATTCCTAAAGCTTTAAGTGTTCCCAGGATCACAGTGTCCTCAATAACTGTGAAATGGAAAAAGTTTGGAACCACTGACTCTCTTCCTAGAGTTTGCCATCTGGCCAAACTGAGTAACCAGGCAAGAAGGGCCTTTAGCCAAGGAGGTGACCAAGAATCTAATGGTCCCTCTAACAGAGCTTCATAAGTGCTCTGCTGAAATAGGAGAACCTGTCGGAAAGATCACCATCTCAACAGCATTCCATCAATCAGGCATATATGATGGAGTAGCTAGATGGAAGCCACTCTTGAGTAAAAGTCATATGGCAGCGCACTTTCTGAGAGCATTAGGAAAAAAAACTTCTCTGGTCTGATGAGACAAAAACTGAGCTCTTTCGGCAGAACTTTTAGCACTGAAATCCCCCTTCCAACTGCTAGTCATAGTGGGATATCCAGAATGTTAGCACTTTGCCTGGTTCATCACCTGAATAATACTGTTGAAGCATGGTGGTGGCAGCATCATGCTATGGGGGTGGATTTTCAGCATTTGGGACCAGAAGATTGGTCAGAAGGAAGGAATAATGCAGTAAGTTTCTCAAAGAAAACCTGCTCCATAGTTCATGTGACCGCAGACTGGGGCAATAGTGACTTGACTTGAAGCATACAGTCAAGACAATGCTGGAGTGGTTATGGGGCAAGTCTCTGAGAGTCCTTGAGTGGTCCAGCCAAAGCCCAGACTTTAACCCCATAGAACATCCATGGAAAGACCTGAAGATGTTAGTTTACAGATGCTTCCCAACCAATCTAACGGAGCTTGAGATGATCTGCCAAGAACAATGGGATCAACTGCCCAGGTGCAAAAAGCTTGTATAGACTTAACCAAGCAGACTTGAAGCTTTAATTGCTGCCAATGGGGCTTCTAAAAAGTACTGAATTAAGCATCTGAATATGTCTATGAATAAGAAATTTCAGTTTTTAAATTTTAATAAATATGCACATTTTTCTGAAAACAACCTTTTACTTTGTCACTATGGGTTATTGAGTGTCGATGAGCACAAATGCAAAATATATCCATTGAAAATTAAATATATAAAACACAATAAAGTGTGTAAAAAGTAAAGGCGTCTAAACACTTCCTGAATCCACTGTACTCTGTTCATTCTCCAAATATGCAGTGTACTCACTGCATCAGTTTAGGATGGGAATGCCATTAGTGCTCTTTGACCCTATACCAGGAAGATTTCCCTGCATAAACTATTTACCTATTTAATCCAGTTAAAGGCTGAAGGAAGTCCAAAGATTATACTGGTAGCACTAGATATAAAGTAGAAGCCAGTCATGGATGAGGTGCCAGTGTATCAGAAGGCACACTCGTGAGCACAATGCCAGTTACCATAAAATGCATGATTTCAGAAACTAGAAAGAAAAACAACATACCTGGAGAAAAAAAACACAAAAGGAGCAAATGTGAAATCAACATAGAATACTTCTAGCCCTTCAGCTAACCTCATTACCACACCCATAAAAGTGAAGTCTGCAAACGGATAGATGGAAACTGATTTCTAGTCTAAGGGACAAACAAATTGCAACAACAATTTATTTCTTGCATGACCCAGTAGTTAGGATATAGCGGGTTGGATAATGGATGGATGGATGGATGGATGGATAGCCCAAAATCACATACAGAATTCCCTAATGGGCTTTAACAGGCACTGGTTTTTGAAAGTCCCACAGCCTTGACTCTATAAGTAGACAGGAAAAAAACTTGTAGGGGAAAAAAAATGAAGGAAAGTCAATTCAGAGAAAGATCCCCTTCCAACAAGGATGGGAGTGCAATGGGTGTTAAAAAATGGGGTAAATACAACACACAAAACAAAACACAATCATCTTCACAGAGCTAGATAGCCAATCTATCATGGCATTCTCAGAAACAAAATACAACAGTACAAAATACAAGAATAGATTTTATCCATCCATCCATCCATTATCCAACCCACTCTATCCTAACTACAGGGTCATGGGGGTCTGCTGGAGCCAATCCCAGCCAACACAGGGCACAAGGCAGGAAACAAACCCCAGGTAGAGTGCCAGCCCACTGCAGGACACACACACACACTCACACACACCAAGCACGCACTAGGGACAATTTAGAATCGCCAATGGACCTAGCCTGCATGTCTTTGGACTGTGGGAGGAAACTGGAGTACCCAGAGGAAACCCACGCAAACACGAGGAGGACATGCAAACTCTACGCAGGGAGGACCTGGGAAGTGAACCCGGTCTCCAAAACTGCGAGGCAGCAGCAGTACCACTGCGGCACCGTGCCACCCGAATAGATTTTATACCACTCACTCTATCTATCTATCTATCTATCTATCTATCTATCTATCTATCTATCTATCTTGTTGCTAGTGACATGTGACGTCACATTTACAGCTCTCACAGGGTCATATGACGTGTGGATGCTGTTCCCCAGGTAGGCCTCATTCATTTCATCCGCAACAATTTACTACCAAAAATATGCCAAAATAGTTTAGAATTATTTTATTATGATCATTTATTTGCCTAAAACATATAGGGTAGCTATCGACCCTAGATGTGGTAAACTGGCAAATTTTAGGTGTTTATAAACAGCACTCAAACAAAACATGCTTTTTTCAGTTTTTTTATTAGCTACATATGTTCATTATAACTGTGTTTCTAACTTGTTACTTTTTATGTAGTCATTTACAAGTTTAGAGAGGTAAGAAATAAGAAATGCTGTGAAGCTTATCAACACAGCAAGCCCTGGAAAGAGTCCCTGTAGTTGATAGCAGATTATGAGTCATTGAGAGATGCAGTGTAGAGTGACACTTTTGATGCCATCAGATCATGAATGTTCTTTGCAGGGAATTGTAGAGGTGCAGAGTTCAGACAAGGAGAAGGTTGAAAGTGAAAGGATCAGGCAGCTGAAGCACCTCCACAGATTGAAACTGCACAAGTCACATCAGCTGAAACACCTTACAGAAGTAAAAGTGGACAAAAATGGAGAAGATGCCACAAATGCCCAGTATCACTGAACTACAAAACAATAGTTCAAACTACAAGGCAAAAAACAAGAATAGACTTTATACCACTCACTAATCTATCTATCTATCTATCTATCTATCTATC
>JANRMT010062857.1:26807533-26821436 GCA_026402145.1 Polypterus bichir lapradei | reverse complement strand
CTATCTATCTATCTATCTATCTATCTATCTATCTATCTATCTATCTAATCTTTAAGTGTGTGTATGGGGGGGTATCCAAACTTATTTAAGTAAACTCTAATATAGTATGTCTTACTGATTCAAAATATGTATATTCATTGTAATAAAATCCGTAAATCAATAAACATTTGCTATACTGTACATAGTAGGCACAAAGTCTGGAATGTTTTAAAATGAGCAGTCTGTACACACTAGAGCAGGAACGTACCGTACCATAAAATAAAACAGTCAATGCTTCTTTGCTTGCAGTTATCAAATGTGCATGAATTACAGATAAATAAAAATAACTACCTGAAGCCTAGGTGCAGGGACTATCAAATTCATTCAGAAGTTAACAAACACCACCATCAAATTCTGACAATATCTTAATTCAATTCAGGGTCATGGGAGACTGACTCCTATCTCTTCAGTATTTAGAGGAAGGCAGGAGCTAAGCCTGGAAAGGGTGTTAGTCCATCAATGGCATCACACATACGCACACACCCACATGGTACAAGTTTACAATTGCCAATTAACTTGGCCCGCTTATTGTTGAGGCTATGGGAGAGAAAACTGGAGAACTGAAAGGAAACTCAATACAGAAAAAGAGAGAATGTTTAAACTCCACGCTGAAGATGGTAAAGCTCAGTATTCAAACCCTGGATGTTTGAACCTTGGGACAACAGTACTTACGATTGCAGTGTCCTCTCTTCTCAAATTCAAATTTAAGTTCTCATTTATTGCCATGTACAGTGCCTGTAAAAGTATTCACCTCTTTGGAATTTTTCACATTGTATTGTTATGCAACATTGAGTTACAGTGGATTTAATTTTTGCTTTTTTGACATTGATCAACAGAAAAATTACTCTTTAATGTCAAAAAGAAAACAGAATTTTGCAAAAAGAATAATTGATTGCTTGCACGAATCTCTCTCATGGCCAGCTTTGCACATCTGGACTCTACCATTTTTCTCCCCGTTCTTCTTTACTGAACTGCTCAGTTCTGTCAGGTGTCATGTTGATTGTGAGTGAACAGCCCTTTTTCAAGTCCAGCCACAAATTCTCATTTGGACTGAGATTTGAACTGTGACTCTGCCACTCCAGGACATTCACATTGCTGTTTTGAAGCCATTCCTGTATAGTGTTGGCTTTATGCTTGGGGTTGTTGTCTTGCTGGAAAACAAATTCTCTCCCAAGATGCAAGTTTCTTACAGACTCCTATTAGGTTTTACTCTAAGATGTCCCCACATTTTGCTGCATTCATTTTTCCGCACAAGCCTTCCAGAGCCTGCTGCAGAGAAGCATCCCACAGCCTGATACTGCCACCACAATACTTCACTGTGGGGGTGGTGTGTTTTTGATGATGTGCAGTTTTCAAACATGGCATTTAAGCTGATGACCAAACCTGCCTTCAAAACCTCCCATGTGTCTTCTGGTAAACTGTAGTTGTGTTTTGTTTTAAGACTGGCTTTCTCTTTGCCACTCCGCCATAAAGCTGTGACTGGTGAAGCACCTGGCCAGTGTTTGTTGCCCTGCACAGTCTCTTCAATATCAACCACTGTGACTTGTAACTCCTTCATAGGTATCATAGGTCTCTTGGTAGCCTCCTTCACTACTCTTCCTCTTGCACAATCACTCAGTTTTTTTGGATGGCCTGTTCAAGGCAGATTTACAGCTGTGCCATACTCTTCCCAATTCTTCATGAGTGATTTAACTGGATATTCACTAAATTGGATATTTATTTAGTTTCCATCCTTGGACTTGTGCTTTTCAATCCTTTTATTCATGGTGTTGCTTGGTGTGTTCATTTGTCTTTATTGTGTAGTTTAGCCCACCATACTGACTCACCACAAGATGGACCTTCCGTATACAAGTGTATTTAGACCTACAATCAACTGAAACCCCAGACAGGTGATGTCCATTGAACTAATTCTGTGACTTCTTAAACCAAATTACATATTTCTCACAGGCTAATGACAGTGGTATAACACCAACAATTGTGAAAAAAAGCAAAAAACATAAATTCTCACTGGTCCTCTCCAAAATCTTATTTAAAGCCTCCCCAGAAAAGTGTAGGCTGTTGCAGCTGCAAATGAGGGCCCCTAACTCCACATTAATAGCCACCTATTTGGAATGGAATATCCAAGAAGCTCATATAGGTTGTCACACACATGCTTAGGGGACAACATCAGGGATCTTCCAGTGGTAATTTTACTCCAAGCCAAAAGGGTGGTGCTGTATTTGATGAACCCTCTTCCTCTGTATGCAGATCAGAAGATTGAAAACCAAAAGACATCTGAGGTCAATTACGGTTTTCAGCTTCCTGGACCCACTCCTTAACGCTTGCTCAACCTCAAAACCGGCAACACTACCATCTAGAGGCAGTTCTTTGATTTTTTTCCATCAATTATGCATGGTCACTTGTGGTGCCCTCAACTCTTTATGATCTGTTTTTGTTCTACAAGGTGTGTTGGTCAGGTGTGTTTTGGCCATATAGTGAACATATATACAAGGGCTGGCACTGTCTTGTAATACTTATCTCCTCTTCTTCCCGTTGCAGATCCAGAAACCATTATATCACCGGCCCATAACCTCACTTCCAGTTCCGGTGCTCTTGGTCCTGCTCGTTCCACCGAACCTGATCAGAGACTTGTGTCTGGAAAGACATCTCACACAGTACTTGGCACATTAACTTTGTGTTTATTATTTTGACACTATAATATACAGGGTTTGCATGAGGGTGCCACAACTCTTTATCTGTGCATCTATATTTTATTTACAATGTATAGTCCAAAATTACACATCATGGCTCTTGGAGTTTGAGCATACACTGTATATAGTCTGACTGGCTAACTCTATTGTGCAGTGTGAGCAGATGCTTGACCCTGAAATTACACAAAATGCTATTTAGATGTCTACAGGTAAGCAGCACAACAAGTGTCATGGAAAGCAACTCCTCAATGCCTACTAAGTCAGAATGTGTTCTTCTCCCATAAATGTTGACCAATCAGGGAATGATCAGGAAAGAGCCACATAATAAGCACAAATTAACTAGCTGGAGTCCGTGTCCGTGGAGTGCCTTTACACTGAAAGAGAGTGGAAACCTCTTTTATATACCACCAAAAACTCGACATCAAAAGACATCATACATAATCACAAAGGAGTTGTGGTGGAAATCTTCGTCTTCTTCTTTCAGCTGCTCCCATTAGGGGTTGCCACAGTGGATCATATTTTTCCATATCTTCCTGTCTTCTGCTTCTTGCTCAGTTACACCCATTACCTGCATGTCCTCTCTCACCACATCCATAAATCTTTTCTTAGGCCTTCATCTTTTTCTTTTGCCTGGCAGCACTATCCTTAACATCCTTCTTCCAATATACCCAGCACCTCTCCTCTGCATATGTCCAAACCAACGCAATCTCACCTCTCTGATTTTACCTCCAAACCATCCAACCTGAGGTGACCCTCTAATGTACTCATTTCTAATCCTATCCATCCTCGTCACAACCAATGCAAATCATAAAATCTTTCCAGCTCTGTCTCCTGCTTTGTGGTCAGTGCCACCATCTCCAGCCCATATAACATAGCTGGTCTCGGTAAAGAAGGAAAGTGATGATTAGTGAGCAGCAATATGGTTTCATGGCAGGAAAGAGTACCACAGATGCGATGTTTGCTCTGAGGGTGAAGTATAGAGAAGACCAGAAGGAGTTGCATTGCGTTTTTGTGGACCTGGAGAAAGCATATGACAGGGTGCCTCGAGAGGAGTTGTGGTATTGTATGAGGAAGTCGGGATTGGCAGAGAAGTACGTAAGATTTGTACAGGATATGTACGAGGGGACTGTGATAGTGGTGAGGACTGTGGTAGGAGTGACAGATGCATTCAACATGGAGGTGGAATTACATCAGGGATTGGCTCTGAGCCCTTTCTTATAGGTTGATGGACTAGTAGAAACCAAGAAGAAAAAATGATGCACTTCTTTTTACAAAGTATATTGAGAACCATTTGTGTAGATGAAGCCCTAATGTTTTTTGAAAGTAGAACCAAACCAATGCTGAAATATTAATTATAACATGAGCGAGCGAACCAAGGTAGCTAGATGAACTGTATGATGTCCTCTGCTTTGTGCTTGTTTATTATTATATAAATGTGAAAGGGCAGTCGTGCAGCCATGTTCCAAGCTGGGGCCCTTCTGTGTGGAATTTGCCTGTCCACCTCTTTTCATGCTACTACCCCTCGGGATACCAGCTTTTCCCCACAGTCCATAGTCCATAGTCATGCTGACGTGTTTATCAGTGACATTTAGGCAGACAATGCAGTTCAGCAGCTTTCACTTTAAGCCACTCCTAATCACTATCTATGAATGGCTGTGACTGTGAATGAATTATTTCTTTCTTTCTCTCTTTCTGTTCACGCAGAGTGAAAACAGCACCCATCAAGGTTATATGTGTGGAGTCCATTAGAGATATCAATTAAGCTAATGTGCACATCTTCAGGATGTGTGAGAAAAACCCATGCAGGCACAGAGGGGACATGCAAACTCCATAAATACAGTCACAAGGATGAGATTTCAATCCAGTCTCCAAACCTCTGCACCTGTATGCTGCCTACTACATAAAAGTAACATAACATTCTCAAACCTTTATAATCATACTCAAGGTTACGGGGTGATGGAGCCCATTCCAGGATGCTGAGCATAATACATTTTTCCAGTCATTTTTGGTTCATTGTCTGTGTTCTTTTGTCTGTTTTAATCTTTTCTTTTTTTGGCCAGGTTTGCATATGGCTTTTTCTTTACAACTCTGCCAAAATCCCTAAATCACCTTTTTCTCTGTTGCAGATGTGGCATGCAGGGGGTGCAGCAACCACCCAAACCCAGCACAGACAGACAACGGGCACAAGTTCAGCACACAACACGTTTATTCACAGTGGGAAACGCTTCCCAAATCATTCCCACAGCAATGCACGGTACAATAAATACAGCACACAGTCTTTGCCTTCATTCTTCTTCTTTCTCTCTGTTTTTCTCATTCACCTGCACTCCTTCTCTGGCATGCTTTGTCTCATTATCTCCGGACTCTGGCTCCTGGAGTGGTGGCAGCTCACTCCTTTTATTCAGGCACCCAGGAGTACTTCTGGTGTCCTAACAGCGTGGTCCGGAAGCACTTCTGAATAAGGCAGAAACCTGACAAAGTAGGACTCCATAGCCCCTGTAGAACCCCCTGGCGACTCCCCCGGAACCCCACAGGGCTGAGCAACCAAACTCCAATTCCCAGTGTGCCTTGTGGGAATCTGTGGCACCGAAGCAACTCGTTGGGGCTTCCACCTAGTGATCCGGGAGAGATAATGTCTGTGCAAACTCTCTTCCTGGTCCTTCCCCTATAAAAGTGTCCCAGCCACGAAAGGGTTCTGGCCGTCAGTGACACAGATGGCACTGGTATTTGGCGAGCATTTAATAAAGATGACAACTGAGGATATGCAAGGTGTTTGTTTCTAATCCTAAAGATTCTAATGTCCTTGTCATCTGATGCAGTTGCCCATCTGGGCTTTCCCTTTCTTTTTCTATAATCATTAGACCTCTTCTCTCAAGACGGTAACAGACACCTTTGAATGAAATCTACAATTTCTTGGCAATCTGTCACATGGAATAGCCTTCATTTTGCTAAAGAACAGACTGACATGTCTCTTGAGAAAGATGTTTCATTTTGGACATTTCTGAACTCAGAACTGAACTTTATGAGTGTCAGTACCTTGCAACATAAGTGATCAGAATAACAGATTTCAGTGGCATAATACAATTACAAAGGTTTCTCTAATAACCAATTAGCATGTAAACATGACTAATTAAAGATAAGCTAAGGAAGTTGACCATGAGGAAAAAAGGACAGAATAAAACATGAAGCAGTCAGAGGTACAATAAAAATGTGAGAGATAGCTAAGAACGTACAGGAAAGTAGGTTGAAGAGGTATGGACATTCAATACAGTACAATACAATTTATTTTTGTATAGCCCAAAATCACACACAAGTGCCACAATGGACTTTAACAGGCCCTGCCTCTCGACAGCCCCTAGCCTTGACTCTCTAAGAACACAAGGAAAAACTCCCAGAAAGAAAAACCCTTGTAGGGAAAATAAATGGAAGAAACCTTGGGAAAGGCAGTTCAAAGAGAGACCTCTTTCCAGGCAGACTGGGCGTGCAGTGGGTGTCAAAAAAAGGGGATAAATACAATACAATATACAGAACAGAACACAAGTAATCCTCAATACAATATAACAGTACAATAGAAATATTACAAGTACAGAGCAGAATTTAACAGTAGATGATATCCCATAATATGATTTGGATTTGTTCAGAGTCCTGGAGACCTTGGCCATCAAGCTGCCTCCCCCTATTGGCCATTCCACAGCTGAATCAGTGCTGGGCCAGCCAATCTAATGAAAGGACCCCTCTACACCATGATTTCTGTGATCCTCCTCAGAGATGACTTTACCTTAGGCAGGCAAAACAACTTGACAGGTGGGCAGCGGCACCAAGTGCCACATTTGAGTACTGAGAAATAGGTGAGGGTTAGTAACAAATTATAACTATCACATTACTTATGTTTTAGTTCTAATTACCAACAACAGAGCAGCAGTCTGTACAGTTAATCAGCAGCTCTAGTCAGGATATGCTAAACTGAAGTAGTGAGTCTTCAGTCGGGATCTGAAAGCTGAGACCAAAGGGGCATCTCTTATAGTAGCAGGCAGACCACTCCACAGTTTAGGGGTCCTGAAACTAAAAGCTCGACCTCCCACTGTCATTTTATTATTTCTTGGAATCACAAGCAGACCAGCATCTTGAGATCTTAATGTACGCTCTGGTTTGTAAGTCATGATAAGTTCAGACAAGTAAGCCGGACCTTGGCCATTTAAGGCTTTATATGTTAAAAGGAGGATTTCGAAATCTGCCCTACTTAACCGGGAGCCAGTGTAAGGATTTAAGAACTGGAGTGATGTGTTTGTATTTTATTGTTCTTGTAATAATTCTTGCAGCAACATTTTGGATTAACTGGAAGTTGTATAAAGAACAATCTGAACATCCAGTGAACATTGCATTGCAGTAGTCAATCCTACTAGAAATAAATGCATGAATTAATTTCTCAGAATCCTGCTTATTTAGAAAACACCTTAATTTCCCAGCATGAACACGTGATGAGGAGAGGCAAAGAATATGTGGGCAAAATAGTGATGGGAACGGTAGTACAGGGGAAGAGAAAGCAAGGGAGACCAAATCAGAAATACATGGATAAAGTAAAAGAAGATCTGAAGGAAAAGGGCTTGACCAGGGAAGAGGTGAAGGACTGTGCTCTATGGAGAAGGCAGATCAAGCAAATCAACCCTAAATAGAAGTGGGACAAGATGAAGAGGAAGAAGAAGAAGAAATGGTCGTATGTGAATAATAAATTAAAAATCAGTCATTTCAAGCAGTAATGGCCAGTATAAACAGTAGTAATGCCTATATGTTTAAATCAGTTCACTGGTATCTTGATAATAACAGGTAACAAATTCTATCAAAAACATGAACATTTCTGGGTAATATCAGACTTTTGAATGATAGTGTATATTAAAAACAGCAGTGGCTCCAGCACCGACCTCTGATGGAGACCATTCTTAAAACATAACCCAATGATTTGGATAGGAATATAAACAGAAAGCTGGTTAAGTTTGCAGAAGATACCAAGCTTGGTGGATTGGCAGATCATCTAGAATTCATTGAATCATTACAGAGGGACTTGAATAGCATGCAGGCTTGGGCAGATTTGTGGCAGATAAAATTTAATGTAAGTAAATGTAAAGAATTGCACATAGGTAAGTAAAAATGTTAGGTTTGAATACACAATGGGAGGTCTGAAAGTTCACCTTATGAGAAGGACTTAGGAGTCATAGTTGACTTGACACTATCAACTGCCAGACAGTGTTCAGAAGCCATTAAGAAGGCTAACAGAATGTCAGGTTATATAGTGCCTTAATGTACAAGTCCAAGGAGGTTATGCTGAAGCTTTATGACACACTGGTGAGGCCTCATCTGGAGTACTGTGTGTAGTTTTGGTATCCAGGCTACAAAAAGGACATAGCAGGGCTATGGAAAAAGTCCAGAGAAGAGCAACTAGGCTGCTTCAGGGGTTACTGAGGATGAATTATGAGAAAAGATTAAAACAGCTGAGCCTTTACAGTTTAAGCAAAAGGAAATTGAGATGAGACATGAGTGAAGTGTTTAAAATTATGAAGGGAATTAGACCAGTGGATTGAGACTGTGACTTTAAAATGAGTTCATCAAGAACACGGGGACACAGTTGGAAACTTCTGAAGGGTGAATTTCACTCAAACATTATGAAGGATTTCTTCACTTGAGCCATAGACACTTGGCATATGGGACCAAGTAGTATGGAAGATAGTAGGACTTGAGGGACTTTCAAAACTTGACTTGATGTTATTTTGGCCTGTCTTCATTTAGATTGTTCCAATGCCCTAATTAGGTTCCACACACCATAATCCTCTGCTTCCTGTGTTGTAGATAATTCTGCACCCACCTGCACAGTACACTCCTTCTTGTTTGAGTTTGATTCTCAACATCTCATGTGGGCCTTTATCCAATGCTTCCTGAAAATCAGGATAAATAATATCATACGCACCATGCTGGGACTTTTACCACATCTAAAAAATACTTGTAGACTGGGTTATTACCCTTTTATGTGCCACCCAGCAACTGTGCCAGGGAGAAGAACTGGTCTACTGATGAGTTTACTATTAAAGTTGAGTCATCTGTTGGATTAGACTGGACCAACAATTCAGGGCAGAAATCCACCCCAGCTATGAGAAACTGAACTTGGCATTCCTGTGCTACAATTTCAATACCTCACTGAGTGAATGTCCCAAATTAAAGTAGGCTTTTCTGAGAGGAAGTGAAGAACTGTTTCAGGACCTAATAAAGCACCTACCTGGTGAGGATGTATGTTAAAAATTATTCTGCAAGTCTTTTTATAAGTTCAGTCCCAGCAATAACTGTACAGTATAAGTAAAAATGGACAAAGATGTTTCTGGCAGCCTTTCTGCTATTCATTACTTGAAGCCTAATGAAAGCGAAACCTTGTAGCTGTTCATTTGCAAAGTATTCAACCATGAAATGTCTTAGCAAAGGGACTGAGTCATGGGCATTTCTATACTTAAGGCTTCTTATTGTTTTATTTCCCTCATCCGGAGTGAAGCTCGTAGGCCAGGTCGCCATAACTGACAGCTGTGGAGCTTTTAACATATTCCCTACACTCGACACTTTCACTCCAGCAGAGAAAACGTCTGTCAGAAGGCTTCCTGCACTAACAAGGTTCCAGTTATTGATTGTTCTTTCCAGAGCACACTGATTGATGGGCATTTGTGTCTTCGTGCTGTGAAAGTTTAAAGGTTTAGAATGCCAAAGCTTTTGATGCGGAGGAACAACACAGAAAGGGACAAAAGTGCAATGTGAAAAGGCAAGGTGGCCGCAACAGGGAGCTACTAAATCTGTATTACGGATTTTAGAAAAAAAGTTAATTATTTCCAGCCAACATGCTTCATATAAAAGCAAACCTGATTCAACTTTTAGCAGGTGTATAGGAAAACTCATATTTTCAGTTTATATTTTAAAATGTGGGCAGTGTGGTGGCACATTGGTTAGTGCAGTTGCCTCTCATCTCTCTTAGGACTTCAAATCCTCATACTGTCCAGGATTGCACCTTTTCTCTGCTTCTGTTGGGTTTGTCTCAAGCTAGTCTACTTTTCTCATTACAAATTTCATATACTGCTTAGGACATGTCTTTGTGAACAACATGTGTGGCATATTGGTTAGCCCTGTTGCCTGTCATCTGCAGAGATCTGAGCTTCACTATTGCCCCTGACATATTCTCTATACATTACTGTGCACCTTCCTAAGGTGCTATAGTTTTCCTCACACAGATTTCACAGAAGTATCTTTGAGGGCATCACTGTGCAGTAGTTAGCAGTTCTACCTCACATCTCCAAGGACCTGGTCTAAAATCTGAACATGGTCCCTAAAGGCCATGTCATACAACGTAACTTTTTCAGGAATTTTGAGTCATCACATTTACATAATCTTAGTAAGTTGAAAGCAGTCGGCGGCACTCTCCCATGAAACCAGTTGCCTAATGTGACATATCCATCATATCCGTCGTGGAACCAGGATCTGACAACCAATGAATCCTCATTCGGAAGTACGATATAATGCATATAATGTAGTAACGACTTCACAAAAAGAAGAATAGTCTGTCTGATGTCTCATGATTTATATACCAAAGTCACGTAACATGACATTGGTTTAACTATGCAAGGTTTCTGTCTGTGCCTGAGAGGATTCTATTGAGGTGCTTTAGTTTTCTTACTCCCTGCTCTGTGAGCAGCATGGAGGTGCAGTCATTATTGACGTTACCACACACCTCCCGAATTCTGGCCAAACATTGTCCCTGACTTTGAAGAGTTTGCTCATTTTCCTCATGTTGAGAATTGTTATGCATCTATGTGTTTTATTGTTGTTTTTGTCATTTTTAAATGCTTAAATGTTTTATTTCTGTTATGTTTATATTTGATGTATTAATTGTGCACTGTAATTTGAAATGTTCTAATGTTCCTTGTGCTTTGAGGTTGGGTCCTTAAGAGGCAGGCCCACCCTGACGTCACTGCTGCCGAGAACTCCACCTGGCTTTATATTGTGCCAGAGAAGAAGCCTCAGTAGTCTTTTCACTGAAGTCTTGTGGAGTTTCTAAATATTGTGCTTCTTTTTTATGTTATTTCTAGTTTTGATCATTTTCTGCACTGTCCAAAGACATGCAGGTTAGGTGCACTGGCAAAGCTAAACTGAACCTAGTGTGGGCTAGGGCAGGCATGTCAAACACATGGCCCATGTCTGTGTGGCGCGCATAACAGATCCGAGTTAGCACTAAACTTGTACAATATGATTACTATCGTTTGTTGATTGAATTATTCTGCATCTTCGGTGTTACTTATTGACTTTTCTTACTTCCGCCATCTGCTAAAAGCTCGTTTTCCCATGGCATTACGGTACCGGAAACGTCATCTGCTAATATAGTAGCAGCTGCAGCATCAGCTCCTTGATACCCTTGGCATGACACTAAACCCCCCCCCCCCACGAGCCTTGACCAAACAGGTAATGAGCCGCAACGTCACAACTGAAGTGCCAGGCTGCAGCAGCGTGGCAGACTACACTACTGGCTGGGCTGCTGGGACTGGCCACTGGGCAGAACTGGCCATCACAAGTAGGAATAGCTTGCATATTTTCACATTTTTTTGCTGTAGTTTTATGTAATTTTGTGCTAGTATTGTAACGAACAGCTGAAGATCTGAAGTGGACGCGAAAAGTTGGTGAGTTGTTTATTAACACATTTTTGTGATTTTTGAGTTTGTAAAATTAGTGTAGGTCGGGGGCTTTTTGCATATCGGCTTATTTTACAATATAAACTTTGAAGTAAACTTAGTAAAGTAAAATTTGATTTTTGGAGGATTTGTTTTACAACTTGAATTACTGAGCAATGAATTCAGTGAGCGTTTTCGCGATTTCAGTTCACACGAACAGGACTTTGCGCTGTTTACATCACCATATTCTTACAATGTTGAGAATGCGCCTGAGAATATCCAAATGGAATTGATTGAACTGCAGTCAGATTTTATTCTGAAGGCAAAATTCAACGAAGTTGGTGTGCCAGGCTTGTATGGTTACCTGCCACCCTCGTATGTGCAGATCCGTAAGTTGGAATCGACAGTACTGTCCATGTTCGTTAGCACTTACCTTTGTGAGCAATTGTTTTCGTTAATGAAAGATACCAAAATCCCACATCGCTCAAGACTTACTGTTGAGCACCTTTCATCCCTCATAAAAGTTGCAGCTGCACAAGATTTCAAGCCTGATATTGACGAACTGGTCACTAACAAGAGACGCCAAGTGTTGGGACAAAAGAAATAGATCTCAGACTATAAGACTCCTATATAATGACCTAGCTAAGAGGCTAAGACTAAGACTCTAATTGTACGCTGTTATACGGAGATTGTATGGAAATAAATTGCTTTTGTTTAAACTTTAAGTGTTACTTTTATTAAAGTTTTCAGCATTAGAAAGCTACAGTAACTTTGTATAGTAGTATAATAGTATTTGTTACAGTGCGGCCCGCTGACGCATATATGGCAGTCGAAGAGGCCCACCAATGCCTTGTGTCTGATGTTAGATGAGATTGGATTCAGCAGCCCTGTGATGCTCGTCTCAATAAGGGGATTTAGAAGATGGATGGATAGACGGTTTTTTGTTTTCTGGAACTTGTATTGGGAATGGTTCACTTCAGGACTGCCTTTTGGCAACTCCCTTTTGGTCTTTTGAGCATCCTTTTGTTATTCTTTTTTATATTTTCTAAAGAACCATTGCTGCCTTTCGGCCACAAACTCAAGTTTTGCTTGGTTTCTCCCCCTTGTGAGGCATTTTGCTCTGTTTTTGAAAATTAAGTTGTTTTTTTTTTAACTTTAATCACGTTCTTCTATTTTTGGGCCTTGTCAGGCTGAAGCCTCCTGTTGTAGTTGGGAGTAAGTTGGACTGGTTCAGCCACTTCCAGACTGACCAGTTTTGACCTGTCTCTGTAGCTTTTTTTGGAGGACTCGTCCCTATTTTTGTCATGTTCATGACTCCTTTTGAAAACAAAAATGATCTTTCTCTGGTTGTTCTAGTTTTTCTCCAATTTATTTCATAAGAGTAGTTAAGCTACTGTATGTCTTTGTGGGCAGCATAGTGGTGCAGTGGTTAGTACCATTCCCTTCACAGACCTAGTTTTAGACAATAACACTGACAATATTTGTACACATTTTGCATATTGTATCTGTGCTAAATTCCTTAAAATACTCAAGTTTTTCTTTCACAGATTTCATAACAGACCTTATCACCAAACTTTGAGATTTATAAACTTCTTTACTTCCACAATAATCCAGTGGATAAAAGAGTGCTATATGTCTGTATCAAGGTTTTATTTGTATACAAATCACCAACTCAAATTCCATGCAACTGACATTGTTATACTTAAAACCAAGGGACTTGACAACTACCAACTCCAAAATGGCTTTGTGTGTGTCATACAAATAACTGGAACCACATCCAAGGTTGGTTCCCATCTTTAACCTGATGGTACCAGGACAGGTTCTTAGATTGGACAGGTTCTGTAAATGAATAGTATAATAAAAGTCATTATGGCACAATGGCAGGTAAAGTAACTTTGCCAGCCTGAATGAGGTGTCTTCTATGTACATATTCTCTCTATAATGCTGGGCTGACAGATAACATATCATATCTGAGTGAGTGTTGATGTCAGAAATGTAAAGATGGCTTACTTCCTACGCATTATTACTAAGACATGCTCCATAAACCTAACCAAATGGAATCAGGCATACAAATTGCCCTATGTATGTGCTATAAAGTGAGTCATTACAGATTCTTTTTTGTTTAAATTGTGAACTGTAAAATGGAATAGTGCTGTAGTAAGGAGACTGGTTTTGAATCCTGACCTTGAAACAGCTTGTGCTTCTCCTTGCAATGGACTGGTGCACCATCTAGGGTTGGTTCTTGGTTCCTATCTTGCACCCTGTGTTCACAGGACAGACTGCAGCAGCCTGTGAGCCTGAAATGTATAAAATTAATTTGAGAATATTACATTAGCTATAGAGTTTAGCTATGCAACATCAGGTAAGCTATTTTGTGTTTTTTATTAAATAAGATCAAATAATTTTTAGATAGATAGATAGATAGATAGATAGATAGATAGATAGATAGATAGATAGATAGATAGATAGATAGATAGATAGATAGAT
>JANRMT010062857.1:26774504-26807523 GCA_026402145.1 Polypterus bichir lapradei | reverse complement strand
GATAGATAGATAGATAGATAGATAGATAGATAGATAGATAGATAGATCCTACCATGTATCCTTTACAGTAGAGATGTCAGGCTTACATCGGGCAAACACAGGGGTGGTCTAAGGATTGGTGCAGATTCCTCTCATCTTCTCTCTATACACCACCTC
Organism: Polypterus bichir lapradei; assembly: GCA_026402145.1. Lineage (NCBI taxonomy): Eukaryota > Metazoa > Chordata > Cladistia > Polypteriformes > Polypteridae > Polypterus > Polypterus bichir. The sequence goes on along the minus strand of JANRMT010062857.1, from coordinate 26,807,367 downwards.
ACTAAGCCCTATTATGCCTCTTATATCAATGCTATACCAATTTTAAGCTGCTGTACCCATCAGAGGACCACATTGTAGGTAGACAGAAAGATGATAGCTATGAAACGCACTATATGATAGATAGATAGATAGATAGATAGATAGATAGATAGATAGATAGATCGATCTTTATTTGTACCCAGGTTGAAATTTGACATTTTACAGAAGCACTTTAAATAAATAAATGCATAAACAAGTAGATAGATAAATCAATAAATACACACACATTTTGGTCTGAACAAAGATGAAAATTAAAAGAAAGAAAACTTCTGACTTGGCTGTCACAGTGCCAGTGAGGCATTACACAGGCATATTGCTGTTGGTATAAAGGATCCCCAGTCACATTTTCTTGACACGCGTCTGCTGAATGATTTGTTTGCTCAAAGTCCTCAGTGTTGGTGTGTCAGGGAGAGGATATGCAGCACTGTTCAAAATGGCACTCCGTTTTGTTTTAATTCCGTCCTTTGCTACAACCTCCAGGTGGTCCACAGTATGTCCTGCAACTGAGCTTGCCCTTTTAGTTAGCTTGTTGATTGTTGTGGGCCTCTCTTGAAGTGATGTTACAAGCCACACTATAGAAATCCACACTGGACATCACAGAGTTATAGGAGATGTGAAGGATCTCTTTTCCCACATTAAAGGAATGCAGTTTCCTAAGGAAAAGGAGTCTGCTCTGCTTTGTTCTTAGATCAGTCCAACCTGTCATTAATGTGAACCCTCAAGTACTTGTAGAAGCAGGCCACCTCTACATCCACTCCTTGAATAGTGACCTGACATAGAAGCTCTTTGATGCCACAGAATCTTTATATTGGACTGGTTACTTCCCATGTTTCTCCCCATACCTGCAAGGTCTTTTTTCTGAGTACTTTGTTCCACCTTCCAAAGACATGCAAGTTAGATTGGCTGGTATTTTAACATCAGCCCCAGTGTGCATGTGGGTGGGCACATGAGATGTCTGAGGTTGGTTTCTGTATTAAACCCTATGGACAGACTTAGGCTGACCATAGATTAAGCAAATTTAAGAATGCCACATTTGGAATATGAGTTAGCACTGCTATATCAGGTAAGCCGATTTGTGTTTTATCATGGAGACCTGGCCTGGATCATGTTGTGGTCATTGCCTATGTAGAGTATTTGACCTGACTGTGTGGGGTTTTTCCAATACCCTAGTCTTTCTTTCCTATCCCACTGGTTAGGTTAAACACTGACTGTAAATTGTCCCTAAATGAGTGAGTGGGGTTGCATGTGATTGTATCTAACAATGGACTGACACCCTTCACATGGATGAATTGTGTTTCATTGTCTTTTATGACTATAAACTTGGATTTAGCAGGTTTAGAAAATGATAGATTGGTGTTGCTCTGCATTTTGGACTTGGCATTTACATTAGACAAGATGGTATATAAAAAGGTGGTATAAACAAAGTAGTATGCAACAACATATACAAAAATGGTGTTAAACTGTGGGCTTATAAAAATAGTCACTCACTTAGTCACTCAGTTACTTGGCAATGTTATCTGCTGTCAAGAATTTGATACATTTCAGTGTAAAGGTATATGCCATGGAAACTACTCAAGTAAAAGTTAAAATGTAGGCTCTGAAAAATTTACTCAAGTAAAAGTACAAGTTTGTTACCTTAGGAAAAAACCCTCAATCAGTACCGTATATACTCGCGTATAAGTCAGGTCTTGAAACCCAAGAAATTAATCATAAAATCAGACTACGACTTATATGCCCATTCAAAACTACTACACTTATTTTTATTTTTTACATCTTCTTGCTTCCTCCAATCTTGCACCAGTTTCTCAGACACATCGAATTTTGTTGCAGCAGCGCAGTTATCAATTTCTTTTGCCATTTCAACGACTTTTAATTTAAAACCAGCTTCATATTTTCTTCTGATTGAACGCTCCATTATAGATTAGGGATACTCTTATGATAAAGGTGTAGGGTGTGAGATACAAAAAACACAAAACTGTGCAAACGTCACTTCGGAATAGTTTGGATATTACTGTGTGGTCACGAAGGCACAATACATAGGAAAAAACAGGCAGTGTGATCCATGGTTACTGTCAGGTGGGTGTTAGCATATCGTAATCTCTTGAACCAACAGCGTGAGTTTTCCACATTCAACTTATATGACCGACATTATAAAATACTGGAAATTATACGGTAAAATCAAGCGGCGACTTATCTGCGACAGAACTTAAACGCGAGTATATACAGTAAATACACGTGCTGTTAAATATAAACGTAACATACACAACAATAAAAAAGATTTTATTTGTCAAAAGGTGAATCAAAAAGGTATGTATATGACAAAAAGTTTCTGTTATTATTAGCAAATACTGTACATGATAAACAAGTAATCAGAATCAACTAAGTATATGGTTAACAATGTTATCTATTGTTGTCAATTCTAAACTACCAAAGGCTACAGTCAAAAGAAAAGCTTACAGTTTCACAAATAAAGTGCAGAAGCAGACACACAAAATGAAAATGGTACTGATATCCACATGGCAAATTGCTTTTAATTGTATAGAGATTACTCATCTACAATATGTAGTGCAAAAGCATATTAATACAAATTCTAAAAAATCTAATTCTTGTATTTTTGCCACACTTCTTCAAATACATGAAAGTGTTGAAAAGAAAAAAAATATGCAAGTGGAACAGGAATTTTTTCAAACAAAAAATGGCTGTCTGCGGTGGGCTGGCGCCCTGCCTTGTGCCCTGTGTTGGCTGGGATTGGCTCCAGCAGATCCCCGTGACCCTGTAGTTAGGATATAGGGGGTTGGATAATGGATGGATGGATGGATAAAAAAATAGCTGTTGATCTAAAGTATTTATAGTTTATTGTATATTTTGACAATTGTTACTTGAAATATATGAGAATATAGCACTGCGTCAGCTGCTGGTTACATGTGGAGTCAATATAAAGTTGCTGGTAACGGAACACAGCAGTTTCCAGCAGTTCTTAGTTGCTGCATGAAGCAACAGGCAGGATGTACTTACCATAAGAATTCTCAGTCTTTGCCTGTTTGCTGCAATTGGGGATAGCGAATGCATATTCTTAAATGTAAACTTACTGATAAATATGTCAGACCTACTCTAATGTACACTATTAAAAATGTATGTACATTTAGGCAATTATCTTCTGAAGGGGAATATCTTTTTTTTTAATGATGCCACCCGTTATTGTACAAGGTACGTTCAAAATGTTTCTGCACTTTTATATTTTCGTTGGAAATAATGAAGGCAGGAGGAGTAGTAATTGGGCATTAAAAAGTTGGTGCAACGCTGGGAAAATTGCATCGCTAACAAAGGTGACTATATAGAAAAGGGATGTAATTTGTTTTTGAAATTCTTAACAAATAGAGTTAAAAAAAACAGAAGTGCAGAAACTTTTTGAACGTCCCTCGGAACTTATTGTTTTGGAGAACCAGACACTGCTTCAGACACAACAATATGTGACTATCAGACTTCTACTGTTACATCTTTCAGTACCATCAACTGTTATTTTTATTATTTATACTGTATTATTTTAACACTTTTAAAGTGAGGTACAAGTTAATTCATATCTCACTGAGCCTGTCAATACATGACATATGAGAGAAGGTGTATCTCAGTGTACAGTGACTATAGATGCAATCAGCTTACTGGCGAGCTTTGCAGCTGTGTTTCAATTACCTACTATAGTGCTGCCATCTAGTGGGTAAGTATAGAATTTATTTATTTTTTGGAGGGAACAGCCTGCAGAAAATAGAGCTGTCTGTGGGCATGTGGCCATGAACATGGTATACAGCTGCTGATGTTTTGAAGTATTCTAGATTAATTACAAGATTAATATTTTATGATAATGACAGTGACTGAGTGAGTGACAATCAATTAGATGTGAAACCTGTGGGCTCTGGCATTAATTCACATAGTTGCCTTAAAGGCATTTCTTCATTACAAGGAGTCTGACTTTATCAGGACTGTCAGGACAGCAGTACATGGACATTCTGCCACCCACTGACTGCAGACAGTCACCAGCCACCAAATGGGTTGTGTACAACAAGCATGGATAGTGCAAGGAAACATGTTACATTTGTTGTACATTTTCTTCTTAAGCCTGCACTCTGTGATGTGCTATGCTTCAAGTTCTCTCATTCACATGCAGACTTTTAGCCATGTTGCTGGTGAAAATAAAGTAATTAACAGTTCCTTTACATTTTTGACAGAGTTACTGTTGCTAATAAAACCATTACTTTCTAATATATCTCTTTACAAGTTTTTTTTTTGTGAATTTCTGATAAATTCAGTATTTATCTTATATACATAGACTTATACTGCAGTATCCTGGTAATAAATGGTTCAGTGGTCAACGTGTTAAAAGACCACGCTAGTTTAAAAAATCAACATACCTCCAAATGTTTTTAGTTACATTTGCATGTAATGTGCAGAGCACCTACTGCAATAGCCATGTTTGCCTATTTGTCTGTCTGAATGCTCCAACATGAACCGATTTTGCTTAAATTTGGCACACTTATTCTTCAAAGAAATTTGTCGAGACAGTTCCATTTTTGTTCAGATATCTCAGACATATTGTGCTGTAAAAATGTTTGAAATTTCAAAATCTCCCATTGAAAAGCATTGGTGAAACTCCAAATTCTATGTTTAAATAGAGAAATATTCTGTGTAACTTCAATAAACTACAAACTAGTTTATTGTTTCAAAATAACCTTGAGGACAATTACTACTTTAACTTGTATATACTGCACATATTGTTACTTAAAGCATCCAATAGTGTCTTCCCAGGGAGAGCAGGTAAAAGCAAGTAGTTCATACAGTAGCACCAGGGTTGCCAGACATCCTGATTTGACTGGGACTGTCCTGAGATCAACAGACAAATCCCAAGTCCTGCACTGCCTCTTAAAATCTCAATTGAACAAACGTTGCATGTAGAAAAAAAAATACATTGAATTTCTAGTTAAAGGGGCTTGCTAGTTTTTTGTAGACAGCCTGGTGTACCACCTTTTATGAATAAAATTTATAACTGACAGCTGAATCAGAGTGTTTGAATTGTATGTGCTTGTGTATGATATGTGTGCTTGTGTCATACGTTTCTCGTGCTCAACATGGCTGCTCATGCTCATGTGTAATTCATTTTGAAAGTGAAGTGATACTGATAAAGACTTTTAGACTAACAAGTTAGGTTGTATCTGCATTCTATTTATATATATTATATGAAACATAAAACATGTTACAAGTTATATTGAACATACCATACCTAAATTTTGCCTCGCCTGTGTATTAGCGGCTAAGGGACTTTGTCTTTTTTCTGAGGTTTCGTTTTCCTGATGCGCTGGCCTCTCTTGTGATATTACCGGCTAGGTGAGTTTTCTGTTTCCATGGAGGCGGAGCCCTTACCCCAACTCCACCTCTCACTTCCAGGCCGGACACATAGACACACACACTTCCACGCGTAAACGTTTATATATAAGATAATTATAATTTAATTAAAATGGTCTATTTTTTGTGTTCCTTGACATCTTTTCTTTTTTGGTCCCTTGAAACAGTGGCTGTCTCATTCTGTGATTTTGAAAATCTGGCATCCCTGAGTAGCACCCATCTGCTGTTAACCATAGAAATTCAAATAAAAAGTCACTTCTCTCACGAAGAATAGAGGAATTATGTAAACATATATAAGACTGAATTGACTTAACAATAACATACAGGTAAACATATTTGACCTAATTAATTACAGAAGAAAGGTGCAGCTTTCTTAACTGATATGAACCCAGGATGAGTTTAAAAAAAGGGGGAAATGGCTGATTTGGGGAAAGAAGATTGGATCTGCTGGGCATGCTCTGGTCATAAAGTCAGGGCAGGATTACATAGCAGTTTTACGCAAACAGAGCATGTGTTATGGTTCATTCATACCTTTTTGCTTCTGTGTATTGTATCTTCAGACTGGACCTGAAACCTTTAGGATAATGGTCAATTGTTGTGCTTCTGTTTTACAATAAATCAATCGAAAATTTCCCATTTCCCTGCGTCACCCTGTATATTGTGGACGCTGGCCCAGACACACACAGACGGACATCATATTTCACCTAACACACGTGTTTATTTACAATATTTACAGTGCACAAACCCCAGTGCCTCCAGCACCGATTCCCCCAATGTCCAGGCCTCACAGTCTCTATGCCTCTCTTTCCTGGCCGCCTCCAGTCCTCACTCTAGTGCCGGCTGCACACCCGGAAGCCGTCCGGGTGTCCCCTGTCGTCTTCCCCCCAGCACTTCCTGGTGTGGCGGAAGTGCTGGGCTCCCGGGATATTCAGGCACTGGGGCGCCGCCTGGCGGTGGCCACGGGTCCCTACAGGGCTGGGCTTCCAAGCCCTTTACCCGAGGCCCCCAACATAACCAGGGCGGACGCCCCCTCGCGGTCTGGAGGAGGCACAAGCCCTCCTCCGGTCCTCCTGGGCATCCCGGCCGGGGACCACAATATATATGGCCTCCCATTTTTCCGCAACATGGCCCAATAACACCTGCATTTGTCTTGTTTAGTTACAATGTTATATTTTTGGTTACACCACTGTGTCTGTTACAGTATGAAGTGTTTTTCACAGTAATTGAAAAATCTAAACAAGATGAAGAATATTATACCATATCTTCGTAGGATCTTTAAAAATTTACACATTTCTCTTGCAGCTCCAGAATTCTCAATTATTAATTTTTTAGAGTATTTACTTATTGAAAAGTATGATCAGAACTTTTATTTTACATTCTAGTCTTTTCATTTTTTCTTTTAAACTTATTAAAGATTTATAACAAGTTAATATTGTCCTTTGTGCTAAATTAATAATTAACTGAGGGTTGTATGGTAGCAATCCACACATTCAGGCTTCGGGGTTTTATTTTTTCAAGCACATGTTAATTTAAACATAAAGGCCTGAATTTCACCTTTTTATTGAAAGCTTATTCTTTTAAAGTTTGTTATGAAAAACGCTTGCTGATCACTTCTGATGCCAAGACAACACTCTGAGCGGCACCTCAGTAGTTTATTGCTCTGGGGCACATTCTTGGGAGCTGTGCTTCTGTTAAAGGTCAACTCGTCCTAAAGCAATTTTATAGCTCCTAGTGGATTTTCACCATGCAGATGTTCAAGAAGTGCAGTTTAATATTAATGACTGGGATGGAGTGACCTGTAGGAATGAATTACTGTAAATGAGAGTGGAAAAGGAGAGAATATGACAACCTGGGAAAACAATAGACAATAAAATCTTAAATGATATGCAAAAGAAAAACCTACATTAAGTCGAAAAATAAAATGGGAACTACATACAGTATGTTTTCAAATTGTACTGTGGCACTGAGGGAAGTGAAGTGAAAACCATAATTGATCTGACGTCTTCTTTGTGACACTAATTCAGGGTGCTCTATAGAATGCCCAGGAGGGGTAAGTGGCTAGTAGGCCGAGGTCTTCAGAGGCCTCATTCATAAAAATTGTGCACACACACACAAAGAGAGACTGGAAATTTATGTATGCAACTTCCCACACAAATGTCTGAAATTATGAAGAAAACTTGATGAGTGAAAGTATGTATATTTATAGCAACTCTGATCTATGCATATGTAACATTTTGGAGAAATTGGGAAATAATGACACCTTTGATCATGTAGGAAAATGCAGCCAAACCAGCTAAATGATGACTTACACATGTAATTATTCATATCACCGAGCTTTTATTATAAAGTACACTGACGTGACAAACATATTACTCTACACCTCAAAAATGATGCATATAATGCACGGACTGTATTTTAATTCCCTTTTAAGGGGGCCAATACTGCGTATTTGCACTAAATAGCATGCAGAAGGAACTCCGAGTCCAGCTCAGGGCGGCGAAGGAGCAGTACAGGAGAAAGCTGGAGCAGAAGTTGCAGAATAACAGCATGAAGGAAGTATGGGATGGGATGAAGATCATCACTGGCTGCAGCTCGAAGTGGGGTGCCACCATCGAGAGAGACGTGGAGAGAGCAAACCAAATGAACAACTTCTTTAACAGGTTTGACCACCCTAACCCACTCTCACCTCGGCGTATTGCATCCGCCAACCATCCTTCTGCTGATACCAGCATAGTAGAGACATCCCCACTCACAATTACAGCAGCGCAAGTGAGCAGAGAGCTGGGGAGACTTCATGCCAGCAAAGCAGCAGGTCCAGATGGTGTATCGCCACGACTGCTGAAGGCCTGTGTGCTGGAACTGGGGAGTCCTCTACAGCGCATCTTCAACCTGAGCCTGGAACAGGAGAGAGTCCCGAGGCTTTGGAAAACATCTTGTATCACCCCAGTCCCAAAGGTATCACATCCTAGTGAGCTGAATAACTTCCGGCCTGTTTCTCTGACGTTACATGTGATGAAGACCATGGAGCGGCTGCTGCTTCACCACCTGAGGCCACAGGTCTGCCACACCCTTAATCCTCTGCAGTTCGCATAGCAGGAGAAGGTGGGAGCGGAGGATGCCATCATCTATATGCTACACCGATTCCTCTCCCACTTGAACAGAGGCAGTGGTGCTGTTAGAATTATGTTTTTGGACTTCTCTAGTGACTTCAACACCATCCAACTTCTGCTCCTTAGGGACAAGCTGACAGAGATGGGAGTAGATTCAGACCTGGTGGCATGGATTGTGGACTATCTTACAGACAGACCTCAGTATGTGCTTCTCGGGAACTGCAGGTCTGACATTCTGGTCAGCAACACAGGAGCGCCGCAGGGGACTGTACTTTCTCCGGTCCTGTTCAGCCTATATACATCAGACGTCCAATACAACTCGGAGTCCTGCCACGTGTAAAAGTCCGCTGATGACACTGCTATTGTGGGCTGCATGAGGAGTGGGCAGGAGGAGGAGTATAGGAAGCTAATCAAAGACTTTGTTAAATGGTGCCACTCAAACCACTTACACCTGAACACCAGCAAGACCAAGGAACTGGTAGTGGATTTTAGGAGGCCCAGGCTCCTCATGGACCCTGTGATCATCAGAGGAGACTGTGTGCAGAGGGTGCAAACCTATAAATACCTGGAAGTGCAGCTGGATGATAAATTGGACTGGACTGCCAATACTGATGCTCTGTGCAAGTGAGGACAGAGTCGACTATACTTTCTTAAAGGGTTGGTGTCCTTCAACATCTGCAATAAGATGCAGAAGATTTTCTACCAGACGGTTGTGGCGAGTGCCTTCTTCTACGTGGTGGTGTGCTGGGGAGGCAGCATAAAGGTGAAGGACGCCTCACACCTGGACAAAGTTGTTAAGAAGGCAGGCTCTATTGTAGGAATGAAGCTGGACAGTTTAACATCTGTAGCAGAGCGACGGGCGCAGAGCAGGCTCCTGTCAATCATGGAGAATCCACTGCATCCACTGAACAGTGTCATCTCCAGGCAGAGGAGTAGCTTCAGTGACAGACTGCAGTCACTGTCCTGCTCCACTGACAGACTGAGGAGATTGTTCCTCCCCCACACTATGCGACTGTACAATTCCACCCAGGGGAGTAAAAGCTAACATTACTCAAAGTTGTTGTCTGCTTTTACATGCATTTTTATTACTCTTTAATTTAATATTGCTTTTTTGTATCAGTATACTGCTGCTGGATTATGTGAATTTCCCCTTGGGATTAATAAAGTATCTATCTATCTAAAGAACTTTTTTTTTTTCCGAGGAGTAAAAACTTTAATGCTGTACTGGCAGATATAAACACAAAACCCTTTCAGAGGCGGTCTGCACTCACAGGAAACATCTGTCAAACATGACGGCTTGGCTCCCAACTCCAAGTCAAAAGAACACAAAGTCTTCTTTTCAAGTGGGTACAGTGGCTCGGGAGCAGCGACTGGAGCAGAGGGGGTCTGAGGGAGAGAGGACAGGAGAGTGAGGACTTTTTTTTTTTGGTTTTACATCAGTTTATTCTCATGGAACTAGCTGACAGGTCAGGAATATCCCAGCCAAGCTTCACTCTGTCCTGCCTGATCTGGTGGTAGCCAATAACCGACTGGTGAGGTACTATGTCCAGTTTTCATTTGGTGTGAGAGTTGACACGTAAAACATAACAAGTTTTTGCTAACATAAAATGGCAATTTCCAGCAGTGTCCTTTTTTTCCTAATATAATCTGAGCACTTCATAGCACTCATATTGCAATAAGGGCATCTAACGAGAATGAAACTGCTTTTGTTAACTGTGAGCAATTACATTAATGCACAAGTCATTCGTGATGCCAGGATGAGTGTAATGGCTTGCTTGATTGTGGCAAACCGTGATTCAATTATTTTGAGGCAAAGTATCCTTGAAAGACGTGATGGTACAGCATGTGTTTGGTTGCACATTGGTAAAGTAACTGTTTGAACCCTCAGACCCTCTACTAATCTTTGAAAACAGCAACCACGGCATGTGCCGGCTAATAGAGGCTACGTGCTCAGAAGCTGGTGCCTTACGCCGTTCACTAAACCCCAGAGGGCAGAGAAGAGACGTTATAACACTGTACATGATCTTGCACAACCCGGTCAAAAACACTTGAATGCAGGTGGCGAGGTCTCTCCGAAGTTCTGCAGCGTCGTGATTACATATGTATGAGGTTGATTAGCATGCACCATATATTAATGATTCAGGGCAGCATTCGAAGTGCATTCATGTACACACATTTACAAAGTGATTGTGATTTATAAAGGGAAAGTTAAATAGAAAGGTGTATATGCCAGGTATTAAAAATCTGATTTTTGGTGTACGCATTTTCTGTTTTTTTGAAGTGTGCATATTTTCACACTTCAGTCCACGCAGGACTGTGTCTGGCTTTAGCTTTCTCTTTTACAATTTTAATTTCCTACATCGTCAATAGGTCATTGTTCATTAATTAATTATTGGACAGATATTGTTTGTTTCGATTTATTTTTAATTGGTTTCTACCTTGTTCTCTGCATGTTTTAACAAATCTGTATTTTAATGTGTACTAATTCCATATTTAGTAGTTAGTATAATCGCTACTTGTATTTTAACTGAGAATTGTTCAAAGCACTCTGTGTGTGCCGTCCTCGAAGAGCATTATACAAGAATAAGTTGGATAGTATTGTGGCAGGTCAGAAATTCCTGCTTTTAAATGGTCTTCTATTCAGTCATTTTTAGCATTCGTTAGCACTGTTGCTTCATGGATCCAATATGTTGGGTCCAAATCATTGTCTGAGTGGGATTTTCTTTTTCTCACTGTGTCCACATAGGTTTTTCTACAAGTTTTCCAGGTTTTCCATATCACATCCTAAACAGATGTGTGTTTGGTTTCATGCCAACTCTAAACATCAGCCCTCTGAGGACTAATACCCAATGATGCTAGGATGGGCTTAGGCCTCCTGCGACTCTTAAATGCACTAAGTTGTTTTTTAGGATGTTATGTTGTTTTTCTTTATCATCCATGCATTTTCCAAACTCGTTTATCCTGAGCAATTTCGGGAAGGTATGGGAGAGCTGGAGCCTATCCCAACAAACATTGGGCGCAAGTCAGGAACAATCCCCGGACAGTTCATCATGGTACCCTTGTTGTGTTAAATCTTAAAAGCTAACATACAATCTATGAACAGATATCACCATTTTGTTATTTTGAAATACAGTTGCTTACAAATTATCAAACATGTGGAAATGACAACCTGAAACAAAAACTTTTTTTAAGATTTATTGTTGTTTTTATCTACCTTTTATTATTTGAAGACAAAGAAGCACTGTGGGCACTATGCGACTTTCTGAACTTGAACTTTCAACTTTCTCCGCCACTTTGTCACTCGTTCAACTTCCTTTTGTTGTTTACATCACTGTTTAAAGTAACAAATAGTACGTTTTTCCTTGACTCTACTTGGTATTCGCTGAAATTCTTCTTTTTCCCTCATGCTTTTGCCATTTTCTTTACACAGAACGCTGAAGGTAAGGGGCTATTTATGTTTATTTGCATATTCAAAGAGGCACGATTCTGTGAGGAGTCGGGGTGGGGTGGCAGGCATGTGAATGAGCGTTACTTTTCACGCTGACCAGGATATATGTAGCGGAAGAACGTGGAAGTTGGCAAACGCACAGATTTATGCAACTGGATTTTTTTGTGTGTATGCACATTTCCTCTTTTGTACTTACGCCATATTTTAGTGTGAATTCTACGCACTGCATTATGCATGAGGCCCCTGTTGTTTAACTAACTTGTATTGGGGATTGGTTTTGCTGCCAGGAGTGGCTATCTGACAAGTAAAAAAGAAAAGTACATAAAATTTACAAGCTGAAGTGACCTCTCTCAAACTAAATTTGAAACCTCAAACTAGTCTGTAATTGAAGTGTACTCATTTATCCTGAGCAGTTTTGGGAGGCTGTGGGGGAGCCGGAGCCTAACAAACATTGGGTGTGAGTCAGGAACAATCACCAGACAGTTCATCACAGTACCCTGGTGTTAAATCTTAAAAGTTAACATACCATCTATGACCAGATATCACCATTTTGTTATTTCGAAATACTGTTGCTTACTAATTATCAAACAAGTGGAAATGACAACCTGAAATAACTTATTTTCTTTAGGATTTATTGTTGTTTTTATCTAACTTTTATTATTTGATGACAAAGAAGCAAACAAAAAGGCATGAATTGTAAAAATATAAAAAATATAAATAACACTTTTATATGGTGCCTATGAAAAATATTCACCCCTATGTAAGTGTTTTCATTTAATTGTTATACCACATTGAATCACAGAAGATTTAATTTGGCTTTTTTGACACTGATCCACAAAAAAAGACAAAAGTGAGTACAGATCTCTGAAAAGTGAAAATTAATTACAAAAGTAAAACACAAAATAATTGATTGTATAAATATTTACATCTCATTGTTATGCAACATTTAATCACAATGGATTTCATTTGACTTTTCTAACATTGATCACCAGAAAGACTCCTTAATGTCAAAGTGAAAACAGATCTCTGCAAAGTGGTCTAAATTCATTAAAAATGTAATTTAAGTGCAGGGTCTAAAGGTCACTGGAGCCATAAGAGAGGCAGATACAGCAGGTGCAGCATGCAAAAGGTGCTTTTATTTTGCAAAAATCAATATTTGTCTAAAAACAATCCAAAGGTGTACTCAAAAAGAAATACCTTTAGGTTTGTCATAAATACCGAGTACATATTTGTTCGCTTTATGCTTTACACAGTGACACCTCATAAGTTCTTTCCTCTTACTGTATGTTCATTTCTAGATAAGTGGCATTTATTTATTTATTTATGGTTAAACTCCAGTTACTGTAGAAGTGAGCTGGTATTACCAGCTTGACCACACACTTCTCTTGCCATTTGCCTTGTATTGAGGATTTGTTTTGCTGTCAGGAGTGGCTAACTGACAAGTAAAAAAGATAAATACATAAAATATACAAGCTAAAGTGACCTCTCTCAAAGTAAAACGATTTAAAACATGAAACTAATCTGTAATTGAAGTTGCACAGAAAGTTTCTCTGTTTTAAGACAGATGAGTTTACAAATTTGTTAATAGTTTTCAGTAAGAGGTTTTAAAAATTGAAATCTTTGCACAGTATGTTGTATTCCAGTCATTGCAACAAAAATGTAAGTTTCCTAACAAAATTCCTTGAAAAATATTGTGCCAAATTTCAATAAAATTGGTCCACTGGGAGCCAAGTTGTTTCATGAGGAAAGAAAGATGGATAGATAGATATAGCGATAGAAGCAGGTGCTTTTCACATTACAGAATATGTGAATATACCAAAATAAGAGTTACATAATGAAAGACTTTATTTTAAAAAAAGAAACTATTCTAAAATGAGACAAAATCAGAAAGAGATCAAAAAAGCCAAATCTGCAATAAAAGAATACTCAGAAACAAGGATTAAATTAGGACTCAAGACAGAGCACTTACAGATGTACTAGAATCCAAAAGACCCGGACAACAAAAGTAGTAGAACTAATTAATGCCTCAGCTCTCCACCAAGGCCTCTTAGGTGTCTATTAAGATCGAAGGAGGTCCCCACAGCTGCTCTGTTCAACATTATTGTGTTATAGCCTGGGGGTGTTTCCCCTGGCATTTGTTTTTCTTTTTTGTGTTTTTATGTTTTTAAAGTATTACTTTTATTGTAAACATATACATTTTGTTAATTTGTTTTTATTATTATATAGTATCTATGCATGATGTGGGGGTATTTTCCGTACGTCGCTTAAATCATCGGAGATCAGATGCCTCATCTTGGATGAGTTAATGCCGGTAAACCAATCTGGGATAAGTCGGTTTTTCAAACACAGCCGTGTAGTAGATTAGTCTAGCTGGATCTAATCATCTGAGATGAATGTGCGCGCCCATGCTGATTGAAATGCCCATATATATTGAGTCTAGAGAACATGATCAGCAAGTCTTTGATAGGTTGTAACAAAATGACAAAAGAACGGGCGCATTTTTTCACACAAGCGGAGCAGGACCTTTTATTCGAAGTATATGAAGAATTTCAAGATTTAATATGCACAAGGGGTAACACTGCAAAAGCAGCTCAAACCAGAAAAGACGGCTGGCAAAAAGTGGCCGACAAATTAAACGCGTGAGTAGTGTGCATTGTACTTACTGAATGCAGCGTTTTAATTCCTATCTGTCAGATTAATTATTATTTAATATGTCATAATTCCAGATCAAACGTGAGCACCAGGAGAACATGGGAACTGGTTAAACCGAAGTACAAGAATATACTTCAAACTGGTAAATATTGGTATATAACTATTTAAAGAAATGTTGACATAAAGAATCATATAATATAAAAAACATTCATTTTAAAGCTAATAAGAAGGCAGACAAGCAAAAAACAGGTGGAGGTCCAAGCGGTCCAGACCTAACCCCTGCAGAAGAGTTGGTTCTCCAGCAAAATGCCCATCGCCTGGTTTTTGAGGGCATTCCAGGGGGAAGCTCCTCCTCAGAACCAGTGGCAGGATGCAGTGGTCACTCCATTTCAGGTAAAGGATGGTCATTGCATATATTTGTCCTCAATGTGTGCCATAGGTATGCTCCATATAGCCCTCTTTATTTGTTGGGTCAGTTGTAGGGAATGTCATATCCCTAGAACTTGTGTCTGACCAACGAGATATTGACGAAGGTCAAATATTTGATGAAGACACTGTGTCTGATTATTCATCAGGAGGAGAGGTAAATTTTTCAAATAATGTTTGATCAAACTCCACTCTGATCAGTCCCATGTGCCCCAATCACATTTGGAAATCCTGGGTAATGAGAATGTTAGGCTGATTGTGAGATTCTTTATGGAACTGTGGGTGTGTATTACCTACCTGCAATGGCATTAAACGCCTCTTTTATTGTCTGCACACGCAGGTATCCAGGAAACACTATGAAAACCCGAAGGAAATATTTCAGAGCCAAACAGACTTTACGAATTGCCTGGCAAACTGCACTTTTAGACAGATTTTCCACATCGCCTACAGTATATAAAAAAGTGCCGCTTGCAAAAAACCTCAAAGCAATGCGTACTGTTTGTGTGGTTGTGAGATCCCGACTTCTCCTAGTTTGACTTCAAATATAAGGTGCTAATAAATCTTTGAGGTACAATATTCCCCCCCGGCTAAAGCAGTACCTTTCAAAAAGAATTTCCTTCAGGAGCAGTAAAGGATTTTGCCGATCGCGCAAAACCCTATGAAATTCTCTTCTTATAATTTGCGCACCGATATCAATTGGTCACTCATTCATGAACGGTGAAGCTATGACTGATGACTGAATGAATTCCACGCACGGACACTGATTAAGTGTGTGAGCTAATCTTTGTTTACATAGAACAAACCTGCTCCAAGCAGGTTTGAGGATTTGGATGTGCTGCTATGACAACACATCCAACAAGAGTTTAGAAAAACCGACAGATCCAGGATCATGTCAAATCGTCAACAATTACATCCGGCTAAACAAGTAATCCACATATGAAAAATACCCCTGTGTTCTCTTATGCTCCCTGTGCTTTGTGGCAGAATCCAAAGGGGCGGGGCCACCCTGACATCACTACTGAAGGACCACCCCCTGCCTATACAGTATACGTGAAGCTGAAAAGCAGATCTTTCAGCTCTTCATCGTGCTTAATTCTAAGTATTTCGAGAAAAGCATTATTTTGAAACTTTTATCTTTTTCTGACTTTCATTTTAGCTTTTGAATTTGGTTTGCCACTTCTACATTTACAATTAGGATATGATTGTTGTTAGTTGCCTTGTTTCTTGCCTTTTGCCATTTTTGCTCCTTTCTGAATGTGTTCCTTGTGGACTTTTTCCTCAAATTAAATGTCTGATGGGCATTTTGATATATTTTGACATATTTAAATTATATTGAACATTAAAAGTCTGTTCCCAGGCTAAAGCCTACCAGTACCTACTTCAGGCAGACCAGTGAAGACTCCAGCCTTATTCTGTGAGGCCTCACCCCATTTTGCTATTTTGAGTGCACTTAATCCCAGACATCAAATTTGCAAACATGTCTAAATTCCTGCTTACACTTAGTCAGTCTGGGGCATTAAGTGTTGTTTGTTGAGGGAAAAAAATAATTTAAGCTATTTCAGCACAAGGCTGGAACATAACAAAATGTAAAAAGTAAAGACGTCTAAATACTTTCTGGAGGCACTCTGTATAGAACACAAAGTAGACCTTCAATATGCTTAGGAATGTCAATGAATAAAAGGGATCTGGATTTTTCTTTCCATTTTTAAAGTTTTTGATAATTTCATGAATGATTCTCGAATAATGTTGAAAATTGACTTCTGAATGAACTATTCTTACTAGGCGGCATGGTGGCACAGTGGTAGCACTGCTGCCTCACAGTAAGGAGACCTGGGTTCGTTTCCCAGGTCCTCCCTGCATGGAGTTTGCATGTTCTCCCCATGTCTGTGTGGGTTTCCTCCGGGTGCTCCGGTTTCCTCCCACAGTCCAAAGACATGCAAGTTAGGTGGATTGGTGATCCCAAAATGTCCCTGGTGTGTGGGTGGGTGTGTGTGTGTGCCCAGCGGTGGGCTGGCACCCTGCCCAGGGTTTGTTCCTGCCTTATGCCCTGTGCTGGCTGGGATTGGCTCCAGCAGACCCCTGTGACCCTATGTTGGGATATAGCGGATTGGACAATGACTGACTGACTGACTATTCTTGCTAAGTAGATTCCTGCAGAAAGAGTAATCATTTCCATGAAGACTTTTCTTTTAGATTTTCCTCACACAGTTATGTTGAATATACTGTTAACAGTAGCACCCCATTTCAAAAACAACTACAAATTATTTTTTTGTGTAGTGCTCTTCACTGAGTCAGATACAAAGTGCAGTGAACATTTCTCAGTTAAAAGTTAGTTTATATTATATTTTATATTAATATAAAATAGTTTATATTAATTACTAAATACAAAACTAGTACACATAAAAATACACATTTGATAAAACACACAAAGAACAAGGTAGAAACTGATTAAACATATTCGTCCATTAGTTAATTGATGAATTATAGCCAGTTGAAAATGGAGGAGATTAAAATTCTAAAAGAGAAAGTCAAAAGCAAACTCACAACCTTAGAGACCTCAGCCAATTGGCTGCCTACCTGCTTCTGGGTTTTCTGTAGTGAAGCCTATAGTGGTCGTCCAATCTGAGAGAATCTTTACATCCAATGATTGCAATGCTCTTTTATCTGAGATAACATTTCTATATGCAGGAGAGCATCCTGGCAAGTAGAGCAGTGGCACCAAGTACCACATCCAGATACTGAGAAGAGAAACCGAAGAGAGGAGGGTTAGTAACAGTTTATAAATGTTATATTAATTATATTTCTGTACAAATTAACAAAAACAAATGCAGTATGCACAGCTAATCAGCAGCTCTAGTCAGGGTAAGCTGGACTAAAGTAATGAATCCTCAGCCTGGTTTAAAGCTAAAACTGAAGGGACATCTCTTACATTAGCAGGCAGATGATTATATGATTTCAGAGCTCCATAATGAAAAACTTGACCTCCCACTGTTAGTTTAGTAGTCCTTGGAATCTTAAGTAGACTAGCATCTTGAGATCTTAATGTGCGCTCTGGTTTTTAATTAATGATAAACTCGGATAAGCAAGCAGGGCCTTGGCCATTTATGGCTCTATAAGTTTAAAGGAGGATTTTGAAATCAGCCCTAAGCTTAACTGGGAGTCCGTGTAAAGACTTGAGAACTGGAGTTATGTGTTCAAATTTTCTGGTTCATTTCATAATTTTTGCTGCATGAAGAACGATTTGAACAGCAATTGAATAGCACATTGCAGTATTCAGTAGAAATAAATGCATGAATCAGTTTCCCAACACCTTGTGTGTTTAGAAAAATTCTTAATCTTCTAACATCTTTAAGGTGGAAAAAAACATTTTTGGATAATTTTGAAATGTGTGTTTTAAATGACATGCTAGAGTCAACTTTAACACCTAAATTGTGTGCTGATTCAGTAACACTAATGGTGATTCCAACTGAGTTCAAGAGTGACAGAATGTTGTTGTTGCAGTCAGCATCATTCCTTCGAATACTAAAATTTCTACTTTTTCTGTATTCACAGACAAGTAGTTATCATCCATCCTCTCCGTTAACTCACTGACACGATTAATTAGGGACACCATCTGAGAAACGCTATTTCGTCTAAAAGAATGGTATAATTGGGTGTCATTTGTGTATGAGTGAAAATTAATGTTATGTTTTAATGATTAGTTCCCAATGGAACTAATGTAAAGTGAAAACAGTAAAGGTCCCAGCACCCTGCGGGACACCATATTTAACTTTTGAGTATAATGATGGAGTACAGCTAAAACATTTGTGTACATGCTAGTAATGATTTGATAAATATGAACCAAACCAGGTAAGCAAAGTGCCTGTGAGCCCAATGTAATTTTCCAGCCTGCATAGTAAAATAGAATGGTCAATGGTGTCAAAAGCTGTGCTTAAATCTAACAAGTCTTCAGACTGATGTAATTTCCTTCATAAGTGGATATCAGAATCACTTTCCAAGGTGAGCAGGGCAGCCATGTTATGTAAATTACAGCCCACCATGGTGAACAGGTAATTTTTTTTACTCTTCTCAAGCACTGCTGCATCTATCAAACCATTTGTTCTGGCAACAGTGATGTAAAACAAGAGAATCCTGCAGAGTGGCCATGTAGACGCTTGTCGTTCAGGTCTTTTGTTAAATTTGCCTCACTCAGGGATGAGGTTTTCTCTCTATTGTGATTCCATTTGCTTCTCCACAGGGAAGCTGAAAATTGAGGCGAAAGAGTTGGGGTAATTCAGTGTATCTAAACAGAATGGCCTCATGAGATAATATGTAAAAATGACAATAAATTCTGTCTAATTGGTGCCTGTGCTTGCTCAGGTGTTCAAGCTTATTGCCTACATCGTCACGTTTACTATGCCATGACTCTTCTTTATTTAATCACAGCTCAGATCCCTCAGTGAACTTGATTTTTTTTATCCTATCTATATAAAAACAAGTTAAATGCTGTATATTTCAGAGATGAAAAAGTGTCTATTTAACACAGTTTTTTTTTAATATACAAGTGGTTTGATTCATACCATTTTTTTTGTCATTGTGCTGTTAATATAATATAGAAAAACACTGCAGGAAATTTCTTTCACTTTATGAAATGCATCTCAGATTTTGTTAATGATATGTTTTTATATATTTATGACTTCAGAATTTATTAAGAAAGCAATTAGAGGGTACATTTTATATATGCTAATTAGCCAAACAGCCGTTTTGTATTCAAATTAGCACATCTTGCTCTGACAGGCTCATAAATTGCACTTTCTGAGTCTTTGCTCTGTATTTATTTCATTTGCATTACAAATAATTTCCTCCTAGTATCGAGCACAATACATCTTACATATGGAAGTGCAGGAAAATGCTTTACTGCATTTCTAGTGGCAGTACAAAAGCTCTGCGTCCATTGAATAGGGTAAGTGAAACCAATCAAGATGGACACTTATAGAAAGTTACTATTATTATAGTTATAAGAGAAAAGATTAAGCTGATAATTACTGGGCTTAATTGTATGGAGTTAATGAGGCATGCTCGTTACAATTCATCATTGACCGTGTATATGCAATTTACATGACATATAAAAATACAAATGCCAGCACTAACATTCACTAACCTTTTTTTCTCTTTAATTATGAGTTAATTAACATTAGTCAGTGTATTAAAAGAAATGGTTATAAGCAAACTTCATTATTCCCTGCTATTGTGTGCACTTAGGAATTTGTGTATTTATCAAACAGGAAGAATAAAAAAAAACTCTATTTGAGATACTATTGAAAGAAATATGTTAAATTTAAAATATTGTATCAAGAATTGAAGTGAAATTGAAGTGTCAGAGCAGTGGTGTAGGATTGATAACTGCCTTTGCCAAGGCATTTGGGCATTATGAGCTGCATTATCCATGTTAAACTGCAAACAATAACTCTCCCTCTGTATGTAAAGTGCCATTTTTTAAAAATCCAGAGTACAATAAATAAATTTAAAAAAAAAAAAGCTAAGGGGGTGTTTTAAAAGCAAGTGCTGGCAAAGAGGCAAAAAATTATGAATGTATTGAAGAAGCCAAGAAGAAACCGCAGCAGAATTAATGTTAACAACATAGATAAATGCTCTCTATTCAAAGATACAGTTTTTCTAAGATGTATCAGTTAAAGCTGTATTAAGAACATTAAAAAAAAAAATGAAAGCGCGGATTAAATTGGGACTAGTGATGTTTAATCTTTGACTATTCTATTTTCTAACATTAGAGCAAAAAAAAAAGTCTAAACCGAAATTCTCCATTAAGTGACAGGAGGAGACAGATAATGTCAGCGCTGTCATATTTCTTAAGTTCAGGGGCTCCAGGATGTTACAGGTAATGCTTAAGATGCAAGGGAGCCAAGAAATCCATTAATAGCACATGATGAAGGATAATTTGCAGTGTCAATCCAGGTGGCTTTGTGCTAGCTATTTTTTAGCCCTCTAATTAAGTATATTTTCCCCTTTGATGTCATTAGCTTAACTAATGGAATATGGGATTACATCTTCATTGTGGTCAGTGACAGTTTAAATTAAGTATATTAGATTCCCGGTATGCAAATCTTACGATGACTATAATTGATTTAGGTGTGATTGCAGAGAGTTTCTAATTTCACTGATTACACTGGAAAGAATATTTAAATATTCACAAATCCAGCTCTGTCTGGGCTCATAGGCCAGTCAGGCTTGCTGCAAATTTTATGAAGTATTTCTAAGAATCACTATTATCTATCTATCTATTATCAGATGTGCATAGCTCATACAGATTTGGGGAGATCTGAGGCAGATGAAATTTAACTTATGTAAAAGTAAATTACTACATGTAGGAAGTAATAATGTTACATTTGAATGCACAATGGAACATCCCATACTTGAAAGTACGCCATAAGAGAAGGAGCTGGGAGTCATAGGGACTTGTCAATATCTATAACCAGTGAGTGTACAGAAAGTCTAACAGAACATTAAGAAAGTCTAACAGAATATTAGGTTATATAGCCCAATGTACAGTACAAGTCAATGGAGGTTATGTTTAAGTTATGTAAAAATAAGACATTGCATCACTAGAGAAAGCTAAGATTTGCATTGGGTGTGACAAGGATGGATAGGATTAGAAATGAGTACATTAGAGGGTCAGCTCAAGCTGGACAGTTGGGAGACAAAGCCAGAGAGGTGAGATTGTGTTGGTTTGGACATGTGCAGAGGAGAGATGATGAATATATTGGGCGATGGGTGCTAAGGATAGAGCCGCCAGGTAAGAGGAGAAGAGGAAGGACTAAGCGAAGGTTGATGGATGTGGTGAGAAAGGACATGCAGGTGATGGGTGTAACAGAACAAGATACAGAAGACAGAAAGATATGGAAGAAGATAATCTGCTGTGGTGACCCCTAATGGGAGCAGCCGACAGAAGAAGAAGAATCACTAGAGAAAGCCCAGAGAAGAGTGACTAGGCTGATTCTGGGACCTTTTGCTCTTTCACATCTGACTGTTGGAAATCTTCAGCTATTTGTTTGCCATTTTTCAAGCTTTTAAATGGTGTTTTGTCAGTGTTTTAAAACGTTCTTCAGACGTTTGTTTTTTTTTTTTTCTTCAAACATTTCTCAAGAACTTTCAAAGAAGCATTCTCAGGGAAAATATGATTGACATCATTTCCAGTCCCCATTTTGTGGTGTTGGGAGGTGTTCCAGTATTGTGAAGTGATTGTTGTGTTTCCAGAATGTCTTCTGCGACTAAAGTGCTTTAATTCCTGGCCATCACAGTCCTGAATGTTAGGTGTCCTCAGCGATGTAAGCGCAGATTTCAGGTTCACCCTGTTCTCCAGCAAAGGGAGTCCCGAGGACAACTTTGGACTCTCTATGAAGAACTCATGGAGCATCCTGAAAATTCCAGAATTACAAGCAGATATATGGAAACAGATCTACACAAATATTCACAAACTGGATAATTAGAATACTGTATGTTATACTGACTGGATATTTTTATATATCAATAAATCACACATTAGATAATAAAGTATGCCCAGAAATTAGAGATTATGACATAATTAAGCACTTATTTTGAATTAAGTGCTAATTTTACTTTTAATTTTACTTATTATTATGCTCCTTTTATTTTTTTAAAAAAGTACATTGTAATTTCACCACCAATATAGTTTAAGCACTCAATTGCATTGTGTTTTATGTAATCAAAACACAGGAATACCCTGAGATGCATGTAACATGTAATCCACCAATTTAAAATGACACCCTGAAAACCAACACCAAAGATGGGTAGGGAAAAATACCAAATGGAAAATAGACATGATTGAAGGGTGAAGTAGGCTTGACTAAAAAGGTTAAGAGACAATAGTGGTGAAGTGCTAATGTACAGTATATGCTGACAAACTACATGTGCAATGCCACTCCTTATTCATGAAAAGATCCCAGTCATCCCATGGGAGAAAAACTTTTGGAGACTAAGGTCATAAAGCTTATGAAACAGTATCAACGGTTGCATAAAGTGGAACAGGAGCTTCCACCTGCAGCTAAAGTCATTTGCGTACTGAAGTAGAATTGCACATGTAGTTTCTCAACATGCCCATGTCGATCAAACACAGGAAGCTCTGCAGTTTACCTGTCACTTTACGCTGTAGGGAGATAAGTAAATAAATCAAGGTAAATAGGTAAATAACATTTAATGTGGCTTTTATATAAGTAACATATAAAAGTTTTTCATATAAAGACCATCAGAAAACATAATCACAAACAGGACTTTGCACGATACCTTGGCAAGCTCAGAATGCCCTGCTGTTTCGTTGAAGGACATGTGTGGGACCAATGATATCCCCTGGCAGAATGACACCCGACCTGTTGCTGCATCCAAACGGTGCCATCTTTCACCTTTACGCCTGGTGCAGCTGTGTTGTTCTTATGTATGAGTGGACGTTTCTTGTGGGGAGGGCTTCTGTTCTCTTTCTCCGATGTAGAATCCTCATCCTCATATGAGTTCACCTCTGTTATATGTCTTCATTTAAAAACAGCAGTGTCATATCAGGGGCAACATGAATGTGACTGAGAGAATAAAACTGAATTAAAAAAAAATGCTATCCTTTACAAGTACCAAACATTTACACCAGCCGGTACAGACTCAAGTCAAATGTATGCTTTTATTGTGCAGTATTAACAATAAGAGTAGCTCACTACCTAATTCTGGGAAGCGCCCAGACTCAAACCCGCGACCTCTTGGTTATGAGTCAACAGTTCTTACCGCTGCACTACCCAAGTGTCAGCATCATACTCTAACCGATTTATTTTTTTTTGGTTATATTCTTGAAGAAAAGTGCACTTGTTCTGCTATATTTGTACCTTTTGTGAAAGTGTTTGTTTGATATTTGGACTTCAGTCTTCACACATTATACAATTCACCAAAAAATGTTGTCATTAATAATATAACATGAAAAAAGTTTCTATTTTAGGTATGTGTTCAACATTTCTTGCAATTCTCACATTTCCTTTAGTCCCACATTTACATAGATCATTGTAATAATGGAACACACATGAAATGCAAATCCAAATGATGATATATTATTTGCCCTATAGAACTCCAGGCACCTCACAGGCAGATAAACAAAACTTGAGATGGCAGAACTTTTTCCTCGAGTTGAGCTGGGGGATGGGATAGCAGGCTGCTTGCTGCTTGTGCTGATCGACACATTTACAAAACAAAAGACACCGATGGAGAGGTGCGAAGGAATTTAAGGTGGCCCGGGATTACGAGTTTTTTTTTGTAGGCTTCAGGGATTCTAGTGTTAAATTAACTGAAACAAAATGGCAGGATATGTCTAGGCAGACTGACATGGAAGTGATGTGAGAGATGGAATAGCTGTCAATCTTCCATTCTGCAGGAGGAGGAGAAGGCATCGTACACAGAGCCAACCCCTGGTCTGGAGGGTATTTACCATTACCAAAGCCCTTAGGCTGTTTCCTGTGTGCACATGCATGACACCTCATATATCAAAATGCCCTTTCTTAGTAGATACTTACTGCCCTAGATGTTCAATTCTGCCAAATTTCAGCTTTTTAACTAAATTAAAAATATTGTGAGTGAGTCAGCCAGTTTTTTAAGCAGTCAACTTTTCAGTATATATATTTATAAATTCATCTTTCTCTCTCTCTTTCTTCAAAGGCTTCCATGAACATATATTTTTACTGACATGCATGAAGGGAATTTTCTGTATGTTTTGATGAGCTTTGACTATTTTTAAAGGAACCTGTCAGGAAAGAGATATTAGAGCTGCCATTACTGATTAAGATGGAAGTTCCAGGGCTGTCATCCTTCCTTGCTTGTCTTTAGTGAGCCATTGGCTTGGAACAGGCATGCAGCAAGTGCAAAGGTTATGCTTACTCCAGGTCAATGACTCTCCTCCCTGTTAAAATCCTTAAATATGAATAGTGCCATTGAAAATAATGACACTAATGGGCACTAAGATGTGTGCTCTATGAGGGAAAGATTAAAGCAGTTGAACGTTTTCAGTCTAAACAAGCAGGGATTAAGAAGTGACATGATTGAAAAAGTTTAAAATTATATAAGGAATTAGTCCAGTGGATCGAGACTCTTACTTTAAAATGAGTTCAACAAGAACACGGGGACACAGATGGAAATGTAAATACTGTGCAAACATTATAAAGTTTTTATTCATACAAAGAATCTTAGACATGTGGAATAAATTGCCAAGTTGTGTGGTAGACAGAAGGACTTTAGGGAAATTTAAAACTTGACTTGATGTTACTTTGGAGAAATTGAGTGTTTAGGATTGGCAAACGGGTTGGACTGAATGGCCTGTTCTTGTCAAAATCTTTCTAATGTTCAAATAAGGATAAAAAGAGTCAATGACAATCATGGTTTAATTGGACATCTTTAAAGAATTTAGTAGACCACTGCAAGAGTTTTTGGTGAACCTTGTATTATCTATGAGGTGAAATGTAGTAGCTAAGTATATTAAATGTTATGCAACCATTTAATGTGAATCATGGAGCTTATAGCTGGATTTGTGTGATGCAACAAATGTTACACAATTTGTAAGTGAGAGTCACAAACTCACAATTTGGGTTAGGCCTGCTATCAGTAATGTTTAAATACAATAAATGGTGGAAACCCACGCAGACACGGGGAGAACAGGCAAACTCCATGCAGGGAGGACCCGGGAAGCGAACCCAGGTCTCCTAACTGCGAGGCAGCAGTGCTACCCACTGCACCACCGTGCTGCCCGGCCTTAGCATTTAATGGTTAAATACAAAAGACAATAGCTGACTTTTTACTGAGCGTCTTCCTTAGCCTGCCGCATTAACTTTAATACAACTGATACAGCATGACAACTCATTGGATGTCATTATATTACTTCTGGGTTTTGGCTTGCTGCAAATAATGCTCTGGTCAAATACTACAGAAAAGGTTTGACCACTTAAGTTCCTTTTCCCAGAGAGTCATCCTTCTTGGTGATTTCAACATCCATATTGACATCCCCACATCTAAACTGAGAAATGAATTCCTATCCTTACTGGACTATTTTGAGTTGACACAACATGTTGATTTTCTCACCCACTCTGGTGGTCATATATTGGATCTGATCTGCACTTCTGGACTATCTGTTGCCAACATTTACAGCACTTATTTGGGACTCTCTGACCATAAAGCAGTATTTTTCACTGTCTCACTGCCTTTCCCTCCTCTTACCTGTAAATGGCAAATTTCTTACAGAAATCTTAAAAATATCTGTCCCTCTATCCTTTCTGGATCCATTTCTGATCTTTTACTGCCTTCACCTATTCTGTCCACACTAGATAGTCTTGTTGATCACTATAACTCAGCCCTTCATTCAGCATTAAATAAAACAGCTCCTTTAAAACATAAGGAGGTTTCCTTTAAACGTTCAGGTCCCTGGT
The DNA here is from genome assembly GCA_026402145.1 of Polypterus bichir lapradei. NCBI lineage: Eukaryota > Metazoa > Chordata > Cladistia > Polypteriformes > Polypteridae > Polypterus > Polypterus bichir. The sequence goes on along the minus strand of JANRMT010062857.1, from coordinate 26,780,842 downwards.
ATAATTCAGAATTGCCATCTATGAAAGCAGCTGGCCAACCCCTTGAGAGAATGTCACGTAAGTCTGGCCTCACCGTGCACATCTAGGCTTTCTCTGACCACCAATGAGCTTACAGAGAAGTACTAACTGCTGCCAAGAACACCCATTATGGCAGAATAATAAAAAGTGGCCATGACAACCCAAGGGTTTTGTTTTCTGTAGCTAATAAACTACTCGAACCCGCATCTGGCCCAACTACCTCTTCTACTGAAGTCTGTGAGAAATTCCTCCACTTTTTCCGTAACAAAATTAAAGATCTAAATAATTCAACTAACATGAATATATCATCTGTTTACATCTTTCCCTGTTTTCCCACTCCATCCAACTCCTTCTCTAAGTTCTCACCACACTGTAAAAAATAAATCTTGCATGTGTGAAAAATAATAATAAAAAATAGCTAACTATACGCAAAATAATCATTACATTAATTAATAAAAATGGGTTTTACCCTTTTTCTTGATTATATTAATTCTAATTCAATAAAAAAATTAAGAATAATGTTAACTTATTATTTTTCTTAAAATTTAAACATTTTTTATAACTTATTCTAATTTAAAAATATATACTGTGAATTGAACACATTTAAGTTAAGTTAAATTTAATTACTGGGCACTTCCTCTCACATCGAAATGTAATGACGCTGCACTTCCTCTAACATCGATTTCTTGGTCTTTACAACAACGCATTCAGCTGTAACGCGTATCCATAATAAGAGCTATTTTGCTACGAATGTGTAAGTATAAAGCATATTAAGTCCATAATGAATAACTAGTATTTCATTTCATATAGTTACAGATGTAAGCATTTGTTGTTTTCACGAAAACTTTCCCTTCATGTGGGAAACATGGCGGGCAAGGCAGCGTCTTTCTAACAACTTACCTTGTTGGTTTGCTTTAAAAAGCAAGCACATTTCTCGGATAGTTACGTATGTTCATATGTTTTTTTTATCATTTAAAACTTTTATTTTACACAGAAAAAGAAAATGACACTTTGGTCCTAAACTACGACCTGTAAACAACATATAAAGACGTTTGCCTAACCGTCACGGTATTATTTGACCTCTTATTTAATTCATGTTCTACATAGGCCATGTATTTTCTGGTTAATTTTTAACACTGATTTATTTAGCGATGTTTGATTTCCTATTTCCTATTTTATTTCAGGATTTTCGCTATCGCATACTGAAAAGTAGTGAAAAGGCGGCCATTCATTTAAGAGGATATGTTGGCGTAAATGCAGGAAGTGTTTGAAGAGCGGTGCCTGCTGCAGGATTTCACGCTTTCACTCTCTGTTTCCTTCCCGTTTACCACTCATTCCTGGGACATTATTTGATTGAGATATACTTTTTGAAGAAAGTTTAAAAAAAGAAAAGAAAATTTTCATTGACATTTGAATGTCAGTAATTCAGTAAAAATTATCCTCAGACATTTGATTTAATTTTCCTTTGAAAATATAACTCTGTTGTTGTGACTATCTGTGTATGTTCAAATAAATAAAGAGATATGGATTTTTAGCATATATTTGTTAAGTCATTACTGTCCAGCGTTGCATACTCACTTTTTTTGAGTACTTTAATTCAAATGAAAATCGGAGTAAAATGAAACCATTTTTGCCACTACTTATATTTAATCAAACTCATTTATTTTAGGTAAATTTGAGTTAATTAATAAATTAAGTTTACTCAATAGTGCAGTATATTAAATCTACTCAAAAATATTACTTGTAATTTGTTGCCTTATTTTTTTTTAAGTAATTTTAACGCAGTATTTTTTACAGTGCAGTCACATCTGCCTCTGTTAATGACCTGCCTTGTAAGATGAGGCCGACTACTTATGTACTGGACCCCATCCCCAGCACACTACTTAAATCCTGCCTTCATGCCATAATTCCGACTATTACAACAATAATAAACTCATCCCTTGACGCTGGCTCTGTGCCGCTCACTTTTAAAATCGCTTCTGTAACCCAAATGTTAAAAAAGTCTGGTCTTGATGCTGACAATCCAAACAATTTATGGCCTATTTCCCACTTACCTTTTCTGTCAAAAGTTCTTAAGCATTTTGTAGCTTCCCAACTCACCAATTACTTAATCACTAATAACTTGATGGAACCCTTTCAGTCTGGTTTCAGGGCACGGCACAGCTGTGAAACTGCTCTGCTACGGGTAACCAATGATTTGCTTATGGCAGCAGACTCTGGACAAACCAGCATATTAATTCTGTTAGACCTCAGTGCAGCATTTGACACTGTCAGACATGACATTCTACTGTCCAGAATGGAGAACATGCTGGGTATCTCGGGCACTGCCCTCCAGTGGTTCAAGTCCTATCTGACTGATAGGCAAGAGTTTGTTAGTCTTGGCAACAGCAGATCCAGCTCGGCGCCAGTCACACAAGGAGTTTCTCAGGGCTCTGTCCTCAGTCCTCTGCTTTTCTGTATTTAAATGATTCCCCTTGGCCATATTATTCGTAGCTTTGGACTCAGTTATTATTTTTATGCAGATGATACTCTATTTCAATGTTAAAAGTAGAACTTCATCAGAGCTTTCTCAGCTCACAACTTGCCTCAGTGAAATTAAAACCTGGATGGAGCAGAACTCTTTAAAATGAAATTGCAACAAAACTGAACTCCTGCAAATTGGGACTAAACTGCAACTTAATAAAATGAGCTCCTTCCCAGTCAATCTTGGTTGTGATCTCATCAGACCTGCCTCTACTGCAAAGAATCTTGGTGTCATTTTTGATTCCTCCCTTTCTTATTCCGCCCACATAAATGACATTAAGGAATTTCTTACTTTCACCTCCGTAACATATCACGTGTTCACTCCTTCCTCTCCTTTTCTAATGCTGAGAAACTTGTCCATGCTTTTATCACATCCTGTATCAATTATTGTAATTCCCTACTGGCAGGTTCCCCTTCTAATCTCATATTACAGCTCCAGCATATTCAAAACTCGGCTGCAAGAGTCCTTACTCGAGCCAACAGCAGCGAGCACATCACACCCATCCTACTCTGCCTTCACTGGCTCCCCGTGTCTTACAGAATCGAATATAAAATTCTACTAATAACCTAAAAAGCCTTAAATGACCTTGCGTCAAACTACATCAGTGACCTTCTTCATCACTATGTGCCTGTCCGCCCACTAAGGTCCTCTGATTCTGGTAATCTTGTTGTGCCCCACACTAATCTACACTCCATGGGTGACAGGGCCTTCAACTGTATAGCACCCAGACTCTGGAATGACCTACCAAAATTAATCAGATAAGCTGACTCAATGAATTCTTTTAAAAAACAACTCAAAACTCATCTGTTCAGGAAGGCTTTTAGCTCTACTTGACTAAATTACCCTTCTCTCAGTTTACCTCTCTGTCAAGATGCTCATGTAACCTGTATGTGTGTGTGGTAGACCATCAATTATGCTGTCTGTTAGGCTTTTCTCTGAATTTACTATTTATCTGGTTTAGTACAATGCTATATACTGTATACCCTGCCGTTCTTTCTTAAACTCTGTGAAGTGCCTTGAGCATGGGAAAGGTGCTATATAAATAAAATGTATTATTATTATTATTATTTGGACTTCAGATCATGAAGTTGTGGGTTCAACCTCTGACACTGTGAACCTGAGCAAGTCCGCCTGTGCTTCAATTGGAAGAACAAAAAATAAATTTAACGAATTGTATCTCAAATGTTGTTGGATAAAAGCGTCAGCCAAATAAATGTACAGTGATCCCTCACTATTATCGCGCTTCGACTTTCGCAACTTCACTCCATCGCGGATTTTAAATGTAAGCATATCTAAATATATATCACGGATTTTTCACTGGTTCTTGGATTTCTGCGGACAATGGGTCTTTTAATTTATGGTACATGCTTCCTCAGTTGGTTTACCCAGTTGATTTCATACCGGGGCGCTATTGGCGGATGGCTTAAAAGCTACCCAATCAGAGCACGTATTACATATTAAATAAAACTCCTCTATGATATACAATATGCTTCCCGCACGGTGCTTCGCATACTTAAAAGCTCTAACAGCCCGTATTGATTTTTGATTGTTTGCTTTTCTCTGTCTGTCTCACTCTCTCTAACATTCTCTGCTCCTGACAGAAGGGGTGTGAGCGGAGGGGCTGTTTGCACAGAGGCTATTTGCCTAGAGGATATGGACGTTCCTTTCAAAAATACTGAAAGACTACATTCACATTGCTCCCTTCCTTGCAGCCACTTTATCGCGGTGCTTCGCATACTTGAAAGCCCAACAGCACATATTGATTTTTGATTGTTTGCTTTTCTCTCTCTCTGTCTCTCTCTCTCTCTCTGATATTCTCTGCTCCTGATGCGCACTCCTTTGAAGAGGAAGATATGTTTGCATTCTTTTAATTGTGAGAAAGAACTGTCATCTCTGTCTTGTCATGGAGCACAGTTTAAACTTTTGACTAAAGGGTGTTATTTCATGTCTAGAGGGCTCTAATAATGTTAAAAAACGTATTTAGAAGGTTGTAAACAGGTTTTCTATGCTCTAACTGTGAAAATATTAGATTTATAAATAAAGAATCCTACTTCTACCTATTGCGGTAGAGTCTGGAACGGATTAACCGCGATAAATGACGGTTTACTGTAAATGTAAAATGTAAATGTACAATATTTAGTCAGAGTCAAACCAATAGTATCCGTGCTTAGCTGGCTGCTTTTAATCTATACTAATAAAAGGCAAAGCCCTCACTCACTCACTCACTCCCTCACTGACTCATCACTAATTCTCCAACTTCCCGTGTAGGTAGAAGGCTGAAATTTGGCAGGCTCATTCCTTACAGCTTGCTTACAAAAGTTGGGCAGGTTTCATTTCGAAATTCTACATGTAATGGTCATAACTGGAAGCTATTTTTCTCCATATACTGTAATGGAGTTGAGCTCGAAAGCCGTGGGGGGTGGAGTTTCATGTGACATCATCACGCCTCCCACGTAATCACATGAACTGACTGTCAACGCAGTACGTAAGTATGTAGAAAACAAGGAAGAGCTCCAAAAAGCGCTGAAGAAAACATGCATTATATAATTGAGAAGGCAGCGAAACAATAAGAAGTGAGCGAGTGACATATACCACCATATTCATGAGTGCTGCTACTTCGGAAACAAAGCACGGTGTAAACCTAAAGTTTAAATTAAGTTCATAGACAGGCTGCCGCTGGCGTTTGTCATGCCCACGGGTAATGCGGGATACAAGTTTAATGAGAGGACGCAGGATATAAGCGAGAGTTTTGATCACTTTGTAACTAAGTTAAAATTGCAGGTGAAGGGCTGTGCTTATGCAAATTTTGAGAGACTGTGTTTGTGGGGGATTGACAGTTAAGGCGGGTGGGGGAGTCACGTCATCATCTCCCCTCCCATTCACCTCATTTCGCTCTGAGCTGAGCTCCGCAGCTAACGCGGTCTTACGGAAGCGACTTTGTGATGCTGCCACCAAATACTCACAGAAAAATCCACAAGTTAATACACACTCTGAATCCTCCAGGCACTACTTACAAAAAGGTTACATTGACAATCGTGTTACGTTATTTTTAAAATGTTTCCTTTTCTTAGCATAAGCACAGCTGAGAAGCTTCGATGCATGTGCTCCATAACGCGTTAAAAAATAATGCATTTAATCACACTTTGCATTGCAAGCAAAGGGGAACTTCTGTCAATGCATGATTTCCTGGTACACCGATTACATTGATCAGCGCTTCCCGATTCATTTTACCCTCGCACCCCCTTGGTTTGAGAACAAGTATGAAAAAATATGAGGTTAACACAGAAAAACAGATCACCAATTGAAGCTTTATGAATAATCGATACTTTATTCGCCATCAATAATTGTTTTGGTAAAGCCATACTCAGTGTAATCCTCCTTCCATTTTATAATTTTCCGCCACTAGCCATGATTAAATGAACGGTAAAAAAGTAATAGCGAAGCGAGGGTGACTTATTCAGGCAGGCAGGCGACAGCTCAATAGCTTGAATTTGGATATAAGTAGGTTCTATTTAGTCGCCAGAAATATCTTTGGTAGGAATGGAAGTTGAATTTAGTCTTTAAATTTCTATGGTGAAGAAAAATTTATGTAATGATGACTAAATTTAACTATATAAAGTCAAAACTTGTATATATAAAGTCATTCCCGAATATATAAAGTCAAAACTTGATTATATAAAGTCACTGTCGGAATAAATAAAGTCAAAACTTGAATATATAAAGTCAGCGTCGGTATATATAAAGTCAAAACTTGTTTCTGAATATATAAAGTCAAAACTTGAATATATAAAGTCAG
>JANRMT010062857.1:26736446-26772387 GCA_026402145.1 Polypterus bichir lapradei | reverse complement strand
CATGTTATGTTATTATTAAAATGTTTCCTTTTCTTTTTACTTCTCCGTTGTGAAGCGCGGGTATTTTGCTATATATATATATATATATAGATGATATATATATATATATATATATAGATATGACAACAACATTCAAATCAATGACAAAACAATTACATTAACAATCATGTTACGTTATTTTAAAAATTTTTCCTTTTCTTTTTCATAACTTCTTTAACACACTACTTCTCTGCTGCGAAGCGCGGGTATTCTGCTAGTAGTTTAATATAACAGAGTCTGAGTGTGTTATTTGTCAGCCTGGGTTCATGTGTATTTTCTCTTTTACTGTTATTTGTGAATTATTTTTCATATTTGTGTGAGATTTCTGTTATATCTGTTCTACTTTTATGCCCTGTCCCTTCAAATGTTCTGATGCTTCCTTGTATTTTGTGGGTGAAACCCCAAGAGGTGGGGCCACCCTGACATCACTGCTGCTGGGATCTCCATGTAGCTGTACATTGAGCCAGAGAAAAAACCTCCATTGTGGACCACTGAGTGTTGTAAAGAGTTTTAAGCAGTTTGGTTTTGATTTACTGGTTTTATGATTTATATTGCTTCTATTCTTGGATTACGCTCTTCTGCTTGTACATTGGGACTTTTTCACCATGACTGGCTTTTTATAGTTTCTCTCACTTGTGAGGCATTTTTGTAAGGTTTTGGATATTCTTTATATTTCTGAACTTTTTAGGCAAAGCCTATTGCTTGTTTTTCTATTTTGTTTTTGTTAATAAATCCTTCTTCATATATATTCTGTGTTGGGGATTGTTTCTACACACCAGAGTTTCTCCCCCCTTTTGTAAAGTTAGGGAAGTTTCATTATTTTGTGAATGTTAAAAGCAGTCTCCCTATTGATAGGCCAATATAGGTGCCTGGTACCAGTAAGAGGACTTACAGCCTTGGGGTGAGCCTCTTCTGGGCAAGCCAGCAAAGGTTCTGACCAGCTTTGTAGGTCTTTTGGAGGCTTTACACTGCTTTGTGCTTCATCTAAGACTCTGTGTCACAGTAGAATGACTGTTCAATGAAAGTCATTGCATTACTGAAAGGTTCTGGCCTGCTTCAAATACTGCAGGTGCGATATACTACAGACTCCACCTGATGGTTTAAGAGATTGATAGTTTCATTATCCACATTTTGTATCCTGCATTTAGTTGCTTAATTCAAAAGATGTCACATTATTGTTTAATTATAGTCATGAGGCCACCGACTGGTTTCAACCTGCTAAATATACACTTTAAGTAAATACTTTTAACATTTTTTGACTAGTTAGTGAGATACCATTAGTATGAGGTTCTGGACTTAGCATTTATTTGTAAAATGTTATATATTTTTATGACACTTTAATAAGTGTCATAATGTCACTAACTGGTTTTGATCTGTTGTATATGCAGTACTGCTTAACCTACAGACATCACTTGACACCACTTTACTTTAAAGGGTCATAAAGCTATTGTTCACATTTGGCTTAACTATAATAGATGCAGCCTAACGGTTTAATGAAAGCCATAAACACACATAATGCCAAAGATGTCACTTTACTATTAAGTTAGGGTTATATGTCACTATCTGTGTTTATGCTGCTGCATTTATTTATAAGTTAAATACAACAGATGTTTTATATCTCTTTAATGAGAGTTTCAGTGCCTCTGCTGAATTTAGCAGTTAAATACAGCAGACGTTACTTGATTGTTGTTATGGACTAGAAGTCCCAAAGCCCACAAGTTCTAATAAGCACCAAAAGACCTTTCAAAAAATAATCACTAGAGGGGGACATCACTGTCAAACCCTGGCTAATAAAGGCAAGCACCAAATCCTTTTAAAACAAAAGGTTTATTCTCAAATTTCTCTTCAATAACAATTAAGCTCTTTGGAGCAAAATAAACAAAGAAATTGCTCAAAAACACTAAAGCAATCCAATGCAAACAAGTCCCAATACAGTACTTCAGACATGTAGTCAAACAGAGGATGATGGTCAGAATTTGAGGAATGAATACAGCACAAAACACAATTTAACTCACCACTCAAAGGGGCATTCAAAATGAACCATCAAGCACAGTGGAAGATCCTACAGATTTATAGGGCAGACGGCAGTTCCTGGCAGTTATGAGCCGGTGGCCCCACCTCTTAGGGCACCACCAATAAAATACACGGAGCACAGCAGAGGCAAATGATACATAGACAAATCAAAAAGAAAGAATAGATAGATAGGTAGATTGATGGATAGATAGTTACTTTATTAATCCCCAAGGGGAAATTCACATACTCCAGAAGCAGCATACTGATAAAAACAATATTAATGAAATAGTGATAAAAATGCAGTGCAAGTTAAAAAATGCAGGTATAACAGACAATATCATTGTATAATGTTCATGTTTACCCCCCCGGGTGGAACTGAAGAGTTGCATAGTGTGGTGGAGGAACGATCTCCTCAGTCTGTCAGTGGAGCAGGACGGTGAAAGCAGTCTGTCGCTGAAGCTGCTGCTCTGTCTGGAGATGATCCTATTCAGTGGATGCAGTGGATTCTCCATGATTGACAGGAGCCTACTCAGCACCCCTCACTCTGCCACGGATGTCAAACTGTCCAGCTCCGTGCCTACAATAGAGCCTGCCTTCCTCACCAGTTTGTCCAGGTGTGAGGCATCCCTCTTCTTTATGCTGCCTCCCCAGCACACCACCGCATAGAAGAGGGCACTCACCACAACCATCTGATAGAACATCTGCAGCATCTCATTGCAGATGTTGAAGGATGCTTCTAAGGAAGTATAGTCAGCTCTGTCCTCTCTTGCACAGAGCATCAGTGTTGGCAGTCCAGACCAATTTATCATCCACCTGCACTGCCAGGTATTTATAGGTCTGAACCCTCTGCACACAGTCATCTCTGATGTTCATGGGGTCCATGAGGGGCCTGGTCCTCCTAAAATCCACCACCAGCTCCTTGGTTTTGCTGGTGTTCAGTTGTAGGTGGTTTGAGTCGCACCATTTAACAAAGTCCTTGATTAGTTTCCTATACTCCTCCTCCTGCCCACTCCTGATGCAGCCCACGATAGCAGTGTCGTCAGCGAACTTTTGCACGTGGCAGGACTCCGAGTTGTATTAGAAGTCTGATGTATATAGGCTGAACAGGACCGGAGAAAGTACAGTCCCCCGCGGTGCTCCTGTGCTGCTGACCACAGTGTCAGACCTGCAGTTCCCGAGATGCACATACTGAGGTCTGTCTGTAAGATAGTTCACGATCCATGCCACAAGGTATGAAAATCTACTACCATCTCTGTCAGCTTGTCCCTAAGGAGCAGAGGTTGCATGGTGTTGAAGGTGCTAGAGAAGTCCAGAAACATAATTCTTACTGCACCATAATGTACATAATCAGCATAAAAATTATCAGTAATGAACAAAAGAGACATAAAACATAAATTTGAACCGCAGGTGAAGGAGGAACCCTGGCTGTTTATTCAATGTTACAACGTCACTATCTGTATTTCCTCTGTTTAATACAAGTAATGCCATATCAATGTTCAGTAACAGTCATTTTGCCACTGATGTGTTGCGACCTCCACAGAAACAGTTCTAGTTAAATGTTGCAGACACTATATCAACCATTAATGAAACTCACATTTCATCACATCTATTTGGGATGCCCTGCATTGGCCTCAAATAGTTATTTTTACAGCACAGCCCAAGTGGACTACAATTCCTCTGAGCCCGTGCAGCAGTCTGATATGGTGTTGTATCATGCTGCTACTACCATCTGTCATCCTGGAGAACTGCCTGGTACAATCCAAGACCAGCATTCTTTCAAATCCATTGTCCTCCTCTCCATGAAGTATTCGTGATAACTTCCTACTTAGGATACCAAAAACCTACCAGTTTTTGTCTACTTTCCATTTGTCTTTTATAGTGCCCAAGACACTTGGGATAGAGTGATTGGTATCTCTAAAAAAGGACCCATAATAGTTAGTGTGCCCTGTGATGGACTGGAACCTTGTATTGGGTTGATTCCTCTCTTACTGCCAGCTCTTTTGACCTGAATCTTGATTAAGCTGTCTTTATGATGAATGGATGGATGGGTTTCACGTTAAACTTAACACGCCACTATGGTATGTTAACAGACTAGCAAACCTAAATAAGAATAAAAAAGATTCAATGACAACATCTGTAATATCTGCAGCAGTGAACTGAGAATATGTATTTATCATTTAACCTTTGAAACCTTCTACTGTTCTGAGGGAAAATGTATGGGAGTGATGGTGACTTTATTGGAGAGGCGGATAAGTGGACGTGGATTCAGAATGATACAAGAAACAAATACAGAATCTTGTCTCTTTCTGGAGCAAGTCCTGAAATGAAGAGAGGAGCAAACACATCTAGCTATTCACTGGGATTGTTTCCATTAATTTAAAAATAAATTACTAACAACAATGTAAGCGTTTAACCCGTCATGAGTTTAGATAAATGTTATGTTAACCCATCCAATTTCACTACAGCCTCATGTCTCCTAACCAAGAAGATATGAGCGTGGACTTCTAATTTGACTCTAAATTAATGCTTTTAGTCTAAAAGACTAATTTTGCCTTTATAAGATGATTTAATTATAAATTACTGTAATATCTGAGTTTGCATGACTGACTATCAATTATCATAAGGTTTTAGACTCCTAAAAATCAATCCATCTGTGGCCTGTAGTTGGTTTTTTAATATGTAACCTCACATGTTAAGGGCTGTTTAACTAGCCTGTGCTTTATAATAAACCCTCAGGGGTTAATTCGTTTTTGATTTTTCAAATCCAACCTCAGAGACTAAGCATCTTTTCCTAGTGTGTGTTTCAGAACCAAACCTCAGAGGCAAGGCAGCTTAACTTAATGTATTTAATGTATTTTGTATTGAATTCAAAGCCAAGCTATGAAAGAATACTTAAAAAATATGAAAATTCAGACTGAGTTCCAGGGCTATAACTTTTCAGCATTATTTACATTGCATTTAAATTTAAAATGTCTCCCGTCATTAAATTTACTTTATATTCCCATCCACAACTGGGATATCTCAGGATTACTTTGTGGCAATCTTTGAAACTGCATGGGTGAACTGACCTTCTGCTTGTTGAAGCATCTCAGATATGCACAAGTTCAAGGAATATATTTTTTTCCTGGTATAAAGTTTTAATTTGCTTTTCTTTAACTTTAATCTTTAAATACAAGTTATTTAGGGGCAACTCACATCAATATAATGTGAAGCACAATGTTAGCCAAAGAATAAGCTGTTACTGAGTTAGACTTGTGATTGATGAATGGGGGGGGGGTCTTTGATTCAGCTGCTCAGGAACATTTGAACATCTTCTGTTTTAGTTCACAAAAAGTATTTTTCAGAAGTGATTTATATAACAGTATTTTAGTAAAAATACATGTGTTTGGGATGCTGTGAGCATACGACTGGATGACATGATGTGAAATTATATGACACAAGTAATTTGAGATCTTTCCATGGACATTTTTATATTGTGTGTTGTTTCCCAACATTGATCACTATAGACTTATATTGTATCAGAAGTCTTTATTAGTCTTTTGTGAATGAAAACCATACCATACTATTTTCTAAGCCTGCTTACCCCTGAGCAGAGTTGTAGGGGAGTGGAGCCTTTATCGGTCAACATGTCCATCACCATTGCAAATAAGGAAGGGCTCTGAGCCGATCCCTGATGTAATCCCACCTCCACCTTAAACTCATCTCTCACTCCTACCACAGTCCTCACCACTGTCAAACTCCCCTCCTACATATCCTGTACAACTCTTACGCACTTCTCTCCCACTCCCGACTTCCTCATACAATACCACAGCTCCTCTCAGTCACCCTGTCATTTGCTTTCTCCAGGTCCACAAAGACGCAATGCAACTCCTTCTGGCCTTCTCTATACTCCTCCATCAACATCCTCAGAGCAAACATTGCATCTGTGATGCTCTTTCTTGGCATGAAACCATACTGCTGTTCACTAATCATCACCTCACTTATCAACTGAGCGTCCAGTCGTCTTTCCCATAACTTCATTTTGTGGCTCATCAGTTTTATCCCCCTGTAGTTGCTACAGTCCTGCACATCCCCTTTATTTTTACGCCAGGAAGGGCATCTGGTGTAAAATTTTGCTCGATCAATATGCAGACAACTGGATATTTATAATAATGATACAGATATACATAATAGTGTTTGAATATAGTGTTACACTTCTCCATTACGGTTATGGCTTGCTTTTGAATAAGTGTATTCAATAAGTAATAATAATGAATGAATAAGTGTTTAGATTTTCTTGACAGCATAGTTTAAGGTATGAAGATATTACACATCATAAAAATTCTTAAATTGATTTCAATAATCTATGAAGATATAAAGATGTGTAACTGTCAATTTGGCCGAATAGTTGAGATTTTCAATATTTGTTAAAAGATCACATCTTTGCTGGAGTCTTTCCAGCTGGGGTTGCTATCTCCCTTTGAATTGTGTTCTTTATAGAAATGCAGGACATACTTGAACTTGTATATATACCCCTTCGGTAACCATGGCATAAATTCTCAGACAAGAGAAATATGGTACAAAAAAGAAATATATATATATATATATATATATATATATATATATATATATATATATATATAAAACTTACCTTAAAATGCATCTTTCACTTCCAATTTACATTGTAGCATAATCATTTATACATGCATATCCGGGCCGACGTGAAGCCATTGGAGCAGTACAATCATTGTCTAGTTCTTCAGTAGGGAATGCTGATGATTGTATGTGTGGTTCTGCACAGAGCATGAGGCATAATTGTTGCAGACAGCTTCTGGCTTCTTGAAGGTCCCAAACTATTATAAATACTCACGGATTTTGCATATTTTTATTAAATTTTCCAGCTACAGGTAACTACCTGCTCTTCTAAGACCCAAATATCATTTTTTTTCCTATCTATGCACAGTACAACTGCTCAAATCACTCATGGCATCTGCCTAAAAGTGATGGGTCAGGCTTGAGGTGTTGGGGTCAGGCCTGCTTTAATCATCCAAATTCCCTGATTGACCCCACATCAGCTGCATTAGGCTTCCAAATCATAATTATCAAATAGATATATTTTAGTTCTGGTTAAACGGAGTAAAACAGTTCTCGTGAGATAAAAAGAATTATTTCTTTGCTGGTCTAAAACAGGATTTTATTGCTTGAAGCAAATGCAATATCCTTATGCCACATATTCCAGTTCCCTATAATAAATGAAAATAACCTAACATTTATATATTCAGTTAATATTGAATAATAATTAATAAAACAGACTGACTGACAGTTCATGGTTACAGGGGGAATGAGACTTTCCCAGCTGCAACAATCAACAGAGTCAAACTTGAATAAGTTACCATCTAAGGGTTGTTATTATTATTATTACAAGGATAACAGCAGCTTGTAATGTTTCTTTTTTGTGTTGATGTTTGCATTAATTTTGCAAAAACACCACTCTTATAGTCATTTTCATATATATATGAAAAGTGCAACCAGAACTCGGTGATCAAGCACCTGGAGCACTTCCGGGTGACCTATAAAAGGAGCCAGCAACTATCACTCAGCGGCCAGAGTCAGGTGGAGGAGGACAAGGTTGCCTGAGATTAGTGGTGGTGCCGAGAGGAAGAGAAAAGTTCTTTTGTGCTTTTTTACTTGTGTGCTTGGGACTGTGCTATGCCTGTGGGGTTCCTGGGGAAGACATGCCTCACAAGTGAAGAAAAATAAATAGTTTTATTTGGTTTACATGTGCCTCCCGTGTCCAGTCTGTGTCGGGACGGGCACTATACAGCGTCCATCTTACTATATATATATACACAGTATCAAGTCAAGTCAAGTTTGGGAGCATGTACTGGTACAGAGCATTGCCGCACCCACCACACAACAAAACAACTCGGGATTCCAGTTGGTAATCCCCCAGGCAGACACACGGTCCAGTCCCACTCTCCGGAAATGACCCTCTATCTGCCGCAGCCAGGTGTTACGTAGGCGACCCCCTGGCCTGGTCCAGCCACTCGGGTCCCCAACAATGAGGATCTTATGAGCCGGATCACCCTCGGGGAAACGCTCCACATGGCCGTAGTGCCGTAACTGACGCTCCCTCACAATGCAGGTAATGTGCCTCATTCGGGACTCCATGAGCAACACAAAGTCAAACCAGCAGTACCCAAGGATTTTCCGGAGAGACACAGTACCAAAGGAGTCCAGTCTTCGTCTCAGGTCACTGGATAGCGTCCATGTCTCACAACCATATAGCAAGACAGGAAGCACCAGGACTCTAAAGACTTGGACCTTCGTCCTTTTGCATAGATATCAGGAGCACCTCACACCCCTTTCCAGCAACCTCATGATCCCCCATGCTCTCCCAATCCGTCTACTGACTTCATAGGAAGACTCACCAGAGACTTACCATGCCAAGGTAAGTAAACCTCTCGACAAGGGCGACATTATCTCGACAGACAGACACACTGCTAATGGCTGTGCCCAAGAGGTCATTAAAGGCCTGGATTTTGTTTTTTATCAGGACACTCGCAAGCCCAGACACTCAGACTACTCACTCAGTCTCTCGAGCGCCCCGATCAGAGCCTCCATTGACTCTGTAAAGATCACAGCTTCGTCAGCAAAGTCAAGATCCGTGAATCTTTCTTCACCAACAGATGCCCCACAGCCGCTGGACCCCACATCTTTACCCAACACTCAGTTCATACAAGCATTGAACAGAGAAGGAGCAAAAACACAGCCCTGACAAACCCCAGAATCAACTAGAAAAAACACAGAGGTCTCTCTCCACTCTGCACGGCACACACAGTACCAGTGTACAGGCCAGCCTGTACACTGGTATATACAGTATATATATATATAAAGCTTTATTTATCACTAGACGTATTACTAATTTGAATGTAAATCCTCTATATATTGTAACTATGCTGTTTTTAAAGGAGTTTGTACCACAGAGGCTACCTCTGCTTTTCTCACTACTAGCAACAATTAAATGTGTTGTGAATGGCAGTAAATTATGAAAAACTCTTTCCCCTGTGTTTTTACTGACATATTCCTAACATGAATCTCCAGGCACATCCAGAGTTCACTGCTAGTTCTTGAGCTTAGTGCAATCTAACATAGATGCAATTTCAAAGTTGTCTCAGCCAGGTTACTGAAATATTAATTTGCAGAAACATCTTTTTTAAATTACTGTATAGCTTCATCTTTGTCTTCAACGACAATGAAACCTTCCAGAAATGGAACAGAGTAAGACAAAAGAAAACCGGGAATTATTGGCCTAGTAGGGTATTTGTAGCAAACCCAGATGTGATTTTTTTCAGTAAATAAAGAATTACACCATATCCATTTAAAAGTGAGTTCTCCCTTTTTAATATCTTATTTAAAATGAATGAATGCTTATCCACCCATTTACTGAATCCACTTAATTCAGTTTTGGTGTCTGCATGGGTTTTCTCCAGGTGCTTCAGTTTCCTCTCACAGTCCGAAGATGTGCACATTAGAAAAATTGCTGTTGCTTAATTGGCTGCTGATATGCTTGTGTGTGTGTGTCTGTGTTCACGCTGTGACACTTGGCACCCTATCCAGGTATTGTTTCTACATCGTGCCCAGTGCTTGCTGGAATAGGCTCCAGCTGCCCTGCAACCCTGCTCTGGACAAGCAGGATTAGAAATGAATGGATGGCCAAAGTAGGATTGCCTTTTTTTAAAAAAAGTAGAAAAATGTTGTTACAATCCATATAGAGTAAGGTATATATCACTTCAAGGCAGACAGATGATTAAATAATTGATAGTAATAAGGAAAGAATATATGTAATTTCCTCTGTCTAAGAATGTTTAAGTTGAAGTACAAGCTGGTACTCCATATTATCTGATTGATTCCAGTCATCAGCTGTTATGTTACAGCTTGTTACAGCTTGGACTTGTGTATATTTTGTTTTATTGCTGTTTTTGTGTATTTTTTAATTATGTTTGTATGTTTTTATGTACATTTGTTAGGTTAGTTTATTATTTAGTATAGTTGTTTCCATCATTCTGTGTGTTCTGTGGGTGGTACATTAAGAGGCAGAGCCACACATGGTAGTTAGTTAGTTGGTAGTTTTTTTGTTCTTCACAGACAAAAGGTCACAGAGCACTGATCAGCAAATACAGTACAAATACAACAGTATAAACAAAACCAATAAAAATAATAAATAAACAGGAACTATTCAGACTGATTAAAAGCCTGTTTAAAAATAAATGTTTTCAGTTGTTTTTTAAAAGAATCAACAAACTCAGCTCCACACAGATCACAAGGCAGGCTACTCCATAGTCTTGGTGCCACAGACTGAAAGACACGATCCCCACGGGTTTTTAGCCGAGTGCGTGGGACAACTAGAAGGCCCTGTTGCCCAGATTTACAAGTCCGACAAGCTGTATAGTGTTGAAGCAGACTGGTTAGGTACTCAGGAGCTTATATCTGGAAAGCTCTGAAAGTAAGTACCAAAACTTTAAAATGAATTCTATAAAACACTGGGAGCCAGTGCAGTGTATGCAGAATGGGAGTGATATGATCACTCCAGCTGGCGTGAGTTAGGAGCCCGGCAGCTGCATTTTGGACTAAGTGAAGACGTGAGAGAGAGGACTTGCTCAAACCCGTATTGAGAGCATTACAGTAATCAAGTCGTGAGGAAATAAAAGAATGAACAGGCATCTCCAATTCTGACTTTGAAAAAGCATTCCTTAGTTTAGAAAGATTTCTTGAATGAACAAAACACGAGCGGCTGACTGATCTTATATATTCATCAAGCGTCAGGGACTGGTCAAAAATAACCCCAAGGTTATGTAAACTCGACTTAATAACAGGAGAGACAGAAGATAATTTTAAGATAATCTCAGAATGAAGAACAGGAGAAGCAACAATTAGTACCTGAGTCTTTCCTGAATTCAACTGCAGGTAATTACTACTGAGCCAGTCGTTAACCTGAGAAAGACAATCAACCAATGTGACCAAAGTATTGACATGGAGCAGAGTCACACCTGAAGCCCTGGCATCCACCTTTATATTCTGGTGGATGAGGCACCTTCACTCAGCTTAGCACTGAATGTTTTTTGGAATGTATTGTAAGTATTACTTTTGTTCTGTTTTCTCTGGTTACTGGATATTTTGGTTCATGTATTGGGTCTTGTTTGCTTTAAATTTTCTTTTAGGCAAATCCTTTTTTGACTCTTTTGAGCAGTTTCCTATATTTTTCTATTTTTTTTTAAATAAAATTTCATTTTTATTAAGATTTACTGTTGCCAATAAGCTTAAGGTTTCAGGTTGCTTTCATCTTTGCAGAGCATTTTTGTATATTTTGGGACTTTCTTTGAATTGTTAAAGTCAGCTTCCCATTTTAGCCTGCAGGTTGCAGTTGGATGGCTGACTGACATTACTTGAGTTTCTTCTGGGTAGGCTGAAGTATTAGGTTTCTTGGAATTTGTATTTACTACATATATAGAGAGTTTACAGGTGCTGGTCATAAAATTAGAATATCATGACAAAGTTAATTTATTTCAGTAATTCCATTCAAAAAGTGAAACTTGTATATTAGATTCATTCATTACACACAGACTGATGTATTTCAAATGTTTATTTCTTTTAATTTTGATGATTATAACTGACAACTAATGAAAGTCCCAAATTCAGTATCTCGGAAAATTAGAATATCAATTAAGACCAATGCAAAAAAGGGATTTTTAGAAATGCTGGCCAGCTGAAAGGTATGAACATGAAAAGTATGAGCATGCACAGCACTCAGTATTTAGTTGGGGCTCCTTTGGCCTGGATTACTGCAGCAATGCGGCGTGGCATGGAGTCGATCAGTCTGTGGCACTGCTCAGGTGTTATGAGAGCCCATGTTGCTCTGATAGTGGCCTTCAGCTCTTCTGAATTGTTGGGCATGACGTATTTCTATGGGGTTAAGGTCAGGCAAGTTTGCTGGCCAATCAAGAACAGGGATACCATGGTCCTTAAACCAGGTAATGGTAGCTTTGGCACTATGTAAAGGTGCCAGGTCCTGTTGGAAAATGAAATCTGCATCTCCATAAAGTTCGTCAGCAGCAGGAAGCATGAAGTGCTCTAAAACTTCCTGGTAGACGGCTGCGTTGACCTTGGACCTCAGATAACACAATGCACCAACACCAGCAGATGACATGGCACCCCAAACCATCACTGACTGTGGAAACTTTACACTGGACCTCAAGCAACGTGGATTCTGTGCCTCTCCTCTCTTCCTCCAGACTCCGGGACCTTGATTTCCAAAGGAAATGCAAAATTTACTTTCATCAGAGAACATAACTTTGGACCACTCAGCAGCAGTCCAGTCCTTTCAGTCTTTAGCCCAGGCGAGACGCTTCTGACGCTGTCTCTTGTTCAAGAGTGGCTTGACACAAGGAATGTGACAGCTGAAACCCATGTCTTGCATACGTCTGTGCGTGGTGGTTCTTGAAGCACTGACTCCAGCTGCAGTCCACTCTTTGTGAATCTCCCCCACAGTTTTGAATGGGTTTTGTTTCACAATCCTCTCCAGGGTGTGGTTATCCCTATTGCTTGTACACTTTTTTCTACCACGTCTTGTCCTTCCCTTCGCCTCTCTGTTAATGTGCTTGGACACAGAGCTCTGTGAACAGCCAGCCTCTTTAGCAATGACCTTTTGTGTCTTGCCCTCCTTGTGCAAGGTGTCAATGGTCGTCTTTTGGACAACTGTCAAGTCAGCAGTCTTTCCCATGATTGTGTAGCCTACAGAACTGGACTGAGAGACCATTTAAAGGCTTTTGCAGGTGTTTTGATTTAATTATCTGATTAGAGTGTGGCACCAGGTGTCTTCAATATTGAACCTTTTCACAATATTCTAATTTTCTGAGATACTGAATTTGGGACTTTCATTAGTTGTTAGTTATAATCATCAAAATTAAAAGAAATAAACATTTGAAATACATCAGTCTGTGTGTAATGAATGAATCTAATATACAAGTTTCACTTTTTGAATGGAATTACTGAAATAAATCAACTTTGTCATGATATTCTAATTTTATGACCAGCACCTGTATAATGGTGTGGCAAAGAGGTGCTAGGGATAGAACGGTCAAGAGACCGAGATAGGTAATATACAGATCCTTTATGGGGGGTCATACCTTGTCAATTAAGTCTGCAATTAAAATGAGGTTCATAATCAGCCACTAGTGGGCTGCATACCTGTCAAGTATGTAATGCGGCAAACCACACTAAGGCTATATCCACACTATATTCGCATTTAAAAAACAAACTCCATCCACATTGGAGTCTTTGACATCATTTACAAAAGTTTCTCTGTCTATCCTAAAATGCATAAAAACACATATGATGTAGGCCTTCGACAGCACTGGGAATGCGTGCATCCAGTGGAAAATCCTAGAAGAGATTGTGTAGTGAAAAATTCAAAGCCATGTGAAAATCTGATTCCTATGGAAGCCGAGAGAGGACGTGCAATATCGTTATTTTTTAAAATTGTTTCCTCAAGATAACGGACTCATTTTATCGAGATCTCGAGAAAACAAACTTTGTCTTCTCGAGATAACGGAATCATTTTATCGAGATCTCGATAAAACAAAAGATCTTGTTTTCTGGAAATTATGAAATAATTGTATCTGACATTTAAAAGTGAGCTTATTGAAGCCACGTCCTATTTGAAAAGGCAGAAGAGCAGAACTATATTGATCAGCACATCACATTTTTATTCAATCAAGTGCTGACGCAGGCTGAAATATGTTTATGCCTTAGTTTAGAAAATAATAACGTTAGTGTCCGTCATTTAAGAAGACGGTTAGCAAGGCTTCAGCTGTATAGGAGTCACAATCTAAGTGAGCCTGATGCCAGGAGCAAAGTTTAAGTTTCGTTCGATAAAATTATTCCTTTATCTCAAGAAAACAAATTTTTGTTTCCTCAACATATCGATAAAATTAGTCTGTTATCTCGAGTAAACAATTTTAAAAAATAACGATATTGCATGTCCTCTCTCGGCTTCCGTAGATTTCCTTGTGTTTTATGCTCTTGCAATGTTATCAGCACGCACAGGACTCTGGTAGCGTGTTCACAGCATATAGAAAAAGTCAGAAATTATTAAGGGTGCCATTGCGAACTTCTGCCGTGTCAAATTAATGTGCTGATTACAATTAAAAGTAACAGTATTCAGAAATGACAATATTCGTCTTGTTGTTAAACACTTCAAGTGTTTAGCTTAATGTTCATTCGCGAGAGGATTGATTATAAGTAGACCAAAGCAATCTGAGCATATATTGTACCAAACAACATTTGTAAAAATAACTCAATAAAGAAAATGAATAAGCGTATGTATATCTGCACATGTCTGTATCTTTGCTTTACTGCATTGTGCTTTTGTACCTCTCTGTCTTGCAAATATTGATAGCTCCGCTGCATTCTACACCCATCCACTTTGTTAAGCGCCTCGTTATTAATAGTGCTGCGGAATGTGCTCCTGCTTACTGAAGTTTAAATAATAAATATTAATAAGAGGCTGTCAACTGAGTTATTTGCAATATTATTTTTTTACGAGGGTCTGAATTTTTCTTTACAACGGTAATGCTGCAGGCCACAGGATTTATCGCAAAACTTTAATGACCGGTAAATCGTTTGCCTTTCGTGCATGTATGCAGCATTAAACTGTACAAAAAATATACATGCATAGAGATAAGCAGCACAAAAGTGCCATGGAAAGCAAGTCTTCTATTCCAACCATATTGGAATAATTGTTTCTTTTGTAAAGGGTGATAAATCAGTGAATGAGACATTGTAATAAGCAGAATGCAATGAGGGAAGGGCCACAAAATAAGCACAAACCAATCGGAGTACAATTTGAATTATGTCTTCAGAAAACTCAATTTTCATTCATCCACATTATAATTCTGACATTTTGTTTACAACAATATCTGGCTCTGGAGAGCATTTTTAAAAAGTCTTCATTTTCCAGGGGTTAAAAACACTAGGTTAGTGTAGACAAAAGGCAAAATCGGAGACAAATCTCTGCATTTTTAAACAGAAACATTTGAGTATATGTGGACAGAGCATAAGAATAATATGGACTAGTGGTAGCCAAATTGGTGTGCTCTGTATGTTTTTTAGAGCGACCTAGAAGTAATTAGGCCTTGGGTAAAATATTGACTGAAGGGTCTGCAGGGATGTTAAAAAGCCTAGAATTTCACCCAAAACACTGAATGTCACCCAGAGACCCACACATTAGGTCTGAACGAATTTAGGGAAACATCTGACTGTGATAATTTTAGCTAATATTGCAGTTGGACTTGTTATTACTTTCTGTGTCTTTCTTTATTTGTTCCTACATGAAAAAAATCAAATTACAGGATGCAGTTGCTGCATCCTTGTTACCTAAACAGTACTTTTATGGAATTCTTCTAGCTATTGTCACAATAGAACAATAACACTCTGAGAATAATAAAAATCTTACATTAAAGGAGCAGTTACCAGGACACAAACCCATAAGATGTCTTACTTTCCATATGGATCAGAAAAATTTTTCAAAAGAAAAAAAAAGTATATATATACAGGGTGTCCCAAAAGTCACTATACACTTCCTTTTTTCTATTATGAGCACTGTTACAGGGGAAAATTACCTGGAGATGCTGTAGGAGTTTGCTGTGCCACAACTTCAGGCGAGCAGTGACCTTGCTAATGTCTTTTTTCAACAAGATGGAGCCCCTCCCCATTCTGCCAGGTTAGTCAGAGATTTCCTGAACATCAAGTTTCCTGACCGATGGATCGGTCGAAGGGTCCCCTCGAATGGGCTCTGCAAGCCTAGCAAGTAAAACTGCAACGACTCCTTTGTTGATACTAGAAATATTAATAAACTCAGTTTCTTGTTTCATTTTTAGGAACGTATTAAAAGTGTAGCCTATAGTTACTTTTGGGACACCCTGTATATAGTAGGTGCCATTGTGGGTGGAGTGCCCAAGTTAGTTCCTGGCGACATGACACATGCACTACAACGACTTGTTGAGTTACACTGAATTGATCCATATGACTCACTGAACAGCTGAGTTGTTCTGGCTATCAGCAGAAACCATCAAAGTATGTGTTAAACAAAGGGTAGCCAAAGCAGACAGAAACAGAGACACAGCTAGAAAGCTAAATGCAGTATTTCAGTGGGCAGCACAAAAAGAGAAAGAAACATATTGGAATGCATGGTGCAAAGGTCTAGAAAAAAACACCAAGAAGGGACATACATGAGATTTCTTTGCCCAAGTAAGGAAGGTTTGTACTCCCTTTTCTGCACTCAATGGAACCATGGACATTCTTATTGTGTCTTTTATTTTTCTGTTCTTTATTATGTAAAGCAATTTGAGCTACTGTTTGTATGAAAATGTGCTATATAAATAAATGTTGTTGTTGTTGCTGATGGAAAATACGAACAGCAAAAAAAGTCTGCATAGGACTTACAGATAGTCAAAATTTGCCAGAACTTTATTTTTACGCCAAGCCCTTTTTTTATATTTCCTGACATTTGAAAAAGAAATGGCTTATGTGTGTTTTTGAGCATAAGTACATTTTTACATGTTTGGAAACAGGCTTTTAAAATTCAAAATGGCCTTAAAATTCCAAATTGTCTTAGGAAAAATCAAGAACTCTCTGTTTTTTAAGACAATCTGTGCCACAATTCTTTAAAATAAAAATATTTATTAAAAAAAATGAATATTATAAATGTTTCCTAAATGGCAATTTAAAGGTGAACAAGTTGTAGGCCAAAGTTTCCATTACCTGTTCTGCTAGGCTATAGTGGAACTCCAGGCTTCTTAAGAAAGCAGATTAAATATGGATGCAGGCATTCCCTCAACACTTGCATTTCAATAATTGCATTCATCTGATAAGAAAGGTATAAATCAGAGATGAATTGACATCTCTTCAGAGGCGCCGCTGCAGACTTCTTGAGCCAGAAGGCGTGAAATGGACTCAAGCAGAGACAAAGACCTGTAATTCAAAGGATAACAACTCTGATGGACAGAATAACTCACCTATTAGAACACCCTGATTCTGTAACTGGAAGTGACTTTAATCCTATCAGGAGAAGGTTCAAACTTCCTTTGAAGGAGACGCAAAGTCTGGCAGAGAATGGCAAGTTAAGAGAAGTTTAGGAATTCTATTGGGGCAACATCACTAAGATTCTCTCAGAGCTCTCCAAAATGACTGAAAACCTCTGAAAATGCTCCCTGAACCTAAAAGCTAAGACACACTCTTCCTTGGAGAGCAAAAGCCAATAAACTCTTCTCTTTGTGAACCTGAGAGCTGAGCTCCAGCCTGCCATGCCAAAGCTGTAGGCCAGTAGTCTGGAAAGGCCTGAGGAGATGTTGCGGATGACAAAGCAAAGGGCCTATCTGTGGAAAGCACTGCAAACTACAGACAAGGGATCATGAAGCAAAAACAAAGAGTGCACTCCAACGAATCCTCCACTTGAACCTGGATCAGTAACTAAGCAACGACTTCACACAACATTGGACATCATCCATTAAGACTTGGCATCATAAAACTAATCATCTGTGCTGAGATAAATTAGAACTCTAAATAGCAAGTAAACAGTCAGCCTATACTTCAATATAAACTGCTCAGAGGTATTCTATTGGATCTAGGTCAGGAGAGCATGGGGGCCAGTCAAAGGTATCAATTCCTTTATCCTCCAGGAACTGCCTGCATACTCTCGCCACATGAGGCCAGGCATTGTTGTACACCAGAAGAAATCCAGGACCCACTGCACCAGCAAATGGTCTAACAATGGGTCCAAGGATTTCATCCCGATACCTAATGGCAGTCAAGGTGCCGTTGTCTAGCCTGTAGAGGTCTGTGCGTCCCTCTGTGGATATGTCTCCCCAGACCATCACTGAACCACCACCCAACCGGTCACGCTGAACGATGTTACAGGCAGCATAACGTCCTCCACGGCTTATCTAGACCCTTTCACGTCTGTCACATGTGCTCATGGTGAACCTGATCTCATCTATAAAAAGCACAGGGCGCCAGTGGTGGACTTGCCAATTCTGATATTCTATGGCAAATGCCAATCAAGCTCCACGGTGCTGGGCGGGCAGTGAGCACAGGGCCCACTGGAGGACGTTGGGCCCTCAGGCCACCCTCATGATGTCTGTTTCTGATTGTTTGGCCGGAGACATTCAAACCAGTGGCCTGCTGGCTGGAGGTCATTTTGTAAGGCTCTGGCAGTGTTCATCCTGTTTCTCCTTGCCCAAAGGAGCAGATAGCGGTCCTGCTGATGGGTTAAGGACCTTCTACGGCTCTGGCCAGCTCTCCTAGAGTAACTGCCTCTCTCCTGGAATCTCCTCCAAGCCCTTGAGACTGTGCTGAGAGACACAGCAAACCTTCTGGAAATGGCACGTATTGATGTGCCATCCTGGAAAAGTTGGATTACCAGTGCAACCTCTGTAGAGTCCAGGAATCGCCTCATGCTACCAGTAGTGACACTGACCGTAGCCAAATGCAAACCTAGAGAATAAAAAGGAATGAAGAGGGAAAAATGTCAGTGGACTCTACCTGTTAAACCATTCCTGTTTTAGGGGTCATCTCATTGTTGCCCCTCTAGTGCACCAAAGCAGCTGAAACTGATTAAAAAACCCCTCTGCTACTTAACTGACCACATCAAGCCCAGAAGTTTCATTAACTTGATGCTATACTCTGATTAAAAAATATTCCTTTATTTTTTGAGCAGTGTATATACAGTCATATAAAATCGTTTGGGAACCCCTCTCAGCCTGCATAATAATTAACTCTACTTTCAACAAAAAAGATAACAGTGGTATGTCTTTCATTTCCTTTGAACATCTGACTACTGGGGTGTTTTCTGAAAAAAGATTTTTAGTGAAGCAGTATTTAGTTGTATGAAATTAAATCAAATGTGAAAAACTGGCTGAACAAAAATGTGGGTCCCCTTGTAATGTTGCTGATTTGAATACATGTAACTGCTCAGTACTGATTACTTGCAACACCAAATTGGTTGGATGAGCTCGCTAAGCCTTGAACTTCATAGACAGGTGTGTCCAATCATGAGAAAAGGTATTTAAGGTAGTCAGTTGCAAGTTGTGCTTCCCTTTGACTCTCCTCTGAAGAGTGACAGCATGGGATCCTCAAAGCAACTCTGAAAAGATCTGAAACAAAGATTGTTCAGTATCATGGTTTAGGGAAAGGCTACAAAAAGCTATCTCAGAGGTTTAAACTGTTAGTTTCAACTGTAAGGAATGTAATCAGGAAATGGAAGGCCACAGGCACAGTTGCTGTTAAACCAACCCAGCAGGTCTGGCAGGCCAAGAAAAATACAGGAGCAGCATAAGTACAGGATTGTGAAAATGGTTACAGACAACCCACAGATCACCTCCAAAGACCTGCAAGAACATCTCGCTGCTGATGGTGTATCTGTACATCATTCCACAATTCAGTGAAATTTGCACAAAGAACATCTGTATGGCAGGGTGATGAGAAAGAAGCCTTTTCTGTACTCAGACCACAAACAGAGTCGCTTGCTGTATGCACATGCTCATTTAGAGAAGCCAGATTAATTTTGGAACAAAGTACTTTGGGCTGTTGAGACAAATTGAGTTATTTGGTCATAACAAAAAGCGCTTTACATGGCAGAAGAAGAACACCACATTCCAAGAAAAACACCTGCTACCTACTGTCAAATTTGGTGGAGGTTCCATCATGCTGTGGGGCTGTGTGGCTAGTTCAGGGACTGGGGCCTTTGTTAAAGTTGAGGGTTGGATGATTTCAACCCAATATCAACAAATTCTTCAGGATAATGTTCAAGCATCAGTCACAAAGTTGAAGTTACGCAGGGGTTGGATATTCCAACAAGACAATGACCCAAAACACAGTTCGAAATCTACAAAGGCATTCATGCAGAGGGAGAAGTACAATGTTCTGGGATGGCCGTCACAGTCCCCTGACTTGAATATCATCAAAAATCTATGGGATGATTTGAAGCAGGCTCTCCATGCTTGGCAGCCATCAAATTTAACTGAACTGGAGAGATTTTATATGGAAGAATGGTCAAAAATACCTCCATCCAAAATCCAGGCACTCATCAAAGGCTATAGGAGGCATCTAGAGGCTGTTATATTTGCAAAAGGAGACTCAACTAATATTGATGTCATATCTCTGTTGGGGTGCCCAAATTTATGCATCTGTCTAATTTTGTCATGATGCATATTGCATATTTTCTGTTAATCCAATAAACTTAATGTGACTGCTGAAATACTACTGTTTCCATAAGGCATGTCATATATTAAAAGGAGGTTGCTACTTTGAAAGCTCAGCCAATGATAAACAATAATCCAAACAATTAAGAGGGGTGCCCAAACTTTTTCATATGACTGTATATATGCATTTATCGTACTTCAGTGATCCTTGTGTTTATTAATTATTTTAGGGCTAATTATTTTGCTTCCTTTTGTCCCAGGGCTGAATATTTTTCCAAAACGTTTTCTAAAAAGCACACAAAGTAGTGATTTCATACAAAAATCAACATAAAATGCTAATTAATGACATATGTCACTGTGTTTTATGGTCCATGAGCCTCTACAGTATATAAATTCATAAACGTTTACATACTTACTACATATCTCTTTGTCTCATCACTTATAAGCTGAAAGGCACTTTCTGGAAAGAAACAGATTGAAGTAGTCGAGTGGCTGGTAATCCGCAGTGTTGACTAGCCAGTGGACCAGCTTGCCTCCCACGGATCTATGTCTGTGTAGTCCTCCAAGGGTGAAGGTTGCCGTAGGCCCATCAGCTACACAAGTGTGTTCAGCAATGTGATCAGCTGGGGACTGATCAGCTGATGCAGGTACCTGATTTTCATTTTCAATCTCCTGACCACTTGCATCAAAATCGGAGTTTGATAAGTCAGAGTCTGATTCAGGAATAATATGCAAAAAAAAGAATAAATAAATAATGGAGTATTTTGCTTTGCGCATCCGCTTTGCTGTCTCGCCCAATGTCGTTGCCATTCTATATGTTGTTTATTCTATACTACTCACTCACACGCAGGGATTTGACATCAGGTCAACAAGTCTAACAGTTCTCCTAGCAAAGAGGGTCTACCTATAACATAACGGTGACTTTTATCAACGTTTACAGCTTATATCACCCTCCTGTCCCTGGATGTCAGCTTTAGCCAACATCCGACCTCAACTCTTTGTGTCATCTTCCCTAAAACTGTTAATAAATTGTATGACTCTGTTGTTTTAAATGAGTGTGCTTCAGTTACCTTGATATACTACAACAGATAAAGGTAAGGTAAATATAGCAGGTGCCTTTCTGAAGTATTTGGTTAATTACCGGTATTTCCGAAGGTAAGACTGAAGATTAATTAACCAAATTAATTTGGTTCAACTTCAAATTCACTCAGCTCCTCCATTTAAACTGACTGTCCTTGAGTGGGCAAGTTAAAATTTCCTTTTCAAATCCTACAAATTCCCAAAGCACAAACTGTAAGAGAAATCCAAGAACTAGAGCATTAATAAACAATAAACCAGAAAATCAAATTAGAAAACAATACACAAATCCACTACAATGCGCCACAACATAAGACCCTCTAGTATGGTCCTTAAATACCAGGGGTTGGTCTCAGGAGTGTGGATGTCATTGTGGGCATGCCACTTGGGGTTCAATTCATACAGCACATATGAAAGGGACATACTACAAATATTTTTTATTTGTCTGATGCCTTTATTCAACATATAACATTTTTAATACAATTGGTTACATGTTTTTGTTTTTATCAATTGGAGCATAGGCAGGTGAATTGACTTGGTCATAGTCACACAGTGTCAGCAAGCGAGATTTGAACCCACAGCCTCAGGGTTTGAAGTTCAAAGTCCAAATCCTGCCTGCTACGCCACACTTCTTCTTCTTTCATCTGCTCCCATTAGGGGTTGCCACAGCAGATCATCTTCCATATCTTTCTGTCATCTGCATCTTGTTCTGTTACACCCATCACCTGCATGTCCTCTCTCACCACATCCATAAACCTTCTCTTAGGCCTTCCTCTTCTCCTCTTACTTGGCAGCTCTATCCTTTACATCCTCTTCCCAATATACCCAGCATCTCTCCTGTGCACATGTCCAAACCAATGCAATCTCACTTCTCTGACTTTGTCTCCAAACGGTCCAACCTGAGCTGACCCTCTATTGTCCTCATTTCTAATCCTGTCCATCCTTGTCACAGCCAGTGCAAATTCTAACATCTTTAACTCTGCCACCTCCAGCTCTTTCTCCTGCTTTCTGGTCAGTACCATCGTCTCCAACCCTTATAACATAGCTGAGTCTCACTACCGTCCTGTAGATCTTCCCTTTCACTCTTGCTGGCAAATAATAAATAGTAAATAAGTCTGATGGAAATGACATTCAAATATAAATAATAATTCAAAAATTATTGTAAAACAGAAAATAAACATAAGCCAGTGGATAAACCCTGGCTGTAGCGTGACACTATTTCAGCTTGCAAACAGACAGGCCACTGCAGCCGTCTCCCATCTCCTATCTCTGGAAGACAAAGGAGCCCTTTCTGTCAGACGCATTCTCAGGGTTTTTCTCCTGTAGCTTTGTAACTCATGAAGACAAAAATAAACTTGGCAAGAGAAAGGCATTCTGACATGTTCACCTTTTCCAAAGGCACCTGGCAGGAGCACTTTGACAGTATTTAGGTTAGCTCTATGACATTGACTTATATTTAGCTTAGAAGTTTAAAGCTTATAGGCATTTCACATAGAGTGTGTGAATTTTATGATATAACACAGTAAAAGCCTTACTTAATTTTTTTTTAATGATCATGTATCCCCATTAATTATTCTTTTGCATTACTCTTTACCCCAATATATACTTTTAATATTAAATTACTACAATGCCACTTTGGCTTTTTATGAGTCCCACCATGTTATTTACAGTTGATATAGCCATTCTTTGGGTCATGACACATAGTTTTTTTTTATATAACACTATACCACAAGACCAATTTAAAAAAATTAAACAACAAATAAGTACAGAGAGAACAAAAAGAAGTGGTATAATACAAATAAAACAGAGTATAAATTACTTTAAATGTACAGGTAAAATATGAAGCTGAAAGACTGCAAAACAGCAAAATAACATTGTGCAGATTATAAAACATTTAGGTCTTTCTAAATGTATTGTAACATTGGGAAAACAGATATTTGTTGAGATTGGACGTAAAATAGGAAAGGCTTGTAAAATTGTGGAGTGTCTTGCAGTTTTTGGATCAGCCATACTAAATGAGCTGGGTCCCACGTAGACAGTTTTATCAGGGGGACAGAAAGAAGACTCGTGACATTAGACCTGATGGAACAATCTGGTATGTAAAGTTGAAGAAGAACAGAAAGATAAGAAATTAAAGGTCATGAAGTGCTTTGCACATATGTAAGAGGGGTTTAAATTGAATATGAATGATTACAGGAAGCCAGTGTTATTGAAAAAATACTAGGGTGATATGTGGACTGGTGCTGTCTATGGGAGGGGAAACTGCATCCCCAATCTAAAAGATAATGTAGATTATGATGTCATTTAGAGTACAGTGATGGTGACAACATCATAATCGTAATCCTACCACGCAGCACCATGAACATACACATTGCAGTGTGGAAGGTAACATCCTCTAGGAATACACCAAATCAACCAGCCTGCTAGATAGTGAAGTTGTTTTTCATCATTCCAGGGAACTTGTTTCCAATGGTGATATACTTTACATCATTCCAGACAACGCTTAGCACTGCACATAGTGATCTGAGGCTTGTATGCAGTTGTTTAGCTATGTAAGTCCATTTCATGACGCTCCCAATGCACAGTTTTTGTGCTGATGTTGCTTCCAGGGTCAGTTTGGATCTATGTTGTTGTGAGTGATGTCACAGAGGACAGGTGACTTTTATGCTCTATGTTCCTGAGCACTTGGTGGCCCCAGTCTATGTGTTTGCTTGGTCTACCACTTCATAGTTGAGCTATTGCTGCTCCTCAGTGCTTCCACTTCATAATAACAGCACTTACTCTTGACTGGAGCAGACCAAGCAGAGCAGAAATGTCACATACTAACTTGTGGAAAAGGTGTCCATCCTATGACATTGCCACGTTTAAAGTCACTGAGGTCTTCAATATGGCCCATTCTACTGCCAATGTTTGTCAATGGAGATTGCATGGCCATATGCTCAGCTTTATGCACCTGTAAAGAAGGAAATATCTGAAATCAGTCTGGAGGGATGTCCACATACTTTTGGCCATACTGTGTAAAGAAAACTTAGCTCCCTGAAATGACTACCTGAATATAATCACAAAATTCAATGAAAGCTAAGTATAATGATTATATGGTAAGACTTTAGTTTAGGCACTGCAAAAATGCATCTATTAATGATGGACTGAGTGGTCTCCGCTCGTTTGTAAAATTTCTTAAGCTCTTTCTTATGTTCACTGAAAATAATGGTAAACAACAGTTTTGGAGCTTTCTTCTTTAGCATAGAAATGTTTGTAAAATGTTTTGGTGCGAATGGGACCTTACAGATAAAAAGTAAAAGAGATCTTCATGAGAGTTTTTTTTGATTCTGAAGCAGCAGGAAATTTGTATAATGTAGATTTGCTCAAACAACTTAATGCTTCTACTGTATAAACAGAAATGGGACTATACCGTATATACTCACGTATAAGTTGGGTCTTGAAACCTGAAAAATAGATCATAAAATCAGACCCCGACTTATATGCCCGTTCTAAAATGCGACACTTCATTTTTTTTTTTACATCTTCTTGCTTCCTTCTATCTCGCATCAGTTTCTCAGACGCATTGAATTTTGTCGTAGTTGCGCAGTTACCAATTTCTTTCGTCACTTCAACGACGTTTAATTTAAAAACCACCTTCATATTTTCTTCTGATCGAATGCTCCATCGTAGATAAGGGATGCTCTTACGATAAAGGTGTATGAGGGTGTAAGACACAAAAAACACGAATCAGTGCAAACGTCACTTCAGAATGGTTCGGGTATTACTGTGTGGTCACGTAGGCACAATAGAGAGAGAGAGAGAGGTTAGGAGCACACCCAAATAGAAAAAAAAGGCAGTGTGCTCAGTGGTTACTCTCTCAGGTGGGCGTTAGCATATCATAATCTCTTGGGCCAATAGCGTGAGTTTTCCGCATTTGACTTATACGACCGACATGATAAAATACTAGAAATTATACTGTAAAATCAAGTCCCAACTTATCCGCAAGAGAAGTTATCCGTGAGTATATATGGTATTAAGAATTGGTGGTACTCTAATAGATTATGGTATGTAGAAGTGGAACAGTAAACCAATTTTTATAAAGTTACTAGCAAAATACCCGCGCTTCGCAGCGGCGAAGTACTGCCTTAAAATTTTTATTAAGAAGAAAATTAAACCTTTTTAAACTGAGGGAAAATATACCAATAATTATTTGTTAAGGATCTCTTTGTATGCCACGTTGTCAGTTCGGCCCTCCAGTTGTAATATGACCAAGCTGTAGCTGTGCGCTGAGCTTACTCTTGAGCATACAACGTACAGTTGGCCATGTGAACAGTAATCTTGTTTCAAATCTCACAGCTTGGATTGCTGCTGTCATAATCGGTTTGAGTTTCATGGTTTATTTCAATTACGACAGTATTTGTAGGACTTGTGTTGAAGAGACATTCGGCATCTGTCAAGCGTTGTAAGTATACAACCAGTTTCATTGATAACTTCACATCCAGCTTTTGAGAGTTTAAACATTTCTAAACATCAAAGTGTCCACTACTGAAATCGTCACCTGTGAATCTAAGATGTTTAAGAGGCACTCTTCTAGTGCTCCTGTGTAGTATAATTATCTCCTGTACCGTTATCAGTCCACACCTTGAACCTGTCCCAGTCATTCAATACATAAGACACAATGTTCCTCCGGATATCAAGAGTGAGCCTGATATGGCCATGCAATATGTAACAAAGAGAATAGAAAAGGCAGGTGCCATCTCCGGGCATGGAAACCACTTGGTAAGTGACAGTTCTTTGATCGATGGTGATCACCTCAATAGACATGTTAATGAGGGTACGGTTGGAATGATAAAGGAAATGGGTACCTTAACAATGTAAAGTAAG
Source organism: Polypterus bichir lapradei (assembly GCA_026402145.1). Taxonomy (NCBI): domain Eukaryota; kingdom Metazoa; phylum Chordata; class Cladistia; order Polypteriformes; family Polypteridae; genus Polypterus; species Polypterus bichir. The sequence continues at coordinate 26,746,156 of JANRMT010062857.1, read as the reverse complement.
TCTAAAATACCTACACAATAACTATAATCATAATAAATGAACAATAAAACAGCGGAGAAGCCGTGGATTAAATAAAAAGGCTGTAGTTATCAGCAGGGAGATGTGAATACTGTGGCGAAGTAAGGAAGGGAATGTTGAGACTGGAGCGACAGACGGCCTTATATAGGCAGGCAGCCAACAACGTGGGAGGCGTTGGGATGGGGGACCCAACGCCGCCTCACACGGTGACCGAGCTGCAGGCTATGGACATATATATATATACGTAAGTAGGATTCAGTTAGCGTTGGGAACCCGCGTACCAAATTTCTTGAAGATGGGCCCATAAGTAACAAAGACCGTTGAAAAGTTCAATATGACGGCCGACAGTGGCATCATATCACCGAAATAAATACCAAATTTCAGCCTTCTACCTACACGGGAAGTTGGAGAATTAGTGATGTTGGAAACTTCAATATGGCAGCCGACAGTGGCATCATACCACTGAAATAACTCGTACGTACATCGGTTTTGGTTAGCGCAGGGAAGCCATCCAACCAAATTTCGTGAAGATGGGGCCATAAATAAGAAAGTTGAACATGGCGAACATTGTCAACTGTTATGACCGTTACGCGTAGAATTTCGAAATGAAACCTGCATAACTTTTGTAAGTAAGCTGTAAGGAATAAGCCTGCGAAATTTCAGCCTTCTACCTACACGGGAAGTTGGATAATTAGTGATGTTTGGAAAATTCAATATGGCGGCCGACAGTGGCGTCATACCACCGAAATAAGTACGTACATCGGTTTTGGTTAACGTAGGGAAGCCACCTACCAAATTTCTTGAAGATGGGGTCAGCCTTCTACCTATACGGGAAGTTGGAAAATTAGTGACGTTGGAAAGTTCAATATGGCGGCCGACAGTGGCGTCATACCATCGAAATAAGTACATACATCGGTTTCGGTTAGCGCAGGGAATCCGCCTACCAAATTTCGTGAAGATGGGGCCATAAATAAGAAAGTTCAACATGGCGGACATTGTCGACTGTTATCGACCATTATGACCGTTACGTGTAGAATTTCGAAGTGAAACCTGTTTAACTTTTGTAAGTAAGCTGTAAGGAATGAGCCTGCCAAATTTCAGCCTTCTACCTACACGGGAAGTTGGAGAATTTGTGATGTTGGAAAGTTCAATATGGCGACTGACAGTGGCATCATACCACCAAAATAAGTATGTACATTGGTTTCGGTTAGCGCAGGGAAGCCGCCTACCAAATTTCGTGAAGATGGGGCCATGAATAAGAAAGTTCAACACGGCAGACATTGTTGACCGTTATGACGGTTACGCGTAGAATTTCGAAATGAAACCTGCTTAACTTTTGTAAGTAAGCTGTAAGGAATGACCTTGCCAAATTTCAGCCTTCTACCTACACGGGAAGTTGGAGAATTAGTGATGAGTGAGTGAGTGAGTGAGTGAGTGAGTGAGTGAGTGAGTGAGTGAGTCAGTCAGTGAGGGCTTTGCCTTTTATTAGTATAGATTCATTCTGAATTTACTTCATTCATGCTTAAGAGTTCACTGCAGCAAAAAATTTCAGAATATCCATTTCTGATTAAATGTAATCCTCAAATTGGACGCTTGTTAAAAAAAATTCAAATTGGCTTTTTACTTTAACTGTGAAGTGTTACCTCAGTTTCTAGATTGATGTGTATTTATGAGGATGTCCTCAGGAAAGCCCAAGCACTTCCCTCTGTATGCTTTTTAAATTAAACCTTTACCAGAACACCTTTATCCAATGGTGGATTAAATACTTTTTTTAACACAAGAATTAGGAGCTATTGATGACAGCATTAGGCCAGTCAATTTCATATGTCAAAAATGGGTTATTTTTATCTTTAGAATGATGGGGGTCTTTACATAAATTTATTGATTACATGAAATAGAATAAACCCATTTTAAAAAGCCAAGAACCTATTACTTCTCATTTTCATCTATTAAATCAGGCAATCAAGTATATTAACTAAGAGAGAAATTAATGGAGAAAGGCTTTTAATACAAGCACTCTTCCTTATGAATACTTATTTGTGTCATTAGTACTTGCAAACACTCTAATTTTTGGAAATTACATTTTAGATATATACATATTAACATTACTCAATATTTTTTATGTGAATGGGCACATAAAATGAATGGCACTTTTTATCTTGTCTTGAAACATGCACGGTCCATATGTCATCATTTACTAAAACGATAGTGAAGCGAGTCCCTAATTGGCCATGTGTGAAGTTTACTGGATCATTAGAAGTGTTTCAGGCCCTTCTCCGGTAACTTCTTTTACACAGTAATTGAATTAAAAGCATGAGTGGATTACAGAGGCACAAAAATGGTATTTATCTGGAAGACTATTTCACAAAAGCCTACTTTTTTAGAACACTCTGCTCAATCTTCTTCAATTCAACACAGAAGAGAATCCTTCAGACACTGAAAGAAATCTTATAACTGAGATCCCCAAGAATGATAAATCCATCGATCCAAAGTTGTTTCCAGAAATATTGATCCCTGAAATTTAATGTGAATAACTGAGAATTCCTATCTTATAAATCCCATCTTAAAACAATGGAGACACTGATGGACGGGATTCCGTCATCCTTTTGTGAACCTTTCCTACCTCAAAACAGCAAAAGTTCAAACCTAATGTGAGATTGAGGCTTATTCTTTAGTAGATTTAATGCCTTCATTTCTCATAGACCTGGTAAAATGCATGCCAAAGCTGGTTCACCTTTTAAAAAAATAGCATGATAAAAAATACAATAATAATACAGTGTCATTATTATCGGAAGATTTTTACCTCTAGTAATTTAGTCTATGCTGAAGGACGTTGAGCAAGTATCAACTAATGAGCCCAATCCTTCCGGGTTTCATGAAGGAATTACTTTTGTCTATATGTTTAATTAGGGTCATAATCCTTTAATATCTAGGCATTCAAGAATAGCAAAAAACTCTGCAACTAACTAATCATCATTTTTATAGATCAGATATTGATCAGATATTGCAAAAGACGTTGAAATGCATGTGAAATATGGCCCCAACATACCCACTTCAAAATAATTAATCTCTGTCTGGCAGTTCTTATATGCTCTTTATCTTTACCACAATTTCCATCTGATTTGGGTATGAATGCTTTATCTGATTTACACTCAATAATTGTCCATATTATTACAGTATTTTACCAGTGGTAAACAAATACAATACTGTGCCTTTTGCATAAGGAGAAGGGAGATACCTAGGTTTAGGGAAATTATAGGTGTTGTGGAGCCGACCCGGACACAGACAGGCGGACATGTTGTTCTTCACCACCACATGTTTATTTACAATATTTACAAGAATAAATGGTCACTCAGACCCAGTTCAATAAAGTGCACAAATACCCCAACACACAGTCCTGGCCACAAAATGCCTTTCTTCGGGCCGCCTCCACTCTCCTCTTTTGCCTCGTCCTGCTTCCACCCGACTCCAGCCTCGAATGAAGGGAGAAGGCCCCTTTTATCCAGTTCCCGGATGAGCCCCAAGTGTTCCCAGCATTCCTCCCTTGGCCACGCCCCAGCGTGGCGGAAGTGCCGGCTGTCCTCTCGGCAGCTCTCCGGCTGCCGTCCTAAATCTTCCCCCCAGCACTTCCTGGTGTGGCGGAAGTGCTGGGGTAACAGGTCCCCAAGGCATTGGGGCACCTCCTGGCAGTGACCACGGGCCCCTACAGGATGGAGCTTCCATGCCCTGTACCCGTGGCCCCCAGAGCAACCAGGAAGGCGGCCCCCACGTGATCCAGGGTGGGCTTTGACCCTCTTCCGGTCCCTCACGGCGTCCCAGCCGGGTCGTTGCCCCTGGCATCCCTGACAGTGTATAAAGTGGATACAATGGAAATATGGGAAAGAATAATTGATAAAAGGCAGACAAGAGAGATAATGATTATGGAAGGCCAGTTTGAATTTATTTAGAGTAAAATATACAACAGATGCAGTTTTCGCCTTGAGATAGCTAATGAAAAAATAGAGAGAAGAACAGACTGGACCACACATGCCGTTGCTAGATTTGTGGTAGGCAAATGATAGAGTTCCCTTGTAATGTGGAGATTTAAGAGAGACAAGCAAGTACCGAAGAAGTATGTAAGGATATTTAAGAACATGAATGAGGTGGCCTACACACAAGTGAGAAGTTCTGTAGGAATAACAGATGGATTTGCAAATAAGGCTTGTTGTGGGCATCTCTCCTTGTTGGGTCCTTGGGGAGTTGTGTAGGCAACCACTCACCCCTTTCTTCCAGAGGCGCTTACTTATTGTTGCGGGTTGGAGGCAGCACGATGGGCGAGTGCGGTGAGAATTCGGAAACTGAATTTTGTTTTTGCGGCTTTTGTTGCCGGCTGAAAAGGTGCCATTGATAGGGCATGGGGGTTGGGAAGTGTGTGTGAGCAAGATCCAGTGCCATCTGGTGGTGTGGTTAACACACTTGTTGATTTGGGTATGAATGTTTTATTTGATTTACACTCACTAATTGCTCATGCTATTATTTTACCAGTGGTGGACAAAATCTATTACTGTGCCTTTGGCATAAGATGGGGGATACCTAGGAAAGTGGAAATTATAGGAGTATAAAGTGGATACAATGAAAATATGGAAAGGCGCTTACTTGCTGCCGTGGGTTGGAAGTAGCAAGATGAGGAGGTGTGGTAGGGTTTTGGAAGCCCCACCTTGCTGCTGTAAAGGGTTACGGGATGTGTGACAGGGGAATGGGTGACCAGGTCTCTTATAAGCTGATAACTTATAAAAGTCTGTTGCAAGAGGGGAAGAAAAAGATAAGTTAAGCGTAAAACATGCAGGATTATATATGGCTGGTTTTGGATGTGGCATATGAGCTAAAATTCTGTTATGACAGATATTTCTGTTAATCTCTGGGTTTAAGTTAGAGGCATAGCAAAACGCAACCAAAAGCAAAATTAATAGAGAGTGAGTTTGTTAGAGACTGCATGTGCTGGGAGTGAAGTGCCCAGATGGAATGAAAATTGGGTGAGTGCAGTTTTCAAGATAATCTGTTTTTGTTTTTTTTTTAGATATTTATTGTGCATTTTTAGTACATTTTTAAAGCTACTTGATTTTTTTTTATTTCACCTCTTTGAAACATGCACTTCTTGGAAGTGTTTTAGCTGTTTATTGCACAATAAATTTCACCTCTGTGTCCACCTGTCTTACTGTTCCACTAGCATCGGCACCTCAATCAAGGACCTGGGGTCTACTAGATTTATCTGTTTAGGACCCAAGGGCCTGACAAATGGGTAAGGTCTATAAAACAGGTCAGACCAGCACTGCTGTATGGATCAGAAAAGAGGCATGAAAAGAAACTGAATGCTACAGAAATAAGGATGCAGAGATGGAGGTGTGAACTATCAAAGCTTGATTAGATCAGGAATGAGGAATGGTTAAAGTTGGGGAAACCTCTAAGATAATACAGGAAACAAGATTACATGGGCATGTGATGAGAAAAGAGGTAAACAATGTGACGAGCAGAATCACAGATATGGAAATGTGGGGACAGAGGAGAAGAGGACCACCATCAGAAAGCTGATAGACTGAGTGAAGAGGGATCTAAGGGAAAAAGGGCATCCATTAAGATTTATCTTATCACCCATATAAATGTTTTTAGGAATAATTTAGCTGTGTGGCTTAACTGTTTTACTCAGTTTATTGAATCATTAAATGAAAACTGGGAGGTGCCAAAGATTTGTTACTTTTTTTAGAATAATGTATTGTTAATGGTGCCTCATTTGAAAAATATTATTTTGAAAAATGTTGTTTAAGACAAGTAAATAAAATGCATTGATTAACTATTTTAGTACTTATTTCTTCTCTGGAGCCATGAGTCAAGTGGCTTAAGTGACCATTTATACTATACTTTAAAAAAATGATCATATCCTCGTGTCACTGGTATAAAGGGTTAGGTTTAGGGTAGGGGATGCTCGCCCGAAGGCACACCTGGGCACACTGATTTCATAAATAAGTCTTATTTAAAAATATATACCCCTCTACCATCAAATGAATAAAATACCTTAAAAGTGTATAAAAAAACCTTTCAAAACACCATTAAATACTGTATGTCCTGAGATTGTTTAAAGCATATTCCCTATTGATCTTTAAAAATTCCAATCATTTTTTCACTAAAAAGGAACATAAACATATTCTGGGGAAGGAACCCTGGCCAAAACATAAGACTGCTGTCACGCAGAAGTCTTATTTGATAAACTGGCTTAAATGTAAAATTTAAGTATAAAGATAATTTTACAAATAAGGACAATCTACAAAATATGTATCATGCTAGATATTAACATTTTTTTCTCTCCATTATGCCAAGTATGGTACCAATTTTCTTATTTGGGTTCTCTAGTTTAAAAGTTTAAGAACCACTGCTGTGATGTAGGTCACACCATTTTAAAATTTCATTTTAACAATGTACAATATACCTGTTATATGTGGAGTAGGCAAGAATTTTTGGAAGTGATGGTGAAAACACAAGACAGACAAAGAGTACTTGTGGCACTAAATAAGATGTCACACATACCGTGCCATGGCTTTACAAGATTTCAGTATTTTTGTCTGATGTATATTAATTCATTTTTGTAGCATTTTATTGAATTTATTAAAAACAAATAAGATTCCATACAAGTAAGACAAATTTTACAAAACTAAATATAAATATGAACTTGAATATTTTTTTTTCTATGTGAGCACATGAATATGGATAAAATAGCTGAACAGTATTTGATTACATTTTTAATTTTATACTATTTGTTACAAAACCATTGCTGAACAAACTGTCCAACTATAGACATCAACCATAGTTATGTGAATATGAAAAAGGAGTAAACAGAAATGACTTAGTAAAGCATGGGTGGTAAAAAATAATTTCCAAAAAAAAAATAACTTCATACATGAGTTGACTAGAAAGCTGAGCATCAAACACCGGCCGGGGTCAGCAAAGCGAGAGCCTACGGTGAACTGGAACGGTTTATGACAGCAGAAGTCCATGAGCCAGCAGGAAGGAGTTTTCAGTTTAATCAGAGCTTAAACAAATGAACTCTGCTAACAGCTGTGATCAAAGAGATGCAGACTGGCAGATTTTCATGTACAAGGTAGGAAAAATATTTGATTTCCCCCATGTTAATCTTGAGGTTTCAGTTACATGTTAACAAGTTTTAATTCTCGATGCAAGGCACACTCTTTTTTTTCCAATCCAATGTTAGTGATATTAAAGGTTTTTGGTGAAATATATTTTCTTTTATCTTTTCACCTTCATTATTGATTATGGAACACACCTGTCTGCCTTTGAGTGCACAGAAAAGATGGTATGCCAGCTAGTCACTTCACCAATTCAAATGTAAAATGTGCGCCTGAATGTTGCCTCACAATGCTATGACCCAGTGATTGTGATTTGTTTAGTTATCCACTTCATTATCATTTACTTAGCCACCTGTTTTTTTAGAAACGAAGGTTTTTCTACCTTTATACATAACTAGCAAAATACCCGCGCTTCGCAGCGGCGAAGTACTGCCTTAAAATTTTTATTAAGATGAAAATTAAACCTTTTTAAACTGAGGGAAAATATACCAATAATTATTTGTTAAGGATCTGTTTGTATACCACATTGTGAGTTCGGCCCTCCGGTTGTAATATGACCAAGCTATGCGCTGAGCTTACTCTTGAGCATGCACCGTACAGTTGGCCATGTGAACAGTAATCTTGTTTCAAATCTCACAGCTTGGATTGCTGCTGTCATAATTGGTTTGAGTTTCATGGTTTGTTTCAATTACGACAGTATTTTCAGGACTTGTGCTGAAGTGACATTCGCCATCTGTCAAGCGTTGTAAGCTTACAACCGGTTTCATCAATAACTTCACATCCAGCTTTTGATAGTTTAAACATTCATAAACATCAAAGTGTCCACTACTGAAATCGTCACCTGTGAATCTAAGATGTTTAAGAGGCATTGGCGGTTGTCGAAAGGTGTAAAATATTTGGCCATTTCAGTACACTTGAAAGCGACAACCGAAACAATTCAGTGGCAGCCATCAATTCACATGCAGAACCATAGATGAAGGGCTTAAGCATTTCACTCTTATAGTGCTCCTGTGTAGTATAATTATCTCCTGTACCGTCATCAGTCCACACCTTGAACCTGTCCCAGTCATTCAATACATAAGACACAATGTTCCTCCGGATATCATGAGTGAGCCTGATATGGTCGTGCAATATGTAACAAAGAGAATGGAAAAGGCAGGTGCCATCTCCGGGCATGGAAACCACTCGGTAAGTGACAGTTCTTTGATCGATGGTGATCACCTCGATAGACATGTTAATGGAGGTACGGTTGGAATGATAAAGGAAATGGGTACCTGAACAATGTAAAGTAAGTCTAAAATACCTACACAATAACTATAATCGTAATAAACGAACAATAAAACAGCGGAGAAGCCGTGGATTAAATAAAAAGGCTGTAGTTATCAGCAGGGAGACGTGAATCCCGTGGCGAAGCAAGGGAGGGAATGTAGAGACCGGATCGACGGACGGCCTTATATAGGCAGGCAGCCAACAACATGGGAGGCGTTGGGATGGGGGACCCAACGCCGCCTCACACGGTGACCGAGGCTATGGACGTATATATGTACGTAAGTAGGATTCAGCTGGCGTTGGGAACCCGCGTACCAAATTTCTTGAAGATGGGCCCATAAGTAACAAAGACCATTGAAAAGTTCAATATGGCGGCCGACAGTGGCATCATACCACCGAAGTACATTGGTTTCAGTTAGCGCAGGGAAGCTGCCTACCAAATTTCGTGAAGATGGGGACATAAATAAGAAAGTTCAACATGGCGGACATTGTCAACCGTTATGACTGTTACGCGTAGAATTTCGAAATGAAACCTGCTTAACTTTTGAAAGTAAGCTGTAAGGAATGAGCCTGCCAAATTTCAGCCTTCTACCCACACGGGAAGTTGGAGAATTAGTGATGAGTGAGTGAGTGAGTGAGTCAGTGAGTGAGTGAGTCAGTCAGTCAGTCAGTCAGTCAGTCAGTGAGGGCTTTGCCTTTTATTAGTATAGATACACCATTGTGTCCGGGATTTTAAATCACCTGTAGCTCACAAACCGTTTGAACTATTGATTTGATTTTTGGTACACAAATACTACGTGACATCTACTGTTCGCTTTCGGGGATAATGATTTTTATTACATTTTTTAAATTTTTTTTTTATTGTAGAAACAACTCTCGGCAGCGGGCAGCAGGGCAGCCGTACCGATGCCATTCTCGTCCCTACCACCTTCGCCGTCACTTCCCCTACCTCTTCATATCTTAAATCATTCTTGAGGCAGATTGAACACTTAAGTTCCATCTTAAGTGAAAAATTACAGAAAACATACTAAGTAATTGCAATACAAACACTGACTTAATAGGTTTAAACGCGAAAAGATGCCGACGAAAGAAGAGAAGAAGCGGGCCGGTAGGGTGGAGAAAACTAGAGCTGCTCAGGACGCAGCAAGCACCTCAACCTCTGAGCAAACAAATGATAAACATACAGAGAAAGAGGATGAAAACTAGGAATGCTCAAGTCAAGTGTATTCACTGCATGTTACCGTGCAATGCGCTGTTACTAGTAAAGAATGATGGGAGTACGACTTTTTGGTCTAAATTACATTTGGC